>CM077663.1:362988857-363731520 GCA_039707655.1 Elymus sibiricus | reverse complement strand
AATAAATTTAAGTGATGAAGTGCATAGGATCTGAACATATCTGAACATAGGATCAACAACACATCTGAACATAGGATCTAGCGCATAGGTCTACCAGACGCCAGGATCTAGCGCATAGGTCTATTATTACAGAATCCGTCATGAACACATCTGATCTGAACATGGCAAATTTAAGTGATGAAGCTCGCTACAAAAACAATTCATAATAAGCTGATAACAGCTCGAAGTTAGGAAATATCCGCATCGAGACTAGTAACATTGATAGCCATAGAATAGCTGCTAGAAACGAAGCTGTTGGATTCTTACGAAGATGTTTCATGTGCAAATCGATCCAATTCGGAGGTCCCGAATCCCGTCCAAATCGATCCCCAATTTTTTCCGTGGAGAAACACGCGGGCGGAGGATGTGTGCGAGCACCGAGAGCCCCTCCTCCCAGAGTAATTTACAGGTTCCGGATTTTTTTTAGAAAGTCATTACTTTTGAATCGAATGTGAGAGTTAAAATTGATTTTCATCGTTTGGTTTCCTGTGTCAAGCTTTTCGAAACTAGATCTCATTTGTATATGTTTCAATGGTTTCTTTTAAAGCAGCTTTGGTGTTGAGACAAGACAAGTTGTCACTATTAGAATTGCCTATTTCTGTGAATATATTTTGCCAACTAAAGTTGCCCTTAATTCTGCAAATATATTTCAGCTCCAAAAAGACATCCCCCGACTAAATGTTTGACCTTGGATACGTAGGTAGACACTTTAATTACTACTAAGTGATAATAGGAAAATTAGGAGTAATGGTTGGGGAAATAATATATCTATGACCTCGCACCGAAAATCCCTTGAGGGCAAATAGTGGTATAGGCACGCGACATCTCGCAATGACCATGGATTGCAAACTACCCGTAGTCTTGGCGGCTTCCTCTCGTCATCTTGGCTCTCTTTCTTTCTTTCTTTCTGCTAATCCACCTGTCCTCCTACTTTGAAGGAGTGCATTTCGACTGTTCCCAGGCCATTTCGAGTATATACTTTGGCGGGGGGGGGGGGGGGGGGGGGGGGGGGGGGTGTCGACGATGTTAGCTGCTCGACCGGCGCGCCACCTGTCGCCGGGACAGGCAACGGGACGGGCGTGCGTGAGTAGACGTGTAGCGCGCACGTGGCCATGCGGCGCACGCTTGGCCGCAGCATCGGAAGTGTGCTGTTAGAACTTGATGTCACAGTAATATCTTAGAAATGATGAAAACGCCTGAAATGAATACGTATACAGTGATACAAATCACATTATACAACATCTATCAAAGAACATGTACTCGGTAGTTTATATCATATACATTTCTAGTTATTCATTTTCTTTTCTTTCCTGCCACAATAAAAAAACACTTTTGCTTCGGTACACCCCCTAAACACATCAACGGTGGAGATCTCTCCATACCCCTTCATAATAAAGGGTATGATGGTCCTTTTTGAAAATACGTCACCCAATACGGACCAGCCCATTATCGAACATTCGAAAGGCCGGCCCATTAACGAACACTTATAATAAAATAAATAGAGGAGAAAATAGTCACATGCAAGGAAACAAATAGAGGATAAAATGAAGGGGCCTGGAATTGAACACAGGTCCAATGAATCAAAGGTTGAGCCACAAACCACCAGCTCACTAGCAGCTCTGTGATAAAATTGTACTGCGCAAGTAACTTAAGGTAAAAGGGCCGGCCATTCCATTGGTTTTCAGAGGGTTTATTTTTTCGTTTTTTTTGGTTTCTTTCTCCATTTTCACCAGATTTTTTCTTTTCTTCCTCAATTCTTTCTCGTTTTTCTCGGGTTTTTTCTCTCGGTTTTCGCCCTTTTTTCATACACATTTTTGGTATATATCCTTTTAGAGGATTTTTGGTATACATCTAATACATGTATCTAATACATAATTAGTAATTTCAGATACATTATTAACATTTTTTATATACATAATCAACCTTTTTATACATATTTCATATTTTTCAAATATTTGAATAACACCTTTTAATACAAGTTTAACTTTTTATGAATACATCCTCAACTTTATTTCTTAACACTCCTCCCAAATGGTTGTTTTTCGAACTATGAATAAATGACCCCAACATTTGGAAGAAGGTGGGCATGCCCATAGGCATTCATGTCAGGTTTGAGAGATTTCTGACATCATATGCAAGTTGCAACACATCCGACCATTTATCGGCCTATTTGGCTGAGAAAACTCTAGAAAAAACTAAATTTGTCATTAACATGGTCTATTTTTTGACATCTTTCAAATGAACTCAACTTTTTCAAGTAGGTGGACATGCCTATGGTAGGTATTAATGTCAGGTTTGAATAATTTCCGACACCATATGCAAGTTGCGACACGTCCGACCATTTGTTGATTTTTTTACTTAGAAAACTTCAAAAAATGCAAAAAAAGCGAAAACCAAAATAACTTCGCATGGTGCAAACTTGGTCATAAAAGGCCACAAAAAATTGCATCACTTCAAAGATGTCGAGAAACAAAATGCTCTCGGGCGAAGCCTTCTCGCCTACCCGAACACCCTCCGTTCAACATGGTCTACTTTTGGACATGCCTGAATTATCCTAACTTTTGCAACCAGGTTGCCATGCCCATGGTAGATATCCATGTCAGGCTTGAATGATTTCCGACACCGTATGCAAGTTGCGACACGTCCTCCCATTTATCGACTTTTTTTGATAAAAAAACTCCAAAAAGTGCAAAACTTGTGAAAAACCAAAACAACTTGACATGGTGCCTTGAATTGGTCATACAAGCCAATAAAGAAATAGAGTCATTTAACGCATGCCAAGAAAAATGGGCGTACCCGGACACCCTACATTAAACATGTTTTTTCTTTGAACATTCTTGAAATGACCCCAAGATTTGCAAGCAGATGGGCATGCCTGTTGTAGGCGCCCATGCTAGGTTGAAAGAAAAGGTGTATTTAAAATCATAATTTATACAGGTAAATAAAACTATTATTTTAAATATTTAACATAACTAATAAATATAAAGTGCTAAAATTGAAAACGGTAAATGTTTTGTTAATAATTTAATTAATATTTGAAGGAAAGAAGAATTTAAAATCACAATTTCAAACATTTAACAATGTAATTTTTATATTCCAAATAATATTTTAATTTTGCGAACATGTTTCAATAAGAATAATAAAGTGCACAAAAGAGAAAATGAATTAACCAAAAAACAAAAAAATAGACAACAAAATTAGGCCTTGGCCAAAGATGTTTCTTTTTTTTTCAAACTTGTGCAGAAACAAAAATACTACAAAATTTAAATATGTTCTTGTTTTCAAAAAATAAATCTACCCAAATTAAAAAATGTTCATGAAAATTCACAAATTGTTCATATTTTGCAGATTTTTTGAAATTCCAAATTTGTTTTTATTTTCCAAAAGTTGTTTGTTTTCAAAACTTTGTTCGCTTTTTTTAAAAAATGTTTATATTTTGACAGTCTGAGCAAGTTTGAAAGACATGTTGTTTTTGAATTTTCCATAAAAAAAATAAAAAAAATCTGAATATTTTATATCTTTTCTAGTAATAGTTGAAAAGGCAAACTCTTTTGAAATTTCTAACAAATTCCTGTGCGTGGCGCCGTCTATCTGAGGAGCTCCTAGTCAGTGCTTTCTCCGCCGGTTAGGAAGTTGGCGCTCGCGAGCATGCCAGTGGGCTCCGGTCCAGTATTCCGCCAGCTCGCTCTCCCGCTCGCCAGATTCGCACATTCGCAAGTTAAATTTTAAAAAGTTCAAGAACTGAAAAAGTTTGTGACTTTAAAAATTATTATTAAGAATTTTGGAAAAAGTTCACAAGTTTAAAAAAAGTTTATGAACTTCAAAATTGTTCAAGAATTAAGAAAACTAAAATTTCATGAAGTCAATAAAAGGTCACGAGTTTGCAAAATGTTCGCAAATTAGGAGAAGTTTGATGCTTTGAAAAAATGTTTCACGGATGTTTAAAAAATTCACAAATTCGGAAAAGAGTTTGTGAAAAAAGTAAAATAAAAAAAATGAGAAAAAAGGGGGAAAAACCGGGTGAAAACCGTGCATGAAAAAACCAAAAGAAAAATCGCTCAGAAAAACCTCATGGAATCTGAAGCTGAAATCTACACAACAAGAAGAAGAAAAAAAGGCAAAAGCAAACACAAGAAGGTTTCTTTTCCAGCTGGTAAGTATGGTCAGGGTTAAACCACTTGGTTACGTGATCGAATCCCACATGGCGCACTATTTTTTGAGCCTCAAAAGAAGAAGAAAGGAAAATAAATGTGAATGGGTCGAGCCCAGGACAGAGACTACTCCGGGTCCTCAATCGGTTATACGTACCTACAATACATACCTAAGTGGAAAAGTCGATATTGCCCTTTATACGGTTTGAGGGGGGGGGGGGGGGGGGGGTGTACCGAAGCGAAAATGGATACTTCTCACAGCAATTAGAGAACATTAAATGTACCCTAGTAGAAGATGCAAAATAGACTGCTACCACTGTTCAACACTACTATAGTGGCCATCTAGTGAGTCATAGTGGTCAAAAGACGAGTAATTGACAAAAAAAACAAAGCCGCAGTCCCACAGAACTACCAAGTTAAAAAAAATTGATCGAAAACTACCACATTTTTTGTAATTTGTCCCTAGAAACTATCACTTTTGGTTGATGACCGTTTTCGAGGATTTAAACACGGTTATGACAAGCGAGACCCACCCGCCAGGGATGACATGGCAAGAAAGTAAACTAAGCTAGGTTTGACCGTTATGACAAATGGGGCCCACCCGTCAGCATGCACATTCTTCCTCATCTCTCTTTGACATTTTAACAAACACCTTGTGTGCATCTAGGAGAGGGCTGGTGCGCGGTGGCGCCGGCTTCGTCCCAGCTGCCGGCCGCCCGTGACGCCGCCTCGGCGGTCTTGCTCGCGGAGGGCGTCTCGGCCGCGCGGTACACGGACTCGCGCACCTCCGTGGCGCGGCGGCGCTGCAAGGACGAGAGAGACGGCGACGTGCTGGTGCATAGTGAGAAGGTTCATAGATATGCATTGATATTTGGTACTCCCATTTATCCAACATCAATATTCCCACAACCATAAATCCTAAACCAGAAGATGCTAGCTCAAGAATATACAGTATGTGTGCGCTAGGCAAATATTCTTTCTTCTGTAGAGTAAGCGAAATATTTGAGCCCATTCAAACAGAAAAATGATAATTGACATTTGGAAGTTTCAGTACTCCAGAAGAGATCAATTCATTTTGCTAAAAGTGCGTGTATTGCAACGGTATATCCCAACATATGAAATTAACAATCTGAACTACAAATCAAAACCAGAGTGAGTTGCCAAAGCATCAGAAAAGTGACATATAAACAAAATAATTTCAAAGATTTTATTAACAACCTATACAGTCCCAACTTAATGCTACGGTTGTTGCCAAACATCTTAGTGCTGCAAACAGTAAACATGCCACGATGCTTTTCTGCACATCCTCATCAATAATAGTGCCGGTGAACAAATACCATGTACTCCCTCCGTCCCATAATATAAGAGCGTTTTCATATATTATGGGACGGAGGTAGTACATTTCAGACACCACATGCTACAGCCACCAAGGATGTACATCGAATTGTCCCAAAAAATGTACCCAGTCGAATGTTTGGGCCAGAAAATGTACTTGAACAGGAGATTTACGCTGCAATCCAAGCACACATGCCAATTGGTAAGCTACAAATCACATGCAGTCAACAACACGTCCATACAAAAAAAAAAAGGAGACACATTCAGGCAGGCTGTCGCTCGCAAGTGGCACAACTATTTAACATGGAGACAGTTATAAATAGCAGGCATTTCATTACACCCAAGAGCAGAGAGGCAAGGGAGGAGTGTCCATTACACCCAAGTGCACCAAGTACTTAAAATGTTTTATTTTTGTTCCTATTTATTATTACTAATTTGTTTCTGGTAATTAAACCCCCTAGGTTATAGCGTTGTGAAGTAGAAATCATGATCCCAGTTTACTGTTTTTTCTGCTTAGTGTAAGCAATATAAGCTAATGGAATTGAGTACTATCTAATGCTTATTCATATCACATTATTGCCACTTTAGGCATGGTAATTGGTAGTATATATACTGTGTGTTTGGATGTGTGCATTATGTTGCCATGGTCCAACATTCTTATAGAGTGTTTCATGTTTCCTTAATTGGAAACTTGTGCCAAATGCTTGACGTTCTATATTTCTCTTTAATTGGAAACTTGTGCCAGATGCTTCATGTTTCCTTTTAAAACAAAAGACTTGAGCTTTTGTTCTTATCTAATGGCATTTTTCTGTGTTCTTATAGGCATGTGCCTATGTTTATTTTCTGCTCATTGATATGCAAATGGCTATAGGCTTAGAGTTAATGTACTGATTACAAAAAACACCGTGAGCATGGCAGACTCTGTCAAATGAGAAATAAAAATATTCAGAAAGAGTGGGTTTAGGAGATATATATATATATATATATATATATATATATATATATATATATATATATATATATATATATATATATATATATATATATATATATATATATATATATATATATATATATATATATATATAGGTCTGAGTATCGTCGCCGTCTTCGCCTCACCTCAGGTGCCTCCTCATTCTTCTCTCCCTCCTCCCTCTGATCTTTGCCTCTGAGCGTGTTGGATCGTTGATTGTTAGAGTTAATCCCGTGTCCGTATTGTGTATATGCGTATCCATGTAGGATACCTATACCTAGTCGGTTTGGGTGCCTCCTCATTCTTCTCTCCCTCCTACCTCTGATCTTTGCCTCTGAGCGTGTTGGATCGTTGATTGTTAGAGTTAATCCCGTGTCCGTATTGTGTATATGCGTATCTATGTAGGATACCTATACCTAGTCGGTTTGGGTTAGACCTAGCTTAGCAATATATATACTTGTAGCCCCGTGTAATCTGATCAACCCGATCAAAGCAATAAAAAGTTTACGAAAGGCTCGACACAAGCCTTTGGCCAAAATCATCCCGATCGTTTCTTCTGTCCACGTTCGCAAGTTTACGACGAGAGAAGCCGAGACGTTCTGTAGAGAGACGATCGACCGATCCAATCGCTGGACGTAGTTGAAGCTAGCCCAGGCGTGTACGAGTACACGGTGTGTTACTGCTAATCAATCCAGCAGGTTGCCTGCTTGGTTGCTAGCTAGCTTTGCACTCGTAAGTGTAGCTCCTGGGTGAGTTGATCTACGGTTTAAAAACCAACAATTGGTATCTAGAGCCTCAACGATCTACGATGGCGGACAGCGATGCCGAGTGAGTCAAGTCCGGCAACGGCTGTTCCAAGGCGAACAAGAACGGCGACAAGGTGAAGAAGGGCGGCAAGTCAGCGATTAGTGGTGGAGGAACGGGCAGCGCCAACGTCCAGGCGCAGCGCAACATCCCCATCCAGTACCCGATGCTCGCGGACGCCAACTATGGCGTGTGGGTGGTGAAGATGAAGATTATTCTCCGAACTCTTTGAGTGTGGCAGGCAATCACGGACGACGACATCGACGAGGAGTGCGACGAAGGTGCCATGGCCGCCATAGCCCAGTCCGTACCAGATTCCGTGCTGATGACATTGGTGGAGTTCGAGACAGCAAAGGAGGCGTGGAACGCACTCAAGGAGATGAGGATCGAAGAAGATCGCGTCACCAAGGCTCGGGCACAAGTGCTGAAGCGCCAATTTCACAAGTTGCAGATGGAGGAAACCGAATCGGTGAACGACTACGCCATGCGTCTTACTACTTTGGTGGGAGAGATCCGCGCGCTTGATGCAAAGCTCGATGAGACCGAGATTGTGGAGAAATTTTTCAGTTCGGTGACTGAAAAATTCACGTACATCATCGGCACGCTCGAGCAGCTTTACGACATCGACGACATGACCATAACGGAGGCGATCGGATGTCTGCGAACGTGGGAAGAGAATGCTCGTGTCTGTCGAAAAGGCAAAGGAGGAGGTGGTGACCAACTCATGTACTCGCGCGCAGATTGGGAGGCCCCAAGTAGCAAAGGAAGGCGTGACGGTGGCGAAGGCTCAAGCAACGTGAAGCGCGACGGACAAACCAGAAAAGGCAAAGGAAAAGGCAAGCCATAAGGTCGTGGTAAGGCGGACCAATCTAAAGGGCGGAAGCCACGGAACTTGGATATCTCCGAGGTCAAGTGCTATAACTGCAACGAGATGGGTCACTTTGCAAAGGATTGTCCGAAGCCTAACAAGCGGGAGATCAAGGCAAATTTGGCGAAGCAGGAAGGTGAAGGTCCAGGTCTTCTGATGGCCGAAGTTTGTGATCTCGTCGAAACGGTGGTTGTGAAACCTAACCGGAAGGTGCTACTTCACGAGAAGAAAGTGACACCAAAGCTATCCGGGGATCAGAACGTGTCGTGGTATCTCGACGCGGGTGCCAGTAACCACATGACGGGGTGCAAGGAGAAATTCCTCGAGCTGGAATACGATGTTGAAGGCTCGGTCAAGTTCGGTGATGGTTCAGCTGTGGGGATTTGCGGGCAAGGATCTGTCCTCTTCGAGGGTCTCACAGGCGAACATTGCATACTCACCGGAGTGTACTACATCCCACGGCTTCGCAACAACATCATCTCTATCGGGAAGCTTGACGAGAATGGATGCAAGGTGAATATCGAGAACGGAGTAATGACGATCTTCGACAACCTCCGAAACGTGCTAGCTCGTGTTAATCGCACACGGAACAGGCTCTATATTCTCAACCTTGATCAATCTCAACCGGAGTGTTGGCTCACCAAGAGTGATGATGATTCGTGGTTATGGCATGCTAGATTTGGACACGTTAACTTCTACGCCTTGAAGAAGATGTCGAAGATGGAGATGGTATCCGGAATGCCATTTATCGACCATGTTGATCGAGTATGTGATGGGTGCTTGGTTGGAAAACAGCACCGCAGGCCGTTCCCTGCCCAGTCTACCTATCGTGCAAGTGATGCACTCGAGCTGCTCCATGGTGATCTATGTGGCCCTATCACCCCGGCAACTCACGCAGGAAAGAAATACTTCTTCCTTGTGGTAGTTGACTACTCGAGATATATGTGGGTCGTTCTCCTACGATCTAAAGATGAGGCGTTTGAAGCGTTCAAGAAGCTGAAGGCTGCAACGGAGATGGAACACAAGATGAAGGTTCGCGCTCTACGGACAGATCACGGCGGAGAGTTTACGTCGAACGAGTTCAACGACTACTGCGAGAAGATTGGCATAAAAAGGTTCCTCACGACACCTTACACGCCACAGCAGAACGGGGTTGTTGGAAGGCGCAATCGAACCGTTGTTGACATGGCAAGGAGTTTACTCAAGAGCAAGAACTTGCCAGGGACTTTTTGGGGAGAAGCTGTCTCGACGGCGGTCTATCTTCTCAACCGGGCACCAACGAAGGCGGTGATCGGCAAGACTCCGTATGAAGCAATTTATGGACGTAAGACGAATGTGTCTCATCTACGGACGTTCGGGTGCGTGGCACATGTGAAGACGGCGGAGCCGCATCTCTCAAAGCTTGCCGATCGTAGCACCAAGATGGTGTTCATCGGATACGAGAGAAGTTCCGGCATCAAGGCATACAGCTTCTACGATCCACGAATCAAGCGTCTACGAATTTCACGCGACGTTGTGTTTGAAGAAAACCAAGCGTGGAATTGGAGCGTGGCAGCCGACGATGCTCCAAACGGTAACATATTCACGGTTGAATTTCCAACTGATGATGATGCAGGGGAGGACGTCCAGGTGGTCGGCAAGACGCCCAACCAAAGTGACCACAATGGTGGTGATCACCATGGTGCCGACACCGACGACGACGCGCAAGGGTCGCAAGGTGATAGCGACAATGACGCGCACGACATGGGCAGAGATATCGGCAACGACATCGACAATGAGGCACATAGTGACGACGACAATCAGGATGATGATCACGGTCACAACGACTACGCCGACGACGCGAATGTTGACAACACGCCTGGGACTCAACCGTCTTCCTCAAGTGCATCAACGCCGACACAATTTGTGTCGCCTCCTTCGCAAGCCACAACGGACTCCTCCGAGCCTCGTCGCTACAAGACCCTCAAGAAAGTCTACAAGTACACAAAGCCAGTTACGCTCGAGTACTCCGAACTATGCTTGCTCGGAGTTGAGGAGCCGGCGAACTTCGTAGAGGCGAGCAAAAATCCTAGCTAGACGCACGCCATGAATGAGGAGATGAAGGCGATTGAGAGCAATGACACATGGACTTTGATAACCCGACCTCCAAACCAAAAGGCCATAGGTTTGAAGTGGGTTTACAAGTTAAAGAAGGACACGGAGGGTGCCATTGTGAAGTACAAGGCAAGACTCGTTGCAAAGGGCTACGTACAACGTCAAGGAGTTGACTATGATGAGGTGTTTGCACCAGTTGCTCGACTCGAGACGGTGAGAGTGCTTCTAGCTTTGGCAGCACAAGAGGATTGGAAGGTTCATCATATAGATGTTAAATCTGTTTTCCTCAACGATAATCTCACAGAAGAACTGTACGTGGAACAACCCCTCGGCTACGAGAAGAAAGACAAAGAAGGAAAAGTTTACAAACTTAAGAAGGCACTTTACGGGCTGAAGCAAGCGGCAAGAGCTTGGAACTCAAAGTTAGACCAAAGTTTGGTCTCGCTCGGGTTCAAAAGATGTCACCTTAGAGATCCGAAAGACAGTCTACCAAGCGTCGAAGAACAGGTGAAGGTCGAAGACGCGATCAACAAGGAGAGTTGGCGTCAAGCATTTGACGAGCCGACGACTATGAAGGCGGTCCCTGAAATGCTGCAAGGAACGGCAAAGGCAATGCCGGTGATAACAGTTATGAGAAGCAGCAATCGTGTTTGGGACCCAGGTCGGAAGTAAGGACATTGTGATTAGGGGGTGAATGTTAGAGCTAATCCCGTGTCCATATTGTGTATATGCGTATCCATGTAGGATACCTATACCTAGTCGGTTTGGGTTAGACCTAGCTTAGCAATATATATACTTGTAGCCCCCGTGTAATCTGATCAACCCGATCAAAGCAATAAAAAGTTTACGAAAGGCTCGACACAAGCCTTTGGCCAAAATCATCCCGATCGTTTCTTCTGTCCACGTTCGCAAGTTTACGACGAGAGAAGCCGAGACGTTCTGTAGAGAGACGATCGACCGATCCAATCGCTGGACGTAGTTGAAGCTAGCCCAGGCGTGTACGAGTACACGGTGTGTTACTGCTAATCAATCCAGCAGGTTGCCTGCTTGGTTGCTAGCTAGCTTTGCACTCGTAAGTGTAGCTCCTGGGTGAGTTGATCTACGGTTTAAAAACCAACATTGATTCCGTCTGCGTTTCACAGGTGAACCTGGATTTGGTTGCTCTTCGCCTCGCCGTCTTAGCCTAGCCTCAGGTGACTCCTCCCACCTCTGTTCCCCCACCCTGTTTCTTTGCCGTTGACCAAGACTGGCCATTGAGTATGTCCGCCCCTTGATAGCTCTTTGCCTCACTGTTCGCTTTCGGTGTTCTTCGACGTTGTGCAAGTGCAATGGAAGAGGCTTGCTTTTGTTCACCTTTATCAGTGTTGCTGTTACTGCTCTCCATTTCGGTGTTGCTGCTTATTACTCCCTCTGTACCACAATACTTGTAGCTGGAGGGACTTGTACTAGTTTTTCCCAACAATAAGCATTTAGATACAAAGGGAATAGGTATGTTGTTTTGCGCAGCACAGGAAGCGGTTACGGTTGGAGTTCAGTGATGGTACCTGAAAGCAAATTTGGACTTGGGGATATGGTTTTGTTCAGACTCGTTGTTTTATAAATCTCCTTTTCTTTTCGCTGTCAGCACAAAATATGTCATCTTTTTTTTTTTTTGGAAAAGGAGGAACACAACCCCTGGCCTCTGCATCAATTGATGCATGCGGCCATATTATTAAAGAGGTTCAAGAACATAAACGAAGATCCACAAAGTGTGCAAGTACTAAGCAAACGACAGTTGCGAAAGTAAATAAAAAAAAGCCACAGCCGGCGAAACCAAAAGTAGGCTACGATGGCTATACACCTAGGCTATTATTAGCTCGCCATCCAAATCGGCTGAAGATAGCCTGTGCGACCGTCTCCCACCGGTTGCACCCAATAACCATAAGCTCCCTGGAGTCCGCATGAGTGAGTAACGACCACGTACGGGTCCAAGCCGTGGCTCTGTATATAACCTGCAAAAAATTATTGAAGTTCTTGCCATTAAAAATCATGTCATTTCTAGTGTTCCATATTGCCCAAAATAAAGCACTTATGCCAATCCGTATAAGATTCGCTATAGTTACGTCTACTCCATTGAGCCACGTCCCAAATAGTGAATTAATGCTCGTAGGTGGATTGACGTTAAATGCTATATGAATAGTTCTCCATAATAGTTTTGCAAGTGGACAATCGAGAAAGAGGTGTCTAATTGTTTAATTTTGATCACAATAGCAACATGAAGGTCTGCCTATCCATCTTCGTTTTATCAAATTATCTTTGGTCAGTACAACTCCCTTGTGTATAAACCACATGAAAATTTTAATTCGAAGTGGCACTTTAATTCTCCAAATATGCAATGATCTCGAAAGTGGCCCAAAGTTAATCAGATCCATGTACATAGATTTCACTGAAAAAATTTCATTCTTGGTTAAATTTCAGTGAATACTATCTGACTGGTCAATTAGTTGAACATCCATCAACCGTCTGACCAAGTGCAGCCACGAATTCCAGTGTTCTCCCACTAGAGATCGCCTGAATTGTATATTAAGAGGCACCGACTGTAATACCGTGGCAACGTAATCTTCCTTACGTTGTATAATATTATATAAGGAAGGCTATTGTACCGCTAGAGGCGTATCCCCAAGCCAAGTATCCTCCCAGAACCTGGTCGTGTTAGCACCGCCAATTAAAAACTTTACCCGGTTGAAAAAGGATACCTTCATCTTCATTATCCCCTTCCAAAAAGGTGAGTCAGTAGGTCTGACTGTAACTTGGGCCAAAGTCTTGGACTGTAGGTACTTATTCTTCAATATTTGAACCCACATCCCTTCGGTTTCCATAGATAACCTGTATAGCCATTTGCTAAGCAGGCATTTATTTTTCACTTCTAAGTTCTCAATGCCAAGACCCCCTTGGTCTTTGGGTCTGCATATAATGTCCCACATTGCCAATCTGTATTTCTTCTTAGCCTCGTCACTTTGCCAGAAAAAACGAGATCGGTAAAAGTCTAGTCTTTTCCGTACCCCTACCGGTACTTCAAAGAAAGATAGAAGGAACATCGGCAAGCTTGTCAAAACTGAATTAATCAACACCGGCCGTCCTCCATAAGACATAAGTTTGCCCTTCCAGCAACTTAATTTTTTTTCGAATCTATCCTCAATACACTTCCATTCCCTATTCGTCAATCGTCTATGATGAATGGGAATCCCTAGATAACTAAACGGCAATTATCCCATTTCACATCCGAATAGTTGCCTATAAGCATCTTGTTCCTCCTTTGCTTTCCCAAAGCAGAACAATTCGCTTTTGTTAAAGTTAAATTTTAGTCCAGACAGTTGTTCAAAAAGGCATAAAACAAGCTTCATATTCCTAGGCTTTGCCATATCATGTTCCATGAAGATGATTGTGTCATCAGCGTATTGTAATATGGACATTCCCCCTTCTACAAGGTGTGGAACAAGTCCTCCTACTTGGCCATTTTCTTTGGCCCGACCAATAAGGACTGCCAACATATCCGCCACTATGTTGAACAACACAGGAGACATGGAATCTCCCTGCCTCAATCCCTTATGTGTTTGAAAATAATGACCTATGTCATCATTAACTTTAATCCCAACACTACCTTTTTGAATGAAAGCATCCACCTGATCCCTCCAGGATTCGTTGAACCCCTTCATTCGCAAGGCCTGTTGAAGGAATGGCCATTTAACTTTACCATACGCTTTCTCGAAATCCACTTTAAAGATAACCCCATCAAGTTTCTTCGTGTGAATTTTGTGTAACGTTTCATGCAAGACAACAACCCCTTCTAAGATGTGTCTCCCAGGCATGAACGATGTCTGAGTCGGTTGGACTACCGAATGGGCTACCTGCGTCAACCTATTGGTACCAACCTTTGTAAAAAAATTGAAACTTGAGAAGACAAATCGGTCTGAACTGCTCAATGCGGATAGCCACCACCTTTTTTGGCAACAGCGTTATTGTTCCAAAATTGAGATGAAATAGCTGTAACTGACCGTTAAATAAATCATGGAACATAGGCAAAAGATCATCCTTTATAATATGCCAACATTTTTTATAAAATTCTGCCGGGAACCCATCCGGTCCTGGTGCCTTTTTTTGTTTCATTTGTGCTATTGCGTCAAACACCTCTTTCTCAGTAAATGGGTCTGACAGCACCTCATTCTCATCAGAGCTGAGCTGCGGTATGTCACCTGTTGTGGTCTCATCCAGAGAAACAAAATTTTCTTCGGGTTTACCAAACAATTTCTTATAATATTCGGATATGTACAATTTTAGGTTCTCATGTCCTACAATTGTACCCTCATCCTGCTCAAGTTGCATTATTTTCTTCTTCCGATGCTTGCCATTTGCAATCATATGAAAGAATTGTGTGTTATCATCCCCATGAACCACCTTCGTGACCTTAGCTCGAAGTGCCCATTTCATCTCCTCTCTCAGAAGAGTTTGTAGTTTCTTCTCAGCCTCACTCTTTTTATGTCTATCTGACATATTGAGAAGTGTAGACTCAGCTTTCACATCTAGCTCGTTAATGATTTGAATAAGCTTCTCTTTTTGTACTTTGTAAATGCTACTTTGATTCTTAGCCCAGCCTCTCAGGAACTGGCGCAAGTGTCTGATTTTGTTTTGCCATCTTTCCAAACTGGATGTCCCGTCAGATTCCCTGGCCCATTCAGTAGCAATGAGATCCATGAATCCTTCTCTCTCAAACCAACTTAATTCGAAAGAGAAAATATTTTTGTTACCCACATGAGTCGCTTCCCCAGAGTCGACTAGTAGTGGTGTGTGATCTGAGATGGCTCTTTGCAAAGCATGGACTGAGACCAGCGGGTACTTTTGTTCCCATTCTATGCTGGTCAAGACCCGATCCAACTTCTCATATGTTGGAACCGGTAAAGAGTTCGCCCATGTGAATTGTCTACCAGTGAGGTCAATCTCCCTCAAATCGAGACTCTCGATAATCATATTGAACATAAATGACCATCTTCCATCGAAGTTGTCACTATTCTTCTCTTCTTGTCTTCTAATAATATTAAAGTCTCCCCAACCATAATGGGAAGTCTTTCATCTCCACAAATTCTCACTAAATCGGCGAGAAACTCAGATTTGAGCTCAGGTTGTGCCGCCCCATAAACGGCGACCAGAGCCCATCTGAAACCATCAACTTTCGACCTGACACGAAATTTGACAGCAAACTCACCATACACCACATTCAGCACCTCTAGAGTATCACACTTTACCCCAAGTAAGATCCCCCCAGATCTGCCTCTTGGCGGTAAACAGTGCCAATCAAACTCAACACCTCCTGAAATAGTGTTAAGAAATTGTGGTGTGAAGTTATCTCTTCCCGTCTCTTGTAAAGCCATAAAATCAAGCTTATGTTCTAAAGATGCGTCCCTAAGAAATCTTATTTTAGCCAAGTCTGCTAGACCTCTGCTATTCCAAAAGATTCCTTTCATGTTTCATCATGGAATTTTTTCTTTTGCTTAACTCTAGCGCTCCTCCGTACCGCAGATACCGGATAAACCTTCCTCTTCCAAGGCCTCTTAGGTTTATCCTGTAACATGTCGGTACTGCCATGTGGAGATGGTACGTGAAGAGGACAATCGTGCATCAAAGGGGCCATATACCCCTCTGATCCCATGTCTCCCTCGTCCATCTCAACTCCCTCTATGGGAACTAAATCCTGACATAAACTTTGTAATGTTGTGACTCCTAGAGCATTAATATCCTTCTCATTCATCGGTTTTACCGCTGCTAAGTTTGTAATGATCTCTATGGCTCTGTCCGCTTCTAAGTCTAGAATGTCATTAATAGATTTTGCTATTTCTTTACCATTACCACCGAGAGAAATCCCTATGTTGCTTGCATTGTCTACTATTTCATTCTCAGAAAAATGCAGGATGGAACAACTTGTATTAACCGACATACCTGAATTAGCCTCAATATCACGAAGCTTGGCGGCCCTCATAGCGCACCCCAACTGTATATCGTCAGCATCCGGCTGACCCTGTATGCAGTTGCTGAAGCGTCGCTCACCAGAAGTAGGATCCGCAATCCCTCCAAATGTGATCACGTCCTCCATGGAGAACTCTGTTGGGTTTGGGCCTCCTGCCTCGTTCCGGACAGTATCTGGTGTGTGGGTCGATGAAGTCACAGGCACCGGAGCGGTAGCCACTACCGCTGGACTAGCAATGGCCTCTGACGGGCACCTCCCGTCGGCTAAGGCTGACGTGCCTGAGAGAGCCTGCTGCCCCTCCCTGGCCGCCAGAGAGGGTGATGAAGTGCTGAATGAAAGCGGGCGGGCCTCCTACCCGCGGTCCTCCACCCCCATCCCTCCAGAAGGGGACGAGTGAGACGGAGATGGACCAGAGCGCCGGGCCTCCTGCCCCTGTCTGTCCGATCCCGCGTCCCCATCATACGCACTCCCCGCCTGTGACATCTGGTGTAAACAAGATCCACCATCCTGTAACTGCTGCTCTCCATCCGCGGCAGTGTCAAACATCACTGGTCCATCGAACTCCTCAGTCTCCACCCGGTCCCCCCAGAGGCGACTCGGCGCAGACACCGCCTGAAACGAACCAAAGCGGAGAGAAGCCATCGGGGTTGAAGACGGTGTATTCTCCTTATCAGGAGGAGCATCTGCTGATTTTGAGGACTTAGGAGGCTGTTCCTTATCAGTTAACCCATCAGCATAATCACCAAGGTTCCCATTGGCCCCTTGGTTCCCGCTCCCATCCCCGTCATCCATCATATCCACATCAGTGTTCCCATTAGTATTCAGCTGCTGGGGTGCTTCCTCCACCTCCACATCAAGATCATAATGCATACCATCATAAAACCAGGGAACATAATCAGGTACAAACTCCAAATCCAACACACTAACAAGTAGTCTCGCAATCCCATTTTTGCGAGTAAACGACATATCTACCTTCTCGGTTTTTCCTATCAGTGAACCGAGACTCCAGACAATAAGAAAATCATTAAGAAGTGTCTCAGGGACCCCTGACAATCTAATCCATACCTTCTCAAGAGGCGTTCCTTTTGGTTCTGCTTTCTTGCACTCATTAAATTCCAGAATACATTTACTCCCATTCACTTTGCTGAACCCAAACTCCAAGAGGCATTGAAGATCCTCTCTCCTAGGGAAATCCATTTGGTAAACATGCTCATCCACTCTGACTGGTGCCCACTGATAAGACTCAGAGACAAGCCTCTTGAGCTGCTGAGTCACCTGATCCTCAGTAAGCGTCCCATGTGTGACCTTAACCAAGCGAGTCCTCGAACTCTCAAGACGATTTGGTGTAACAACAGAAGATGTGCATGGAGTCTCAAAAAACATAAGTCTGCTTTGACTGACCCCATAGATATTCAACACCGGTTTAGGTGCCGAGAGTAACGGGCAGGCAGTCTCATTGTGCCCCGGTTTGAGATAGATATCACACAACACCGCCGTGCAATCCATCACAAAGTGGCCCGGTACCCCACATCTGTAACAACAAAGTTTTTCTTTCTTTCGTGCCGCCTTGTTTGCCCTCGCATTGTCAGCTTTGTCGCTGCCCTTGTCACTCTGTTTATCTCTGTCATCATTCTGAGAGGCACTCGGAACTGTCACTCCCGCTAATGCCTTAATCGCCACCGCCGCTGCCTCTGGTAGAACAGCAATATCAGAAGATGATGACGGGATATCCACATTGGCCGTCCCGCCATCCGGTGCAGCAGTCTTCGCACCCGCCGCTATCTTTGGGACGATTTTAGGAGGTTTTCGCCCAAAGCCGCGGCCACCCCCTCGGCGGCCACCATGATGCCGATATGAAGGGCCCGACGCTCCCTCCACAAAGTCGCCCGTCAGAGGGTAGAAGTCTCGGTGCCACTGATTTGCCCCGAAACCACGACCCCCTCCATCGTACCACTGTCCGCGACCGTGTCCTCCACTGTCATCTCCCCAATGGTTCCAGTTCGAACGGTTGCCTCTGAAACCAGCATGTCCGTCACCGCGTGCAGCTCCAATCCTGCCTCATCCACCTGCAAATCCGTCACCGCGACCGGCTCCAAAGCCCCCGCGTCCAACATTTCGCTCATCAGCACGTCCGCCTCGCCCATGCATGTCTTCGCGCCCAGCAGGTGTCCCACGGCCAACACCCGGACCTGGAGCAGCAAGTTGCTGAATCGGGCGTTCCCCGTCGCCCCGGCCAGCCATGGCAGAACTGGCAGGTGCTGCTGGGAGGAGCAGCGTCCGCACCTCGCGAGCCGCCGGTGCAGCAGGGATGCGAGGCATACGGCCTTCGTGCGTCGGGAAACCAGGCAGGGGTCGCCGCCGAACCCTAACCCTGTCTCCCGATTCTCTCGTACGATCCCAGCCTCGTCTGTCGCTGTTATCAGGTATTTTCAGGACGTCGCTGATATCGATCGCAGCCTCGTCCGTTGTCGATACAGCTAGCAAGCCTGGTCCACAGATTACCGGTTGAGACTGGGCCAAATACCCAGCCTCTCCCGGCCCGTCCACCCCTTGGGCCGGCCTGTTGGAGCCCAGGAAATTACGCAACCGCAGCTCTCTGGTCTCCCCGATCCCAATCTCAGGGGCGACCGTATGCGGTGGCGCCGGCGAGCGGACAGCCACCGGCCGTCCTTTCCTTCGACGTCTGTCGACTACCTTCCATGAACTAAGGAAATCAGCCAACGTAAGTGCAGGTAGACTAACCTTAGGAAGCGGACCTTTCCATGGACGAGTTGCGGACGACGCCGTCCGTCGTTGCACCACCCGCCGGAATGCCTGCACCTTGTCACTCTCGCTGTGACCCAGCTTGCTCCACGCCTCATCGTTCGCCGGAAGGACACTCCCGTTGGCCGCCGCGATCTCATCTTCGGAGTAACCGCAACGCAGCGACTCACAAATGTATTCCGATGGCGTCGGGGAATATGGCTCCGGCACAGCCACGGCGAGATCGTCCTCATCATCGGAGTCATCCCCCGAGAGTGCCCAGAATCGGTTCCCCTGACGTGGAAGATCCGCAGTGGCCGGCGCACCTGCGGCCGGCCGGCGCCCCCGGCGCGAGTCGCCCGCTATCGCCCCTTCCACTCATTTCGGGACCATCAGTTTCGCCCTGCCTGGTGGTTACCGCGCTCACAAAATATGTCATCTGGATAGTTGATAGCGAAAATAAAATAAAATTGACAGCTTCCTTTGTGCTTTATCCTGCGTGCCCTCAATAAAATTGACAGCTTCCTTTGTGCTTCATTTCCCAAGTGCTTTATCTCGTACAAAACGGACAAACACGGTGTTCGCTCCAGGAAGAGGTATATGGAGTCAGCTGAGGGCACGCAGGCCGCAGGATCCTTTCACTTGAGGGGAATGAACCTCGAGGAGTGGGTGGCGCCGATACCGGTCCTTCCGTGCTTCACGGGCTTGTAGCTGATGGAGAACTCGGCCAGGTAGTGTCCAATCATCTCGGGCTTGATCTCATTTGTGACGAAATATTTCCCATTGTACACTGAAATTTGGCTGCCTATCATCACTGGTATGATGATCATGTTACGCACATGAGTCCTCACAGGCGTTGGCTTCTCACCGGCTGGTGCCTCCCTTTTCTATACATTTTCAGAGACAAAGGAATAAGCTTCAGTTGCTTGAACTCGAACTTTTTTTTTTTTTTTGGAAAGAGAACTTGAACTAATAAAGCAATAAAATTGATGGTTCAAATCAAAACAGCATTAGAAGTGTACTGTTAGAACTTGATGTTACACTAATATCTTAGAAATGATTAAAACGCCTCAAATCAATACCTATACAGTGATACAAATCACACTGTACAACACCTATCAGAGAACATATACTCGGAAGTTTATATCATACATTTCTAGTTATTCATTTTCTTTTCTTCCCTGCCACAATAAAAAAAATTGATACTCCTCACAGCAATTACAGAACATTAAATGTATTCCAGTAGAATATCAAAATAGACTGCCACCACTGTTCAGCACTACTATACAACCATCTAGTGAGTCGTAGTGCTCAAAAGACCAACCAAAAAGATATTCACTTGTGAGAAGGCTCATATAGATATGCATTGATATTTGATACTCCCATTTATCCAACATCAATATTCCAACAACAAATCTAGACTCTAGAGGCATCCAATTTATTGTGTTCCTGTTCTTACTTATTCATCTTCAGTTAGTTGTACGGTAACAGGGCATTTGTATGCACTGACTGAACCAAGCTTCTGATCATGTCTTTCCACTCCTTTCATTGATGCAATTTAAAGGTTTTGTGTCGAATCATTGACATACAATGTTTTAGATCTGATGGATGAAATCATGTTAATTCTGGCTTTGGTTCTTATGCAATGCTATGCATGCCACTTACCGTCATGTTTTCCATTATTTTGCAGAGAATCTGTACATGTAAATCTTGTTCTCAGCGTATGTGCCCTACTCTGCTCATGGTTTTCAATTTCAGTTTCAGGAAAATTTCAGCACCTACCGAAATCACCGAAATTAAATTTCGGTGATTTCGGCCAAAGGGCCGAAATATTCACTTGAACTCAATTAAAATTTTCAATTTTTTTATATATTGTTTGAAAAATATTTGAATTCATGTGTACTACTGAAATTGCTGAAATATTTTGGACGAAACGTAAATATTTCAGTGTGTGCTGAAATTAATGAAATTCAGTGAAATTCATCGAAATCTCACTGAAAGTGAAAACCAGGACTCTGCTTGCAGCGAGCATTGGCGTTTCAATGTCTATTTTCATGTGTGCTATGTAGGGGGTGCGGTTACAATTTGGTGCTCTTCCGCTTTAAATCAGTGTTGCTTCTTTGCCTGCCGATTTCATGGCAGGTAATTTTCTTTTACCAGTTCTTACAATATGGTTTACATGTGCATGTTTCTCTTTTAGGATCTACCTCTTAGGAGTGGATTTGTGGCTAATTATCTCTTTATTACCTCATGATAATTGTGATTTATGATTATTGTTGTGAGCTTATTAATAATACCAAATATATATATGATTGTTGCACTGCATGATGTCCAGTTTATGGAAACAATCAATGATTCTTTTTTTTATCTGAACTGGGCCATAGTTCTGCTGTATGGAAACAATCAGTAGTTCTTTCTTTGTTATATATATGAACTGAGAAATAACTCTAATCTGGACGTGGAGTTTCTACACCCAGGAGCAAATGCTCCTGGTGTGAACAGTAAAATAAAAAAAAACATTCAAAAAATTCTGAATTTTTTTTGTGGCATACTTTCACAAATGTTTATAGGCATGCAAAATTTCATCGCAAAATTACATTGGTGGAAGGCGTGGTAAAAAAACAAAATTGATGCTCTGAAAATGTTACTTACAAAAGCATTTTGAAGCTCTGATATTTTTTTGGCACAACTTCCACCGATGTGATTTCGTGGTGAAATTTTGCATGCACAACAAACATTTGTGAACGTATGTCATGCAAAAAATTCAGAATTTTTTGAATTTTTTTATTTTAGTGTTCACACCAGGAGTGTTGGGGGCTAGTGCCCCCCCCCCCCCCCCCCGCGCGCTTTGCACAATTGTATGAAGAAAATAAATAAATAGAGGAATTAGTGTAACATCAAAGACTACTGGAACAAGCATTCACCAAACGTTTCAAACTTCAATGCTCTGGACAATCCGAAAATCAGTTGATGGAGAAAGTTCGTGTAAAATAAATGGCAGTGGCCAAAACACAAAGGGGCCGTTTCCATTTGAGCACTGCCACTGGGGTGGGACATGGTGAAGAAACAACAAAATTGGAAAAAGGCCTTTACTCTTGAGGAAATGAATAGGAGGAATAAACTGGATGCATCGGGACCACACAGCTCTTCAACTAAGGAAATCCATACCTCTGGCATTTGATTTCTTCATAATTCTTATTGTTCATGACGACATGCGGTGAGGAACTTGGAAACAGCCCCCCCCCCCCCCCCCCAACATGGAACCAATTTGTGAAGAAAATAAATATGTGAGGGCTAAGATGATTTTTTTAGCTCCCCCCCAATCTCTTGTATTTTACGTTTGCCCCCCCCCCCCCCCCCCTCCCCAGCTAGTTCTGTCTAGCTCCGCCACTGCTCGCCATCGCCGGCTTCGTAGTATGTCAGTTTATATTCGGAATTGTCATCTAGCTTCAGTGACCTCCCATTATCTGAAAATGAAAAGATCAATGTAAATATCTTCTTGAGTAAGTACATATTTCTTGAGATACTGCGATTGAGTACAAGTTAAATAGCACAATGACCTCCAATTATCTGAAAATTAAAATAAATGTCTTCTCGAGTAAGTAAATAGCTTCAATAAATTTAAGTGATGAAGTGCATAGGATCTGAACATATCTGAACATAGGATCAACAACACATCTGAACATAGGATCTAGCGCATAGGTCTACCAGACGCCAGGATCTAACGCATAGGTCTATTATTACAGAATCCGTCAAGAACACATCTGATCTGAACATGGCAAATTTAAGTGATGAAGCTCGCTACAAAAACAATTCATAATAAGCTGATAACAGCTCCAAGTTAGGGAATATCCGCATCGAGACAAGTAACATTAATAGCCAGAGAATAGCTGCTAGAAACGAAGCTGTTGGATTCTTACGAAGATGTTTCATGTGCAAATCGATCCAATTCGGAGGTCCCGAATCCCGTCCAAATCGATCCCCAATTTTTTCCGTGGAGAAACACGCTGGCGGAGGATGTGCGGGAGCACCGAGAGCCCCTCCTCCCGGAGTAATTTACAGGTTCCGATTTTTTTTAGAAAGTCATTACTTTTGAATCGAATGTGAGAGTTAAAATTGATTTTCATCGTTTGGTTTCCTGTGTCGAGCTTTTCGAAACTAGATCTCATTTGTATATTTTTCAAGGGTTTCTTTCAAAGCAGCTTTGGTGTTGAGACAAGACAAGTTGTCACTACTAGAGTTGCCTATTTCTGTGAATATATTTTGCCAACTAAAGTTGCCCTTAATTCTACAAATATATTTCAGCTCCAAAAAAACATCCCCAACTAAATGTTTGACCTTGGATACGTAGGTAGACACTTTAATTACTACAAAGTGGTAATAGGAAAATTAGGAGTAATGGTTGGGGAAATAATATATCTAGGACCTGGTACCGAAAATCCCATCCCTTGAGGGCAAATAGTGGCATAGGCACGCGAGATCTCCCAATGACCATGATTGCAAACCACCCGTAGTCCTGGCGGCTTCCTCTCGTCGTCTTCGCTCTCTTTCTTTCTTTCTTTCTGCTAATCCACATGTCCTGTCCTCCTACTTTGAAGGAGTGCATTTCGACTGTTCCCATTTCGAGTACTTTGGCGGCTGATTATAGTGCCAGGAGGGGGGTCGACGATGTTAGCTGCTCGACCGGGACCGACAGCGGGACGGGCATGGTAGCCGTGTAGCGCGCACGTGGCCATGCGGCGCACGCTTGGCCGCAGCAGCGCACGCACGCATGCGCGGGCCTCGCCGTCTCCGGGCCACGCCTTGATCGGCCTTTTCTCCCGGTTGGTGGCAGTTGGATCGCATCGCATGCGTGATCTTCGCATGATCCTCTCTCACGGGGGTTCCCTTGGCAGCCCCCGACGCCACGCTAGGCTGCTAGCCTCGCCTGCGGTGGCTAAATTTCGTGTTTTGATTCTTTTAAAAAAGTTGTTCGAGATCTAATCCTAGTTTGTAAAAATTTCAAGATCTGACCCTTTTCTAACGCCAGGGGGTATGGCGATAGGGTATAGCAGCTTACTGCCAAGGTCACTGGCGGTAGGAAATTTGGCCACGTCAGCGCAGCGCATCTCTACCGCCACAGGGCGGGCGGTAGCATGTACAACCCTACCGCCAAGGCGCCCGGCGGTAGGTGCGCACGCGCACTGTGTCTGAAACTTAGATTTTTTTTACGGTAGGGCGCGTAACCCTACCGCCAGGGACCTTGGCGGTAGGCTGCTATACCCTATCGCCATACCCCCTGACGGTAGGAAAAGGGTCGGATCCCGAATTTTTTACAAACTAGGGTCGGATTTCAAAAACCTTCTCCAAAAGGGTCAAAACACGAAATTTAGCCGCCTGCGGCTAGCTACCGCAATGATGGCCTGCTGTTGCGAACTTGCGATAGACGTAGAGTACTGGAGAACGGCGTCGCAGAGACCGGGCTCCATGGAGCCCGGTTTACCAAAAACAATTCAAGATATACTTAAAAGTTTCAAAAAATATCAAAAAAAATTATACGAATACATATGCACGGTAGTCAAGTATGAAAAAAGTTTCATCAGGTAATTCGACTGTTTGCATGCTACACAAAAAAAAAATCTGGCCCAAATACAACAAAGATAAAGCCCATTTTAATCTATGTATTTGTTTTTTTATACGTTACATGAGAACATATGTGTCCGTGAAAATTTATACGTGTGTATCACAAATACACATCTATGTATATATAATTTTCAGATTTTTTCAATGTGTGAAAATAGTATTTCGGCTGAAAAAAAAAAATACCGAGCTACGTGGAGCTCGGTCTCTGCAGCCATTTATCGTAGAGTACTGCAGGAATACAGCGCTAGGCCTACTTCGAGCGTGCAGTGCCGCCCTGTGTCGGTCTGACAAATTCCGCTGCCGCAAGCTAGCTACTACTCCGGCGTGCATGCCTATACCACCAGCAGGATCCTTTTTCTCTGAAAACGTACCCAGTCGAATGTTTGGGACAGAAAATGTACTTGACCAGGAGATTTACGCTGCAATCCAAGCACATATGCCAATTGCTAAGTTACAAATCACATGCAGTCAACACCACGTCCATCCAAAAAAAGGAGACACATTCAGGCATGCTGTCGCTCGCAAGTGGCACACCTATTTAACATGGAGACAGTTATAAATAGCAGGCATTTCAATACACCCAAGAGCAGAGAGGCAAGGGAGGAGTGTCCATTACACCCAAGTGCACCAAGTACTTAAAATGTTTTATTTTTGTTCCTATTTATTATTACTGATTTGTTTCTGGTAATTAAACCCCCTAGGTTATAGCATTGTGAAGTACTCCCGTTGTTGTACTAAGCTTAAGACATTTATTTTGGGACGGAGGGAGTAGAAATCATGATCCCAGTTTACTGTTTTTTTTTTTTTGCTTAGTGTAAGCAATATAAGCTAATGGAATTGAGTACTATCTAATGCTTATTCATATCACAGTATTGCCACTTTAGACATGGTAATTGGTAGTATATATCCTGTGTGTTTGGATGTGTGCATTATGTTGCCATGGTCCAACATTCTTATAGAGTGTTTCATGTTTCCTTAATTGGAAACTTGTGCCAAATGCTTGACGTTCTATATTTCTCTTTAATTGGAAACTTGTGCCAGATGCTTCATGTTTCCTTTTAAAACAAAAGACTTGAGCTTTTGTTCTTATCTAATGGCATTTTTCTGTGTTCTTATATGCATGTGCCTATGTTTATTTTCTGCTCATTGATATGCAAATGGCTACAGGCTTAGAGTTAATGTACTGATTACAAAAAACACCGTGAGCATGGCAGACTCTGTCAAATGAGAAATACAAAATATATATATACCGAGTGTCGTCACCTCAGGTGCCTCCTCATTCTTCTCTCCCTCCTCCCTCTGATCTTTGCCTCTGAGCGTGTTGGATCGTTGATTCCGTCTGCGTTTCACAGGTGAACCTATATTTGGTTTCTCTTCGCCTTGCCGCCTTAACCTAGCCTCAGGTGCCTCCTCCAACCTCTGTTCCCCCACCCTGTTTCTTTGCCGCTGACCAAGATTGGGCCATTGAGTATGTCCGCCCCTTGATAGCTCTTTGCCTCGCTGTTCGCTCTCGGTGTTCTTCGACGTTGTGCAAGTGCAATGGAAGAGGCTTGCTTTTGTTCACCTTTATCAGTGTTGCTGTTACTGCTCGCCGTTTCAGTGTTGCGGCTTATTACGCCCTCTGTACCACAATACTTGTAGCTGGAGGAACTTGTACTAGTTCTTCCCAACAACAAGTATTTAGGTACAGATGGAGTAGGTCTGTTGTTTTGCACATCACGAGGTGCGGCTAGGGTTGGAGTTCAGTGATGGTACCTGAAAGCAAATTTGGACTTGGATATGGTTTTGTTCAGACTCGTTGTTTTATAAATTTTCTTTTCTTTTCGCTATCAGCACAAAATATGTCATATGGATAGTTGATAGCGAAAATAAAATAATATTGACAGCTTCCTTTGTGCTTTATCCTGCTTGGATCATATATGCTTCTGTAACAACACCGATTCAGGTAGACAGTGATAAATTTACTTCAGACACCTATAAGCTTGATATATCTATACATTGATAACTAGATCATTGGTGCACTCGCTCAATTCTGAAATTGTTCAAATTTATGGCTTAGGTATAGAATACCAAGAAGAAGCAAGAAACTTATGAAGGAGAGGTAGCGAAAAAGAAAAGCATGGCACACAGACTACATATAGGAGGTGGCACGTCAGCGTACTTCCCTGGTGATGACAGCCTAGTTATCCTCTATTTGCTTTGTACTTTGATATGGCCTCCGTACCTGGTTTGTTTCTGTGATAGACTCTTCCATTTCATGGCTTTTTTCAGTCAGGCTCTATGCCTTCCCTCTAAAAATAGTGCAAATACCTGCAAGAAGACAACCTTTAGTATATGGATGGATGCCAGATCATAGAAGAATGCCTCTACGATTGCTGAACACGACAAAAAAAAATTATGACAGGCACATGGATTAAGTATCTAACACATCCGCCTATGGTCATTAACAGTGCAACATCCTTTTCTGAGAAAGATATTTTACAAACTCTTAATCATCTGTATGGATACATGATACGAAGGAAGAAAAATGTAGACACTCCTCCGTTTGTTTCCTTACTGGCAGAAAAAGTTATAGACCCATGTCCAGTGTTCTCTCGTCAAAGAAGCAACATGCATATATAAGTTTTTGAGAAAAGCCTCCAATACGATCTGAAAGTCTGTATAGAAATACACAACCACACAGCCTAGTGAAACTGAGAATTGATGAAAAAAGTGAACTGAACATCATTATAACTATGTGTATGCTGCAGATAACTACATCATTATAACTATGAGTAGTTTGGAAGAACATGTACAGAAATCAACATAATTATGCTTTCACGTTGCACAAAATGGCTAGTTCCTTCTTCCAAGCCTATCTATTTAATATAAAAGCATACAAAATAAACTTTAGGTTTCCTTTTTTGATTTCACAAAAAAAAAAAAGCTAAGTTGGACAAATTGATTGTGATGCATGGACCTGAAGAGCATACCAAATAAATCTCAATTCAAGCGCCAAGGGTGCATATAATAATACAATTAAATATATGAATAGAGAACTTTGCTGAGATCTCCTCCCAAAGCACGAATAGAGAGATCTGTTGAAATCAGTTCCGCCTCAAAAGCATAGATGACGCGATTTCTTTGAAACTATTTATTATATATATGTAAGGTATCATGTGTTGTCTTAATACCTATAAAGTGAACATGTCTTAATACCTATTGGGCAAGCTTTGTATGTCTAAGTTCTCATAATCCCATATCCAAACACACGTAGATATAAGACAAATTGACTTAATTTCATGACCGAAGTTGGAAGGTAGGAAAAATGACATGATCGCCATGCAAGAACAAAAATCGAAGTTGATCTGGGTATTTAACCTCCCTTTTCCTATAGGGGCATGCATAATCTCATGACTAAGATGGCAGGTAAGAAAAATAACAGAATGAGCATACGACAATCAAAAGTTGATCCAAGTGCTTACGCGTTAACTCTGACAGAGTTCAGTTTCGCTGAATGTTTAAGTATTTGTTCTGCTATTCACTAGTAGAAAAAGGGCCATTTGTCCCGGTTCGTAAGGGCCTTTAGTCCCGGTTCTGGAACCGGGACTAAAGGGTCGGGACTAATACCCAAAACCTTTAGTCCCGGTTTGCTTACGAACCGGGACCAAAGGCCCTCCACGTGGCGCTGCCTGGGGCGGGGGAGGGAGGACCTTTAGTCCCGGTTGGTGTTACCAACCGGGACTAAAGGCTCCACCTTTGGTCCCGGTTGGTAACACCAACCGGGACCAAAAGGCGGCCACGCGTCAGCAGCTCGCAGTCGCTGGGTTTTTTTTTTTTGGAAGGGGGTTTTTTGGGGTTTTGGAGGGTTAATTTAGGGGTTTCATATTGTGTTAGCGAGCTAATAGAGAGAAGTGACCTCTCTTTTTCCGTGCTTGGTCGACGCTAGCTACTACACATATAGAGAGAACTCGACGCTAGCTAGTAAGCAAATAAAGGAAACCATTAATTACACAAGATCGTCATGAACATATATAGAGAGAAGTGACATCTCTTTCTTCGTGCTTGGTCGAACAACAAGTTTTCATATATCTATCCGACGCTGCTACATATGTACAATATATAACATCCCTTACAACAATTTCAATTTCACATGGTATTCTCCTTGTTCAGGTATGACGTGGTCAAGAAAGAATCCCGCCAATTCCTCTTGAATTGCTCGTATGCGATCATGTGGTAGGAGTTCATCCCGCATCTGCCAGATCTAATTTAAAGAAGGGGTCAATACATATATATGAATGAAACTCAACACAATTGATGGTAATATATAAAATAAAATTGTGAATATTGTTTACGTACTTCAAATTGTTTCTCAGAGGAGGCCCGTTCAGAGGTATAGTAGCGAATGAACTCGCATACGTAGTATCCACATAAATGAGTGTTGGGTGCCTGCAACAAGCACTTTACGAGAATAGAGTTCAATCAAACTGATAAGCAAGCATGATAATGGTATTGATGAAACTAGAATCAATGAGAGATGCGCGGAACTAGCTAGTACTACTTACTTTGGGGTGTGTAAATCGCAGCTCCTTCTTCAGACCCGGAACCTTAGCGGTGAACGTTTTCCAAACCCTGGCAGGCAAAGAAAATGATTACTTGATATCAGGAAATGAACGAAAGTTGCCGATATGGTCCCGGTATTGATTGAACTTACTTCTGGAGCATTGCAGTCATGTCCGCATAATACTTGGGATCTTTACGGAGCGAGTCTAAGACAGTTACTAATGCCCCGTCAAGGTTAATGGATAGCAGAATATAGTGGAAGCT
The DNA here is from genome assembly GCA_039707655.1 of Elymus sibiricus. Lineage (NCBI taxonomy): Eukaryota > Viridiplantae > Streptophyta > Magnoliopsida > Poales > Poaceae > Elymus > Elymus sibiricus. The sequence goes on along the minus strand of CM077663.1, from coordinate 363,702,088 downwards.
GCGCACGCATAACTCATCAATTACATTACTTAACCACGAGTAAGCGGAACCGAATATGCAGAAGACAGTAACACTCACTTGAAGTTGTAAGGAAAGAGTATTTCCCTTTTGTTTTGATGTGTAAGGAACGTTTGTAGTAAGTTGTTCTCGGTATCTTCAGCCGCCTTTCGTACCGACCATTCATTTACGGTATTTGGGCTAATGAACCCAACGTCGAAGATTCCTATTTTTTGGCATTCGACCATCTTCAATCTGCATAATATAGTGAGGATAATTATATATACATGCAATGAACGAGCTGAGCTAGAGACTTAATTATAGAAGTAATACTTACAGACAGTAGCAAGTCATGAGTTGTTTGTCGAGGGCCTTTTGATTGTATAATTGAAATAACTCCACAAATTCAATAGGCAGCAGGTCGACTCCAGGGAAGTCATGCTCTTTTTTAATTCCGACTAACAAACTGTCTTTCCCAGACTTCCTGCAGGTTTCCATGTACCAGTCATGCAATTTTTGCATCATCGTTGTTAGATGAGGATGATCATGTTTGACGAGAGGCTTCCCGTGCTCGTATCTAAAGACGTCTACTACCTCAGCCGTTTCAAACTGTACATCATCGGGCAGGTAATCATCAAGAGTGGTACCGGGCAGTAGCACCGGATGATTAGCGATATCGCTAGACACCTTGAGCGGGGGGCACGATTGCTTCTCCTGTTCGCCGAGCTGGGGAATTGTTTTCCCACTTCTTCGTTTTTTCGCTCTTGCAGCACTGGAAGTACTTCCCGACTGCTGCGCTTTAGCATGTGTCTTAGTAATTATGCGGTTATAGTTGGAATCCGGCGAAGGCGGTGGTGGTCGCTTCAGGGCATTGATAGTGCGCTTCACTTTCACCAGATCTACCTTCTCCTTCGGAGGTGGAGTTTTCTTTGCAAAATGGTCCCACAGTTGGGCACGACATATGTCCTTGTTTTCCTGCTCGGTCCTCTCATATGGTTACTTTTCCAGAGGCTTGAGAGATGGACCGTATCTGAATTGGCTCCCGCCTCTGCTTGTACTGCTAGCCGCCGGAGCGGCGGCGTCTCTCTTCCATCGTTGCTGATGAGGCGGAGAAATCTGACGCGCCGGAGGAGCCGGAGCGGCGGCGTTTGTCTTCCGCCATTGCCGACGAGGCTGAGGAGGAGGCGGACTGCTCCGACGCGCCGGAGTAGGCGAAGGAGGAGGCGGAGTGCCCTCACGCGTCGGAGGAGCCGGAGAAGGAGGCGGAGTGCCCTGATCACTCGCCAGAGGAGGAGGAGGAGGAGGAGGCGGAGTGCCCTGACTCGCCGGAGGAGGAGGAGGAGGCGGAGGCGTCCAGTTTGGAAGCTTGATGTACTCCTTCTGCCATAGACATGTACTCCTCAGAGCATGAACCAGCCGATTCTCCCCTTCACCTGTAGAGTGGTCAAGCTCGAGCTCCTCAAATCCCTCGATTACTTCATCCACCATCACAACAGCATAGTCATGTGGAATCGGACGGCAGTGAAAAGTTCCGTTGGGTTGAGGAGGTGCAACAGAGCCGACAGCCGCCTTGAAAGTGAGGTTCCGGCATTTCGTCATAAGCTCGCAATGTTGAGCCTCCATGATAGTATCCACGGGGTAGCTAGGAGACGTGAAGTCAGGCTGAACGGGCTCCGTGGAAGCCACGCTGCTTCTCCGCTGAGATGGCGGGGTAGCTTCTGGGGTTGCTTCGTGCCGCTGAGATGGTTGGTCGGCAGCTCGCTGGCTCTCAGCTTCCTCTAGCTTTTGTAGTCTTGCATTGAGCTTCTGCATGTCGCTCAGCTCCTCTTTCCTCTTTCTCTCCCGGCTTTTGTAACCGCCTGCATCGGGAAACCCAAACTTCCACGGAACGGAGCCTGGTGTGCCTCGTGTTCGTCCAGGGTGCTCAGCATTCCCTAGGGCCTCAGTCAGCTCGTCCTTCTCTCTGTCGGGAATGAACGTCCCTTCCTGCGCTGCGGTGATATACTTCTGAAGCTTCGTGACGGGTATTGCAAGTTGCTCGTCCGTCCAACGGCACTTCCCTGTTTCAGGGTCCAAAGTTCCCCCAACCCCGAAGAACCAAGTCCTTGAACGGTCTGGCCAGTTCAATGTCTGTGGTTCGACCCCTTTAGCAATCAGGTCATTCTCAGCTTTGTCCCACAACGGCCGGGCTTTGAGGTAGCCACCTGACCCCGTGTGATGGTGATACTGCTTCTTTGCAGCGTTGTTCTTGTTTGTCTCTGACATTTTCTTACTCTTGTCGGATGTCTTGTAGGCCACAAATGCGGGTCAGTGATCTCTTATCTTCTCAAATCGGCCGGTGAATTCTGGAGTCTTCCCTTTGTCGACAAACTTTGATTTCAACTCCTTCTTCCACCTCCTGAATAGATCTGCCATCTTCTTAAGAGCACACTCCTTGACCAGTGGCTCTATAACTGGCTTATTCGGATCCTCCTCTGGCGGTAGGGTGAAATTTGCCTTCTGCGCGGTCCAAAGATCATCTTTCTGTCTATCGGTGACATAATCACCTTCAGGGGCGTCGTCCTTAGGCTTATTCCATTGCTTGATGCTAATCGGGATGTTGTCCCTAACAATAACTCCGCACTGAGCAGAAAATGTGTCTTTGGTCCGCTTGGGTTCAATCGGATGGCCATCGTCCGCGAGTGCTGTGATCGTGAACCTTTCATCCTTGCGCAACCTCTTCTTCGGGCCTCGTCTCGTTACCGAAGTTTGGCTCGATCCGGAGGACTATAAAAGAAGAAAGAAGAGTTAATATATGTACATACCAAAACAATTAATGCATCAATTAGCTAGTCAGCACAGGCTTAATTAATATATACACCTCGCCGGACTTTGCAACAGCTCCCTCCTCCGTTCGGTCACCGGAGCCGTCATCATGGTCTCCTTCTTCCTCCGGCATTCGGTCACCGGAGCCATCATGATCATGTCCTTCCTCCTCCATTGTTCGATCACCGGAGCCGTCATCCGCTCCTTCCAAACCATCGGTGTCGTTGAGAAACGACAAGACATCACGTCCGCCGAGGATTATCTCCCCCAACAACTGTTCTTGTTCCAAGTCTCTTTGAGCCATAGTTTCTGCAAATATTACAACATGGCAATTAATATACAAACATGAGTGTCCGACGTCCGGACCGCCTCTCTCATGAATGTCCGATGTCCGGACCGCCTCTCTCATGAATGTCAAACAAGGGATTCTCTTAACCTTTAAGGGATTTAATTAACAAATGATACATAGACTTGTTCGGGCGAGAGGGGGTTGATCGACGTCCCCCCTCATGTCGAAGTTACCGGAGTTTTCTTCTAGTGGTTTGGGTGGCCTCGAGAGATTGTCGGGTAGGGGCGGGAGGGGGTAGGAGATCGACAACGCTTTTTTTCTAGGTTTTGGGTGGCCTCGAGAGTTGGTCGCCCGGTATATCGAGAGGGGGGTGAACATTTTACCTTAGTAACTTAGAAAAAAAATGTTATCGGGGAGGGGGTATATCGACAATGCTTTTTTTCTAGGGTTTGGGTGGCCTCGAGAGTTGGTCGCCCGGTATATCGAGAGGGGGGTGAACATTTTACCTTAGTAACTTAGAAAAAAAATGTTATCGGGGAGGGGGTATATCGACAACGCTTTTTTTCTAGGGTTTGTGTGGCCTCGAGAGTTGGCCGCCCGGTATATCGAGAGGGGGGTGAACATTTTACCTTAGTAACTGAAAAAAATGTTATCGGGGAGGGGGTATGTCGACAACGCTTTTTTTCTAGGGTTTGGGTGGCCTCGAGAGTTGGTCGCCCGGTATATCGAGAGGGGGGTGAACATTTTACCTTAGTAACTTAGAAAAAAAATGTTATCGGGGAGGGGGTATATCGACCCCCCCCCTCATGTCGAAGTTATCGGGGAGGGGGTATATCAACAACGACATACATTCCGGATCCGTTGGAAAGTTCTCGGGGAGCCGATGCCAACGTGATGATAGGGGGCCGGGGTGCTCCCGTGGCCTTGTTGATAGATAGAGCCGATGCCAACGTGATGATAGAGCCGATGCCAACATTTTCATTTAACAAAAAAACTACCTTCAAAAAAAGACTTGCTTCGCCGCGGGTGCTCGGTGCGACGTGGACTCGGTGGAAAAACTTTATGAAAATGCGGTGGTGGCCGGGCCGGGCGGTTTTCTTTTCCTTCTTCATTTTTTCCTTTGTTTTTTCTTATATGTTTGTTTTCGTTTTCACTCTACATTTTCGTACATATGAAAAACAACGAAGACTTTTTACATGAACATATACACACATATACATGAACATATATACATATACATGAAAATAAAACATATACATGAACATATACACATATACATGCCCGCAAAAAAAACCCTAAACGATGACGGGGCGGCACACCATGGGAAAGGGGGGGCTCACTGGGGGGGGCGATGGCTGGAGGCCGGCGACGGGGACGAGGACGGCGGCTCGGGGACGAGGACGGCGGCTCGGGGCGGCGACGGGGACTAGGACGGCGGCTCGGGGAGGCGACGGGGACGAGGACGGCGGCGACGGGAGGCGACGGGGACGGGGACGAGGACGGCGGCTCGGGGAGGCGACGGGGAGGCGACGGGGACGAGGACGGCGGCTCGGGGAGGCGACGGGGATGAGGACGGCGGCTCGGGGACGCGACGGGGCCGGCGACGGCGTCGGGGCAGCCTAGCGGTGTCGAGGAGGTCGGCGTCGTCGGGGGGAACTGCGAGATGAAAATGAAAATTTTCACAAGTGCTGCTTATATACACACAGCATTGGTCCCGGTTGGTGGCACCAACCGGGACTAATGCACCCCATTAGTCCCGGTTGGTGCCACCAACCGGGACCAAAGGTCTCTTTTCAGCAGCCCAAAGGGCGGGAAGCAGAGACCTTTGGTCCCGGTTGGTGGCACCAACCGGGACCAAAGGCCTTGCACAACGGCGTGGTGGGAGTTTAGTCCCACCTCGCTACTTGAGAGAGCGCCGCACCTGTTTATAAGGCGCGGTGCGCCAGAGGCTTCGAGCTCCTCTCTAAAGCAGGCTTACTGGCCTAACCACTCTGTATCTGCCTGTGGGCCTACTGGGCCTTCTGCGGGCCTGAATCCTGGCCCAGCTGGCTGTTTGGGTTTCTAGTCGTATTCAGGCCGTGGTGGCCCAGTAGGGGGCATTTTTTTAATATTTTTGCAGTTTTTTTGTTTTGTTTTTTGCATTATTTATTTCTTTTCTTTTTTGCTTTATTTTTTTAATTCTTTTTGCTGTTAGGTCACAAAAATTATAAACTTTCTGTTAGTGCTATTAAAGTTTGCTATTAAAGTTTCTAACAAAAAAATTCTTTATGAAAATTCTTTTTGCTATTAATGTTTTGAACAAAAAATACTTTGATAATTTTAGTTGCATAAATTTTATAGTTTGTTTTTTGCATTATTTTAATATTTTTGCAGTTTTTTTGTTTTGTTTTGTGCATTATTTATTTCTTTTCTTTTTTGCTTTATTTTTTTAATTCTTTTTGCTGTTAGGTCACAAAAATTATAAAATTTCTGTTAGTGCTATTAAAGTTTCTAACAAAAAAATTCTTCATGAAAATTCTTTTTGCTATTAATGTTTTGAACAAAAAATACTTTGATAATTTTAGTTGCATAAATTTTATATAATTTTAGTTTCAAAAATATTTTAATTGATTATTTTTAGTTCATTCTTTTTGCTATTATTTTTGATTATTTTATATAATTATCGAAAACTGGATGCACTTCGTGTACAAAATGGACAATCTCTTTCGAAGTATCAGGGTTTCGGACGAAAACTCATCTGTTACAAAGGGATTTCATTTTTTTTGAACTTATTTGAACTCCAGACTTTTTGTGTGTTCAAAATGCACCATTCAAAGCCACATCATCAATTTTCAACCCTTTCTGACTTCATTTGGTATTTTTCATGCATTTACTGATTTTTTTGAGCTAAATGACCCTAAAATTGAAAAGCACTACAAATTAACTCTGAAAAGGTTGAAAGTTGGCATGGTATCATCATTTCACCCACATAGCATGTGCTAAAAAGTTGAGAGGGTTACGGCAAAAACTGGATGCACTTCGTGTACAAAATGGACAATCTCTTTCGAAGTATCAGGGTTTCGGACGAAAACTCATCTGTTACAAAGGGATTTCATTTTTTTGAACTTATTTGAACTCCAGACTTTTTGTGTGTTCAAAATGCACCATTCAAAGCCACATCATCAATTTTCAACCCTTTCTGACTTCATTTGGTATTTTGCATGCATTTACTGATTTTTTGAGCTAAATGACCCTGAAATTGAAAAGCACTACAAATGAACTCATCTGTTACAAAAGGCATTTCATTTCTTCACATGTAACTGCAATGATATAGTTGTGGAGAGAAAGTCTTCACTTTTTCTTCGCTTGTGTCCTTTGCTTATTGCGCCGTAACCATGGATAATCTTCATCGTTTAACAGGGTGCTTGGGTCAGCCTTGACTTTGAAGGGAGGAATTTCATGAAACTTTTCATAATCTTCGGACATGTCTGTCTTGCCCTCCAATCCCACGATGTCTCTTTTTCCTGAAAGAACTATGTGGCGCTTTGGCTCATCGTATGATGTATTCGCTTCCTTATCTTTTCTTTTTCTTGGTTTGGTAGACATGTCCTTCACATAGAAAACTTGCGCCACATCATTGGCTAGGACGAATGGTTCGTTTGTGTACCCAAGATTGTTCAGATCCACTGTTGTCATTCCGTACTGTGGGTCTTCCTGTACCCCGCCTCCTGACAGATTGACCCATTTGCACTGAAACAAAGGGACCTTGAAATCATGTCCATAGTCAAGTTCCCATATGTCCACTATGTAACCATAATATGTGTCCTTTCCCCTATTGGTTGCTGCATCAAAGCGAACACCGCTGTTTTGGTTGGTGCTCTTTTGATCTTGGGCGATCGTGTAAAATGTATTCCCATTTATCTCGTACCCTTTGTAAGTCAATACAGTCGAAGATGGTCCCCTGGCCAACGAGTACAACTCGTCAGAAACAGTGTTGTCACCCATGAGACGTGTTTGCAACCAACTGCCGAAAGTCCTGATGTGTTCATATGTAATCCAGTCGTCACACTGCTCCGGGTGTTTGGAGCGCAGAATATTCTTGTGTTCATCGACATACGGGGTCACCAAGGTAGAATTCTGTAGAACTGTGTAGTGTGCTTGAGACCAAGAATGCCCGTCCCTACATATTATTGAGTCCGCTCCTAGCGTGCCTTTTCCAGTCAGTCTCCCCTCATACCGCGATTGAGGGAGACCAATCTTCTTAAGGTCAGGAATGAAGTCAACACAAAACCCAATGACATCCTCTGTTTGATGGCCCATGGAGATGTTTCCTTCTGGCCTAGCGCGGTTACGAACATATTTCTTTAAGACTCCCATGAACCTCTCAAAGGGGAACATATTGTGTAGAAATACAGGGCCCAGAACGACAATCTCGTCGACTAGATGAACTAGGACGTGCGTCATGATATTGAAGAAGGACGGTGGGAACACCAGCTCGAAACTAACAAGACATTGCACCAAATCACTCCTTAACCTTAGCAGGATTTCTGGATCGATCACCTTCTAAGAGATTGCATTGAGGAATGCACATAGCTTCACAATGGCTAATCGAACGTTTTCCGGTAGAAGCCCCCTCAATGCAACCGGAAGCAGTTGCGTCATAATCACATGGCAGTCATGAGACTTTAGGTTCTGGAACTTTTTCTCTGCCATATTTATTATTCCCTTTATATTCGACGAGAAGCCAGACGGGACCTTCATACTGAGCAGGCATTCAAAGAAGATTTCCTTCTCTTCTTTGGTAAGAGCGTAGCTGGCAGGACCTTCATACTGCTTTGGATGCATGCCGTCTTTTTCATGCACACGTTGCTGTTCCTCCCGTGCCTCCGGTGTATCTTTTGTCTTCCCATACACTCCCAAGAAGCCTAGCAGGTTCACGCAAAGATTCTTCGTCACGTGCATCACGTCGATTGCAGAGCGGACCTCTAGGTTTTTCCAATAGGGTAGGTCCCAAAATATAGATTTCTTCTTCCACATGGGTGCGCGTCCCGCATCGTCAGTCGGAACAGATAGTCCGCCAGGACCCTTTCCAAAGATTACTTGTAAATCATTGACCATATCAAGTATGTGATCACCAGTACGGAGGCCAGGCTTCTTCCGGTGATCTGCCTCACCTTTGAAATGCTTTCCTTTCTTTCGATATTGATGGTTGGTCGGAAGAAATCGACGATGCCCCAGGTACACATTCTTCCTGCATTTGTCCAAATATATACTGTCGGTGTCATCTAAATAGTGTGTGCATGCGTGGTATCCCTTGTTTGTCTGTCCTGAAAGGTTACTGAGAGCAGGCCAATCGTTGATGGTTACAAACAGCAACACATGTAGATCAAATTCCTCCTGTTCGTTCTCATCCCACACACGTACACCTCTTCCATTCCATAGCTGTAAAAGTTCATCAACTAATGGCCTTAGGTACACATCAATGTCATTGCCGGGTTGCTTAGGGCCTTGGATAAGCACTAGCATCATAATGAACTTCCGCTTCATGCACAACCAAGGAGGAAGGTTATACATACATAGAGTCACATGCCATGTGCTATGCTTGCTGCTCTAATCCCCAAAAGGATTAACGCCATCTGCACTTAAACCAAACCATACGTTCCTTGGGTCATCTGTAAAGTTGCTCCACTTTCTCTCGATCTTTCTCCACTGCGACCCGTCAGCGGGTGCTCTCAACTTCCCGTCTTTCTTACGGTCTTTTTTGTGCCATTGCATCAACTCGGCATGCTTTTTGTTTCTGAACAGACGTTTCAACCGTGGTATTATAGGAGCATACCACATCACCTTGGCAGGAACCCTCTTCCCGGTGCTCTGGCCCTCAACATCACCAGGGTCATCTCTTCTAATCTTATACCGCAATGCACCGCATACCGGGCATGCGTTCAAATCCTCGTACGTACCGCGGTAGAGGATGCAGTCATTAGGGCATGCATGTATCTTCTGCACCTCCAATCCTAGAGGGCATAGAACCTTCTTTGCTTCGTACGTACTGCCGGGCAATTCGTTATCCTTTGGAAGCTTCTTCTTCATTATTTTAAGTAGCAAACTAAATCCCTTGTCAGATACACCATTGTCTGCCTTCCATCGCAGCAATTCCAGTGTGGTACCGAGCTTTCTGTTGTCATCTTCGCAATTTGGGTACAACCCTTTTTTGTGATCCTCTAACATGCGATCGAACTTCAACTTCTCCCTTTCACTTTCGCATTCTCTCTGTGCATCAACAATGACCGGCGAAGATCATCATCGGGCACATCGTCTGGTTCCTCTTGATCTTCAGCTTCCCCCATTGCAGCATCACCGTATTCAGGGGGCGGGTAGTTGTCATCATCCTCTTCTTCTTCGTTGTCTTCCATCATAACCCCTCTTTCTCCGTGCTTGGTCCAAACATTATAGCGTGGCATAAAACCCTTCTCAAGCAGGTGGAAGTGAAGGGTTTTAGAGTTGGAGAAAGCCTTCGTATTCTCACAGACAGTACATGGACAATGCATAAAACCATTCTGCTTGTTTGCCTCAGCCGCTTCGAGAAAATTATGCAGGCCCTTAATATACTCGGAGGTGCGTCGGTCACCGTACATCCAGTGCCGGTTCATCTGCGTGCGTTATATAGTTCTCATTATTGAACAACATATAACTCTCTAGAGCATCTAATTAAATCATACAAGTAATAACTATCTAGAACAACATATAACCAAAACCATCGCACTATATAATAACAAGCAATAATAAAAGTAAGAAAGTTACACAAGTATCTATCTAAATCATACAAGTAAGAACTTTTTTCTTTTAGAAAGAAGATAAGAAGAAGAGGCTAACCACGGTGGTGCCGGCGCTGAGATGGGCGCGGGCGATCGACGGCGGTGAGGACGGGGACGGGACAGGACGGACCGCCAACCTAGACAAATCTTGAGGAAAATGGAGCTTGGACAAGGAGCTTCCAGAGGAGAAAGCTTAAGTATGGCTCGGGCATTTCATCGAACACCTCATGTGCATAGGAGGTGAGCTAGAGCACCACAAAGCTCTCCCCTCGCCGGCCAGAAAAACAGAGCAGTGTGGAGTGCTCTGCTCGCTGGCGAGGGGGGTATATATAGGCATCTCATTGGTCCCGGTTCGTGGCTGGAACCGGGACTAAAGGACCCCCTTTGGTCCCGGTTCCAGCCACGAACCGGGACCAATGGTTGTGGGCCAGGAGCGAGGCACATTGGTCCCGGTTCGTGTCTGGAACCGGGACTAAAGGGTCCAGACGAACCGGGACCAATGCCCCACGAGGCCCGGCCGCCCCCCTGGCCTCACGAACCGGGACCGTTACCCCCATTGCTCCCGGTTCGTGACTGAACCGGGACTAATGGGCTGGCCCAGCCTGGACCAAAGCCCTGTTTTCTACTAGTGATTTGTGCTGGTTCTTAGAAGCATTACCATTCAGTATAATAAATTTTTAACCATACAAAAATGAAGATAACACTGGAATTTGTATAAACCTACCAGATTTCGCCTACTGGTAAATGTGTATTTTTTCCTTCCCACATTTTTTACTCCCAGGTTGGTTTTAACTGATAACTCATACATCTCATCAGTGCACTTCTAAGTCAACAAAAATAGTGACTATACTCTTTTACTGTCTCTAACCCTATTTTTGCGGGTTACTTCCTCTAACTCAGACCTACAAATAATCTAGCTACGGACTATTGGACAAAGTAACTGGGATGACATAAGTATCTTGAATGTAAAACATCATACTAAGCAAATTATCATGATCCTGCAGTAAACTAAGATAACAACAGTGTTATCCATCTTTTGAAATCCTAAATTGGATTGTGCCTTTCCATTATGACGTTGAGATGTTTTGATTAATAAATGTGTAAAATTATGATCAAGCACGCAATATTAGTAAACACATACTGCAGAAAGAGGATGTGCTAGTCATGGAAAATTAGCAAAAACCTAAGAAAACCAGCATTGCCAAATTATAACCACATAATCCATGGATAGATGATTACTGTATAAAAAGAATGTGTTTCTCACAGTTTGCACTCCCCGGCACCAGCAAGATCGAACCGAGATAATACATGAGGCTGCAAATTGTTGCTGACTCATCACCGTGCATAATCTGGGACTATGCAACCTCCTTCTACCTGGTATACAAATTAAATCCCAATTGTACAAACTGACTAACTAAATGGTAGAGCCGTACTTGGTTTATCTGGTCAATACACTACCATATAATTGGCTGATACAGTGCTTGAGCTCTCAATCTAACTCTGTTTCTGTCAAGCGTCCATGGATTCTTACATGATTGCAACTGGTAAAATAAATAGCATTCAACTACAGAAGTCGATGAAAATGGAAAATTGGAGATGAACATTTTTAAACATACTCTTTGTTGTCCCCTGATAACTATTGAGTTAAAGAACAGCCTTTGATGACCCTGGTTGGATATGACAGCATGTTAACTACTGTTGTCAAGATATATGATATACATTTATGTTAAATAGGACAATGTGCAATGATGCATCTGAACCACATTTAATTTCTCACAGCAATTTCTTCAACTCCACACTTAAAGAAATAATATAAACTCGTCATCGAGGATGATATGGGGTGTCCCGATCTTCTCAGTAAGCGGCGGTGGTGATGATGATGGTGTAGGATAACTTGTATGTCGCCGATGAACTCTCCCTCGCTTGATCCCTGATGCCAATGCAAAAGGTCTCAACCCTTTGGATATTCACAACGTCACACACTTGCGCACGCAGCCGTCGACCACGAACGGTATAATTGCAATATACTAATTCCCAATGGAACAGCAGATCACACTTGACTTGCAGTATATAATCACCAGATCGATACGAATTGGTGATGAGGATTCAAGATGAATGCTTACAAGCAATCTCATGAACTAGGGTTTATCTTAAACATGGTCTCCTTAACTAACTCTAGGGGACGGGTATTTATAGTCTAAAACGAGATCGAAGGGGTACACGGGCTGGACAGCCCAAAACCTGCGCGCAGGCAGAGCGGTACTACCGCTTATGGCAAGCGGTACTACCGTGATAAGCGGTACTACCGCTCGTACCAATATCAAGTGCCGCTTTAGTACCGCTTGGGGTCGCTCGATTCCAGAAAAAATTTCCTAAGCGGTACTAGGACGGTAGTACTGGAGCGGTACTACCGCTTGTGTGGGCGGTACTACCGCCCTGGAAACTGCAGGGTCTTCCTCCCTTTCCAGCTGCAATGCCTCCTTGCTCCCCTCCTTGCTCCCTTGTGCCATGCCTTCCTCTCCAATGTACCTAATGACACATACACACAAGGATTTAGGCAGTATAAAGCTCTCATTAAAATAAATAGCATTATCAACTAAGAGAGAATTCACCTGTTGTTCTAGTAACTTAGCACGAGCTCTTGTAATTGGGCCAATCCTGATTTCATCATTGGACATCTTCTTTGCAGCAACAGGTTGTTTATCTTCATGAGGTAGAGAGGGAACCATAGTAGGGATATCCTCATCATCCTCCCCCCCTTCAAAAGGCGTCGACCCCGACGCTCCAAGGTCATCGACATCACATGGGGACAAATCAGCAACGTTGAAACTGTTGCTAACGCCACCAAAGTCAGCAATAGGAATATCAATCGAGTAGGCATTGTCATTTATCTTGGCTAACACCTTGTAAGGGCCAGCACCACGCGGCCGAAGTTTAGAACGTCTCAACTGTGGAAACCTGTCCTTGCGAAGATGCACCCACACCATATCGCCAGGCTGGAACAAAACTTTCTTTCTTGATTGGTTTCGTGCAGCAGCAATGTTCTTGCCGTGCTTCTCAATAGCCTCCCGTGTCTTCTCATGAATCTTCTTCACATAATCTGCTCTGTGTGATGCCTCCATATCAACCCTCTCATGCAATGGAAGAGGCAGCAAATCTAGTGGTGTAATTGGTTTGAAACCATACACCACCTCAAAAGGACAAAGCTGGGTGGTAGAATGCACAGCCCTGTTATAAGCGAACTCAACAAGTGGCAAACACTCCTCCCACTCACGCAGATTTTTCTTGATCATAACTCTCAGCAATTGGGACAATGTGCGATTCACCACCTCCGTTTGACCATCAGTTTGTGGGTGACATGTAGTGCTGCACAACAACTTTGTTCCTAGCTTTCCCCACAATGTCTTCCAGAAGTAGCTCATAAACTTCACGTCCCTGTCAGAAACAATTGTCTTTGGCACTCCATGCAAGCGTACGATGTCCCTGAAAAACAGGTTAGCAATATGCGACGCATCGTCGCTTTTGTGGCATGCAATAAAATGTGCCATCTTAGAAAATCTATCCACTACCACAAATATAGAATCATGACCTCTTTTAGTGCGTGGCAAACCTAACACAAAATCCATACTTATATCTTCCCATGGTGTGGTAGGTGTAGGTAGTGGCGTATACAAACCGTGAGGCTTCAGTTTTGACTTGGACTTGTGACATGTAATGCAGCGCCGAACAAACCTATCCACGTCGCGCCTCATCTTGGGCCAATAAAAGTGATCAGCCAGCATGAGCAACGTCTTCTCACGCCCAAAGTGACCCATCAATCCGCCTGCATGTGATTCCTGCAACAATAGCAACCGGACGGACGATTCTGGAACACAAAGTTTGTTAGCTCGAAACAAGTATCTATCATGGATGTGGTATTTCTCCCATGCATTTCGAAGCAAACATAAACGATATGGTTCAGCAAAATCATGATCAGTTGCATACAAATCACACAAACTTTCTAAACCAGGAATTTGAATATCGAGACGTGTCAAAAGCATGTTCTTCCTAGAGAGAGCATCAGCAACAATGTTATCTTTTCCCTTCTTATGCTTAATGATATATGGAAAAGACTCAATAAACTCAACCCATTTAGCTAAGCGTCGATGCAGATTGGATTGAGCTTTCAAATACTTCAATGCTTCATGATTAGAATGTATGATAAATTCTTTTGGCCACAAATAATGTTGCCAAACCTCAAGAACTCTAACAAGCGCATACAATTCTTTATCATAAACAGGATAATTCAGTCGAGCACCAGAAAGTTTCTCGCTGAAATAAGCAATAGGTCTACCTTCTTGCATCAACACACCACCAATACCGATACCACTAGCATCACATTCAACTTCAAATTGTTTGGAAAAATCTGGTAGTGCAAGTAATGGTGCAGAAGTAAGCAAACGTTTCAGCTCGTCAAAAGCATGATCTTGGGCTGCGCCCCACACAAAAGGCACACCTTTCTTCGTTAATTCATTCAATGGTGCAGCAATAGTACTAAAGTCTTTCACAAAACGGCGATAGAAACCAGCAAGACCGTGAAAACTTCGTACTTGACTAACATTCATGGGAGTAGGCCAATCTTGAATTGCTTCAATCTTAGATGAATCTACTTCTACCCCATGCTTAGATACAACGTATCCCAGAAATATCACTTTATCTTTTGCAAATGTGCACTTCTCAAGATTAGCATACAATTTATTATCACGCAACACTTGCAAAACCTTTCTAATATGATCACAATGTTCAGATTCATTGCGGCTGTAAATAAGTATATCATCAAAATATACAACCACAAAACGACCAATAAACTTTCTCAAAACATGATTCATTAATCGCATGAAGGTACTAGGTGCATTAGTAAGACCAAAAGGCATAACTAACCACTCATATAAACCAAATTTAGTTTTGAAAGTAGTTTTCCATTCATGCCCTTCCTTCATCCGAATTTGATGGTAACCACTACGCAAATCAATCTTAGAGAAAACAGCAGCACCACTCAATTCATCTAGCATATCCTCTAAGCGTAGAATAGGATGACGATATCGAATAGTGATGTTGTTAATAGCTCTACAATCTACGCACATGCGCCATGTACCATCTTTCTTAGGCACCAAAATAACAGGAACAACACAAGGACTAAGAGAAACACGAATATACCCTTTGTCTAGTAGCGCTTGCACTTGCTTCTGTATTTCCTTCGTTTCTTCGGGATTGGTCCTGTATGGCGCTCGGTTGGGGAGGGTGGCGCCGGGTATGAGATCAATTTGGTGCTCAATTCCACGCAATGGTGGCAGCCCCGATGGTACCTCCTCCGGAAACACATCGCCATATTCCTGCAAAACAGTAGACACACCAAGAGAAACAGATTGCGTATCATTAGAAACTAAAACCTCGCCTTTGTACATAAGCACAAGAGGCAGGGCTGCAGGATCCTCTCGAAATTCTCTCATGTCTTCTTTGGTGGCTAATATAAGCAAACTAGGCTCTCTCGCACTTTTTGTTATATTATCACTCACGGCTTTTACATTGTTCTCTCGTGCAGGTGGCTGTTCGATATTCACTTCTGTTTTCTGACGAGACTCAGTGACAATTTGCTGTGGTGACATAGGCTGCGGATTTATTTTCTTGCCCTTGAACTCCAAGTGATAAGTATTGGCACGGCCATTGTGTTGCACATGGCGGTCATAGAGCCATGGCCGACCCAATAAAAGATGACAAACAGTCATAGGCACCACATCAAATTCAATGGAATCCGTGTATGGTCCTATCTCAAAATTCACGCGCACCATATGACTCACCTTCATCTCACCATTGTCACTCAACCATTGTACGTAATATGGATTGGGGTGAGGTAAATATTTCAGATTTAGCTTGGCACGTAACTCCTTGCTTGCAAGATTGCGGCAGCTACCTCCATCAATGATCACTCTGCAAGCTTTGTTGGGGCCAACTAGTGCTTTGTTTGGAACAAATTGCAGCGCTGTGAATCAACATGTGGCTGCACACTAAGAGCACGCTGCGAGACAACAATAGTAGGTGCTGGAGAGGCGAAAGCATCTATGCCGTCGTCACGTGTGTACCCATCGTCATCTGAAGCATATGGATCAGCATCATCGCCAGTCTCATACTCATTGTCATCGTTTACAATCATCACTTTTCTATTGGGGCACTCTCTCTTGAAGTGTCCCTTGCCTCCACATGTATGACATAACATATCTCTATTACGGGCTGTAGACATATTGGAACCTGAGCTAGCAGCAGGAGCAGCAGGTTGCTTTGATTGTGGAACTGTGAAGGCTGGTTTGGTTGCAGAAGAAGAGGGGCGGCTGGCAGCGCCCTCAATAGGGGGCGGCGGTGTTCTGTTAGAGAACCGCCCAGCTGTAGTATAACGTCCTTTAATTTGAGCTTCGTCAGCCAACTGGGACTCAGCTTCTCTTGCATGATGGAGTAGCTCATTCATGGTATTGTATTGGTGATGCCGAACAATACCCTTAATGTTATATTTCAGCCCATGGAGAAAACGTTGCATAGTCATCTCAACAGACTCTCGCACTCGAGCACGCTGCATCAACATCTCCATCTCCATGTAATATGCATCAACCGTCAGGGAACCTTGCTTCAATTGTGTCAATTTATCATAAACTGTGCGCAAGTAATTAGTGGGAACAAAACGAGCTTTCATAACCGCCTTCATCTCACGCCATGTACGAACAGGAAGCTCATTGTCATCGCGACGGGTACTCACAACACTATCCCACCAACGCAATGCATAGCCATCAAATTCAGAAGAAGCAAGCTTGACCTTCCTATCTTCAGTATAATCATGCAAACGCCATAATTTCTCCATCTTAAGCTCCCAAGTGAGATACTCTTCGACATCAGTGGAGCCTTCAAATCGAGGAATCGTTAACTTGGGCTTGCCCAAAACATCATCCTCCTGAAACGGTACACGCCGAGCACCAAGTGGTGGTGGTAGGCGACCATGCCCTTGAAAGCCACGCCCACGGCCATGATTGCCCACCATGTTGTCATTGTCGTCATGGACACTATCAGCATCGTCATGGTCGTCATGTTGGCGTTGCTCAATCGCGACACGTAACCCATTGACTGAAGTTGTCAACTGTTGTATACTTGTTTGGAGAGCATTGACTTGTGTTTGCATAGCATTGACGGTAGTGTCAGTTGCGTCCACTTTCATTTGTATAACTTGAATATCAGCCTCAATTTTTTCAGCGGATCGATCAATAACCCCTGTCAAATGAACGCGGAGAGCTTCATGGTCCTTCCATGAAACACACTCGTCATCAGCCTTTTTCTGTAGCACATCAACATCACTAGAAGACATGATTAGTAGGTTAGTGCAAAAATCAAAATCTGTGTGGTCGCACACTCACAACTCACTCAAAACTGACAAGAAAAGGAAATCTTACCGTTCCAAAGTGAATAGTAATGCTTACCCGTTCAGATGGATGACTAATGCACGGATGTGATGAAGTGAATACCCGGGTATGAGAACAATCACACGACAGAGCAGGATTATATGGTGGAGCTATATCCTATCTACACCGAAGACAAGTCCTAGTGCTGATCGTGTGAGCCAACAACCAAGGAAAACACACACGGTGGAGAAAAATGTGGCAGAGCAACTATCAAAACAGGAGGTGTTGCAATGCACGCGAGAGACACTAGCAATGCTCAATGTAAACAGGCACAAGATTGCTCAATTCTACTAGTGCACAATCGCAAGAAGCCAACAGTGCAATAGATAGCAACCACGTCCAGCCACTGTTTCTCTCTTTTCTTTCTTTCGCTCTGTTTTTTTTTCAACTGTCACGTGAACAGTAAACAGCGGCAACTGTTCTTGGGTCACGTCCAGAAATTGCAAAGCACCAAAACCTATATGAGCAGCCTGTAGAGCGGAAACTAGTCTCGTGGGTAAGTTCCTAACACCTTTTGTGTAGACAGGCTGTGGCTATGGATTGGAATTTGCAAAACAGGATAGCTGATCGAACAACAATCCAATCTACGATGCAATCTACGATGGAAACTAAAAACCAATGGATTCGAAGGAAAAAGCTACGCAAAAAGAAAGACACAATGACCAGCAACTAAAACCAATCTACGATGCAATCTAGGCTATGGCAAAAACCCTAACCCGAATCTTTTTGTGAGGCTTTTTCTGGATAGGATGAAAAACACAACTAATCTACGGATGATTTGGTGGATGCTTACCGAGGCAACGCTGGATATCTGATACCAAGATGATATGGGGTGTCCCGATCTTCTCAGTAAGCGGCGGTGGTGATGATGATGGTGTAGGATAACTTGTATGTCGCCGATGAACTCTCCCTCGCTTGATCCCTGATGCCAATGCAAAAGGTCTCAACCCATTGGATATTCACAACGTCACACACTTGCGCACGCAGCCGTCGACCACGAACGGTATAATTGCAATATACTAATTCCCAATGGAACAGCAGATCACACTTGCAGTATATAATCACCAGATCGATACGAATTGGTGATGAGGATTCAAGATGAATGCTTACAAGCAATCTCATGAACTAGGGTTTATCTTAAACGTGGTCTCCTTAACTAACTCTAGGGGACGGGTATTTATAGTCTAAAACGAGATCGAAGGGGTACACGGGCTGGACAGCCCAAAACCTGCGCGCAGGCAGAGCGGTACTACCGCTTATGGCAAGCGGTACTACCGTGATAAGCGGTACTACCGCTCGTACCAATATCAAGTGCCGCTTTAGCACCGCTTGGGGTCGCTCGATTCCAGAAGAAATTTCCTAAGCGGTACTAGGACGGTAGTACTGGAGCGGTACTACCGCTAAAGCGGTACTACCGCTTGTGTGGGCGGTACTACCGCCCTGGAAACTGCAGGGTCTTCCTCCCTTTCCAGCTGCAATGCCTCCTTGCTCCCCTCCTTGCTCCCTTGTGCCATGCCTTCCTCTCCAATGTACCTAATGACACATACACACAAGGATTTAGGCAGTATAAAGCTCTCATTAAAATAAATAGCATTATCAACTAAGAGAGAATTCACCTGTTGTTCTAGTAACTTAGCACGAGCTCTTGTAATTGGGCCAATCCTGATTTCATCATTGGACATCTTCTTTGCAGCAACAGGTTGTTTATCTTCATGAGGTAGAGAGGGAACCATAGTAGGGATATCCTCATCAGAGGACCATTTAGAATTGAGCCGCCAAAAAATGCATTGCATAGATCATATCCAACCTTGTCTTCCTAAAATTATGGATGAACTGAAAACTCTTGGGTCTACACAGTGGTGAGCAAAACGGATAAACATTCAAGAAAAAAAATCAGTGTTATGCTTAGATGGTTTGTCCTTCCTGATCAGTATGACAACATGAGTTGGACCTTGCAATAAAAGCAAACGTGTCCGAATCTTTTCTGTTTGATATGTGTATATATACATACCTTGGAGGTATTGCTTCAGGTTCCTGTTCTCCATCTGATCCACCAAAAATCTGTAATGGCGAAGCTAATATTAGGTGGCGTTTGGTTCGCGGGCAAGATTAGTTGGTTAAGGATATCCTCAACCAGCTGGTTAAGGATAGCCACATTTTGTTGTTTGGTTTGATGGGGTCGAGCGGATTGGATAGCCACATTTTGTTGTTTGGTTAGAAGGATGCAAGGTGGTTAAGGATGGCCATTCACAAATAGAAAACTGAATTATACTTGTCTCTGAACTGGAACTAACTATGAAAACGTTGAAGCATACACGCAATAATCAATGAGTACAACTAATCCAACAGCTAGGGTCACAACAAAGAAAACCTGCACCGAGGAGAATCAAGTATTTGCAAATTTGTGGCCTGGTTGCTTTGGCTTCTGGCCTCCGTCGCTGGGCGTTCAACGTCTGCTATCCAAGATCGATACAGAGAAAAAGGAAAACCCGTGTACGCCAACCGCGCCGGTGTAACGCTGCCGCTTTTTCTGTTCGTGAGCGAGATGTGAAGATAAAATCGGGAAAAACGTATTGCGCGCTGGGACGACCGAAGTGGGAAATAGAGAGCGTCGCCTGCGAGTGGCTGCCCTCATCCGCCAAAATCTCGTGGCTCTTATCAACCAGGTTTTGAAGGAATATTCCCAGGTATCTGGTTATCCCTATCATCCCTTGATCCCTAACCAAACGAGTGGCATCCTGAAAAAAACTGACTATCCCTGTCCCTATGGTGGATAGCCATAGAACCAAACGCCACCTTAATTAACCAATTGCATTAACCAAGAAAAATAGAGAAACAGAATTCACACAAAAGGGGCCATCTCAGATAAGCTCTTCAATCATCCGACATCTATAATTTTTTGCACACACTGATCTTATATCTTGGATAGTTCACATTCACCCCTTTCTTGCAACAACATCTGACATGATATATGTAATAACTTTCCCATGTGCAGATTGGTATAAAATTATAGCAAAGTCTAAACTCTAGATTTAGAACCTAAACTGATACAATAACAGAAATCATTAACCATTTATTGTATGGATCACAGTAATACAGATCAGAGAACACCTTATTAGTCTTGCATCATAGATTCAACGGTAAAAAGATAGCCATTTCACTAACGAAGAACATAATTGCAGTTATCAGTAAGATTGGGCTTCTAAATTATTATGCACACTAACCTGAAAGTCTTTCTTAGTTCAGAGATAGCCTTTGATCTCTCCTTTCTAGAAGTAAATTTCTCCCAAGCCAATTAATTTGAGAGCATCAACGTACTTGCTTCCATGCAGATAGACTGCTGCATGTGAAACACACATTAAAAGATATGCATATACATTGCATAACCAGATTTTGTTTCTAAAATACTAAAACCGTGGACTACAAATTGGAAAACTCGTTGTACCTAAGAAACTAATGACCAGAAATTTGATTTCCCCTCCCACACATTAACATGAACAACTAATCTGCAGTGCATTTGTTGCTTTAGAAGGCCCCACTCACAAATCTTCATGTAAAGATCCAAATTAAATTTGCAGAGATACATCAACCTTGCACTTGTTTTCCAAGAATGTACTGGATGCATCAAGGATGGAGAGAAAAGGGAGAAAAGGGGGAGGCATCCCAATGGAGAAGAAAGATAGAGGTAATGGATACCTTGGCCAGGGCGCGATGGTGGTTGCAGCAGTGTTCACCTCGTGCTGTCAAACGGCAGCAAAGCTTGGTCCAGGCTTGAGGAGGGGGGTTGGGAGGGAGCGCCAATGGTCGTGGAAGCGACACCAGAGTACTGCCATCACCCTCTGAAACACAACATCTGTCAAGGCGGACCTAGGGTTTGTGGTTGCAGGCCGACATGCCCGAGCCGAAGTGGGGGAGAGCAGGGATGGGAGGCGAGGGAAGGGGAGGGAGCTACAGCAGCGGCGGTGGTGTGTGCGGGGTCGAGGGTGGACCGGTGGAAGATGCGGCGGCTGCTCGGCCCTCTTTCTCTCTGTCGTCTCTCTCTCTATGCAAGCAGGAAGAAGGAAAGGAGAAAAGGGTTGGTGGGTACATGGCACTAAAACTTGACATGAGCAAGGCTTATGATCGCATTGAGTGGTTTTTCTTGGAGTGCATGATGAACAAGATGGGTTTCTGCACAGATTTTTTCAATTTGATCATGAAGTGTGTGAAAACTGTGAGCTACAGATTTCGTATAAATGGTGCTCTCACGGATAGTGTTCGGCCAGGGAGGGGATTGCGACAAGGGGACCCTATATCACCATATTTGTTCCTTCTTTGTGTGGAGGGTCTCTCTGCAATGTTGACTCGAGCAGAAGCTGATGGTCAGTTGCAAGGGATCAAACTTGCTCCGGAAGCCCCTACGGTGTCACATGTCTTGTTTGCCGATGATTCGCTCCTACTACTTGAAGCGAACGAGAATGCGGCTCATACGGCATATTGCAGGTGTATGAAGCTTGCTCCGGTCAGGTTATAAACAAGGAGAAATCCTCAATTATGTTCAGTACAAATACTAAGAGAGGAGTGAGGAATGCAATCATGCAAGTCCTAGGGCTGCCTACATACATTGGTCATAACAAAGTCCAATGTTTTTGAGTTTATAAAAGAAAAGATATGGAAGAGAATTCAAGGCTGGAAGGACAAATGTTTATCGAAGGCAGGGAAGGAAATTCTGATAAAGGCTGTTGCCCAAGCAATACCCATATATGCAATGGCGTGTTTTGACTTGACGAAAGGCCTTTGTGATAGTATAAGCCAACTCATCTGCAAATATTGGTGGTCGTAGAATAACAATGAGAAAATGATGCACTGGGTGGGGTGGGAGAAAATGAAGCTTGGAAAGGAGGAGGGGGGCCTAGGTTTCCGGGACCTTCATGTTTTCAATATGGCCATGTTGGCCCGCCAAGGGTGGCGTCTATTGCAGGCACCTGACTCCCTATGTGCCAGGGTACTTCGGGCAAAATACTTCTCATCAGGGGACCTACTTAGTGCTGAACCGGTGGGCGGAATGAGCTATGTGTGGCGATCAATTCTTCAAGGCATAAACCTTCTAAAGCAGGGGATAATCTGGAGAGTGGCGGATGGAACCAATATTAAAATCGGATTTGCTAAAGCACATCTAGATGTGACTTAAGTATTGCACATCTAAGTTTTATATCATTGATTTTACTTGAAGATTCGTGCAGTTATTTTCCTTTTTATTAAAATTTGGGATGACCCATGGATCCCACGCGGTGTAACTAGGAAGCCGGCGACACATAGAGGAAACATGCTTCTTTTGCGGGTTTGCGAGCTCATTGATCCGGACAGAAGTGAATGGGACGAGGGGCTTGTGTATCAAACGTTCAATCCAGAGGATGCCCAAGAAATTTTGAAGATACCTATCAGTGATCAGGGAGAAGACTTTCTAGCCTGGCATTTTGACAATAAGGGAATTTTTTCAGTTAAGTCGGCCTATCGTGTGATGATCGACCAAGAGCGCAGTCTTCAAACCAGAGCAAGAAGTGAATTGTCTGATGGAGGGAACTGGCAGACAGCAACCTGGAAGGGTCTATGGAAACTTAACTGTCCGCCGAGGGTACACCATTTCATGTGGAGGCTGGGGTACAACAGTCACCCGCTGCTGATGAATATTGTGAGGAAAGGTGTAGAGACAGATACCAGATGCACTATATGCAAAAGTCTATTCGGAGATGGTGGACACCTATTTTTCAACTGCAAAGAGGTTAATCGTTTGTGACGTGCTTTGGAGATGGAGGATGTACGTCTTCACCTTGCTGATAGTGCAGGCCCATTGTGTGTTATTCAAAATATCCTTGCACTTTCGGAGGATCGACAACGAACAGTGGTGGCGCTGTTGTGGTGCTGGTGGTCCGAGAGAAACAATGAGAATCACAATGAAAAACGCAGACGAACAGAGGAGCTGCAGTTTTTTGTCAGGCAACATGCTACTGAGTGGAAAGGCCAAAATATAACACACATAACTGAAGTCCCAATCACTAGCTAAAATGGAACAAGCCCCCAGAAGAGTACGTCATGATTAATTGTGATGGAGCTTACTCAACAAGCAATTCAGAAGGAGGGAGAGGGGGGGGGGGGGGGGCAGTAGCAGCTCGTGATCATGAAGGTGACCTGGTTTTTGCTGCCGCTGGACATCTGAACCAAGTAAGTCAAGCTATGCATGCTGAAGCAATTGCGGTCAAGAAGGCCTTGTTGTTGGCCGAGCAGAGGGGGATTGGAAGGATCATTGTGGTAACTGACTGCAAAAATCTAATCACGGCTATGACGTCCAATGCCTATGACAGTTCAAGCATGGGCCAGCTATTCTTAAAGATTAAATACATGCTGTCTCTGTCTTTTATTCAGTACCGCATTGAGTTTTGCCCAAGGGCGTGTAATCAGGTAGCCCATTTGCTAGCAGCAAAGGGTGTAGGGGAGTGTCACGACTTCCATGCTACTTGGGATGTGGACTATCCTGATGATGTAAACCATTTGGTGGCCGGTGATTTAACCGAGCCTTAATGGAATACAAGTGTTCCATTCAAAAAAAAAAGGAAAAAGGAAAGGAGCGGACGTGGCTGATGGGGAGTATTTGACAAAAAACTATCACTTTTGGGGTCGCCGTCCCACAAAACTACCACTTTAAAAAATTTGACCAAAAACTACCACTTTTGTGGTAATTCGTCCCAGAAAACTATCACTTTTGTGTGATGACCGTTTTAGACATTTTAAACACGTTTATGACAAGCGGGACCCGCCCGTTAGGGCTGACGTGGCAGGAAAGTCAACGCCGTTTATTTTGACCGTTATTACGGGTGGGGCCCACACGTCAGCGTCAACTTCTTCTTCCTCCTCTCTCTGGCATTTCAACAAGCACCTTGTGTGCATCACCACCATGCTCCCTGGTACCTTCTTCTTCACTACCATCTTCTTCCCTAGTACCTTCTTCTCTACCATGTAGATGGTGCGCACCACACGTTGGACATCGTGCTGGCCGAAGTTGGCCTCCGCCCCGTCGAGCTCACGCCACCGTAGGATGTAGAAGCCCTCCCGGCATGGTGTCGAAGTTGAAGGGCCCCGGGCTGAAGGGGATGCCCAGGCACATGACGTCGCGGGTTCGGTCCGGAGCTGGGGCTTGCTTCGGGTGGTGAGGATCCGCAGTACCTTCTCGTGGTGCGGCAGCTTCTTCCGGATGGCCTCCGAGAGCTGGGCCGCCTCCAGCTTCGCTACGTCCGCGTCAACGCGGTCACCGCTCTAGCTCCCGAGCGTGCTGTCCCACTACGCCGCCAAGTGGCTCCCGGACGTGGCCACGTCCGCCTCCGGCCGCTTCCTGCCCCCGGAGAGCCCCACCGCCACGTGGCTCAAGAAGCGCCTGCTCCTGGAGACCCTCGTCGCCGCGCTCCCGCCCGACCCGCCCAACGGTGCGGCCGCCGCCGACGGCATCACGTGCGACTTCCTGCTCAAGCTGCTCCGGGCGGGGAGCATGGTGGGCGCGGATGCGGCGCTGCTGCGGGAGCTGGAGTCCCGCGCGGTGCGGCGGCTGGACCAGGTGACGCTGGCGGCCGTGATGATACCGGCGTTCGGGCACGCGCCGGGCGGTTCGACGCTGCTGGACGTGCCGCTGGTGCTGCGGCTGGTGCGCGGGTTTCTCAAGGAGGGCGGCAAGGGGGCCGACGGCGGCGCCGGCGCGAGGGTGGCGAGGCTGGTGGACGCGTACCTGGCGAGCATGGTGGTGATGCACACAAGGTGCTTGTTGAAATGCCAGAGAGAGGAGGAAGAAGAAGTTGACACTGACGTGCAGGCCCCACCCGTAATAACGGTCAACTTAACGGTCAAAATTAACAATGTTGACTTTCCTGCCACGTCAGCCCTAACGGGTGGGTCCCGCTTGTCATAAACGTGTTTAAGAGCTTTAAAACGGTCATCACACAAAAGTGGTAGTTTTCTAGGACGAATTACCACAAAAGTGGTAGTTTTCGGTCAAATTTTTTAAACTGGTAGTTTTGTGGGACGGCGGCCCCAAAAGTTGTAGGTTTTTGTCAAATACTCGGCTGATGGGCCTTACGGCGAGTTAATTGCACAGAAGTACCACAATTGGGGCAGAACGTGCAGATTCATACCATGATTGGTAATTTTTTCATGTCAGTACCAACTTGTGCGAAATTTTTGCGAATAAGGCTAAACTCGTGTTTTATACGTATTGACGCTAGAACTGACATGTCGGGCCCACCCGTCAGGTGCCACGGTGGCCAAATAGGCGCGTGCCCGCGCGCTAACGAGGACGAGCCCGGCTCGGTCGCTCTCTTACCGATTCGTTTCAACCGGGCATAGCACTTCACCGAGCCGGACCCCTCCCCCTCGACGAACCCTAGCTCTACCTATCCTCTCTCCCCTCTCAGGCGATGGCTGCATGGACCCCCGGCGGCGGCGGCGGCGATGTCGTGGGCGGCTACGGCGACCTTCCTGGCCTCGGGAGCGATGACCACGTCGGTCTGGACGGCTCCAGTTCGTCGTATTACACCGGCGATGAGGAAGAGGAGGAAGAGGCGCCCCTGTCCATGGATCAACGGGTGCGGCTCGCTGAGATGTGGTTGGCCAACCCCACCACAAGCCATGAGTGGACCAGTGGAGCTGGTGGAGTGCTGTAAGTTCCATTGTTGCTTGTGTGATTTTGAAATCAGAGGCCTAGGGTTTGTGTTATAAAAGGGGAGAAAACCTTTGTAATTTGTAGGTTAGATGATGTTATATGGGATGTTAGGATTCATTTTGATGCTGGATAGGAATATTAGTAGTGTTAATTTTTCTGTTAACTGAACTAGGTTTGTTAAGTAGTGTTAATTCGCTTTGTTAGGATTCACTGTTAACTAAAATAGGAAACTACACTACATTAATTAGTAGAAGTGTTAATTTTTCTTTATTTGTTTTTTGTGCTGTTATGTTAACTCAAATTGTAGACTTACTACAAAATTACTTTAAAGTCTTAACTGTAATTTTTCTATTAACTGAACTAGGATTGAAATTTCATTTGTTTTATAGTTTGGATGAAGACATTTGGGAAGTAAGGATCCATTTTGATGCAAGAGAACCATTGGAGAGGAAGTTGTCCAGTTCAGATATTACTTATCTGAATTTGGTTGCACTGATGGAAACACAAGGATTTCATGCATATGATTGTTTGTATCACATTTCAGATCCATCTTTAGGAGAGAAAGGGCTTGCTTTGGTAGATAGTAATGCTGAATTACAGATGATAAAGAAGACTCTAAAGAGGAAGGATACTTTGGTGCTTAATTTGCTAGCTAGGGCTTGTCCACCACATGTTAGTGAATTTGTGAGGCAACAATGTGATGAACAAGATTTGTCCACTATTGTGTACCAGCAGTCTGTTGTGTTTGATCTGAGTGAGACTCCTGTCTTAGCTGTTGAGCAGCAAGGAGTAGTGATTGCAAGTCAGTGTAGCAGCTCTACCACACCTCATCCTCCTGGTGTTTGCACACAAGAAAGCAAGAATGTGAGTGACAAGTTGAAAGCTGTTTTGGAAGAAGAAGAAGAGGGATATCAGGGATATGAGGCATATGAGGAAAGTGATGCTTCTACCTCTGATGAAGACTCTGAAGCAGGAATTGACCCTTATTATATGTGTGATGATGAAGATGTAGAGGTGGAAGAGGGAAAGAGACAGAGAGAGAGAGAAGTATTAGAGGAAGAATCAGATGATGAACAATCAGAAGAGGAAGAAGAGCTGCATTATGAGGGTGACACTGAAGTTGATGAGCCATTTGAGTTAGAGGAATATAACACATTGGGATCAGAACAAGAACAAACTATAGGTGTACCTGTAAACAAGAAGCAGAAGCTGTCAGTTAGAAGAGGACCAACAACAAGGTCATATTCCAGTAAGTTACCAGATGTTGAACCTGATTTCAAACCTTCATCAGATGAAGAAGAGAAGGGTTTGGTTAGGGAGAGTGATGATGATGGTTTTGAGCCACTATCATTTGTCCTACCAAAGAAAAGGAAGAGTAGGGCAAAGAAGAGGCCTGCTAGGAAGTGGTACAATGAGAAAATGGAGCAACCACATCAACAACTATGTCTGGAGTTGTGTTTTAGGGATCAGCATCAATTCAGAGATGCTTTGTTGAATTTACACATCACTCAGAGCAGGAATTTCAAGTATCATAGGAATTCTGATAAGAGGATAATTGTGGAGTGTAGAGAAAAAAAATGCCAGTTCTTTATGGTGGCAACAGTTATAAAAGGGGAGAAAACCTTTGTAATTAAGAAGATGAGACTAGAGCACACTTGCCCTATTAGTACTGAGACCACCAGGGTGAGTGCTAAGTGGCTAGCACAGAAATATGAGCACCTCTTCAGAGCTGATCCAACTACTGGCATTCATACTATAATTGATGCCTGCATGAAAAAATATGGTGTAGATGTGCCCAAGTCCATGGCATACAGGGCAAAGAACATAGCTATTGAAGCTGTGTTAGGAGATCACAAGGAGCAATATCCTAGGCTTAGAGACTATGCTCAGACTGTCATGGTCACAAACCCTGGGAGTAGAGTAGTAGTCACTACTGTTACACCAACACCAACTGAAAAAATTCCCCACCCAGGCCCCAGATTTCATGCCATGTTCTTTTGCATCAATGGAGCAAGGGAGGGGTTTCTCAAGGGGTGCAGGCCATTCATTGGTTAGTTTATGAACCTTGTGCAGCACTTACATATTGTATCTCATTTAAATGTATTTAATTTATTGAAATGTTGGTTATGCAGGTGTTGATGGATGCTTTATTAAGCTCACTACTGGTGCTCAACTCCTTGCTGCCACTGGTAGAGATGGCAACAACAACATATATCCACTGGCATTTGGCATAGTTGGACAAGAGGACACACCTAGTTGGTGTTGGTTTCTACACCAACTCAAAATTTGCCTAGGGGGAGAAGTGGGACAGTTTGGACCATATACTATAATGTCAGATAGACAAAAGGTATGTTTATGCATATTTCATTTTGTTTTGCACAAGTGCCTACATTGGCTTGCATCACTTCAATCTGTCTTCTAGCTTGTAGCTTAGACTTGTTAAATTGTGTGTATCAGGGGTTACTGAATGCAGTGAATGCTGTGTTTCCAAAATGCAACCAAAGATTCTGCCTTAGACATTTATATGCAAATTTCCAGAATGCTGGGTTTAGGGGGGAAGATCTTAAGAAGTGCATGGATAATGCTAGCTATGCTTACAATGAACACAAATTTAATATTGCAATGAATGATCTTAGAGATGAAAGTGAGGAAGCTTGGAATTGGCTTACTGCAATACCAAAAAAATATTGGGCAAGGCATGCATTTGACACAAACTGCAAGACTGACTTGGTAGTGAACAACTTGTCTGAGGTGTTCAACAAGTACATTCTAGATGTTAGGAGAAAACCTATAAGGACAATGTGTGATGGGATAAAAGACAAGCAGATGGTGAGGTGGCATAGGAACAGAGAGAGTGGAAAGACACCAAGATGGATGATAACACCTCATTACAGTGAGAAACTAGAGATTGAGAAGGAGAGGGCCAAATACTGTAAGCCAATACAAGCTGGGGTGAACTTATGGCAAGTTACAAGTGGGCAGCAAACACATGCTGTCAATTTGGAAGCTGAGACTTGTGGATGCAGGAAGTGGGACCTTAGTGGCATCCCATGCAACCATGCCATCTCTGCAATAAACAAGGCTAAACGGTTTCCAGAGGATTATGTCAGCAAATTCTTCAAGAAAGAATTTTATGTGGCAGCTTATGAACCAATGATCTTTCCTGTTCCTGGTGAGCATGATTGGACAAGGACCCCTGGTCCAGACATAGAACCACCTGTATTTAAAGTGAAGAGAGGAAGAAAGAAAGAAAAGAGGATCAAGGGCAAATTTGAAGTACCAAAGCCAAAAGACACTTCAAGAATGGGGCCGGGGACTATAACATGTGGCAATTGTGGTCTCCAGGGGCATAGGTACACAAGTTGTCTTAAACAGTTGAAGCCTGAGCTAGCTTTGAGGAAGAACAAACATGTGGTAATAATTGTGGAACCCTTCAAGTATACTATTTGTTTCCTTTCTTGTACTTTTTTGTGGTATTATTAACTGTTTTCCCTGTGTATGCAAGGCTACTCAAAGCAACTCACAGCCAAGAACTACTGGTCATGCTCCCACACCACCACCAACACAGGCAAGAGCTGCTGCTCCAACTCCTACACCACCACCATATGGCAGAGGAGGAGCTGGCAGAGGTGCTGGCAGAGGAGGAGCTAGCAGAGGTGGAACTGGCAGAGGTGCTGGGAGAGGAGGAGCTGGGAGAGGAGGAGCTGGGAGAGGAGGAGGTGGTACAGGAGGAGCTGGGAGAGCTGATGGCAGAGGAGGTGCTGGCAGAGGTGTTCCCAGGCCATTCAATGCCCCTAGGTAATCTGCCTCCACTTCTGGTGCTATTCCTACTGATGGTACACACAGTGGATGGATGGCCTACTTCACTGCTAGTGGTGCTGGAAGATCTGCCATGTAATGTTGAACTGATGCTAAACCAGTTTGTTGTAAGTTTGGTTCATGGTACAATGTGCTGTTATGCCACAAAGTGATGCTGAACTATTGTTATGTTGATGATTATGTTCATGGTACAATATGTTGTTATTTGTCCAATGATATGTTGATCATCAAATGTTGTTATTATGTTGATATATTATGGATCAGGGTTTTGGGTTCCTCGGGGTCGATGAAACCACCAAAACCCATCACTGAGGGTTTTGGGTTCCTCGGGGTCGATGAAACCACCAAAACCCACCAAAACCCACCAAAACAACACAAAATAAATACTAAGAACTCACATATAACACTAACAAATACTAAGAACTCACAAATAACACTAACAATTACTAAGAACTCACAATTAATACCAAGACTCATTTATACCATAAACCTAACAAATACCATAAACCTCACAATTCAGAAATACATAGTGGAGTTCAAATGCTTAGTTCAACATTCTAGAACCATGGTTCACAAATACATAGTGGAGTTCAAATGCTTACAATCATCCTTTGCTCACAAAGGATGGATAGCACCATTAATACATACATACACAACCAGAGTCTTAGAATTAGTACAACCATAAAGTACACAACCAAAGTTAACAAGGTCACTGTTGTTCCATCCTACCCAAAAGGTCAGCAATGCACACTACTCTATTCATCTTGTTCATTTCTCTAAGATGGCCAGGATGTCCTTCAGCTTCAGCTTGAGCTTCTCCTCTCCTTTCATCAGCTCAGCAATGTGATGCTCTAGCTGGCCCTTCTCTTCACTATGCATTTCCTTTCCCTTTAGCAGATCAGCAATCTGAAACTTCAACTCCAGCTTCTCCTGGATAAGCTTCTCCTCAGACTTTGTGAGCTCTGCATTCTTCAACTCCAATTTCTCCATAGCTTCACTGTGCACTTGATTCTCTTTCATATGCTTCAACTTCAAGTTCTGGATCACAGTTGCTTGAGCCATTGTCAGGTTAGCCAGGAGTTGATACTTGTCATTAAGATGCTTGTGATCTGCATCTTTCTTTGCCATTTGTCCTTTCATATCAGCCAGCATTTCACTTCTGCATTGATGCTGATAGGTTATGTTAGACTGCAGATAACTGAAATCAATAACCCTTTCCTCCTGGAAATCCATCAGTTGATGCACATCTTTTACTAACTTGTCATAGTTGGCATCCAGAGTCTTCTCTTCTGTTAGATGGTGAATTTTCAGAGCACTTGCAAGATTATCAGTCACCCTAGCATCCTTGGCATCTTCATACATTGCCCAAAGCTTCAACAATGCATTCTGCATTGTTATGGGCCACTGGTGATCAACCCATTCAACAAAACCACAATTTTCCCCTTCCTGGAAAAAGAGCAAAATAGATAGTGAGTTCATAATATGGATAACAACATGTGCATCCCAAAATTAAAAAACTTGTTCCATTAAACAAAACCACAACATGATCTGTAGTTTACTTAACAGCAATTGGAGCTATAAAATTATGCTGTTCTTTGTTCAACAGCAATATGATATGCACTTAATTAAACAGTGATTATATCCTCTAACAGCAATAGATCTCAAATGCAATTCCTCTAACAGCAACTATAATACTCAAATTCTAAAATGCAATTAGATCATATGTAGAGCAATTCCTCTAACAGCAACTATAATACTCAAATTCTAAAATGCAATTAGATCATATGTAGAGCAGTTCCTCTAACAGCAACTATAATACTCAAATTCTTCACTTTTTGTACAGCAATAAGAGCTCTGAAATTCATTATAGAAAAACAGCAACTATAGAAAAAATTCAACTACAAAATCATCCAACTACAAAACAACATTAACAGCAACTATAGAACAAATTAATTATAAAACAGAAAACACACATCACAGCACAGCAACATCGAACTACAAAATCATCCAACTACAAATGCATATGTAACTGTCATCAAGGACACTAACATTGCTTCACAGTAAACAAATCATATAACTCCCACTATCAATGACACAATCAACAAAGAATGAAACTTACAGGCTCTGCACATGATAAGAACCTTCTCCCTGTGTCTGTGCCTTCAAATGCAACACCTCTCTTTGATGCCTTGCCGTGCTTCTCACAAAACACCATCATATCAAGCTCAAGCCCATGGTAATCCTGGTCCTCAACTGAAACTGGCACCTGCACAAGCTCATACACATTCAATCCACTGACAAACGATGAGGAAGAAACCAAATCAAAAGAAATCCACAAATCAAAAGAAGCCTAAACAAAAAAATCCCCAAAATTACTAACCCTAACCCTAGCTCGAATGAGCTCACCTGGTAAAGCCAAGCGATGGAGGAGGTGGAGGAGTGAAGGTACGGGAGGCTCGATTGGTCGTCGCTGCTCTCGTCCTCGAAAACCATGGCGGTGGCGGCGGCGCGGTGATGCCGGCGCTCGGGACCGTCGGCGAGGAGAGTGGTGGGGTGTCAAGGAGGGGAGAGTGGTCGGGTGGGGAGGAGGGGAGGGGCCGACCGGGGTAAGAGAGCGACCGAGCCGGGCTCGTCCTAGTCAGCGCGCGGGCACGCGCCTATTGGCCACTGTGGCACCTGACGGGTGGGCCCGACATGTCAGTTCTAGCGTCAATACGTATAAAACACGAGTTTAGCCTTATTTGCAAAAATTTCGCACAAGTTGGCACTGACATTAAAAAATTACCAATCATGGTATGAATCTGCACATTCTGCCCCAATTGTGGTACTTCTGTGCAATTAACTCCCTTGCGACTAGTGTGCCTCTTAGCGATAAGTCAGCGGCAGTAAAAAAAGAAAGAACACACGCATCGTGCTCTCGATGCAATTACGCGTCGAGCGAGCAGAGCCCAGCGAGAGCACTTCAAACGCAGGAAATCGTCGCTAGCTTAGTAGCTTTAATTCTTTGTTATATTCAGAAAGAGTGGGTTTAGGGTATATATAGGTCTGAGTGTCGTCGCCGTCTTCGCCTCAACTCAGGTGCCTCCTCATTCTTCTCTCCCTCCTCCCTCTGATCTTTGCCTCTGAGCGTGTTGGATCGTTGATTCCATCTGCATTTCACAGGTGAACCTGGATTTGGTTGCTCTTCGCCCCGCCGTCTTAGCCTAGCCTCAGATGCCTCCTCCAACCTCTGTTCCCCCACCCTGTTTCTTTGCCGCTGACCAAGACTGGGCCATTGAGTATGTCCGCCCCTTGATAGCTCTTTGCCTCGCTGTTCGCTCTCGGCGTTCTTTGACGTTGTGCAAGTGCAATGGAAGAGGCTTGCTTTTGTTCACCTTTATCAGTGTTGCTGTTACTGCTCGCCGTTTCGGTGTTGATGCTTATTACGCCCTCTGTACCACAATACTTGTAGTTGGAGGAACTTGTACTAGTTCTTCCCAACAACAAGTATTTAGACTCTCTCTGTACCACAATACTTGTATCTGGAGGAACTTGTACTAGTTTTTCCCAACAACAAGTATTTAGGTACAGAGAGAGTAGGTCCGTTGTTTTGCACAGCACAGGGTGCGGTTAGGGTTGGAGTTCAGTGATGGTACCTGAAAGCAAATTTGGACTTGGGGATATGGTTTTGTTCAGACTCGTTGTTTTATAAATTTCCTTTTCTTTTCGCTGTTAACACAAAATATGTCATCTGGATAGTTGATAGCGAAATAAAATAAAATTCACAGCTTCCTATGTGCTTTATCCTGCTTGGATCAAGTATATGCTTCTATAACAACACCGATTCAGGTAGACAGCTATAAATTTACTTCAGACACCTATAACCTTGATATATCTATACATACATTGATAACTAGTAGATCATTGGTGCACTCGCTTAATTCTGAAATTCTTCATATTTATGGCTTAGGTATAGAATACAAGTGATTCGTTATCTGATTCAAAACACTACTCTTTGCTGCTGCTGTAATCAGCACTAGATAGACATGCTAGAAGTTCCACCTCATGCCTCCACATAGATAGATACTCTATACCAGAAGTTCCATCTCGGACAAAACGGACAAACACGACGTTCGCTCCAGGAAGAGGTATATGGAGTCAGCTGAGGGCACGCAGGCCGCGGGATCCTTTCACTTGAGGGGAATGAACCTCGAGGAGTGGGTGGCGCCGATACCGGGCCTTCCGTGCTTCACGGGCTTCTAGCTGATGGAGAACTCGGCCAGGTAGTGTCCAATCATCTCGGGCTTTATCTCATTTGTGACAAAATATTTCCCATTGTACACTGAAATTTGGCTGCCTATCATCTCTGGTATGATGATCATGTTACGCACATGAGTCCTCACAGGCGTTGGCTTCTCACCGGCTGGTGCCTCCCTTTTCTGTACATTTTCAGAGACAAAGGAATAAGCTTCAGTTGCTTGAACTCGAACTATTTTTATTTTCTTGGAAAGAGAACTCGAACTAATAAAGCAATAAAATTGATGTTTCAAATCAAAACAGCATTAGAAGTGTACTGTTAGAACTTGATGTTACACTAATATCTTAGAAATGATTAAAACGCCTCAAATCAATACCTATACTGTGATACAAATCACACTGTACAACACCTATCAGAGAACATATACTCGGAAGTTTATATCATACATTTCTAGTTATTCATTTTCTTTTCTTCCCTGCCACAATAAAAAAATGGATACCCCTCACAGCAATTACAGAACATTAAATGTATTCCAGTAGAATATGCAAAATAGACTGCCACCACTGTTCATCACTACTATACAACCATCTAGTGAGTCATAGTGGTCAAAAGACCAACCAAAAAGATATTCACTTGTGAGAAGGCTCATATAGATATGCATTGATATTTGATACTCCCATTTATCCAACATCAATATTCCAACAACAAATCTAGACTCTAGAGGCATTCAATTTATTGTGTTCCTGTTCTTACTTATTCATCTTTTTTAGAGGAAATTACTTATTCATCTTCAGTTAGTTGTACGGTAGGGCATTTGTATGCACTGACTGAACCAAGCTTCTGATCATGTCATTCCACTCCTTTCATTGATGCAATTTATAGGTTTTGTGTCGAGTCACTGACATACAATGTTTTAGATCTAATGGATGAAATCATGTAATTCTAACTTTGGTTCTTATGCAATGCTATGCATGCCACTTACCGTCATGTTTTCTATTATTTTGCAGAGAATCTGTACATGCAAATCTTGTTCTCAGCGTATGTGCCCTACTCTGCTCATGGTTTTCAATTTCAGTTTCTGGAAAATTTCAGCACCTACCGAAATCACCGAAATTGATTTTCGGTGATTTCGGTTTGCATTTCGGCCAAAGGGACGAAATATTCACTTGAATTCAATTAAAATTTTCATTTTTTTATATTTTTTAAAAAAAATTGAATTCATGTGTACTACTGAAATTGCTGAAATATTTTGGACGAAACGTAAATATTTCAGTGTGTGCTGAAATTAATGAAATTCAGTGAAATTCATCGAAATCTCACTGAAAGTGAAAACCATGACTCTGCTTGCAGCGAGCATTGGCGTTTCAATGTCTATTTTCATGTGTGCTATGTAGGGGTGCTGTTACAGTTTGGTGCTCTTCCGCTTTGAATCAGTGTTGCTTCTTTGGTTGTCGATTTCATGGCAGGTAATTTTCTTTTACCAGTTCTTATAATATGGTTTACATGTGCATGTTTCTCTTTTAGGATCTGCCTCTTAGGCGTGGATTTGTGGCTTATTATCTCTTTATTACCTCATGATAATTGTGATTTATGATTATTGTTGTGAGCTTATTAATAATACCAAATATATACATGATTGTTGCACTGAATGATGTCCAGTTTATGGAAACAATCAATGATTCTTTCTTTTTTATCTGAACTGGGCCATAGTTCTGCTATATGGAAACAGTCAGTAGTTCTTTCTTTGTTATATATGAACTGAGAAATAACTCTAATCAGGACGTGGAGTTTCTACACCCAGGAGCAAATGCTCCTGGCGTGAACAGTAAAATGAAAAAACATTCAAAAAATTCTGAATTTTTTTTTTGGCATACTTTCACAAATGTTTATAGTGCATGCAAAATTTCATCGCAAAATAACATTGGTGGAAGGCGTGGTAAAAAAATCGATGCTCTGAAAATGTTACTTACAAAAGCATTTTGGAGCTCTGATTTTGTTTATTTTGGCACAACTTCCACCAATGTGATTTCGTGATGAAATTTTGCATGCATAACAAACATTTGTGAAAGTATGTCACGCAAAAAATTCATAATTTTTTGAATTTGTTTTCTATTTTTTTGATTTTACTGTTCACACCAGGAGTGTTGGGGGCTAGCCCCCCCCCCCCCCCCCCCCCCCCCCGGCGCGGTTTGCACGATTCTGTGAAGAAAATAAATAAATAAATAAATAGAGGAATTAGTTCGAAAGAAAATTAGTAGTTCACCACCTCAAATGTTCACATTTTGTGTTTCGCCCCCTAATAGTTCTAGTGTAGCTCCGCCATTGGTCAATAGTCAAAGATATGTGGCAAAACTTTTGCCTCATTTGAAAATTTGAATGTTGTGATTGATGGACCGTGCAACAGAATCTTGAGTATGATTCATATGTTTGGTGTTTATATTATACTTAATACTTAGGTCTTTTTTTAGAGAGAAAAGCAGGGTAGAAGAAGGAGAAGAAGGCTTACCTCGAGCGACGGACTCGGCGAACAAGTCCTCGAGGGCCACGAAAAGCTCGTCGTTTAGGGTCACTTGCCTTCCGACTACGTCGTCGTCGATGGTCACCTTGACGCGTCGAGGCTCCTTCCAAACCTTCGTCGACTTGGCGTCCGACGATCTCTCCCGCTTCCTGATCACCCTCCTCCCAGACGCCAGGGGCGGCCATCCGACGGTAGTCCTGCCGCCGCGCTCTGCCTTGGTCGTGCTGCTCGCCGCGCCGGGCGAGGGCGAGGAGAAGACCGAGGAGGATCTGGCGTCGTCCATGGGGTGAGGAGGAAGAAGAAGCAGGGTAGGTCTTTTTTTGGAGAGAAAAGCAGGTAGGTCTATTCTGTGAGAAAGTGCTGGGGGCTACTGCCCCCCCCCCCCCCCCCCCCCCCGCGCTTTGCACAATTCTGTGAAGAAAAAAATAAATAGAGGAATTAGTTAAGAAAATTAGTAGTTCACCCCCCCCCCCCTCAAATGTTCGCATTTTATGTTTCGCCCCCCAATAGGACGTATCTCTCCATTCCATTTGCGAGCAATGGACAACGCATCGGATCGGATTCTTCCCAACGCATCATGCTACTAAAACTCCCGTGCAACTAATTCGGTTCCGGATTTTTTTTCTTTTCAAAAAGTCATTACTTTTGAATCGAATGTCAGAGTTAAAATTGATTTTCACCGTTTGGTTTCCTTCGTCGAGCTTTTCGAAACTAGATCTCATTTGTATATGTTTCAATGGTTTCTTTTAAAGCAGCTTTGGTGTTGAGACAAGACAAGTTTTCATTACTAGAGTTGCCTATTTCTGTGAATATATTTTGCCAACTAAAGTTGCCCTTAATTATGCAAATATATTTCAGCTCAAAAAAACATCCTCCGACTAAATGTTTGACCTTGGATACGTAGGTAGACACTTTAATTACTACTAAGTGGTAATACGAAAATTAGGAGTAATGGTTGGGGAAATAATCTAGGACCTGGCACCAAAAATCCCTTGAGGGCAAATAGTGGAGGTAATAGGATGACAAGTCCTAGAACTTGTCTAAGATGTCATGAATTGGTCCTATAACTTGCAAAAGGCAACAAACTCATCCTACAACTTGCAGTCAATGTGCAAGTTTGGTCTGAACCAATCAGAAGCTGCCAACTAGAGCTAGCGGGACCGGGCCGATCAGCTCTTGTCTACTGTATTTGATAAAGAAACCCTGCCTTTCATCCAAATCAACCAGCAGGAACACAAGATGTAGTTTGATGACTTGCTGCGTCGTACAGCCAGGGTCTTTTCTTCCTGTTTTCTTGGCTAACTAACTTACCCATTGCAAACTAATACACCTATTTTCTTGGCATCTCCCGGCCCAGCCCCAGCCTTCGACGCGCCGTGTCGGCCGCATCACGCAACATCTTCAGGCTGCATCTCGTCAGGCTGTTTCGCACAACATCCTCACGTCTCGTCTCGCGTCCCTCGCGCCGCCGCAATTGAACTCTGGCCGGACAAAAACTCCCTAACAAACTAGTAGTACTACAGTACATGCAGAATAAAATAAACATGCAGGTATAACTAACTCAAGATTAAACCTAACAATTTCTACCGCACCGGCGCGACGCAGACCACGCCGGAGCCGCCGGGGACGTGGGAGACACCGGCCATGCCCGTGCAGCAGAGTACCAGCGGCGGATCGTACGCTGTCGGAGGCGCCAGCAAGCAGGTGGACGACGAGGAGGAGCCGGTCACGGGCTGAGCCCCAAGGCCATCGAGAACATCCTCAAGGAGCACAACGCGTTCCACGCCAGGGAGCACGTACATCCTCGCACTTAAGCTATACAATATGCACGTATGCATCTCGCGGCGACCTGGATGGATGGTCCAATGCAGGTGGAACGCTCTCACGTAAGCTAGACAATATACATGCATGCATCTCGCGGCGACCGGCGCCGTAGACGACGACGACGGACTCTGGATTCCAGTGAACTGGATGGATGGGTGCAGATGGAACGCGACTGTGGCCAAGTACGCGCAGCACTACGCGAACGAGCACAAGGGGGACCGCGCGCTGAAGTACTCGACGGGGTCGTACGGGGAGAACCTGATGTACGACGAGGGTAAGGCGTGGACGTGGCGCACACCGTCGACGAGTGGAGCGACGAGAAGAACTAGCATGCAGGCGACAGAGACCTCGAACTCGAGGAGGCGCCATGCATGCATTGCTCAACACGACCATGCCTACCTGCACCTCGAGCAGGCATGGCTGCACGGCAACCAGTTCGCCGGCCCCATCCCCGACGGCGGGCGATCATAGTATGCTCCACGCTGGGAACTAGTACTGCTACTCTGCTAGAATGAATCGTGCATGCAACGTCATGCGCCGACGTATCAGCCGGGAAAGGACAGAGGAGAGGCTGGCTTAGGTCTATTTTTGGTATGGCACGCGGCGGTGCTCTTCTCACTCGATCGGTGGCTACGGCCTACGTCACGCGGCTGCACCACGCACGCGAGCTGATCGGCATGGCCCGGCCGCGTCCACGACGCGGGCCTGCCCAACAGACTACAGCATGCATGCACGTTACACACACGCGCGCTGCACACCTAGCTAGCTAGCTATGACTAACGGCTGCGCGCACGACGCACCCGCCTAGCTAGCTACGGCCGCGCTAATACAACTCACAAGTCACGATTATCCTAACATTTGTTTCACTGTACTACACTAGTACGCATGCACGTGCAACACACGTTATCATAATCTACAATAAACATCTATTTGAGTATACTTTTTTCTTATGCTCAACGATATGAGCACGTGTAACATATGATCCAGAAACATGTCTTCACATAAAATTGATGATCACATAATTGTATTATAATTGTTACATAATAAAAAAAAACACAACTAAACACTATTATCTCTTGAAGGTCCATTTATCGATGCGATCTATGTATTGTTTTGAGTTTCATTCCCTTCGTACTTTAAAATATGAAAAAGTATGTCTTACTCTAGTAAAGGGACATCATCAATCATACCGATGAACAAACAAAGTTCATCTATTAAGTCATCGTTTGTTGGATTGACAGTCGGTGAAAGGATAAATGATTGTGAGATGAGCTCAACTTCTGGTGATGTGTTTGATGTTTTGAGGTTCTCGGAGGAGAGGGGGGGGGGGGGGGGGGGGGGGTCTATCTAGAATCATACAATTTGTGGGGTCTGTGTTAACCAAAGTTAGTTTTGCAATAGTGATGATACAACATAGAATAAGTATAATGATATATAACGGAAAATACAAGTATATGAGTATCAAAATATCTCCGGTGAAGTATTCCAAGTAATGGTCTCAAAGGTCTTATATTAGTTTACAGAGAGAATCTCAATAAAATTTACCATTCACAAACCACGAGATGACCCGCATGATTACAAAACTTAAAATATATTCATTTTTTAAATGTTTATAGATATTTATGTAAAAAACCTTTTTAAATCATCAACTGATCATGATTATAACAAGCCGTCATGATTAAAAAAAAATGGCACCCACGCAGGTGAATCGGAAGTGCCAATGGATTTTTTTTTGTAGAAGATAAAAGAAAATTGGTTTGGACAACGCCGCACTCACTCACAAT
The DNA here is from genome assembly GCA_039707655.1 of Elymus sibiricus. NCBI lineage: Eukaryota > Viridiplantae > Streptophyta > Magnoliopsida > Poales > Poaceae > Elymus > Elymus sibiricus. Next base: position 363,661,860 of record CM077663.1, on the reverse strand, counting down.
CCCTCTCTGGTCACTGCCTAGTACTCCTTCCACCGCCCGACACTTTTCTCTAATCTTCCATGGTCGCCAGATCCCTCCATCCACAGCCTGCGCTCCCTGGTAAAGCCGCCCTTCCCCTTCGTCACCTCCGTTGGCAGACGCGTACTCCCCTGCTCCACCCACCGCTCCTTCTTCGAATCCGGTCGCCGAAGTGCTCGAGCTTGGCATGCTCGCCGGCGACGCCGACCCCCTACCGCACAGGCCGGACTGCCGACCTCTCGCCGGCGACGCGACCTCTCAGGCGGGCGTGCACGCCGACCCCAAGAAGAGAGAAGCGAAGATTTTGTGCCGGCTTCTTGCTCAGCTGGGGATTTGAAGAGGATGGCCGTGGCCGTGGCCATGGAGGAGGTGGAAGTTCCCATCCTCACGGAGAAGCTCTCCAGGGATCCAAATCTGCAAGCAGAAAGAAAAGAACCTGATCTTGGATTTCTTCACTTGCGTGATTCACAGTCATCCTAATCCACCATCGGTTCCTTTATTCAACTGGATGACCGCAGGGACGGGGGAAGGCGAGGTGGTGTGGTGCTGGTGGCCACCGGGAGCTTCAACCCTCCCACCTACATGCACAGACATGTTCGGTATACCGCAACACCTGTTAAATCTGTTTAGCAACTATCAAGTGCTGTGTTAATATTAGAACAGGCTGAGAATGAGAACAAGACAGATTACATATTACCCCATCTATTGATGTGTTTCATACATACAGATACAGAGCTTGCAAAAGATGAGTTGCATCAGCGAGCGTAGTCGGTGCTGGGTGGATAATGGATACATGTCCCCGGTGAATGATGGTAACAAGAAGAAGGTACTACGCGGAACTGGAAATGTGTATGGGTTTGTGTTAGCGTTGTATTCTCATGACTGAATTCGCAATTTGGGGCTGGTCATGACCTCTTGCCGGCTGCTCACCGGATTCACCTCTGTGAATTGGCATGTGGAAGCTCGTCTTTCGTGATGGTTGATCCAGCCATGATAACCTGATTTCTCATGTTATTAGTACATGTATACATTGGATTTTGCGCTGTCACATAAGGTACTTTCAGTTCGGACGATGTGTTCATTTGATGGACACATTCTTGTGTTCTTGATACAGGCAATGCAGAAAGGTTATCAGCGCACCTTGACCATTCTATCAAGAGTTAAGAACTCTCTGTGCAAGGACGGCTTAGCTGATCTAGGTACTGTCCTCTCTCACATTGTTGGATCACCAAATGTATCAGTACTGTTACCCTGTATATAAATCAGTTGTTTACGACTTGCGTTTTCTCTCAGGAAGTGTCAAGGTAATGCTGCTATGTGGTTCTGACCTGCTCGAGCCATTCAGCAAACCAGGGGTTTGGGTTCCAGATCAGGTACAAAACTTGGACACTTTTTGGTACCGAAAGGGGATGGGAGCAACAAGTCTGAATCAAAGAGTATGTTTTGATTCTTCGTTGCATTGCAATATTTTTATTGTTCTAAGAAATTCATGTAGTTGTATATGGAACATTTCCTTCATGTGATAGTTGGGCATATTTGTTTACTAAATCCTTCCAGATTACCTTTTGTCGGCAACTCTAAATCTTTCTTATATGTCTTACCACAAGTATTAGTACTGCAAAAACATAGATTTTAAACCGGTTCATGATAGATCAACAAAATCTTGTTGATGCTCTCACATATTAGGATATGCACATGCAAAAAAAAGATATGCCAAAACTGCATAGTTCCAACAAACAGACATTCAAATGCACCATTTTACACTCTGGAAGCAGGAAGTCCAACTTCTTTAGTGGTTAGAATTAGAATGGATCAGGTGTACTCCGGATGTGTTCAGTTTAAATGTGTGCAAAAGTGGGTTTATACAGATTTATACAATTTATTGTAACATCCCAGAGCTGGATAGATGCTATATTACTTTGTAGAACGATTGCGTTGGTGGTCATGTTGATGGAACTTGATATAGTAAAGCCACTTTCCTGTCTTTACTTGATATAGTGAAGGCAATTTGCAACGCAAATCCAGTTTCATTATCCTCATATAGTCAGTATGTATACTTTCTACTAATGGTCAAAGTCTTAAAAGATTGACTGCTTGGATCCCATGATCTTGCACTTTTGGTATGTGCATATGCATACTTTTATTCTTAATTTTGGAGACACTTCCTTTGTAATGCAACTAATGGGGACATACAAAAAACACATAATGTCGATTGCCTTGAGTTAGGAGGTATACACATCTGTTTGCAACCTGCTCTTAATACACTCTTCGCTTAGCCATGTTGTGATATTTACGTCTTTCCACTTATCAGAATATTCATGTCATTAAATTGTTAGAAGCATGGATATTTTGTGCATATAATACTGAACATCAACATCAGACGCAAGTTTTCTATTACTGACAGGCAGATAAGCAATATTTGTTTCCTTCGTGAAAACATACTACACTGTCCTTTTTGTTGATAAGTCACTTTTGTAAATTCTGAAAGCCAACTTTTTCGACAACAGGCCCAGGCGATAGGGTGCATGATTCAGTTAGAAAACCATTAATTAGAGATGTAAAAGAACGGCTTATAGCATTTGGTGTGCAACTGTTTATTATTTAGAACTCTATTCTCAAAAATCTAATCATGAGTAATGTTGCAACATGTCAAAGAAAGAAGTCGAACCTGAAGAAGTGCTCAGAAGAATCACAATTGCGTGTGGCCAGCTGGTTGAGGGGACGCGGCAGGTACGGGTGCCTGGGCAAGGCGGGCACGTGCGCGGCGGCGCGTGGTGCTGGTGCCGGGCAGGGAGGGCGCGGCGGCGCGGGCTCTATCTCCCGGGCACTGGTGATCTCGCAGGACGGATGCGCGGGTGCCGGGGCAGGCTCTATCTCCTGGGCACTGGCGATCTCGCAAGACGGATGCCGCAGCGACAACAATCGGCGATGACGATCGTGCAGGGAGGCGACGGAACGGTGCAGTGCGGCGCCGTGCCAGATGGTGAGGTTGAGGTCAAGGGCGTGGAGTTTCCTTAGTTTGAGATCAGATTTCCATGATTGTAGGGGACGTGGGGCTGGTAGTTCGAGTACTCCTCTCCTAGTGGAGTACGGTCAGTCATTGGAAATTGCTAAGTGCACACCATAGAGGTATTAGATCAATGATGGCTGTTAGATCGAGACTTGTGGGCTTAATCGTGTGGTGCTGATTGGTTCAGGTGGTTTTTGTGGGACTAATTGTGGGGTGCACGTAAGAAAGTTTTTGTTTGCTTGTTTAATAGTAGTGGAGATTCACCGTCAGCAGGGGAGGCCGTATGTACAAGCAAGCGCTTTTGACTTTTCCCACGCGCACGAAAAGTCGCGGCCGGTTAGTTTGAGTGGGCGGCGTCGTGTGGGTTAATTCAGGTGAACAACAGGGGGTATTCGTAAAAATACCTTAGTTGACCGACCAGAGCCAGCTCGATCCACTTGGCAGCTCGTGGTTGGCCCAAGACCAAATGTGCACATCTGTTGCAAGTTATAGGACCAAATAGTTGTCTTTTACAAGTTTTAGGATCAAATCATCACATCCTGAACAAGTTTTAGGATTTGAGGTGCTATTATCTCCAAATAGTGGTATAGGCACGCGAGATCTCGCAATGACCATGATTGCAAACCACCCGTAGTCTTGGCGGCTTCCTCTCGTCGTCTTCGCTTTCTTTCTTTCTTTCTTTCTGCTAATCCACCTTTCCTCCTACTTTGAAGGACTGCATTTCGACTGTTCCCAGGCCATTTCGAGTATATACTTTGGCGACTGCTTATAGTGCCAGGAGGAGGGTCGACGATGTTAGCTGCTTGACCGGCGCGCCACCTGCCGCCGGGACCGGCAGCGGGACGGGCGTGGTAGCCGTGTAGTGCGCACGTGGCCATGCATGCGGCACACGCTTGACCGTAGCAGCACTGTAGGAATACAGCACTAGGCGTACTTCCAGCGTGCAGTGCCGCCCTGTGTCGGTCTGACAAATCCCGCTGCCGCAAGCTAGCTGCTGCTGCTTCCATCTGGGTTTATTGGTCCCTTTTGTATTTTGTGCCTAACTTTAACCTTTGATTTGACTAACAAATTATAAGTTATATGTCGTAAAATTTATATTGTTGGATTCATATTTGAAAGAGGTTTCCAATGATACTATTTTTAAGGTATATAATTTACTTTTTAATAGTTAAATCAAAGGTCAAAGTTTAACCACCCGTACTGTAGGAATACAGCACTAGGCGTACTTCCAGCGTGCAGTGCCGCCCTGTGTCGGTCTGACAAATCCCGCTGCCGCAAGCTAGCTGCTGCTGCTTCCATCTGGGTTTATTGGTCCCTTTTGTATTTTGTGCCTAACTTTAACCTTTGATTTGACTAACAAATTATAAGTTATATGTCGTAAAATTTATATTGTTGGATTCATATTTGAAAGAGGTTTCCAATGATACTATTTTTAAGGTATATAATTTACTTTTTAATAGTTAAATCAAAGGTCAAAGTTTAACCAAAACTACAAAGAGGACTAGTAGTAGCATGCCTATACCACCAGCAGGATCCTTTCACTTGAGGGGAATGAACCTCGAGGAGTGGGTGGCGCCCATGCGGGCCTTCCGTGCTTGACGGGCTTGTAGCTGATAGAGAACTCGGCGAGGTAGTGGCCAATCATCTCGGGCTTCATCTCATTTGTGACCAAATATTTCCCATTGTACACTGAAATTTGGCTGCCTATCATCTCTGGTATGATGATCATGTTGCGCACATGAGTCCTCACAGGCGCTGGCTTCTCACCGGCTGGTGCATCCTTTTTCTGTACATTTTCAGAGAGAAAGGAATGAGCTTCAATTGCTTGAAATCGAACCAATAAGGCAATAGAATTGATGGTTGCAATCAAAACAGCATTAAAAGTGTACTGTTCAAATTTGATGTCACGCTAATATCTTAGAAATGATGAAAACGCCTGAAATGAATACCTATACAGTGATACAAATCACATTATACAACATCTATCTACCCACAGTGGGAGTAACATAGATGTCACCTAAGCAAAAAATATGATGTGACAGGCTGACAGCTAATAAATAAGAAGAGAGAGAAATTGAGTAACATAGCTAGTTACTCATAGCATAACACATACCAAGACAAGATGAGTCTATAAGCTAATAAATGAAAGGCTCGATGTTACTACCCCTATGTTACTACCCACTATGGAGGTAGTAACTTAGACTAGAAACATATGCATGTTATTACTCTATGTTACTTTTCATTGTGGGTAGTCTCAAAGAACAGTAGTACTCGGTAGTTTATATCATATACATTTTCTAGTTATTCATTTTCTTTTCTCCCCTGCCACAATAAAAAAATGGATACTCCTCACAGCAATTAGAGAACATTAAATGTATCCCAGTAGAAGATGCAAAATAGACTGCCACCACTGTTCAGCATTACTATATATAGTGGCCATCTAGTGAGTCATAGTGGTCAAAAGACGAGTAATTGACAAAAAAAAACTATCAGTTTTGGGGCCGCACTCCCACAGAACTACCAAGTTAAAAAAAATTGATTGAAAACTACCATATTTTTTGTAATTTGTCTCAAAAAACTACCACTTTTGGTTGATGACCGTTTTCAAGGATTTAAACACGGTTATGACAAGCGGGACCCATCCTCCAGGGATGACATGGCAAGAAAGTAAACTAAGCTACGTTTGACCGTTAAGTTGACCGTTATGACAAATGAGGCCCACCCGTCAGCATGCACATTCTTCCTCATCTCTCTTTGACATTTTAACAAACATCTTGTATGCATCTAGGAGAGGGCTGGTGCGCGGCGGTGCCGGCTTCGTCCCAGCTGCCGGACACCCGTGACGCCGCCTCGGCGGTCGTGCTCACGGAGGGCGTCTCGGCCGCGCGGTACACGAACTCGTGCACCTCCATGGCGCGGCGGCGCTACAAGGACGAGAGAGACGGCGACGTGCTGGTGCATAGTGAGAAGGTTCATAGATATGCATTGATATTTGATACTCCCATTTATCCAACATCAATATTCCCACAACCATAAATCCTAAACCAGAAGATGCTAGCTCAAGAATATACAGTATGTTTGCGCTAGACAAACATTCTTTCTTCTGTAGAGTAAGCGAAATATTTGAGCCCATTCAAACAGAAAAATGAGAATTGACATTTGGAAGTTTCAGTACTCCAGAAAAGATCAATTCATTTTGCTAAAATTGCGCATATTGCAACGGTATATCCCAACATATGAAATTAACAATCTGAACTACAAATCAAAACCAGAGTGAGTTGCCAAAGCATCAGAAAAGTGACACATAAACAAAATAATTTCAAAGATTTTATTAACAACCTATACAGTCCCAACTTAATGCTATGGTTGTTGCCAAACATCTTAGTGCTGCAAACAGTAAACATGCCACGATGTTTTTTCTGCACATCCTCATCAATAATAGTGTCGGTGAGCAAATACCATGTACATTTCAGACACCACAGGCTACAGCCACCAAGAATGTACATCGAATTCACCCAAAAAAATGTACCCAGTCGAATGTTTGGGACAGAAAATGTACTTGACCAGGAGATTTACGCTGCAATCCAAGCACATATGCAATTGCCAACTTACAAATCACATGCAGTCAACAGCACGTCCATCCAAAAAAAAAGGAAACACATTCAGGTCTGCTGTCGCTCGCAATTGGCACACCTATGTAACATGGAGACAGTTATAAATAGCAGGCATTTCATTACACCCAAGAGCAGAGAGGCAAGGGAGGAGTGTCCATTACCGCGTTGCGCAGCTTCCTGATGAGCGCCATGGGCTTCTTCTTCAGCCCCCTCTGGAACCTACAGCAACACCAAAGCACAGCACTTCCTTTCAGACAAACGAACTAGCAGTTCCCTCTTCCCTTCAACTTCAAGAGATTCCACTCTCGCTCGCTCTCTCAAGTTAGACGCACGCCACTGGGGGGGTGTACCTTCTGCGGCCGCGGGCGGGCAGGAGCTGGACGAGGCCGTCGGTGGACATGTCGAGGAGCGCGTCGAGGTCCACGCCGCGGTAGCTGAACTTGCGGAACGTCCTCTTCTTCGGCTGCCCGGCGGCGGCGGCGGCCACCTTCGTCCCCACGGCGACGTTCGCCTGCTACGCGATTACGCAGCGCACGGGGTTAGACCGGCGATCGAGAAATGCGGGAGGGTTTGTTTGGGGGAGGGGCGAGGAGGGCGGAGCTCACCATGGTTGGTTGCGGCTGGTAGGGGGAAGTGGCGAGGCAGGGCGGTCGTGGGAGCCGCGGAGCAGCGGAGGTGGCGGCGGCAGGGCTTTGGTGAAAAATGGGGAATTCTTGTCCGTGGCCGCGGTAATACATACTCCTATTAGTTAGGACATTTGTTTTTATTTATTTTCGAGTTGACGAGTTGGCATTTACAGTATTAGACTGATGAAGTAACTTATTATTACGAATCAACCTCTTATTGGATGGATAGATAGACAATGGTTCCATCATATTTTGAAAGATCCATCGCCGTAGTCGTTGGATGGAGAGTCGAACATTCGTCCGATCTCGATTCAAGAATGACAGCCTTTGCAATAAGGTGCGTGTTGGCGTTGGCGTTTTGCGACACGAGTCCTGTTGCACTTCTGCCGAACCTTTTTCCTTTGAAATAAAGCCTTTGTTGTAGTCACAACAAAATCCCCTTCTACTCACGTAGTCTGTCCAAACAAAGCAGCGAGCGCGGCGCCACTGCCTCTGTTGCAAAGCCTCGTCGCGCTATCGCCACAATACCGGGGTTGCAACCGTTGCAATCACAACTTGGCCTAATATGCATGAAGCAATTATTTTTTTTATTTTCTGAACAATTAAAAGTAGCAAGGTAAAACGTGACTAAAATGGGCTTTGCAATGCTTAGAAACAAGGGCTAGAGTCATATGTTTCACTAGTGTCAACTCCCAACATGATAGCTTCATTAAAATGCATGATATAACCTCACAAAGTTCTTTTGTGTTGGATCAATTCCGGAATAGATAATGTATGTATGGCTAGGCATACCTTTAAGTTTGTCGTTCTAATCTATGGACATGCCCAAATGTCACCTTAGGCAGCCCCAAAACTATACACTTGAAAACCATGTCATGATCTACATCATTCAATCTTTGTCTAATAAGTCACCCCAATGCCTATACTAGATATGAATCGCATAATCTCATTAACCCTTAAGTTCAAGAATATAACATGAGCACGATTCGGTCCATTATACGAACATATTAGGTTGGTAGCTACTGGAAGTTTTAAAATTATTGACTGTACTTTGTCTGATACAAAATAGTTTCATGATTTTATAATAATTATCCTTGAAGTGAAATGAATGAAAAGGTCAGGGAGTTAACTCAAGAGCAGAACAATCAGAGGCATACTATATTCCTTCCATGTTTGGCTTTTGTACTAAATAGCGTTGCCACTGTTTTAACCATGTACTGATCTACCTGTTAAGTATTCCTATCTTTAGGTAACCATGTACTGATCAAATGGCTTGGCGCCGAATCATGCGCTTATCGTTTTCTACCGAGCCTTTCTAGTTGTCACTAATGATATTATACATGCACCTGAACTAATAACCATTTAGTTTTCCTGACATGTTTCTCAAAACTCAAATTTTGTTTTGCTAAGCGTTTCATTTTCACTAGTGGAAAACGCTAGTGCCGGCGTTCTAAAAACCACTTTGCTGGCGTGAGGGGTCGACGCCACCAATATGACGCCATTGTTAACAAAATACCAATGTGATGCGGAGCATCCCTCCATCATCCCCATGAAGTCTACACCATCAAGCCAACCCCCAAGTGGTCCCATGACAAGAGCCCGTGCATGCGCTATGGAAGCCGAGGTGACATCTCTCCTTGCTCAACCACCGTTTGATCCACTTGAGACATAGTCACTACCTCAGACGGAAGCCCTCTGTATACTCAGGTGCTCGGATGTGAGACATGGAAGCGAACACGAAGGGCGTCAAGCGTGGAAGGAAAAGGAAGGAGTTGAAAACAAGCCCCAGCTCTCGGACGACCGGCCCCCTACGGACGACCGTAAGACCCCGGACGTCTGGCGCCTGGAGTCGTCCCACCCGAAGGCCAGCAGGACCCTACAGCACACGGACGACCGTCCTAGCCCGGACGACCGGCACGCTCCAGCGCACGGACGTCCGAGCCGTCCTGGAAATCCGGAGCCAGGGCTCCCGCTCCAGAACCTGCGGACGACCGGAGCCTCCGGACGACCGAGCCTCCGGACGTCCGACGCGTCCCGGAAATCCGACAACCCCGACCCAGAGCCGAATCTTCGAACGACCGGACTCCTATGGACGTCCGGACCGCCGTGAAGCCTCGGACGTCCGACAGCGTCCGGACGTCCGGCACCTGTTAAGCGCAGCCGCTCGGGCCTTGGCCCATGTACCCCCCCTCTTTCCGCCTAGGACTATATAAACCCCTCTCCCCTCTCTCTCTCTAGGGTTAGCTTTTGTTTAGCAGATACTTTTTTGTTGAGCATAGCTCCATTACTTCCTTCTCCCACGGAGATTCCCCTCCATTGAGAGAAGATCCAAGTGATGCCAAGGCCCCTCTAAGGGAAGATCCTACGGGATTCAAGACCTCCTCCTTTGGAGTGAGGAGACTATCGTTACGTGTATCCTTCTATTGATTGTGGATCTTGTGACTCGTGTGTTCGTGTGTTTCTAGTGGATGTGTAATCGAAGATTGTCCTTGAGTTGTGATTTCCTCTCGTGTTCTTCGTGTTCTTCGTGAAATCTCCCTCCAATTCGTGAAAGATCGACGCACACGGGCGTGCCCCGTATCATATTGGTATCAAGAGCCAAGGTTTCTCACAAATTTGGAGTCTCCCCCTTCGTTTCTAGCCAATTTTGTTTCGTTTTTGACCTAATTTTGAAAATCCCCACAAAAATAGCCATGCCAAATTTCTTGGATTCGTTTGATTTGAGGAGATTTTGTTGATTTTGATTCGTGGATTTCGTAGTGGACTAGTGGATCTACCTTTCCTCCACCATCCTCATCAATTTCATCCGTAAAATCGCCGCAATTTTGCCCAAAATTTTCTTCCCTTTTTCGAGTTTTTTACTCCCTGGTGAACTGGCCCTGCCCGTAGGCTACGGACGTCCGGCCACCTACGAACATCCGGACTCCTATGGACGTTCGGCCAGCTACGGACGACCGGCCGCCTCAGGACGTCCGGCCAACTCTGTCGAAGCTGAATTTTCCCTGAAATTTTTTGTTTCTCTGCCATTTCTTCCGCATTGTTTCCCTCACCATTTCTTCCGCAATCCTTGCATTTGAGATTTTGAGTCGCGAGACCCGCCACTTTGTAAGGTGTTTCGGCTAATTAGGAGTGGTTCTTCATCGACATCGCCACTCATCATCGCCCCGGATCGTCGCTCCCACCTCTTCGTTCATACCACACTGTAAGCAAGGACGGTAACCGCGACGACTCTCTTCCGTTATATACCCTTGCCATTGCATTGTTACCTCGAGCCTATTTGTGTTACTTGCCTATCGAGACTAGCCATTGAGTATTGCCGGGCTACGCTACTTGTGCACTTTAGTGATACATACTCCGCATAGCTTCATTTGCGTGCATATATCTTAGTATCATATTTTGTGTTACAACATAGTACACGCATACATAATTGCTATCTTGGTGTGCACGTCCCGCATTGTGACCATAGAAAACATCATTGCAAAAGAAAAGAGAAGCAAAAAGAGCAAAAGAGCAATAGCATCTCAAGATTCGCATAGCATACTTGATCATCTTGGATCACTTGAGCGAGTGACACGTGCCACATACACATATAGCAAGTCGAGAATAGGAAGACGACACGTTTGGTTCATTTTAGGGTGTGCACAAGTGCGTATCATGCCCATTGGAGCAATCGTGCTACCATCTCTCTAGTGTTGTGCAACGAGAGCATTTTTCATGGATTCCACATTTTGGCTCATCCTTGGTTGCATGACCCCAATTTTCTTCTGTGTGTGTGTGTTTCCGTGTATACACATTGCTATTGATCTACATTGTCTCATTTGCGAATTTTACGAATCTCTATCATCTTTATTGAATCTTATCTTTCGGATTGCTTGAAATTTGTGCCACTATCCTAACCAAGCTACTCCATAAGCCTTATTTTTGTAGGTGTGAGAAGGACGATCTTCGGTACCAATTCTACTATTTCCATACTTGCACATTGAGTGATCTTGATCCACTTTCAACTTTTGGAACGGTAATTGGTATTGTCTTCTCACTTTTTCACTTATATCTTCTTGAGTGCTATGGATAGGAACATCATGTCGACCCCGGACTTTGAGGAGCATGACGACGACGCGAACAACCACGTCACCACGTTGCACTTCTTCGGCGCGCACAAGGCAATTACTCAAGCTCAAGATGTCTTGCATGACCGCATCGACCAACTCGCCTCCAACTTGCGTGAATCCGAAATGCGCACAAGGGAATACCTCGACAACAAGCTATCAAGCCAAATGGAGGAGCTCTGGTCCTTGATGGTCAACCGCGCGCCTTCCACATCTACATCGACAAGGAGTCGTCACACAAGTCGCAGCTCAACGACGTACTCTACCGACGCAAGTCCACAAGCGCGTCATCACCATCGCGACGACCACTCTGCCTAAGTTCTCCATAAGGTCGTCACCGTCAAGACAATCCATTTCATGGCAATGGATTGCAAGATCGCGTCCGCGCTCGAGACCGTCGCCGCCAACAAGATCAAGATGCGTTGGAGCAAGAACAACAACGCCGAGAACAAGAACAACGACGCTGAGAAGAAGAACAACAACGCCGCGACGAAGAACAACATCGCCGTCATGAACGAGCGCTTGAAGCACATCGCGCTTTGCAAGAAGCTACTCGCGCTTTGGAGGAGCGTAATCGCCAAGCTCACCACGAGCAAGAAGCCCTTCGCCAAGAACAACAAGACTAACTTCGTCGACAACGACAAGAAGAAGCCAATCGCTAAGAGGAGCACCAAGAAAGGCGCAACCGAGTGCGTCCACCTCGTCGCCGTCCTCAAGATCATCGCGACGAACCCGACCATGAAGACGAGCAAGGAAAAGATCAACGTCAACACGCTCAAGGCAATGACAATGAGGATCCACCTCCAAGATATGGATTTCGGCATCACCACCACAATGATGAACAATGCTTCGGCAAGCTCAAGTTCACAATGCCAAAGTTTTCCGGAAGCAATGATCCCGAAGACTACTTATCATGGGTCCTCAAGGTCGACAAGATCTTTCGCCTCCACAACTATGATGAAGAAAAGAAGATCGCCATGGCTTCACTTGAGTTCCAAGACTATGTCCTTATTTGGTGGGAACAAGTGATTGAGCGGAGAAGAGAACGAGGCGAACCTCCTATCAACACTTGGGCCCAAATGAAGGATCTCATGCGAGCTCGTTTTGTACCTACACACTACAACCGGGATCTCTTCAAGAAACTACAACAATTCAAGCAAGGCACCAAGTCGGTAGAAGAGTACTACCAAGAGATGAAAATCGCTATGATCCGAGCCAATGTCAAGGAAGATGACGAGCAAACAATGGCACGCTTCTTGAATGGCCTAAACTACCAAGTCAAGAAGATAGCCGACTTCCAACCATACTCCAACCTTCTCGAACTTGTGCATCAAGCAACCAAGGCGGAACGACAAGTGCATGATGACTACAAGTACTCCAAGTTCTCCTCCAAGACCTACGGCTCAAGTGCTCAAGCTACTACGACAACAACAACTTCGACTACGAAACCTACAACACCTTCCGGCGACAAGTCAAGCTACAAGGACAAGACGACTTCATCAAGCCGACCAACCTCAAGCACCTACAAGCCGAGAGCTTCATCCACTACACCAACACCGGATGCTACCGCTAAGACAAGCTCCATCAAGTGTTTCACATGCCAAGGCCGAGGCCACAAGACCTTCGAATGTCCAACCAAACGCAATATGGTTCTCCTCGACGACGGCACCTATGACTCTATGAGTGACGACGAGATGCAAGCTTTGGAGCAAGTGGCCATACACCGCCAAGTGAATGAAGATGAAGATTCGCAAATCTTTTGCGACAACGATTCGAGCACCGCTCTCGTTGTCTCCAAAGTTTTGACGCTCCAACAACAAGAAGACGAGGACCAACGTTGCCACATCTTCCACACCAAGGCGGACATCCAAGGAAAATCCGTCAAGGTCATCATCGACGGCGGGAGTTGCCACAACTTGGCAAGTGAGGACCTTTGTTCCAAGCTACAATTGGTCAAGAAAAAGCACCCCCGCCCCTACAAGGTCCAATGGCTAAGCGATTCCTGAACCCTCCAAGTGGACCATACCGTTGAAGTTTCCTTCAAGATAGGCGCTTATGAGGACACTTTGGAGTGTGATGTGGTTCCAATGTCCGTGTGCCACCTCCTACTTGGTAGACCTTGGCAATTCGACTGTGGCGTCACACAAAACGGTCGGACAAATCAATATAGCTTCAAAATGAAGGGCAAGCAATATGTACTCCGACTGATGTCTCCAAGTCAAGTCATCGCCGACAAACACGCTTCATCCCATCGTGGAGACAAAAGTGAGAGAGTGATACACCTCAAAGAGAGTGAGTGCCACAAGCCAATAATGAGCGACTCCACGATGAGGGACATGAGAGATATAGTTCTTTTAGCCACCAAACGAGATTTGAGGGATGTGAGTGAGAGCCCATCGACCGTTCTCCACTATGTACTTATGTGCAAAGATGACTTCGTTCGGACTAACCCTTCACAACATCTTCCTCTTGTGTTGTCTAAGTTGTTGCAGGAACTCCAAGATGTTTTCCCCGATGAGCTACCTCCGGGACTACCACCAAAACGAGGGATCGAACACCGCATCGACCTCATTCCCGGAGCACCGCTTCCTAACAAGGCTCCCTACCGCGTCAACCCCGAGGAAACAAAAGAAATACAAAGGCAAGTCCAAAAACTCCTAGATAAAGGGCATGTACGTGAGAGTTTGAGTCCTTGTGCGGTTCCGGTGATACTAGTGCCTAAGCAAGATGGTAGTATGCGCATGTGTTCCGATTGCCGTCCTATCAATGCTATAACTATTCGTTATCGTCATCCCATTCCTCTCCTTGATGATATGCTTGATGAACTTAGTTGTGCCACTATATTTTCTAAAATTGACTTAAAAAGTGGTCACTACCAAATTCGCATACAAGAGGGTGACGAGCGAAAAACTGCATTCAAGACTAAATTTGGTCTCTATGAATAGTTGGTTATGCCCATGGGCTTATCCGAAGCACCGGGTACCTTCGTGCGTGTCATGCACTATGTTTTGCGACCCCTCATAGGATATTGTGTCGTGGTCTATTTTGATGGATTCTTGTCTTTAGCAAGTCTCTTGAGGAGCATGCTACCCATGTTCGTGATGTTTTGCAAATCCTTAGGAAAGAACAACTATATGTAAACATGGAGAAATGCACCTTTGGTGTTGAGAAGGTAGTTTTCCTAGGTTTTGTAGTATCTTCTAAGGGCGTTCATGTAGATGAAACTAAGATTGATGCTATTAAAACTTGGCCCACACCAACGAATTTGCAACAAGTGTGTAGTTTCCTAGGACTAGCCGGTTTCTATCGCCGTTTTGTCAAAGACTTTAGCACTATTGCATCTCCTCTTCATGCTTTGAGCAAGAAGAATGCACCATTCATTTGGGGTCCTACCCAAGACACCGCTTTCCATGAACTTAAAAATTTGCTCACTCATGCACCTTTGCTTGCTTTACCCAACTTTGATAAAATATTTGAAGTTCATTGTGATGCTAGCGGTAATGGAATAGGTGGTGTACTTATGCAAGAAAAGAGACCAATTGCGTACTTTAGCGAGAAACTTTCCGGCGCTCAACTTAACTACCCCATATATGACAAAGAGTTGTATGCTTTGGTGAGAGTTTTACATGTGTCAGAACATTATTTGCGACCTCATGAGTTTGTTATCCATACCGACCATGCAACGCTTAAGTACTTAAAGGGTCAAAGTAAGTTGAACAAATGACATGCTAAATGGAGTGAATTTATTGAGTCTTTCCCTTATGTCATCAAATACATTAAGGGGAAGGAAAACGTTGTGGCGGATGCCCTTTCCCGCAAATGCATGCTAGTTACTCAACTTGAGTTGAATGTTGTTGGTTTTGAGCATATCAAAGACTTGTATGAGCATGATGTTTCTTTTGCTACTCCATATGCTAAATGTCAAGTGAAAACATGTTGGGAAACTACTATATGAAAGATGGCTATCTTATGCGTGCTAACAAACTTTGTATACACGGGTCTTCTCTTCGTTTGTTGCTTTTGCAAGAGGCTCACGGTGGAGGACTTATGGATCACTTTGGACGCGACAAGTCGTACGCCACACTATCCAACAAGTACTTTTGGCCCAAGATGTTTCGTGATGTTGCACGCTTCACCAACCGATGTTCTACATGCCGCAAAGCTAAGTCAAAAGCTCAATCCCATGGTCTTTACATGCCTCTCCCTATAACTTTCCAACCATGGGAAGACATTAGTATGGATTTTGTGCTTGGTTTGCCACGAACTAAAAATGGCCATGATTCCGTTTTTGTAGTTGTGGACCGCTTTTCCAAGATGGCTCATTTCATTCCATGTCACAAGATAGATGATGCTTCACATATTGCAAATCTCTTTTGTAGGGACATCTTGCGACTACATGGCGTCCCCAAGACCATTGTCCCGGATCGTGACGTCAAATTCTTGAGCTACTTTTGGAAGACCCTATGCGCCAAGCTCGGAATCAAGCTTCTATTCTCTTCGGCATATCACCCTCAAACCGATGGACAAACGGAGGTGACGAACCGGACGCTATCTACTCTACTCCGCGTGTTGATCAAGAAGAACATCAAGGAATGGGAAGAATACCTCCCCATCGCCGAGTACGCCTACAATCGCGCAAGCCACTCCACCACCGGCAAGTCTCCGTTCGAAGTGGTCTACGGCTTCAACCCTTTGTACCCATTGGATATCCTTCCTCTACCACTCCAAGAGCGCGTCAACATGGACGCAAGTGCAAGGGCAAGCTACATCAAGAAAATGCATGAAGATACAAGGCGCACTATCGAACGTCAAGTGGAACGCATCACCTACAAGCGCAACCTCAACAAGCATCCCATGGTGTTCAAGCCCGGTGATCTTGTGTGGCTACACCTTCACAAGGACCGCTTCCCCAACGAACGCAAGTCCAAACTACTCCCTCGAGCCGACAGCCCCTTCAAGGTGTTGGCACGCTACAACAACAATGCCTACAAGATCGACATCCCACGCGACAAGTACAACGTGAGTGACACCTTCCATGTCACGGATCTATCCCCTTTTCATGGCGATGAAGATCTTGATCCGAGGACGGATCTTCCCCAAGGGGGGGGGAGATGATGCGAAGCATCCCTCCATCATCCCCATGAAGTCTACACCATCAAGCCAACCCCCAAGTGGTCCCATGACAAGAGCCCGTGCACGCGCTATGGAAACCGAGGTGACATCTCTCCTTGCTCAACCACCGTTTGATCCACTTGAGACATGGTCACTACCTCAGACGGAAGTCCTCTGTATACTCAGGTGCTCGGACGTGAGACATGGAAGCAAACACGAAGGACGTCAAGCGTGGAAGGAAAAGGAAGGAGCTGAGAACAAGCCCCAGCTCTCGAACGACCGGCCCCCTACGGACAACCGTAAGACCCCGGACGTCTGGCGCCTAGAGTCGTCCCACCCGAAGGCCAGCAGGACCCTACAGCACACGGACAACCGTCCCAGCCCGGACGACCGGCACGCTCCAGCGCACGGACGTTCGAGCCGTCCCGGAAATCCGGAGCCAGGGTTCCCGCTCCAGAACCTACGGACGACCGGAGCCTCCGAACGTCCGACGCGTCCCGAAAATCCGACAACCCCGACCCAGAGCCGAATCTTCGGACAACCGGACTCCTACGGACGTCCGGACCGCCGTGAAGCCTCGGACGTCCAACAGTGTCCGGACGTCCGGCATCTGTTGAGCGCAGCCGCTCGGGCCTTGGCCCATGTACCCCCCCCCCCCCTCTTTCCGCCTAGGACTATATAAACCCCTCTCCCCTCTCTCTCTCTCTCTCTCTCTCTCTCTCTCTCTCTCTCTCTCTCTCTCTCTCTCTCTCTCTCTCTCTCTTTAGGGTTAGCTTTTGTTTAGCAGATACTTTTTTGTTGAGCATAGCTCCATTACTTCCTTCTCCCACGGAGGTTGCCCTCCATTGAGAGAAGATCCAAGTGATGCCAAGGCCCCTCTAAGGGAAGATCCTACAGGATTCAAGACCTCCTCCTTTGGAGTGAGGAGACTATCGTTACGTGTATCTTTCTGTTGATTTTGGATCTTGTGACTCGTGTGTTTCTAGTGGATGTGTAATCGAAGATTGTCCTTGAGTTGTGATTTCCTCTCGTGTTCTTCGTGAAATCCCCCTCCAATTCGTGAAAGATCGACGCACACGGGCGTGCCCCGTATCACAATGGCGTGTGAATCCCACGCCATCGGTATTTTTGTTACTGGTGGCGTGGCACTATTCACTCTCGCCACCACTACTTATAATATCTATGGCGTGGCATATTTTTAAACACCGGCACTATACCCATGGCACTAGTGACGTGCACACTCATTCCCACGCCACCACTAAAAGTTTCACAAAAACAAAAAAAAATTGGTTTCACATGATTAATTTTTTACCAAATACATACATGCAGACGTTCCATCCATACATCCAGTTCATACATTTAGTATACATATATTGTCGAGTTCCACAAGTCTAATGCACTACCGCGTGTTGAGGCTGTGGTCGTCACTGCTGCAGCCACATGAGGTTGTGGTCGTCGCTGCTGCAGCCTCATGTGGATGTCGTCGTCGTCGTTGTTGTTGCAGCCTTTTGTCGATGTCTCCATGACCGTCGCAGCACCGTGTTGACGTCATCACCATCGCTGCCACTGCCGCAACCCCGTATTATTAAAGAACTACATTACAAACAAAGAAATGCACATGAACAAAAAGTTAGCTCAAGCAGTAGATGAATAAATTAACTACAAGAAGAAAACATGATTTGAAAAGTAAATGACCAAAGGATGTCACATAATAGCAAAACTATTCTTCTCATGCTGCCAACAAAAAACTACACACTATGTTATGACACAGTTAAGCAACAACAAGGCAGGAGAAGCTATAAACTGTGAGACCATGCACTCAAATCAACAAGTTATCCTATGTACAGATTAAATGCACAAAACAACAAAGAAAAGTTTCCTGGATTTGTACACCTTTCGAATAAGTATATCAAATATATGAATTCGAACTGCAGAAAAATATAGTGGGCTATGATGCAACCATGTAATTTCACCTATCCTAAAATTCAATTCCAAACCCATCTATACTACTTATAAAAAAGCAAACATGATTTTCTCTAAACGCACCCCATAAAACGTACACAGACTCATTATCATCGTACGATTAGGCCCACTAAACTAATCTAACAGCTATCCTTAGCCTAACTTTTTTTCTGGGTGCACTTAATAATTTACCTTGACTGACCATACTCCACCGCATAGGGGAAAATAACAACCCATGCCCACCGCTGGAACCATCACCCCACACAACAGATGCGTATAGATGGTGGCCGAGCGGACGACGGGGTGGCTGCGCTCATGGATGAGGAGGCTGACTTGCTCGTCGTCCCCGGCCTAAGCATCGTGCTTGTGCCAGGTGGGCATCTCCTGCGCGCTGGCGACCTCTACAGCAATCTGGTGCTGGCCAACGCAATCGCGGGGATCCCAGCACAGATCGGATCCCCATCCATGGCCGAACGCTTCGACCATCCGTGGCCCAACTCCGCCATCCTCGCCACCGAATCCATCAAGAACACCGTACGTCCCCTCCACCCTCCCTCTCTCTCCCCATTCCATGTGGTTCTCTCCCCCCTGTCCTGCTTCATTGATTGATTTGCCATGGCTTTTGTGTGCTTTGTCAGGTGTATGTGAAGGCCAAAGAGTGCACGAAGGTGGTGTCCATGGAGGAATTAGTGGTTATCCTCAGAAGGTATTTCACCTCAATTTACCCGCAGGTCGGTCCTCCCGACACCCCCGCCGCCACCTCATCTCCCTCCCACCGCACCCCTCCCATCTATGGTGTTTCACATCTCTCCCCTAGAGGCGTAGGCATAGCGTTGCGCGACGGCCGTTGTGGGGTGTGCGTGTCTCGGTGGGCTAAGGGAGCATGGGTCGGTGGCCGGAGGGCGTGCGACGGCAGGAGGTCAAGGGCGAGCGGGGCCAGCGGTCGGGGTTCGCATGTGGTAGATATGAGCTGTCAGCTGGTTGAGTGCGTGGTGCACAAGCATCAACCACGGGCCTTTTGTGCTCATTTTCTCTGAATTTTTCCTTGACAGCAGCAGGAGCAGTGTCACGGACAGGACCAACAAATTTCTTTGAATTCTTGCCGGTCCATACTTGCATTTCCCCCTCTCTTTTTTCTGTCAACTAGCTGCGATCCATTGGCCAACATCTGCTGTTGTGCGCAAGGTTTAGTTGTCCCAACGCGCACCACGTGCGTGTGTTGCTGTTGTGAGGCCATGGCGAAGGAGGGGGTGCCAGCTTTCTATGGCGGTGCCATGGGGGAGAGGCTGGTGCAGGACGTGAAGGTTGCGGTGACTCGACTGAGACAAGCAATTGGCATCACATTATACATCGTATTCGGAATTATAGCTTTTAAATTTGATGTATTTCCAAAGTCGCTGGCCTAAGCTTATATGGGGAACTATAGCTTGTAGATGTAGTCAGAATGATTTTCACGAAGTTGTGACATTGTCTAACAATTTGACATTTCTCACTGGGAATTGAATCAAAACGTCTACTAATAAATTTTAGAGTGTGTACAAGTGAGCATTCATCTCCTTCTTTATGTTCTCTTCTGAAATGTGTTGTTTAGAGGCGTATCAATTTTGTCAATACAATTGGATTGTGTTAGTTTATGTTCTTATTCCCAGTTGACTATGCCCAATTCACTTAACAGAATTTTTGGATTCAATTTTCAGAAATAATTCATATTAAGAAGAACTGAGGCATTGGTGTGGTCATTGGGCTCCTGAACTGCCAAGTTGTAAACCTTCGGGTATTTAGATAGGTTGATATGAGGGTTTACTTTCAAATGCACCAAGTAAAGCATATATGCTAGAGCCAGACCTTTGATTCATGGTGATTTGTGTTTATTAATTACTGAATGCCAAAGGAAACTACGTACTTGCGTCCATTGCAAGATATTAGTTTGTCCCTTCTTTAACATATGTGTTTTATACTCTTCTAATGTAACTTTACACAGCGGTTGTTCATGCCAAATGACAAGGAGAAGCTTGCGTCTTTTTAAAATAGTTATTATGTTCCGTGTACATTTCATTTTTAATTTGGTTTTTCACATCTTGTTTGAAGCACCGCGACAATTACATAAGGTACGCTTTGTAAATTGATGTTAACTATGTAAGTGAGAATAGAACACTATATTCTCTTGTTATTATGCTTTCATCGCACATACACTGCATTGGTATATGGTAGTATATGAATGTCATGACGAACTAACATCTCATTTAATCGGCTCTCTGTCCGCTTTATATAAATAATGATGTGCAGTGAAGAAGTCTTTTCACCAGGTCAAAAATTCATATTCAATAGTTATCATCACGGACTACACATGATAATTGTTTAGTTTGTAATTTTTCAGCCCTGTTTAAATCTTGACAGGGAACATTACGATTAGTTTGCATGATATACCAGCTGTAAGGACTTGAGGAAATCTTGTTAGTGGCAACAATTTTTCAAGAGAGGAAATAACAATAGACAATGCATATCCTTGTATTGTTGCAGTACCTGCAAGAGCATAACTTGAGAGAAGATGACAAGAATAATCTGTTTACAACGCGGTTGCAAGATGGCGGGAGTACTTTGACAAGCTGTTCAATGGGGAGAGTGAGAGCTCTACCATTGATCTGGACGACTCCTTTGCTGATACTAGCAGGCTTTTTGTGCGGCGAATCCAGGAGTCGGAGGTCAAGGAGGCTTTGAAGAGGATGAAAGGAGGCAAGGCGATGGGCCCTGATTGTATCCCCATTGAGGTGTGGAGAGGCCTCGGGGACATAGCGATAGTATGGCTAACCAAACTTTTCAACCTCATTTTTCGGGCAAACAAGATGCCAGAAGAATGGAGACGGAGTATATTAGTACCAATCTTCAAGAACAAGGGGGATGTTCAGAGTTGTACTAATTACCGTGGAATTAAACTGATGAGCCATACAATGAAGCTATGGGAGAGAGTCATTGAGCACCGCTTAAAAAGAATGACAAGCGTGATTTCAGTTTGGTTTCATGCCTGGGAGGTCGACCATGGAAGCCATTTTCTTGGTACGACAACTTATGGAGAGATATAGGGAGCAAAAGAAGGACCTGCATATGGTGTTCATTGATTTGGAGAAGGCCTATGATAAGATACCGCGGAATGTTATGTGGTGGGCCTTGGAGAAACACAAAGTCCCAGCAAAGTACATTACCCTCATCAAGGACATGTACGATAATGTTGTGACAAGTGTTCGAACAAGTGATGGCGACACTGATGACTTCCCGATTAAGATAGGACTGCATCAAGGGTCAGCTTTGAGCCCTTATCTTTTTGCCTTGGTGATGGATGAGGTCACAAGGGATATACAAGGAGATATCCCATGGTGTATGCTCTTTGCGGACGATGTGGTGCTAGTCGATGAGAGTCGGACGGGGGTCAACAGGAAGTTGGAGTTATGGAGGCAAACTTTGGAATCGAAAGGTTTTAGACTTAGTAGGACTAAAACCGAGTACATGAGGTGTGCTTTCGGTACTACTAGGCACGAGGAGGAGGAGGATGTTAGCCTTGATGGGCAGGTGGTGCCGCAGAAGGACACCTTTCGATATTTGGGGTCAATGTTGCAGAAGGATGGGGATATCGATGAAGATGTGAACCATCGAATTAAAGCCGGATGGATGAAGTGGCGCCAAGCTTCTAGCATTCTCTGTGACAAGAGGGTGCCACAAAAGCTAAAAGGCAAGTTCTATAGGACGGCGGTTCGACCCGCAATGTTGTATGGCGCTGAGTGTTGGCCGACTAAAAGGCGACATGTGCAACAGTTAGGTGTGGCGGAATGCGCATGTTGAGATGGATGTGTGGCCACACAAAGAAGGACCGAATCCGAAATGATGATATACGAGATAGAGTTGGGGTAGTTCCAATTGAAGAGAAGCTTGTCCAACATCGTCTAAGATGGTTTGGACATATTCAGCGCAGGCCTCCAGAAGCCCCAGTACATAGCGGACGGCTAAAGCGTGCTGATAATGTCAAAAGAGGCCGGGGTAGACCGAACTTGACATGGGAAGAGTCCGTAAAGAGAGACCTGAAGGATTGGAGCATCACCAAAGAACTAGCCATGGACAGGGGTGCGTGGAAGCTTGCTATCCATGTGCCAGAACCATGAGTTGGTCGCGAGATCTTGTGGGTTTCACCTCTAGCCTACCCCAACTTGTTTGGGACTAAAGGCTTTGTTGTTGTTGTTGTTGTTGTAACGCGGTTGCAAGATGCACATGATGGAAACAACCGGGGGTGAGCATCAACAAGTAATTTCTAGGTGTTTCCTATGTTCTAAAATTTGGCAACCTTGCAGGTGTTTTTTATTTGTGATATAGGGCCAGTTCTTTTCCCCAGATTCTGGGATTCTCCCAGAATCCGACCTCCCCCCAGCTTCTCCCAGAATCTTTTAGATTCTGGGATTTTACAATCCTATCTAGTTAGGGTCCGACCTCCCCCCAGCTTCTCCCAGAATCTTTTAGATTCTGGGATTTTACAATCCTATCTAGTTAGACCCTAACTAGATAGGATTGTAAAATCCCAGAATCTAAAAGATTCTGGGAGAAGCTGGGGGGAGGTCGGATTCTGGGAGAATCCCAGAATCTGGGGAAAAGAACTGGCCCATATTTGATGATTGTATCTCTGGTTGTGTAGTTCTTATTTGTGGTTCCTTTCTACTTCCCCCTTTTTTGTAATATCAATGGATGTCAAGTAATCTATGTTTGATTTATGATATATTTGTAATGAGAAATCCGAGAATCAATGAGATTTATGGAGTGTAATTACATTGAAAAAGTGTTATTGATACTATAATGGATTGTTGGTGGCTAATTTGTGCATGGCGCGCGATAGGCATCAGCCGGGCGATGACTGGTTCGGCCGCCCCGACAGCCATTGGATGGCAAAATTGGCGAGACTTGGGAAGGAAATGCGAACCAAGGAGTGGAATGAGGGAGAGAGAAACGTGTGTACAAGATCTCTGCAGGAAAGAGATAACATGGGGAGTGGGCAATGGGAGGGCTTCACCTGGGCATGTGTCGTGCAGGAAAGTCGACATACACATACGATGCTATCTGTCACGACATACACAGGCGGTGCTATATGTCATGTGATGCCAAACATGGCTAGACCCATTATAGGACCTGTGGTTGAAGAAACTTAGATATTTGAAAGAGGCTTGTGATAATATGAAAATGTTCCAACTTGACACATGAGTGGCGATACAAAAATTGATATATTTTGACACATGACAACGAGACTTTTACCATAAAGTGGTAAACAATTATGAAGTAATTACGTGCATTGCACGTGCAAGCTTACTAGTAGTAGCTAGATATTTTGTCGTCCATCAAAAGAAGAATGGTTATCTTTCTTTCTATATTCCTACCACTTATACAGAGCATGCTGATAGTACACTTAGTTATTTGTAATACTTCCAGTGTACTCAAACTTGGATGTGCCTGAAAACTAAAACATCAAAAAGAATGGTTGCCCCTTGTAAATTTATAAAGATGAATCATGAAAACAATTCCTAGTGGCTCATATAGAAATAAAAGTAATTGCTCAACTCAACCAGATGACATTCTACTGGTTAAATAAATATACGTGCCAAAGAAACTTGTTATGCACCAGGAATGAGAAGCATGGATGGATACATAAATATTCAATGTTCTTCAAAGGAAATATATGCATCTCAATCAAACAAAATTGTCTATCTATCAAAGAAAATTGTTATGCACAACATGGATGGATATATAAATATACGATGTTCTTCGGAGGATATATTGTGTGACTGTCAATCAAACAAACTTGCACCGCAATCATCATGCAGGTTGGTTAATTGGTGTTTTCCCTCGCTGTGGCCAAATCTAGGCACCAGATACGGCCCCTTTAAGTTTCCGGTTGTCCTTTTTGCTTCACCTAGCATGTTGTATTATTTGTCTACCTGGTGCCACTTCTACGTTCTAATTACTAAACTGGTTGCAGATGCTTTTAGTATTCCATTCTCACAGTCATAGACCATTCCTGGTACGACATGTATGGTTACAAACAATGAAACTTTGTCAGTGAAAAATGCAGGTAAACAAGTTGAACATTGAGTGCCTGGCTTTAATTTGGCTACCTGCCATCAGTTCTAACTGCTTAACTCGATTTAGGTGCTACAACTTTCACAAGTCTGCCTAATTCTCTCTACTGGAACCCGTCAGTTGCAAATTCAGGTTAAGTATTTTCAAAGGTTGGAACCATGTACCGGATGGAGGCCTGCTGCTTCTGTACCTAATCATATTCTATCACTAATCAATTGATATCTAGTAATAACAAAATTAAAGGGTCATACATCTGTAAGTGCTATCCATCCAGATCTGGGGGTTCACGGGCATGATTTGAGAAAAGGGGAAGCTCACCACGTCCATCCGCTTGGAAGGGAGGAGGAAGCAGCTGAGCGGCATGGCCGCCACCTCCACACGTGCATGACGACGTCGTCTTCGGGAGCTTCAGCCTCAAGCCGAGCACGGCGGCCGCCACCTCCGCTCTTGCAAGACGCCAGCGTCACCGGGAGCTGCGGCCTACAGTAGACCATGGCGGCCGCCACCTCCGCTCGTGCAAGACGACGGCGTCGGCGGGAGCTGCAGCCCGCAGCAAAGCGCGGCCCGCCACCTCCGCCATTCGCCGCCTCCAACTCCGCTCGTGCGAGCCTCCCGCCGCCGCTTCTGTATCGCAGGAGAGAGAGAGACGTGGGGAATGGCCGTCTAGGGTAGAAGTCATTTGGGCCACGCAAAAACAGTAGCCCCAGCCAAGTGGGCCTAGGCACTTTCAGCCCAATTAGTAATTAGCCAGCCACACCACCATTTTTTTAGTATATGTTGGTGACGTGAGAATCGTGAGATGGATCCGTGACGCTATCGGTAATTCAGTTACTGCTGGTGTTACGATATCATGCACGCCACCAGTATTTGATCCATTTTTTCTTTACTTTTTAAACAAGTTTTTTTTTTTGAACACAGTACAGACACAAGCGCTCATATACACGCGCATACACTCTCCCCTATGAACGCACACACACACACCCTACCCCTATGAGCACCTTCGAGAGACTGAGCCGGCATATCATCTTGAAATTTATGAAGTCACCGTAGGCACCTCGTCATCAACGGGAATGTCTCCTCTCACTGAATGCGCATCGCCGGAAATCCTGAAATAATTCCAGGAATAAATGCGAGCACCAGGATTTGAACCCTGGTGAGCTGGGATACCACAGTCCCTCTAACCATCCAACCACAGGTTTCCCGATCGGAGATCCATGGATCACAGAAAAATCTCTCCCCATGGCCTTTCGCCTCTGAAAGCGTCCTTCCTTCTCAATGCCCGGGCATCCATCCAATGCATGATTTTCGATAGCGTCGAACATGAGCGGACACCCACACAATCTCGATTTGACGCAGCAACACTTTCCACAAGTTGATATGTTTATTAGTGACGTGGTAAAATGTCACACGCCATCAGTAGTACCAATACTGGTGGCGTGGAATAAAGTCACACGCCATCAGTGACTTTCGTCAGGCCAAACCGTTGGATCTCAAATAGTAGTGACGTGAATTTTAGATGCCACGCCATCAGTAATCTATTATAGGTGGCGTACCAAATATGCCGATGCCACCACTATATTAAAAAAATAGTAGTGGCGTGGGTTAAAAATGAGGCGTCACCAATTAAAGTTGTGGCTAGCCATTTTTTCACTAGTGTTTCATCTCCTACTTTGACTGTTTGTAAAGAAATCTGGGCAACATGGCATGCAACCGTGTTGCATTTAGCCGTTGTGTTCCCTCCTGTATCCTGTTGTATTTTATTCAATAAAACAGACGAAAATTTTATCTCTAATCGGTAAGTTATTTCACAAAGGATTGGTATGCAAGTCAATGTTTTTCCTTTCTATACTTTTGACCACATTATTAACCTTTTGTTACACATTATTGTATGCATCTGACTAACTTGTGTGAACAAAAGATTTACTTTGATACAGAGTTACAACTAGACATAAAGATCTTTTAATATTTCCTTGGCCCATTTGCATCGACAAAAAATATATCACTTTGACACCATTCAGATAACCACTCTATTCTGGCATAGCAATACTGATTCAGAATCATAGATGTGTACATTAGGATAACAAACTCATCGTAGCCAAGTAGCAAAACACTGGACATCAATTATTGTTACTTCCAAGTGCAAGCTATAGAACATGTAGCTAATCTAGAGCTGCAGGATCCCCTACCTTTGAGCAATGTTGCACATCCACATTCAGCTGGGCAATCCTCCTCCTCTGCTTTGGTGCTAACTGATGCAGCACAGAGTGATTTGCTTGCAACACCACCAACCAATTTTTGCTTCACAGAAGAATGAAAACCTTCAACTAAGAGAACATGAGGCATGGATAATTAGAATGCATTTTACCGTGTTTTACATTAGGTGGAGGGGGAGTAAAATTTCAATTCCGTTTGGGAACTGCCAATAATGTGTTTAGCATGGAAGATATTGAAAACTCTGTTGTGACATTGACAGGAAAAGTATACCACTCAAAATTACATATTCATCTCTGTTTTAAACAATGAGCTCTGGCACCTCTATAAATCCATGCTTCCCTCTGCGAAGGGACAATCTATTTACTTTTATGTTATTTACTTTCATGTTATTTACTTTTAATATTGAGTCAACTTCTTATTCCAACCTCAATCTATTAGTTGGCAAGCATCATGTGGTGGCCAAAGATCCAAACACATATATCCTGTTAAATATATTTGATCATGATTCATTATTCTTGACAATTATCTTCATGATAAGTACATTGGGAGGCGAAACATTAAGCCCCTATCTTTCTCCGTGTTCGATGGATGCTGTTTGTTCTAAAAATATGCTTTGAGTATTAGCAATCATACAAGACTATATGATAATTGAGTATGTGGAGCTCTTACTTAGACTTTGCTGAAATAAGATGCATTGAAATTGTTTGATGACTAAGAACATAGGTTGTCAAGTTTCAAGAGAATGCATTGTTTGAACCATAGCATGTGAATTGATTGCTACTTTATCATGATGAGTTTATGAAAAATACTTGTTGTTTATGATGCTAGAAAAAGTGATTGGAATTATCATTGATCAATACTATGCACTATGCTAGCATTCACACTTCATAAATTACTTCTTTTATCATTTACCTACTCGAGGACGAGTAGGAATTAAGCTTCGGGATGCTGATACGTCTCCAACGTATCAATAATTTATGAAGTATTCATGCCATATTTGCCTATGTTTACAATACTTTTATATGGTTTTGATGCACTTTATATGATTTATTTAGAACTAACCCGGACTGACGCTGTTTTCAGCAGAATTACCGTGGTGTTGTTTTTCGTGCAGAAAATAAAATTTCTCGGAATCGTCCGAAACTTTTTTATGATTTTTTTGGAGAAAATAAGAAATACCAGACCGAAGAACCACCAGAGGAGAGTCACCTGTGGGCCACGAGCAAACAGAGCACGCCCACCCCCCTGGGCGCGCCCTGTTGGGTCGTGGGGCCCATGTGGCTCTGTTTAGCGTGATTCCAATGCCAAAAAATCCTATATATACATAAACCCTCAGAAATAAACAGAGAACTTCCGCTCCGCCGTCGCAACTCTCTGTATCGAAGAAAAACCCATCTGAAGCCTTTCTAGTACCCTGTCGGAGGGGGAAATCATCACCGATGGCCATCTTCATCATCTCGGCGGAGGCCATGACAAGGAAGGAGTAGTTCACCCTCGGGGCTGAGGGTATTGATACGTCTCCAACGTATCTATGTTTTTTGCTTGTTCCATGCTGTTATATTATCATTCTTGGATGTTCTACAATCATTTTATAACAACTTTATATCATTTTTTGGGACTAACCTATTGACAGAGTGCCAGGAAGGTGGGCTGTGGAGAGCACAACCCACCAGGGCGCGCCAGGGGGCCCCCGACTGTTGGGGAACGGAGCATGAATTTCAAAAATTTCCTACGCTCGCGCAAGATCTATCCATGGAGATGCATCGCTACGAGAGGGGAGAGTGTGTCTACGTACCCTCGTAGACCGTTAGCGGAAGCGTCTCACAACGCGGTTGATGTAGTCGAACAATCCTTCGAGCTCCACCGATCGAGTACCGAACGTACGGCACCTCCGAGTTCTACACACGTGCAGCTCGGTGACGTTCCTCGCCTTCTTGATCCAGCAAGACGTCGAGGTAGTAGATGAGTTCCGTCAGCACGACGGCGTGGCGACGGTGACGGTGAAGTGATTCCGACAGGGCTTCGCCTAAGCTCTCCGAAAATATGACCGAGGTGGAAAACAGAGATCGGGGCACCGCACACGGCTATGGGACAATTGTTGTACTTTGGGGTGCCCCCTTGCCTCCGTATATAAAGGATGAGAGGGAGGAGGCCGGCCCCCTAGGGGTGAGCCAAGTGTGGGGAGTCCTACTAGGACTCCTTAGTCCTAGTAGGATTCCACCTCCCATACGGAGTAGGAAAGGGGGAAGGGAGAGGGAAAGGAAAGAGGGGGCTGCGCCCCCTCCCCTAGTCCAATTCGGTTTGGGCAAGTGGGGGCGCGCGCCTCCTCACGTGGCCTGCCTCTCTTTTTCCCATATGGCCCAATAAGGCCCATTACTTCTCCCGGTGAATTCCCGTAACTCCCCGGTACTCCAAAAAATACTCGAATCACTCGGAACCTTTCCGATGTCCGAATATAGCCTTCCAATATATGAATCTTTACCTCTCGACCATTTCGAGACTCCTCGTCATGTCCGTGATCTCATCCGGGACTCCGAACAAACTTCGGCCACCAATCACATAACTCATATAATACTAAATCGTCATCGAACCTTAAGTGTGCGGACCCTACGGGTTCGGGAATGATGTAGACATGATCGAGACGACTCTCCGGTCAATAACCAACAGCGGAACCTGGATGCTCATATTGGTTCCTACATATACCACGAAGATCTTTATCGGTGAACCTCATATGTCAACATACGTTGTTCCCTTTGTCTGGCGGTATGTTACTTGCCCGAGATTCGATCGTCGGTATCCAATACCTAGTTCAATCTCGTTACCGGCAAGTCTCTTTACTCGTTCCGTAATACATCATCTTGCAACTAACTCTTTAGTCACGGTGCTTGCAAGGCTTCTGTGATGCTGTATTACCGAGAGGGCCCAGAGATACCTCTCCGATAGTCGGAGTGACAAATCCCAATCTCGATCCATGCCAACTCAACAAACACTTTCGGAGATACCTGTAGTGCACCTTTATAATCACCCAGTAACGTTGTGACGTTTGATACGCCCAAAGTATTCCTACGGTATCCGGGAGTTGCATGATCTCATGGTCAGAGGAACGTGTGTTTGACATAGTGAAAGCAATAGCAATAAACTGAACGATCATTTGCTATGCTAACGGTTGGGTCATGTCCATCACATCATTCTCCTAATGATGTGATCCCGTTATCAAATGACAACTCATGTCCATGGTCAGGAAACCTTGACCATCTTTTGATCAACGAGCTAGTCTAGTAGAGGCATACTAGGGACATAGTATTTGTCTATTATCCACACATGTATTTAGTTTCCGGTCAATACAATTCTAGCATGAATAATAAACCATTATCATGAACGGAGAAATATGATAATAATAAACACTTTATTAATTGCCTCTAGGGCATATTTCCAACAGTCTCCCACTTGCACTAGAGTCAATTACATTGTAATGAATCTAACACCCATCGCATTCTGGTGCTGATCATGTTTTGCTCGTGGAAGAGGTTTAGTCAACGGGTCTGCCACATTCAGATCCGTGTGTACTTTGCAAATCTCTATGTCTCCATCCTTAATCAAATTCCGAATGGAGTTGAAGCGACGCTTTATATACTTGGTTCTCTTGTGAAACCTGGGCTCCTTTGCTATAGCAATTGCTCCAGTGTTGTCACATAAGATAGTCATTGGACCCGATGCACTAGGTATGACACCTAGATCGGATATGAACTCCTTCATCCAGACTCCTTCATGTGTTGCTTCGGAAGCAGCTATGTATTCCGCCTCACATGTAGATCCCGCCACGACGCTCTGCTTGGAACTGCACCAACTGACCGCTCCACCATTAAGAATAAATACGTATCCAGATTGTGACTTAGAGTCATCTGGATCTGTGTCAAAGCTAGCATCGACGTAACCCTTTACGACGAGCTCTTTGTCACCTCCATAAACGAGAAACATGTCCTTGGTCCTTTTCAGGTACTTCAGGATATTCTTGACCGCTGTCCAGTGATCTACTCCTGGATCACTTTGGTACCTTCCCACCAAGCTAGTAGCGAGGCACACATCAGGTCTGGTACACAGCATGGCATACATAATAGAGCCTATGGCTGAGGCATAGGGGATGACACTCATCTTCTCTTTGTCTTCTGTCGTGGTCGGGCTTTGAGTCTTACTCAATCTCACACCTTGCAATACAGGCAAGAACCCTTTCTTTGACTGATCCATTTTGAACTTCTTCAAAATCTTGTCAAGGTATGTGCTTTGTGAAAGTCCAATGAGGCGTCTTGATCTATCTCTATAGATCTTGATGCCTAATATGTAAGCAGCTTCTCCGAGATCCTTCATTGAAAAACTTTTGTTCAAATAACCCTTTATGCTTTCCAGAAATTCTATGTCATTTCCCATCAATAATATGTCATCCACATATAATATGAGAAATGCCACAGAGCTCCCACTCACTTTCTTGTAAATACAAGCTTCTCCATAAGTTTGTATAAACCGAAACGCTTTGATCACTTCATCAAAGCGAGTATTCCAGCTCCGAGATG
This sequence comes from Elymus sibiricus, assembly GCA_039707655.1. Classification (NCBI taxonomy): domain Eukaryota; kingdom Viridiplantae; phylum Streptophyta; class Magnoliopsida; order Poales; family Poaceae; genus Elymus; species Elymus sibiricus. Next base: position 363,630,522 of record CM077663.1, on the reverse strand, counting down.
CTTGCACCAGTCCATAGATGGATCGCTGGAGCTTGCATACTTTGTTAGCACCTTTAGGATCGACAAAACCTTCCGGTTGCATCATATACAATTCTTCCTTAAGGAATCCATTAAGGAATGCCGTTTTGACGTCCATTTGCCAGATTTCATAATCATAAAACGCGGCAATTGCTAACATAATTCTGACAGATTTTAGCATCGCTACAGGTGAGAAAGTCTCATCGTAGTCAACTCCTTGAACTTGTCGATAACCTTTAGCAACAAGTCGTGCTTTATAGACGGTGACATTACCATCAGCGTCCGTCTTCTTCTTAAAGATCCATTTATTTTCAATAGCTCGCCGTTCATCGGGCAAGTCTACCAAAGTCCATACTTTGTTCTCATACATGGATCCAATCTCGGATTTCATGGCCTCAAGCCATTTGTCGGAATCCGGGCTTGCCATCGCTTCTTCATAGTTCGAAGGTTCATCGTTGTCTAGCAACATGACCTCCAAGACTGGATTTCCGTACCACTCTGGTGCGGAACGTGTCCTGGTTGACCTTCGAAGTTCAGTAACAACTTGATCCGAAGTTTCATGATCATCATCATCAACTTCTTCTCTGGTCTGTGTCGATGTCACAGAAATTTCTTTCTGTGGCGTACTACTATCCAGAGGAGGTACAATTACCTCATCAAGTTCTACTTTCCTCCCACTCACTTCTTTCGAGAGAAACTCCTTCTCTAGAAAGGATCCATTCTTAGCAACGAATACTTTGCCTTCGGATCTGTGGTAGAAGGTGTACCCAACGGTCTCCTTTGGGTATCCTATGAAGACGCACTTCTCCACTTTGGGTTCGAGCTTATCTGGCTGAAGCCTTTTCACATAAGCATCGCATCCCCAAACTTTCAGAAACGACAGCTTAGGTTTCTTACCAAACCACAGTTCATACGGTGTCGTCTCAACGGATTTAGACGGTGCCCTGTTTAAAGTGAATGCAGCTGTCTCTAATGCATAACCCCAAAATGATAGTGGCAAATCGGTAAGAGACATCATAGAACGCACCATATCTAATAGAGTACGATTACGACGTTCGGACACACCATTACGCTGTGGTGTTCCAGGTGGCGTGAGCTGTGAAACAATTCCACATTGTTTTAAGCGATTGCCAAACTCGTAACTCAAATATTCTCCTCCACGATCAGATCGTAAGAACTTTATTTTCTTGTTACGATGGTTCTCTACTTCACTCTGAAATTCTTTGAACTTTTCAAATGTTTCAGATTTATGCTTCATCAAGTAGACATAGCCATATCTACTCAAATCATCTGTGAACGTGAGAACATAACGATATCCACCGCGCGCCTCAACACTCATCGGACCGCATACATCGGTATGTATTATTTCCAACAAGTCTGTTGCTCGCTCCATTGTTCCGGAGAACGGAGTCTTAGTCATCTTGCCCATGAGGCATGGTTCGCACGTCTCAAATGATTCATAATCAAGTGATTCCAAAAGTCCATCTGTATGGAGTTTCTTCATGCGTTTTACACCAATATGACCTAAGCGGCAGTGCCACAAATATGTGGTACTATCATTATCAATTTTGCGTCTTTTGGCATCAATATTATGGATGTGTGTATCACCACGATCGAGATTCAACAAGAATAAACCATTCACAAGCGGTGCATGACCATAAAAGATATTATTCATCAAAATAGAACAACTTTTATTCTCTGATTCAAATGAATAACCGTCTCGCAATAAACAAGATCCAGATATAATGTTCATGCTCAACGCAGGCACCAAATAACAATTATTTAGGTTCATCACTAATCCCGAGGGTAGATGTAGAGGTAGCGTGCCGACGGCGATAACTTCAACTCTTGAACCGTTCCCGACGCGCATCGTCACCTCGTCCTTAGCCAATCTTCGTTTATTCCGTAGCTCCTGCTTCGAGTTACAAATATGAGCAACCGAACCAGTATCAAATACCCAGGTGCTACTACGAGTATTGGTAAGGTACACATCAATAACATGTATATCAAATATACCTTTGTTGATGTTGCCAGCCTTCTTATCTGCCAGGTACTTGGGGCAGTTCCGCTTCCAGTGACCAGTCCCCTTGCAGTAGAAACACTCAGTCTCGGGTTTGGGTACAGACTTGGGTTTCTTCGTGGGAGCAGCAACTGATTTGCCGTTCTTCTTGAAGTTCCCCTTCTTTCCCTTGCCCTTTTTGAAACTAGTGCTCTTCTTTACCATCAACACTTGATGCTCCTTCTTGACTTCTACCTCCGCAGCTTTGAGAATAGCGAAGAGCTCGGAAATAGACTTTTCCATTCCTTGCATATTATAGTTCATCACAAAGCCCTTATAGCTTGGTGGCAGTGATTGGAGAATTCTGTCAATAACCGAATCATCTGGAAGATTAACTCCCAACTGAGTCAAGCGGTTATGCAACCCAGACATCTTGAGTATATGCTCACTGACAGAACTATTCTCCTCCATCTTACAGCTAAAGAACTTGTCGGAGACATCATATCTCTCGACCCGGGCATGAGCTTGAAATACAAGTTTCAGCTCTTGGAACATCTCATATGCTCCGTGATGCTCAAAACGTCTTTGGAGCCCCGGTTCTAAGCCGTAAAGCATGGCACACTGAACTATCGAGTAGTCATCAACACGTGTCTGCCAGGCGTTCATAACGTCGACAGACGAGGGAGGGGGTGCGACACCTAGCGGTGCATCAAGGACATAAGCCTTCTGTGCAGCAATGAGGATGATCCTCAGATTACGGACCCAGTCCGCATAGTTGCTTCCATCATCTTTCAACTTAGCTTTCTCTAGGAACGCATTAAAATTCAGTGGAACTACAGCGCGGGCCATTGATCTACAACATACAATTGCAAAGATTATTTAGACTATGTTCATGATAATTGAAGTTCAATTAATCAAATTATTTAAGAAATCCCACTTAGATTAACATCCCTCAAGTTGTGTAAGTGTAACATGATCCACATCAACTAAGCCACGTCCGATCATCACGTGAGGTGGATTAGTTATCAATGGTGAACATCTTTCATGTTGATCATATCTACTATATGACTCATGTTCGATATTTCGGTCTCTTGTGTTCCGAGGCCATATCTGTATATGCTAGGCTCGTCAAGTTTAACCCAAGTATTCTGCGTGTGTAAAACTGGCTTACACCCGTTGTATGCGAACGAAAGAATCCATCACACCCGATCATCACGTGGTGCTTAGAAGCGTCGAACCTTCGCAACGGTGCATACTAGGGGCGAACGCTTATCTTGAAATTTAGTGAAGGGATCATCTTATAATGCTACCGTCGTCCTAAGCAAAATAAGATGCATAAAAGGATTAACATCACATGCAATTCAATATATGTGACATGATATGGCCATCATCGTCTTGTGCTTTTGATCTCCATCAGCCAAGCACCGTCATGATCTCCATTGTCACCGGATTGACACCATGATCTCCATCGTAGCGTCGTGACACCTTGATCTCCATCGCAGCGTCGTGGTCGTCTCGCCGGCTATTGCTACTACTACTGCTGCTAACTCATAGCGGTAAAGAAAAGCAATTACATAGCGTTGGCATTGCATACAATAAAGAGACAACCATAAGGCTCCTGCCGGTTGCCTGATAACTTACAAAACATGATCATCTCATACAACAACTTATATCACATCATGTCTTGACCATATCACATCACCAGCATACCCTGCAAAAACAAGTTAGACGTCCTCTACTTTGTTGTTGCAAGTTTTACGTGGCTGCTACGGGTTTGCAAGAACCATTCTTACCTACGCAAAACCACAATGTGGTGTAGTGATTGCTTTTTGATCTTCTAAAAGAACCCTCTTCATTGAAACAGATTCAACTAAAGTGAGAGAGACAGACACCCGCCAGTCACCTTTATGCAACGAGTGCACTTAGCGGTGAAACCTGTCTCGCGTAAGCGTACGCGTAATGTCGGTCCGGGCCGCTTCATCTCACAATACCGCCGAATCACGTATCAACTAGTAACGGCAAGCAATATGTATACACCCACGCCCACAAGTCGTTTGTGTTCTACTCGTGCAAATCACATCTACGCATAGACCTGGCTCGGATGCCACTGTTGGGGAACGGAGCATGAATTTCAAAAATTTCCTACGCTCACGCAAGATCTATCCATGGAGATGCATCGCTACGAGAGGGGAGAGTGTGTCTACGTACCCTCGTAGACCGTTAGCGGAAGCGTCTCACAACGCGGTTGATGTAGTCGAACAATCCTTCGAGCTCCACCGATCGAGTACCGAACGTACGGCACCTCCGAGTTCTACACACGTGCAGCTCGGTGACGTTCCTCGCCTTCTTGATCCAGCAAGACGTCAAGGTAGTAGATGAGTTCCGTTAGCACGACGGCGTGGCGACGGTGACGGTGAAGTGATTCCGACAGGGCTTCGCCTAAGCTCTCCGAAAATATGACCGAGGTGGAAAACAGAGATCGGGGCACCGCACACGGCTATGGGACAATTGTTGTACTTTGGGGTGCCCCCTTGCCTCCGTATATAAAGGATGAGAGGGAGGAGGCCGCCCCCCTAGGGGTGAGCCAAGTGTGGGGAGTCCTACTAGGACTCCTTAGTCCTAGTAGGATTCCACCTCCCATACGGAGTAGGAAAGGGGGAAGGGAGAGGGAAAGGAAAGAGGGGGCTGCGCCCCCTCCCCTAGTCCAATTCGGTTTGGGCAAGTGGGGGCGCGCGCCTCCTCACGTGGCCTGCCTCTCTTTTTCCCATATGGCCCAATAAGGCCCATTACTTCTCCCGGTGAATTCCCGTAACTCCCCGGTACTCCAAAAAATACTCGAATCACTCGGAACCTTTCCGATGTCCGAATATAGCCTTCCAATATATGAATCTTTACCTCTCGACCATTTCGAGACTCCTCGTCATGTCCGTGATCTCATCCGGGACTTCGAACAAACTTCGGCCACCAATCACATAACTCATATAATACTAAATCGTCATCGAACCTTAAGTGTGCGGACCCTACGGGTTCGGGAATGATGTAGACATGATCGAGACGACTCTCCGGTCAATAACCAACAGCGGAACCTGGATGCTCATATTGGTTCCTACATATTCCACGAAGATCTTTATCGGTGAACCTCATATGTCAACATACGTTGTTCCATTTGTCTGGCGGTATGTTACTTGCCCGAGATTCGATCGTCGGTATCCAATACCTAGTTCAATCTCGTTACCGGCAAGTCTCTTTACTCGTTCCGTAATACATCATCTTGCAACTAACTCTTTAGTCACGGTGCTTGCAAGGCTTCTGTGATGCTGTATTACCGAGAGGGCCCAGAGATACCTCTCCGATAGTCGGAGTGACAAATCCCAATCTCGATCCATGCCAACTCAACAAACACTTTCGGAGATACCTGTAGTGCACCTTTATAATCACCCAGTAACGTTGTGACGTTTGATACACCCAAAGTATTCCTACGGTATCCGGGAGTTGCATGATCTCATGGTCAGAGAAACGTGTATTTGACATAGTGAAAGCAATAGCAATAAACTAAACGATCATTTGCTATGCTAACGGTTGGGTCATGTCCATCACATCATTCTCCTAATGATGTGATCCCGTTATCAAATGACAACTCATGTCCATGGTCAGGAAACCTTGACCATCTTTTGATCAACGAGCTAGTCTAGTAGAGGCATACTAGGGACATAGTATTTGTCTATTATCCACACATGTATTTAGTTTCCGGTCAATACAATTCTAGCATGAATAATAAACCATTATCATGAACGGAGAAATATGATAATAATAAACACTTTATTAATTGCCTCTAGGGCATATTTTCAACACCGACGCGCCCTGATGAGTTGTGCCCTCCACGGGGCCCCTCTCCACCGCCTCTGATGCCTATAAATTCCCAAATATTCCAAAAACCCTAGGGGAGTCGACGAAACACAATTCCAGCCGCCGCAAGTTCCAGAACCTCGAGATCCAATCTAAACACCATCACAGAGGGGTTCATCTTCTTCATAGGTGCCTCTCCGATGATGCGTGAGTAGTCCACCATAGACCTACGGGTCCGTAGGCAGTAGCAAGATGGCTTCCTCTCTCTCTCTCTTATGATTCTCAATACAATGGTCTCTAGGAGATCTATTTGATGTAAACTTTAGCGGTGTGTTTGTTGGGATCCGATGAATTTTGAGTTCATGATCAGTTTCTATCCATGAATATTATTTGAGTCTTCTTTGATCTCTTATATATATGCATGATTGCTTATAGCCTCATATTTCTTCTTCGAATCTTTGGTTTAGTTAGGCCGACTAGATCGATTTTTCTTGCCATGGGAAGAGGTGCTTTGTGATGGGTTCGATCTTGCGGTGTCCTTTCCCAGTGATAGAAGGGGCAGCAAGGCACGCATGTATCATTTCCATTAAGGATAACAAGATGGGGTCTATTCCTACATAAATAGATATTGTCTACATCATGTCATCGTTCTTATTGCATTACTCCGTTTTTCCATGAACTTAATACACTAGATGCATGCTGGATAGAGGTCGATGTGTGGAGTAATAGAGGTAGATGCAGGCAGGAGTCGGTCTACCTATCTTGGACGTGATGCCTATATAATGATCATCGCCTTGGATATCGTCATGATTATTTGATCTTCTATTAATTGCCCAACAGTAATTTGTTTGCCCACCGTGCGCTATACTCATGTGAGAAGCCACTAGTGAATCATACGGCCCCCGGGTCCACTTTTCCAACATATTGCTTTCCGATCTATCTTTTTGCATCTTTGTTTTCAGATCTACAAAACCAAAAACCCAAAAATATATTGCTACATATTTTATTTGCCTTTTCTATTTTGTGTTCTTGAGAGATCTATCTCTCCTATCTATCACTACCTAATCTATCTTTTTACCGTAGAGAGATTGACAACCTCTCTTTCGCGTCGGGTTACAAGTATTTGTTGTTTGTGTGCAAGTGTTGTTTATTGGGTGGTGGTGATCCTCCTACTGGTTCGATAACCTTGGTTTCATAACTGAGGGAAACACTTACCGTCGCTGTGCTGCATCATCCCTTCCTCTTTGGGGAAATACTGACGCAGTCTCAAGCCACGTCAAAGGAATTTATGGCGCCGTTGCCAGGGAGGAAGCGGTCTCTTCTACGTGCCTATCTAAGGCACCGAGGGGACTCCATCATCATCTACCAGGTTCCTAATCACAAATCTCATCTCCTTGCAATTACATTATTTGCCATTTGCCTCTCGTTTTCCTCTCCCCCACTTCACCAATTTGCCATTTTATTCGCCCTCTTTTTCGTTTGCCCTTTTTCTTGCCGGATCTCTTCCTTGCTTGCAATCTTGTTTGCGTAGTCACGATGACTCAAGAAAACACCAAGTTGTGTGATTTTTCCAATACTAATAACAATGATTTTATTAGTACTCCGATTGCTCCTCCCGCCAGTAGTGCAGAGTCTTGTGATATTAATGCCACTTTGTTGAATCTTGTCATGAAAGATCAATTTGCCGGTAATCCTAATGAGGATGCTGCATCCCATCTAAACACGTTCGTAGAATTGTGTGATATGCAAAAGAAAAAAGATATGGACAATGATATTGTGAAGTTGAAATTATTTCCTTTTTCCTTGTGGGTTCGTGCAAAAATTTGGTTTTCCTCTTTGCCTCGCAATAGTATCGGTTCTTGGAATAAGTGCAAAGATGCTTTTATTACTAAGTATTTTCCGCCTGTGAAAATTATTTCCCTTAGGACACAAATCATGAATTTTAAGAAACTTGAGCATGAACATGTTGCACAATCTTGGGAAAGAATGAAGTTGATGCTAAGAAATTCTCCTACTCATGGTTTGAATCTTTGGATGATCATACAAAAAAATTATGCGGGATTGAATTTTGTGTCTAGAAATCTTTTAGATTCCGCCATGGGTGGTACTTTTATGGAAATTACTTTGGGTGAAGCTACTAAATTTCTAGACAATATTATGGCTAATTATTCTCAATGGTATACCGAAAGAGCACCTACTAGTAAAAAAGTTAATTCGGTTGAAGAAATTAGTAAGTTGAGTGAAAAGGTTGATGCTTTGATGAAATTGGTTGCTAATAAAAATGCTCCTATTGATCTTAATGATGTGCCTTTGTCTACCTTGATCGAGCAAAATAGCGATTCCGTAGATGTGAACTTTGTCTCGCGAAACAATTTCAATAACATTACTTATAGAGGTAATTTTAATCCTAGGCCTTTTCCTGGAAATTCCTCTAATAATTATGGTAATTCCTATGGCAATTCCTCTTACAATAATAATAGAAACACCTCTGATCTTGAGAGTAATATTAAAGAATTTATCAATGCGCAAAAGGCTTTCAATACTACGATAGAAGAAAAGTTGAATAAGATTGATGATATGTCTAGAAGCATTGATAGAATTTCTCATGATGTTGAAAATCTCAAGTTGTAAGCTTTTGTGCCTAAGATTGATCAATCTATTAAATCTTTATATGTCTCTATGGATGAAAGTAAGAAAAGAACCGCTATGCTTAGAGCTAAAAGAGAATTTTTAGAAAAAGCGTTTTCTAGTGATTGTTTTCATAAAAAAGATGTAGATCTTAAAGTGATTGGTGTTTCTACTATTGATTTCTTGTTTAGTAATATTAAAATTGATAATGAAGGGACTTAACTAGAGTCAACTTTTGCTAGAAGGCGTCCCAATAATTTGGAGGTTGAAAATACTGATGAAAATTTTGCTAAAAGTGGGTTTGAAGAGGTCAAAACTTTAAGTAGTGATGTGCCCACTATTTTAGATTGCAAAGACTTTAATTATGATAGTTGCTCTTTGATTTAATGTATTTCTTTTCTGCAATCCATGTTGAATTCACCCCATGCTTATGAGCAAAATAAAGCTTTTACTAAACATATCGTTGATGCCATGATGAAATCTTTTGAAGAAAAGTTGGAGTTGGAGATTTCTATTCCTAGAAAATTACATGATGAGTGGGAACCCACCATTAAAGTCAAGATTAAAAATTATGAGTGCTTTGCTTTATGTGATTTGGGTGCTAGTGTTTCCACGATTCCGAATCGTTATGTGATGTGCTTGGTCTTACCAATATTGAAGAATGCTCTCTTAATTTGCACTTGGCGGATTCTACTATTAAAAAGCCTTTGGGAAGAATTAATGATGTTCTTATTCTTTCAAATAGGAACTATGTGCCTATTGATTTTATTGTTCTTGATATTGATTGCAATCCATCTTGTCCCATTATACTTGGTAGACCGTTTTTACGCACTATAGGTGCCGTGATTGATATGAAAGAAGGCAATATTTGTTTTCAATTTCCACTAAGAAAGGGTATGGAACACTTCCCTAGAACAAGAATTAAGCCACCATATGAATCAATCATGAGGGTATCCTATGAATCCAAAACCAAAGATGACAATACTTGAATCTATGCGTTATGCCTAGCTAGGGGCGTAAAACGATAGCGCTTGTTGGGAGGCAACCCAATGAATAAATTTATTTTTGCTTTTTCCTTTTTTTTTAGTGTTGACACAATTATGGCTCTGTTATGATTGTGTTCTTGTGGTTTATTTATTTTTTGTGCCAAGTAGAACCTTTAGGATGATTGATAGGATGAGTAGAAGCGATGCCGAATCTGAAACAGAAACTTTGCATCCAGTATTTGAATTTTCATTTTTTTTCTGGAATGTGATCTTGAGCTTAAATTTTAACACAGAGTCTCTATACAAATTCCTTACGTTGTCCTAATTTTTCAGAATTTTTAGAGTTACAGAAGTGTGGTTATAGTACAGATTACTACAGACTATTCTGTTTAAGACACATTCTGTTTTCGTTGCATTCTGTGCTTGTTTTGATGAATCTATGGTTTGTATCGGGGGGTATAAGCCATGGTAAAGTTAAAATACAGTAGGTATAATGCAATAACAAAATATGAATAGGTTTTCAACAGTACCTAAAGTAGTGATTTGCTTTATTATACTAACGGATCTCACGAAGATTTTGTTGAGTTTTGTGTGATTGAAGTTTTCAAGTTTTGGGTGAGATCACGATGGATGAAGGAATAAGGAGTGATAAGAGCCTAAGCTTGGGGATGCTACCGCACCCCCAAGATATATCCAAAGAATAACAAGCAACTAATCTTGGGGATGCCCCCGAGTGGCATCCCCTCTTTCTTCTAACAACCATCAGTATTTTACTTGGAGCTATATTTTTATTCGTCACATATCATGAGTTTTGCTTGGAGCGTCTTGTATCTTTGCTTGCTTTGCTTGTTTGTTTTTCCTTTGTATCCTTGCTGTACAAACCTATTTGGGAGAGCCAAAATTATGCCATGATTTGTTAGAATTGCTCTCTATGCTTCACTTAAACTTTTTGAGCTATAGAATTGCTCTAGTGCTTCACTTATATCTTTTTGAGCACGGTGTGCTTGGAAATTTTTGTAGAAATACTCTAATGCTTCACTTAGATTAATTTGAGAGTTAGTAAATTTTGAAGAAATCCTCTCATGCATGCTTCACTTATATCTTTTTGAGAGATGAAATCTTTATGCTCATGTGCTTCACTTAAATTTGTTTGAGCTTGTAAAAAAAGCAATGGCAATATATGAAACTAGTCCCAAAGTGATAGATATCCAAGGAGGATATAATAAAAACTTTCATGAAGATCATTGGACAAATTAAAATTGATTCCTTGTAATAGTTTTGAAACATGATGATAGTAATATGTGGGTCATGTTGGTGAGTAGTTATGCTTGAGTAGGAATATTGGTGTTAAGGTTTGTGATTCCCTATGCAAGTACGAAAGTCAATAGTTATGCAATGAAATTACATCCTACTTGTGGTGCATTATTCGGTGTTAGTTATGCTCAATGCTCACTTATGTGAATTTTCGTTTCTTGGTTTGGTTGCTTCTCAATCTATTTGCTAGCCTCCATTTGTACTAAGTAGAAATACTACTTGTGCATCAAAAATCTTTAAACCAAGTTTTGCCTTATGAGTCCACCATACCTACCTATATGCGGTATTTCCATGCCGTTCCAAGCAAATTTGTATGTGCCATCTCTAAATTTTCAAAATAAAATTTCTCTTTTGTGTGCTCGTACCGCTCATGAAACGGTGGGGAGTGTCCAATATTTTTCCATGCTAGATGTGTTATTCTCAAGATGAGTGTTTATTTACTTGTCATTGCACGAGAGTGCGGCGGTAATAGGGATGCCCATTCCCGAAATGAAAAATAAAAAATATTTACTTTATGTTGTCAAATAATAAATTCCTTGGAAAGTGTTGGTATGGAAGGAAACCGTGGATACGGCCCGCCATGGAAAGTGAAAGTTTGGTGAAAAAAGGAATAAACTTTATTTTTTGTTTGGGAACCGCCTATGATATATCTAGCATGGAAAGTATTGTGAGCTACTTTGTCGTTTTTGTTGACAGGAAAAGCATGCCACCCAAAATATTTTTCTCTCTCAATTTAAAACTTTGAGCTCTGGCACCTCTACAAATCCCTACTTCCCTCTGCGAAGGGCCTATCTATTTACTTTATGCAATTTTTATTTTTACTTTGAGTCTCCATCTTCTCTTATAAGCACCAACTAGGGGGCACTATGATCGTACTTAAGCATTGGGTATAGCTAATATGTGAGCGTGTGTCATGAATGGATCAATGATTGAGCATGATGCGCTAGGGATAACTTTCTTTAGTGTTGATATTTTGAAAGACATGGTTACTTGTTGACATGCTTGAGTATTGAAGTCATTATGTTAAAACTAGACTATTGCTTTGAATCATCTATAAGTCCAAATGTCCATGCTATACAAAAGAAAAGAATATGATGAACATGTTAGGAAGCATTCCACATCAAAAATTCTGTTTTTATCATTTACCTACTCGAGGACGAGTAGGAATTAAGCTTGGGGATGCTGATACGTCTCCAACATATCTATAATTTTTGCTTATTCCATGCTGTTATATTATCATTCTTGGATGTTCTACAATCATTTTATAACAACTTTATACTTCCTCTGTCCCAAAATTCTTGTCTTAGATTTGTTTAAATATGGATGTATCTAACACTAAAATATGACTAGATACTGTTGGAAATATGCCCTAGAGGCAATAATAAAAGTAGTTATTATTATATTTCCTTGTTCATGATAATCGTTTATTGTCCATGCTATAATTGTATTGATTGGAAACTCAATTGCATGTGTGGATACATAGACAACACTGTGTCCCTAGTATGCCTCTAGTAGACTAGCTCGTTGATCAAAGATGGTCAAGGTTTCCTGGTGATACGTCTCCGTCGTATCTATAATTTTTGATTGTTTCATGCCAATATTCTACAACTTTCATATACGTTTGGCAACGTTTTATACTATTTTTGGGACTAACATATTGATCCAGTGCCCAGTGCCAGTTCCTGTTTGTTGCATGTTTTTTGTTTCGCAGAAAATCCATATCAAACGAAGTCCAAACGGGATAAAAACTTACGGAGATTTTTTTTGGAATATATGTGAATTTTGGGAAGTGGAATCAACAGAAGGCGGTGCCCGAGGGGCCCACAAGCCATAGGGGCGTCCCCTGGGGGGTAGGGCGCGCCAGGCTGGCTTGTGGTCACCCCTTAAGGCGGTTGGTGCCCTTCTTTCGCCGCAAGAAAGCTAATATACGAATAAAAATCGTGTTAAAATTTCAGCCCAATCGGAGTTACGGATCTCCGGGAATATAAGAAACGGTGAAAGGCCAGAATCTGGAACGCAGAAACAGAAGGAAACAGAGTGAGAGATCCAATCTCGGAGGGGCTCTCGCTCCTCCGCCGCCATGGAGGCCAAGGACCAGAGGGGAAACCCTCCTCCCATCTAGGGGGGAGGCCAAGGAAGAAGAAGAAGAAGGAGGGGGGCTCTCTCCCCCTCTCTCCCGGTGGCACCGGAACGCCGCCGGGGCCATCATCGTGACGGCGATCTACACCAACAACTTTGCCGCCGTCATCACCAACTCTCTCCCCCTCTATGCAGTGGTTCAACACCTCTTCTCCCCGCTGTAATCTCTACTTAAACATGGTGCTCAACGCTATATATTATTTCCCAATGATGTATGGCTATCCTATGATGTTTGAGTAGATCTGTTTTGTCCTATGGGTTGATTGATCATCATGATTGGTTTGAGTTGCATGTTTTATTATTGGTGCTGTCCTATGGTGCTCTCCGTGTCGCGCAAGCGTGAGGGATCCCCGCTGTAGGGTTTGCAATATGTTTATGATTCGCTTATGGTGGGTGGCGTGAGTGACGGTAGCACAGACCCGAGTAAGTAGGTTGTTTACGTATGGGAATAAAGAGGACTTGATACCTTATAATGCTATGGTTGGGTTTTACCTTAATGATCTTTAGTAGTTGCGGATGCTTGCTAGAGTTCCAATCATAAGTGCATATGATCCAAGTAGAGAAAGTATGTTAGCTTATGCCTCTCCCTCATATAAAATTGCAATAATGATTACCGGTCTAGTTATCGATTGCCTAGGGACAAATAACTTTCTTGTGACAAAAAGCTCTCTACTAAGACTAACTTAGTTGTTTCTTTATCTAAACAGCCCCTAGATTTTATTTACGTGTTCTTTATTATCTTGCAAACATATCCTATCACACCTACAAAGTACTTCTAGTTTCATACTTGTTCTGGGTAAAGCGAACATTAAGCATGCGTAGAGTTGTATCGGTGGTCGATAGAACTTGAGGGAATATTTGTTCTACCTTTAGCTCCTCATTGGGTTCGACACTCTTACTTATCGAGAAAGGCTACAATTGATCCCCTATACTTGTGGGTTATCAAGACCTTTTTCTGGCGCCGTTGCAGGGGAGCAATAGCGTGGTGTGAATATTCTCGTGTGTGCTTGTTTGCTTTATCACTAAGTAGGTTTTATTTGTTGTTCTAAGTTGTTCTATATCTTTAGTTATGGATATGGAACACGAAATACCAAAAAAATTAGGTGTGCTTGCTACTCGTGGAGATGGGGAACCTCCTAAAACCCTCGATGCTCATTATGTGAAAGATATTATGCACTACTTTAATAATACTGAGAAAACCCCATTCAATTATATAATGGGAGACACGTTGGATCAACGTGAATACTTTAGGGATTATCGCTTGACTCAAAAAGGGAAACTGTTATGGGATCAAATTCATATGTTGAAATGGTATGCTTGGAATTTATGCTTGAGATATGATATTACTTGTTGCTCTAGGATGAAGGCTAAACACCTTCCCTTTTCATGTAAATTTAATGATAATGAAACCTTGGCTTCTTATGCTAATGGTATATATGATTACTATGATGTGGAACAAATAGAAGAACTTGTTGCTTTTAAGGGTGCTTATGAAATTGAAGCTTTGTTTGAAAAGTATGAAGATTATGATGATGATGTTTACCGATCTCAAAATTTGGCTATGCTTCGTTATTGTTATGCCAATTATGAATATAATGCCGGTATTAATGCTTTTATTGAGAAAGTCTCCGCTATCCAATAAGAGACTAATATTTTGCAGGAATCTATGGAAGAAGAAATTGATGACACTGTGAGCTCATTGGATGAAAAAGATGAGGAGGAGAGCGAAGAACAAAAGGAGGAAGAGCGGATTAGCTACACGTGCCCACCTTCTAATGAGAGTAACTCTTCAACTCATACATTGTTTAATTTCCCTTCGTTCTTACCAAAGGATGAATGCTATGATAATTGCTATGATCCCTTGGATTCGTTTGAAATATCCCTTTTTGATGAACTTGATGCTTGCTATGCTTGTGGCCATGATGCCAATATGAATGATGCTTATGGAGATGAACTTGCTATAGTTCCTTATGTTAAACGTGAAATTGTTGCTATTGCACCCACACATGATAGTCCTATTATCTTTTTGAATTCTCCCAACTACACTATATCGGAGAAGTTTGCACTTATTAAGGATTATATAGATGGGTTGCCTTTTACTATTACACATGATGATTTTGATAGATATAATATGCATGTGCTTGCTGCTCCTACTTGCAATTATTATGAGAGAGGAACTACATCTCCACCTCTCTATGTTTCCAATATGATAAAGTTGCAAGAAACTGCTTATGCTATGTATTGGCCTTTACTTGATGTGCATGAATTGTTCTTTTATGATATGCCAATGCATAGGAAGAGAGTTAGACTTCGTTGTTGCATGATATATGTTAATTTGTGCTCACTACTAAATTATAAATCATTGTTAATTAAAATTGGCTTTGATATACCTTGGGATCCGGGTGGATCCATTTCTTGAGCACTATATGCCTAGCTTAATGGCTTTAAAGAAAGCGCTGCCAGGGAGACAACCCGGAAGTTTTAGAGAGTCATTTTATTTCTGTTGAGTGCTTTTATATAGTTTAAAAAACAAAAAAATAAAGAGGGGAACCTAAAACTTTTTCAAAAAGAAAAGTGAAAGTGAGAGGGACGAGCATTGTTAAAATGGGAGCATGCCTTGAACTTTGTTCATGCCCATGGAAACCTTGTGAATCTTAATTACAGAAACTTTTCAACAAAAAAAATTATCCCCTTGTATAAATTCCTTGTATTATAAAAATAATGTGCCAAGATTTGCCTTTAGGATGATTAGATTGCTTGTTTGGTGTGTGCAGTGCAAAAACAGAAACTTTGGCTGTAGTGCGTGAATTTACATTTTTTACTGGAATGTCAAAAGTTTCTGAAATTTTTACACGGTACTGCTATGCAAATATTTTATTTTTCCTAATTTTTCAGAATTTTTAGAGTTACATAAGTATAGTAAATGTTCAGATTGCTTCAGACTGTTCTGTTTAAGACAGATTATGTTTTTGATGCATTGTTTTGCTAGTTTTGATGAAACTATCGATTTTATCGATGGTATAAGCCATAAAGAAGTTATAATACAGTAGCTACAATGCAAAAATAAAATGTGAATGGGTTTGCAACAGTACTTAAAGTGGTAATTTGCTTTATTACTACTAACGGATCTCACGAGGGTTTTGTTAAGTTTTGTGTGATTAAAGTTTTCAAGTTTTGGGTGAGATCACGATGGATGAAGGAATAAGGAGTGGAAAGATACTAAGCTTGGGGATTCCCGAGGCATCCCAAGGTAATATTCAAGGACTCCCAAGAAACTAAGCTTGGGGATGCCCCGGAAGGCATCCCCTCTTTCTTCTAACAACCATCGGTAATTTTACTTGGAGCTATATTTTTATTCGTCACATGATATGCGTAAATCTTGGAGCGTCGTGTGCTTTTTATTTTTCTTTTAATAATGCACCATGCTGGTATGAGAAAGTCCTTGGTTGATTTATAGAAGGCTCTTTGCACCTCACTTATATCTTTTGAGTATGGCTTTATAGAATGCTTCATGTGCTTCACTTATATCATTTGAAGTTTGGATTGCCTGTTTCTCTACACATAGAAAACCGCCATTTGTAGAATGCTTTTTTTCTTCACTTATATTTGTTAGAGCGTGGGCATATCTTTTGTAGAAAGAATTAAACTCTCATGCTTCACTTATATCTATTTAGAGAGTTAACAGGAGTTGGTCATTCACATGGTTAGTCATAAAATCCTACATAAAACTTGTAGATCACTGAATATGATATGTTTGATTCCTTGCAATAGTTTTGCGATATAAAGATGGTGATACTAGAGACATGCTAGTGAGTAATTGTGGATTGGTATAAATATTTGTGTTAAAGTTTGTGATTCCCGTAGCATGCACGTATGGTGAACCGTTATGTGAAGAAGTCGGAGCATGATTTATTTATTGATTGTCATCCTTTGTGTGGAGGTCGGGAGCGCGCGATGGTTAACTCCTACCAACCTCTCCCCTAGGGGCATGCGTCTAATACTTTGTTTCGATAGCTAATAGATTTTTGCAATAAGTATGTGAGTTCTTTATGACTAATGTTGAGTCCATGGATTATACGCACTCTCATCCTTCCACCATTGCTAGCCTCTCTAGTACCGCGCAACTTTCACCGGTGCATTACACCCACCATATATCCTTCCTCAAAACAGCCACCATACCTACCTATTATGGCATTTCCATAGCCATTCCGAGATATATTGCCATGCAACTTCCACCGTTCCGTTTATTATGACACGCACCATCATTGTCATATTGCTTTGCATGATCGTAAGATAGCTAGCATGATGTTTTCATGGCTTGTCCGTTTTTTTATGTCATTGCTACGCTAGATCATTGCACATCCCGGTACACTGTCGGAGGCATTCATATAGAGTCATATTTTGTTCTAGTATCGAGTTGTAATTCTTGAGTTGTAAGTAAATAAAAGTGTGATGATCATCATTATTAGAGCATTGTCCCATGTGAGGAAAGGATGATGGAAGCTATGATTCCCTCACAAGTTGGGATGAGTCTCCAGACTTTATGAAAAATAAAAGAGGCCAAAGAAGCCCAAATAAAAAAAAGGCCAAATAAGCCCACCCAAAAAAATGAGAGAAAAGAGAGAAGGGGCAATGCTACTATCCTTTACCACACTTGTGCTTCAGAGTAGCACCATGTTTTTCATATAGAGAGTCTCCTATGTTGTCACTTTCATATACTAGTGGGAATTTTTCATTATAGAACTTGGCTTGCATATTCCAATGATGGGCTTCCTCAAATTGCCCTAGGTCTTCATGAGCAAGCAAGTTGGATGCACACCCACTTAGTTTCTTTTGAGCTTTCATACACTTATAGCTCTAGTGCATCCGTTGCATGGCAATCCCTACTCACTCACATTGATATCTATTGATGGGCATCTCCATAGCCCGTTGATACGCCTAGTTGATGTGAGACTACCTCCTTCTTTTTGTCTTCTCCACAACCACCATATTCTATTCCACCTATAGTGTTATATCCATGGCTCACGCTCATGTATTGCGTGAAAGTTGAAAAGGTTTGAGAATACTAGAGTATGAAACAATTGCTTGGCTAAAACTGGGGTTGTGCATGATTTAATACTTTGTGTGATGAAGATGGAGCATAGACAGACTATATGATTTTGTAGGGATAACTTTCTTTTAGCCATGATATTTTGAGAAGACATGATTGCTTTATTAGTATTCTTGAAGTATTATTGTCTTAATGTCAAATGATAGACTATTGCTTTGAATCACTCGTGTCTTAATATTCATGCCATGATTAGATTATATGATCAAGATTATGCTAGGTAGCATTCCACATCAAAAATTATCTTTTTTATCATTTACCTACTCGAGGACGAGTAGGAATTAAGCTTGGGGATGCTGATACGTCTCCGTCGTATCTATAATTTTTCATTGTTTCATGCCAATATTCTACAACTTTCATATACTTTTGGCAACTTTTTATACTATTTTTGGGACTAACATATTAATCCAGTGCCCAGTGCCAGTTCCTGTTTGTTGCATGTTTTTTGTTTCGCAGAAAATCCATATCAAACGAAGTCCAAACGGGATAAAAACTTACAGAGATTTTTTTTGGAATATATGTGAATTTTGGGAAGTGGAATCAACAGAAGGCGGTGCCCGAGGGGCCCACAAGCCATAGGGGCGCGCCCTGGGGGGTAGGGCGCGCCAGGCTGGCTTGTGGTCACCCCTTAAGGCGGTTGGTGCCCTTCTTTCGCCGCAAGAAATCTAATATCCGGATAAAAATCGTGTTAAAATTTCAGCCCAATCGGAGTTACGGATATCCGGGAATATAAGAAACGGTGAAAGGCCAGAATCTGGAACACAGAAACAGAAGGAAACAGAGAGAGAGATCCAATCTCGGAGGGGCTCTCGCTCCTCTGCCGCCATGGAGGCCAAGGACCAGAGGGGAAACCCACCTCCCATCTAGGGGGGAGGCCAAGGAAGAAGAAGAAGGAGGGGGGCTCTCTCCCCCTCTCTCCCGGTGGCACCGGAACGCCGTCGGGGCCATCATCGTGACGGCGATCTACACCAACAACTTCGCCGCCGTCATCACCAACTCTCTCCCCCTCTATGCAGCGGTTCAACACCTCTTCTTCCCGCTGTAATCTCTACTTAAACATGGTGCTCAGCGCTATATATTATTTCCCAATGATGTATGGCTATCCTATGATGTTTGAGTAGATCTGTTTTGTCCTATGGGTTGATTGATCATCATGATTGGTTTGAGTTGCATGTTTTATTATTGGTGCTGTCCTATGGTGCTCTCCGTGTCGCGCAAGCATGAGGGATCCCCGCTGTAGGGTTTGCAATATGTTTATGATTCGCTGATGGTGGGTGGAGTGAGTGACGGAAGCACAGACCCGAGTAAGTAGGTTGTTTACGTAAGGGAATAAAGAGGACTTGATACCTTATAATGCTATGGTTGGGTTTTACCTTAATGATCTTTAGTAGTTGCGGATGCTTGCTAGAGTTCCAATCATAAGTGCATATGATCCAAGTAGAGAAAGTATGTTAGCTTATGCCTCTCCCTCATATAAAATTGCAATAATGATTACCGGTCTAGTTATCGATTGCCTAGGGACAAATAACTTTCTTGTGACAAAAAGCTCTCTACTAAGACTAACTTAGTTGTTTCTTTATCTAAACAGCCCCTAGATTTTATTTACGTGTTCTTTATTATCTTGCAAACCTATCCTATCACACCTACAAAGTACTTCTAGTTTCATACTTGTTCTGGGTAAAGCGAACGTTAAGCGTGCGTAGAGTTGTATCGGTGGTCGATAGAACTTGAGGGAATATTTGTTCTACCTTTAGCTCCTCGTTGGGTTCGACACTCTTACTTATCGAGAAAGGCTACAATTGATCCCCTATACTTGTGGGTTATCACCTGGCCATAGACATGATATGTCATTTGATAATGGGATCACATCATTGGGAGAATGATGTGATGGACAAGACCCAAACTATGAACGTAGCATATGATCGTGTCAGTTTATTGCTATTGTTTTCTACATGTCAAGTATATATTCCTATGACCATGAGATCATGCAACTCACTGACACCGGAGGAATACCTTGTGTGTATCAAATGTCTCAACGTAACTGGGTGACTATAAAGATGCTCTACAGGTATCTCCGAAGGTGTCTGTTGAGCTGGCATGGATCGAGACTGGGATTTGTTACTCCGTATGACGGAGAGGTATCTCAGGGCCCACTCGGTAATACAACATCACAATAAGCCTTGCAAGCAATGTGACTAAAGTGTTAGCCACGGGATCTTGTATTACGGAACGAGTAAAGAGACTTGCCGGTAACGAGATTGAACTAGGTATAGAGATACCGACGATCGAATCTCGGGCAAGTAACATACCGAAGAACAAAGGGAACAGCATACGGGATTAACTGAATCCTTGACATAGAGGTTCAACCGATAAAGATCTTCGTAGAATATGTAGGAACCAATATGGGCATCCAGGTCCCGCTATTGGTTATTGACCGTAGAGGTGTCTCGGTCATGTCTACATAGTTCTCGAACCCGCAGGGTCTGCACACTTAACGTTCGGTGACGTTTCGGTAGTATTGAGTTATGTATGGTGGTGACCGAAGGTTGTTCGGAGTCCCGGATGAGATCCGGACGTCACGAGGAGCTCCGGAATGGTCCAGAGGTAAAGATTGATATATAGGAAGTCCCGTTTTGGCCACCGGAAAAGTTTCGGGTATTTCCGGTAGTGTACCGGGAGTGCCGGAGGGCCATCGGGAGGGGCCACCCACGCCGGGAGGCCACATGGGCCTGAGGGGTGGTGCACCAGCCTTTAGTGGGCTGGGAAAACCAGACCTACAAGGCCCATGCGTCTAGGAAGGTGGGAAAGGAAAAAAACCCAAAGAGAGGGAAGGATTCCAAGTAGGATTGGAATTCTACTTGGAGTAGGATTGGAGGTGGATTCCTCCACCCCCTCCCACTTTGGCCGAACACCCTAAGGGGAAATCCTAGGGCTGCCTCCTTCCCCCTCCCTCCTATATATACTAGAGGAATAGAGCCCCCCAAAGACACAAGTCCACGTGCTAGTTCTCTATTCCCAAGTTCCTCCACCAAATAGATTCCGACGGTGCTTAGGCGAAGCCCTGCCGGAATAGTTCCACTACCACCGTCGCCGCGCTGTCGCGTTGCCGGAGAACTAATCTATCTCTTCACCCCCTCTTGCTGGATCAAGAAGGCAGAGATCTTCATCGAGCTGTACATGTGCTGAACGCGGAGGTGTCATCCGTTCGGCGCTAGATCGTGATTGGATCGTGATTTGGATCGCGAAGACGTTCGACTACATCAACCGCTTTTCTTAACGCTTCCCGCTTAGCGATCTACAAGGGTATGTAGATCCACTCTCCCTCTCGTAGATGCTCATCACCATGGATAGATCTTGCGTGTGTGTAGGAAAATTTTTGTTTCCCATGCAACGTTCCCCAACAGTGGCATCATGAGCTAGGTCTATGCGTAGATGAGATCACGAGTAGAACTCAAAGGAGTTTGTGGGCATTGATGCTCAGATTGCTTCCTCCCTTGGTCTTTTCTTGATTCAGCGGTATTGTGGGATGAAGCGGCCCGGACCAACATTACTCGTACGCTTACGAGAGACCGGTTCCATCAACTGACATGTGACTTTGTTGCATAAAGATGGCTAGCGGGTGTCTGTCTCTCCCACTTTAGTTGGATCGGATTCGACAAAGGCGGTCCTTGAGAAGGTTGAATAGCTATTTGTGTATCACCGTTGTGGTTTTTGCGTAGGTAAGAATCGTTCTTGCTACATACCCATAGCAGCCACGTAAAACATGCAACAACAATTAGAGGACGTCTAACTAGTTTTTGCAGGGTATATTGTGATGTGATATGGCCAATTACATGATGAGATATATGTGATGTATGAGATGATCATGTTTTGTATAGAATATCATGACTTGCATGTCGATGAGTACGGCAACCGGCAGGAGCCATAGGGTTGTCTTTAATTTATTTTCGCCGTTTTGCTTTACTTTATCGCTATGAGTTAGCAATAGTCGTAGAAGCAACAGTTGGCGCGACAACCTCATGGCGACACGTTGATGGAGATCAAGATTATGGAGATCATGGTGTCATGCCAGTGACGATGGAGATCATGCCGGTGCTTTGGAGATGGAGATCAAAAGCACAAGTTCATGGCCATATCTTGTCACTTATGATTTGCATGTGATGTTAATCCTTTTATGCATCTTATTTTGCTTAGGACGACGGTAGCATTATAAGGTGATCCCTCACTAAAATTTCAAGATAAAATTGTGTTCTCCCCGAGTGTGCACCGTTGCGAAAGTTCGTCGTTTCGAGACACCACGTGATGATTGGGTGTGATAGACTCTATGTTCGCATACAACGGGTGCAAGACAGTGTTGCACGTGCGGAACACTCGGGTTAAACTTGACGAGCCTAGCATGTACAAACATGGCCTCGGAACACAAGAGACCGAAAGGTTGAACATGAGTCATATAGTAGATATGATCAACATGAAATGTTCACCATTGAAACCACCTCATCTCACGTGATGATCGGACTTGAGTTGGTGAATTTGGATCATGTGACACTCGAATGACCAGAGGGATGTCAATTTGAGTGGGAGTTTTTAAGTAATATGATTAACTAAACTCATTATCTTGAACAATAGTCTATGTTGTCTTTGCATAATTTATGTTGTAGATCAATGGCTCGCACAGTAGCACCCCTGAATTTTAATGCGTTCCTAGAGAAAGCTAAGTTGAAAGATGATGGAAGTAACTTTGTGGACTGGGCCCGTAATCTAAGGATTATCCTTACGGCTTCCCAAAAGGCTTATGTCCTTGATGCACTGCTTGGTGAACCACCCGCTCCAGTAGAGTCTGCAGACGTTGCGAACGCCTGGCAGACACGTTCTGATGATTACTCAATAGTTCAATGTGCAATGTTGTATGGCTTAATACCGGGACTTCAAAGACGTTTTGAACGTCATGGAGCATATGATATGTTCCAGGAGTTGAAGTTTATCTTTCAGAAGAATGCCCGGATCGAGAGGTATGAGACCTCCGATAAGTTCTATGCTTGCAAGATGGAGGAGAACGGGTCTATCAGTGAACACATACTCAAAATGTCTGGCTATTCCACCCGTTTGGCTGAATTAGGGATGCCCCTTCCGCCAGAGGCGATCACTGATAGAGTTCTTCAATCACTGCCACCTAGCTTCAAGAGCTTCGTGTTGAACTATAACATGCACGGGATGAACAAGTCAGTCGCCAAGCTGTTTGCGATGCTGAAAGTCGCTGAGTCTGAGATTCAAAAGGAGCATCAAGTGTTGATGGTCAATAAAACCACTAGTTTCAAGAAGAATGGCAAGGGTAAGAAGGGTAACTCCAAAAAGAGTGGCAAAGTAGTTGCCCCTCCCATGAAGAAACCCAAGTCTGGACCCAAGCCAGAAACTGAGTGCTATCATTGCAAGGGAACTGGTCACTGGAAGCGGAACTGCCCCAAGTACCTGGCTAACAAGAAGGCGGCCAAAACCAAACAAGGTATATATGATATACATGTTATTGATGTGTACCTTACCAACTCTCGTAGTAGTGCCTGGGTAATTGATACCAGTTCGGTTGCTCACATTTGCAACTCAAAACAGGAACCGCGGAATAGACGGAGGCTGGCAAAGGACGAAGTGACGATGCGCTTGGGAAATGGTTCCAAGGTTGATGTGATCGCCGTCGGCACGCTCGCTCTTCGATTACCATCGGGATTAGTGATGAACCTGAATAATTGTTATTTAGTGCATGCGTTAAGCATGAACATTATATCTGGATCTTGTTTATTGCGAGACGGTTACTCATTTAAATCAGAGAATAATGGTTGTTCTATTTATATGAGTAATATCTTTTATGGTCATGCACCCAATGTGAGGGGTTTATTCTTATTGAATCTCGATAATGATGATACACATGTTCATAACATTGATGCCAAAAGATGTAGAGTTGATAATGATAGTACCACTTTCTTGTGGCACTGCCGCTTAGGTCATATTGGTGTAAAACGCATGAAGAAGCTCCATGCTGATGGACTTTTGGAGTCACTTGATTTTGAATCACTTGACACATGTGAACCATGCCTCATGGGCAAGATGACTAAAACCCCGTTCTCTGGAACAATGGAACGGGCAAGTGACTTGTTGGAAATCATACATACTGATGTGTGCGGTCCGATGAGCATTGAGGCGCGCGGTGGATATCGTTATTTTCTCACCTTCACTGATGACTTAAGTAGATATGGGTATATTTACTTAATGAAACACAAGTCTGAAACATTTGAAAAGTTCAAACAATTTCAGAGTGAAGTTGAGAATCATCGTAAGAAGAAGATTAAATTCCTACAATCTGATCGAGGAGGAGAATATCTGAGTTATGAGTTTGGCAGTCACTTAAGACAGTGTGGAATTGTTTCACAATTGACACCGCCTGGAACACCACAGCGTAATGGTGTGTCCGAACGTCGTAATCGAACCTTATTGGATATGGTGCGTTCTATGATGTCTCTTGCCGATTTTACACTATCGTTTTGGGGCTATGCATTAGAGACAGCTGCATTCACTTTAAATAGGGCACCATCGAAATCCGTTGAGACGACGCCATATGAATTGTGGTTTGGCAAGAAGCCAAAGTTGTCGTTTCTTAAAGTTTGGGGATGTGATGCTTATGTCAAAAAGCTTCAGCCTAAAAAGCTGGAACCCAAAGCGGAGAAATGCGTCTTCATAGGATACCCAAAAGAGACAGTTGGGTATGCCTTCTATCTCAGATCCGGAGGCAAAGTGTTTGTCGCTAAAAACGGAACATTTCTTGAGAAAGAGTTTCTCTCGAAAGAATTGAGTGGGAGGAAAATAGAACTTGATGAGGTTGTTGAACCTTTACTTCAACCAGAGAGTAGCACAGCGCAGAAAGATGTTTCTGTAGAGCCTACATCGGTTGAAGAGGAAGTTAATGATGATGATCATGAAGCTTCGGATCAAGTTGCTATCGAACCTCGTAGGTCGACAAGGACGCGTACTGCTCCTGAGTGGTACGGCAACCCTGTCTTAGAAGTCATGTTGTTAGACAACGATGAACGTACGAGCTATGAAGAAGCGATGATGGGCCCGGATTCCGAGAAATGGCTAGAGGCCATGAAATCCGAGATGGGATCCATGTATGAAAACAAAGTATGGGCTTTGGAAGTATTACCTGAAGGGTGAAAGACCATTCAGAACAAATGGATCTTTAAGAAGAAGACGGACGCAGACGGTAATGTCACCGTCTATAAAGCTCGACTTGTGGCAAAGGGTTTTTCACAAGTTCAAGGAGTTGACTACGATGAGACCTTCTCACCCGTAGCGATGCTTAAGTCCGTCAGAATCATGTTAGCAATAGCTGCATTTTTCGATTATGAAATTTGGCAGATGGATGTCAAAACAACGTTCCTTAATGGTTTCCTTAAGGAAGAGTTGTATATGATGCAACCGGAAGGTTTTGTCGATCCAGAGAATGCTGACAAAATTTGCAAACTCCAGCGATCCATTTATGGACTGGTGCAAGCATCTCGGAGTTGGAATCTTCGCTTTGATGAGGTGATCAAAGCGTTCGGGTTTATACAAGTTTACGGAGAAGCTTGTATTTACAAGAAAGTGAGTGGGAGCTCTATAGCGTTTCTAATATTATATGTGGATGACATATTGCTAATTGGAAACAATATAGAAATGTTGGAAAGCGTGAAGGAATATTTGAACAAGAGTTTTTCAATGAAGGACCTAGGAGAAGCTGCTTTCATATTGGGCATCAAGATCTATAGAGATAGATCGAGACGCTTAATAGCACTTTCACAGAGCACATACCTTGACAAAGTTTTGAAGAAGTTCAAAATGGATCAGTCCAAGAAGGGGTTCTTGCCTGTATTGCTAGGTGTGAAGTTGAGTAAGACTCAATGCCTAGTGACTGCAAAAGATAGAGAAAAGATGAGTGTCGTCCCCTATGCTTCAGCCATAGGCTCTATCTTGTATGCAATGCCGTGCACAAGACCTGATGTCAGCCTTGCCATAAGTATGGCCGGAAGGTTTCAAAGTGATCCAGGAATGGAACACTGGACATCGGTCAAGAATATCCTGAAGTACCTGAAAAGGACTAAGGACATGTTTCTCGTTTATGGAGGTGATCAAGAGCTCATCGTAAAGGGTTATGTCGATGCAAGCTTTGACACTGATCCGGATGACTCTAAGTCTCAAACCGGATACATATTTATTCTCAATGGGGGTGCGGTAAGCTGGTGCAGTTCCAAGCAGAGCGTAGTAGCTGATTCTACATGCGAAGCGGAGTACATTGATACGTCTCCAACGTATCTATAATTTTTGATTGTTCCATGCTATTATATTATCTGTTTTGGATGTTTTATATGCATTAATATGCTATTTTATATTATTTTTGGGACTAACCTATTAATCTAGAGCCTAGTGCCAGTTTCTGTTTTTCCTTGTTTTTGAGTATTGCAGATAAGGAATATTAAACGGAGTCCAAACGGAATAAAATCTTCGGAATGATTTTTCTTGCACCAGAAGAAACCCAGAAGACTTGGAGATGAAGTCAGGAGACCTGCCGTGGAGCGACAAGCCACCAGGGCGCGCCCTAGGGGGGGGCGCCCCCGTGGCTTGTGGCCCCACGGCAGCCCTCCTAACCCTATTCTTCGGCCTATAAATTCCCAAATATTCCCTGGATACCAAAAAGACCCACGAAAATACTTTTCCGCCGCCGGAAGCCTCTGTTCCCGTGAGATCCAATCTTGGAGCCTTTTCTGGTAAACTGCCGGAGGGGGATTCGATCACGGAGGGCATCTACATCAACTCCATTGCCCCTCCGATGATGCGTGAGTAGTTTACCACAGACCTTCGGGTCCATAGTTAGTATCTAGATGGCTTCTTCTCTCTCTTTGTTCTCCAATACCATGTTCTTCATGATCTTCATGGAGATCTATCCGATGTAATACTCTTTTGCGGTGTGTTTGTCGAGATCCGATGAATTGTGAGTTTATGTTCAGCTTATCTATGAATATTATTTGAATCTTCTCTGAATTCTTATATGCATGATTTCATATCTTTGCAAGTCTCTTCGAGTTATTGGTTTGGTTTGGCCAACTAGATTGGTAATTCTTGCAATGGGAGAAGTGCTTAGTTTTGGGTTCAATCTTGCGGTGTCCTCACCCAGTGACAAAGTAGGGGTAGCGAGGCACGTATTTGTATTGTTGCCATCGAGGATAAAAAGATGGGGTTTTCATCATATTGCTTGAGTTTATCCCTCTACATCATGTCATCTTACCTAATGCGTTACTCTGTTCTTCATGAACTTAATACTCTAGATGCAGGCAGGAGTCGGTCGATGTGTGGAGTAATAGTAGTAGATGCAGAATCGTTTTGGTCTACTTGACACGGACGTGATGCCTATATGCATAATCATTGCCTTGGATATCTTCATAATTATTCGCTTTTCTATCAATTGCTCGACAGTAATTTGTTCACCCACCGTATTATTTTCCTTCATGAGAGAAGCCTCTAGTGAAACCTATGGCCCCCGGGTCTATTTTCCATATTATATTTTCAGATCTATAAACCAAAAATACCAAAAATACTTCACTGCATTCTTTTTTACTTTTGTTTTACTTTTCGTTTTAGCAATCCTATCTATCTATCTCTATCAGATCTCATCCTTGCAAGTAACCGTGAAGGCATTGACAACCCCTTTATAGCGTTGGGTGCAAGTGTTTGATTATTTGTGTAGGTACATCTATTGGGGACTTGCTTGTATCTCCTACTGGATTGATACCTTGGTTCTCAACAACTGAGGGAAATACTTATCTACTTTGCTGCATCACCCTTTCCTCTTCAAGGGAAAACCAACGCATGCTCAAGAAGTAGCAAGAAGGATTTCTGGCGCCATTGCCGGGGAGATCTACATCAAGCCTACCAAGTACCCATCACAAACTCATCTCTTGCATTTACATTATTTGCCATTTGCCTCTCGTTTTCCTCTCCCCCACTTCTAAAACGATTTTCAGAAAATACCAAAAAGATTTGCCTTTTTATTCGCCCTTCTTCCGTTCGTCTTTTCGTTTGCTTTTCTTTTGCTTGTGTGCTAGATCTATTCGTTGCCACCATGTCTGAATATAGAGAGGTTTTTATTGAAAAGGATAGTAATAATCTTGAGGGAAATTTTGACAACTTTGCTAAAAACGACTCTCATGAAGAACCTACTATCATGCATATGAAAAATTTCCGCATAGGTAGCGGTAATATTATTGGAAAAGGCGTTATTTAAGATTTCTTTACTTGTGCTGGTACGCTACCTACTTTAGGAGGGTCTATTCTCAATAAAACTAATAGCCTTGCGGATACCATAACACTTCTAATAATTGAACTTGAGAGGCAATTTGTTCATATGCATCCTTGCATACAAAGGATTTTTCTTGAGTTCTCTAATATTCAGTATTCTTCTGTTAAGCGTGCCGCCACTATATTTCTAGCCCACGAGTTTAGATTTATCATGAAAGAGGCTAGTGAAATCTTTGCTCATTATAAAATTAATGGTGGATGTCCCCCTATAGAGGAGATCCTTTTTAATCAAGAAGAAATAATGAGATTGCAATCCCCGAATTACGTTGCTTATAATGAAAATTTGAGAAAAAGGGTCCTTATCGAGGTTTTGATTGATAAGATTTCTGAACTCAATGATAATTTTGCTATACAAAATAACGGATTAGAGTTCATATTAAGAGATAGGCTTATGACTTTCCACCAAAGGAAAGCCTACAATGATGAATTGATTATACACTATAGGGGGCCGAAGGAGGAACCTATCTCTCCCGCACTTGATCTTAAGGATCCTTATCCTATTAAATTTAGCCCTTTTGATTACTTTTGCTTGCCACAAAGAAAACTTGCTGCTGAAAGAAGGGAGTATGAGATGAGCATGGATGATCTCCCTTACTATTATGACAATACCTAGATCTATTGCGTTATGCCTAGCTAGGGGCGTTAAACAATAGCGCTTGTTGGGAGGCAACGCAATTTTATTTTTTATATTTTTGTTTTTGCTTCTGTTTTTGAGTGTTTTACACATTATTACCTCTGTAGTAATTGTGTTTTCTTGTTTAATTTAGTGTTTGAGCCAAGTAAGACCTTTGGGATGGTCTACGGTGTTTGTGATTTGATTTTGCTGAAAAACAGAAACTTTTGCTCTCAGTCCAGGAATTTTGTAAATTCACTGGAACGTGCTTTTGATCTGAAATTTTTACACAAGATTGATATACAAATTTACCTGATTTTCCTAATTTTTCAGAATTTTTGGAGTTACATAAGTATTCGAAGTCTATAGATTGCTACAGACTGTTCTGTTTTAGACAGATTCTGTTTTCTTTGTGTTGTTTGCTTATTTTGATGTATCTATGGGTTGTATCGGGGGGTATGAACCATGGAGAAGTTGGAATACAGTAGATATTACACCAATATAAATAAAGAATGAGTTCACAACAGTACCTAAAGTGGTGATTTATTTTTCTTATACTAACGGATCTCATGAGTTTTCTGTTGAGTTTTGTGTTGTGAAGTTTTCAAGTTTTGGGTAAAGATTTGATGGACTATGGAATAAGGAGTGGAAAGAGCCTAAGCTTGGAGATGCCCAAGGCACCCCAAGCCATATTCAAGGATACCAAAAAGCCTAAGCTTGGGGATGCCCCGGAAGGCATCCCCTCTTTCGTCTTCAATCCATCGGTAAATTTACTTGAGGCTATATTTTTATTCACCACATGATATGTGTTTTCCTTGGAGCGTCTTGTATGATATGAGTCTTTGCTTTTTAGTTTGCCACAATCATCCTTGCTGTACACGTCTTTTGAGAGACACGCGTTAATCATGAATTTATTAGAATACTCTATGTGCTTCACTTATATCTTTTGAGCTAGGCAATGTTGCTCTAGTGCTTCACTTATATCTTTTTAGAGCACGGTGGTGTTTTATTTTATAGAAATTATTGAACTCTCGTACCTCACTTATATTATTTTGAGAGTCTTTAAACAGCATGGTAATTGGTTTAGGTTATGAATTTAGTCCTAATATAATGGGCATCCAAGAGGGATATAATAAAAACTTTCATATAAAGTGCATTGAATACTATGAGAAGTTTGATTCCTTGCATATAGTTTTGAGATATAGAGATGGTAATATGAGAGTCATGCTAGTGAGTAGTTGTGAATTGTAAGAAATACTTGTGTTAAAGTTTGTGATTCCCGTAGCATGCACGTATGGTGAACCGTTATGTAACGAAGTCGGAGCATGATTTGTTTAATGATTGTCAATCTTTGTGTGAGGGTCGGGAGCGCGCGATGGTTAACTCCTACCAACCTCTCCCCTAGGAGCATGCGTCTAATACTTTGCTTTGATAACTAATAGACTTTTGCAATAAGTATGTGAGTTCTTTATGACTAATGCTGAGTCCATGGCTTATACGCACTCTCACCCTTCCACCTTTGCTAGCCTCTCTAATACCGCTCAACTTTCGCCGGTGCATTAAACCCACCTTCCTCAAAACAGCCACCATATATTTTCCTCAAAACAGCCACCATACCTACCTATTATGGCATTTCCATAGCCATTCCGAGATATATTGCCATGCAACTTCCACCGTTCCGTTTTTCATGACATGCACCATCATTTTCATATTGCCTTGCATTCGTAAGCATTCATATAGAGTCATATTTTGTTCTAGGTATCGAGTTGTAAGTAAATAAAAGTGTGATGATTTTCATTATTAGAGCATTTGTCCCGTGAGAGAAAAGGATGATGGAAACTATGAATCCCTCACAAGTTGGGATGAGTCTCCGGACTTTATAAATAATAAAAGAGGCCAATGAAGCCCAAATAAAAAAAAGAGGCCAAAGATACCCACCAAAATAAATAAAATGAGAGAAAGAGAGAAGGGACAATGCTACTACCTTTTTCCACACTTGTGCTTCAAAGTAGCACCATGATCTTCATGATAGAGAGTCTCCTATTTTGTCACTTTCATATAGCTAGTGGAATTTTTCATCATATGCACGACCACTTAGTTTCTTTTTTGAGCTTTCATACATTTATAACTCTAGTGCTTCCGTTGCATGGCAATCCCTACTCACTCACATTGATATCTATTGATGGGCATCTCCATAGCCCGTTGATACGCCTAGTTGACGTGAGACTATCTTCTCCTTTTTCCTCACAACCTCCACCATATTCTATTCCACCTATAGTGCTATATCCATGGCTCACGCTCATGTATTGCGTGAGAGTTGAAAAGGTTTGAGAACATAAAAGGTGTGAAACAATTGCTTGACTTGTCATCGGGGTTGTGCATGATTTAGATACTTTGTGTGGGGAAGATGGAACATAGCCAGACCATATGATTTTGTAGGGATAACTTTCTAAGGCCATGTTATTTCGAAAGGACACAATTGCCTTGTTGGTATGCTTGAAGTATTACTGTTTTTATGTCAATATTAGACTTTTGTTTTGAATATTATGGATCTGAATATTCATGCCACAATATTACATGGATAAGTAATATTACATGGATAAGTATGTTAGGTAGCATTCCACATCAAAAATTCTGTTTTTATCATTTACCTACTCGAGGACGAGCAGGAATTAAGCTTGGGGATGCTTGATACGTCTCCAACGTATCTATAATTTTTGATTGTTCCATGCTATTATATTATCTGTTTTGGATGTTTTATATGCATTAATATGCTATTTTATATTATTTTTGGGACTAACCTATTAATCTAGAGCCTAGTGCCAGTTTCTGTTTTTTCCTTGTTTTTGAGTATTGCAGATAAGGAATATTAAACGGAGTCCAAACAGAATAAAATCTTCGGAATGGTTTTTCTTGGACCAGAAGAAACCCAGCAGACTTGGAGATGAAGGCAGGAGACCTGCCGTGGAGTCACAAGCCACCAGGGCGCCCCCTGGCTTGTGGCCCCACGGCAGCCCTCCTAACCCTATTCTTCGGCCTATAAATTCCCAAATATTCCCTGGATACCAAAAAGAACCACGAAAATACTTTTCCGCCGCCGGAAGCCTCTGTTCCCGTGAGATCCAATCTTGGAGCCTTTTCTGGTAATCTGCCGGAGGGGGATTCGATCACGGAGGGCATCTACATCAACTCCATTGCCCCTCCGATGATGCGTGAGTAGTTTACCACAGACCTTCGGGTCCATAGTTAGTAGCTAGATGGCTTCTTCTCTCTCTTTGTTCTCCAATACCATGTTCTTCATGATCTTCATGGAGATCTATCCGATGTAATACTCTTTTGCGGTGTGTTTGTCGAGATCCGATGAATTGCGAGTTTATGTTCAGCTTATCTATGAATATTATTTGAATCTTCTCTGAATTCTTATATGCATGATTTCATATCTTTGCAAGTCTCTTCGAGTTATTGGTTTGGTTTGGCCAACTAGATTGGTAATTCTTGCAATGGGAGAAGTGCTTAGTTTTGGGTTCAATCTTGCGGTGTCCTCACCCAGTGACAAAGTAGGGGTAGCGAGGCACGTATTTGTATTGTTGCCATCGAGGATAAAAAGATGGGGTTTTCATCATATTGCTTGAGTTTATCCCTCTACATCATGTCATCTTACCTAATGCGTTACTCTGTTCTTCATGAACTTAATACTCTAGATGCAGGCAGGAGTCGGTCGATGTGTGGAGTAATAGTAGTAGATGCAGAATCGTTTTGGTCTACTTGACACGGACGTGATGCCTATATGCATAATCATTGCCTTGGATATCTTCATAATTATTCGCTTTTCTATCAATTGCTCGACAGTAATTTGTTCACCCACCGTATTATTTTCCTTCATGAGAGAAGCCTCTAGTGAAACCTATGGCCCCCGGGTCTATTTTCCATATTATATTTTCAGATCTATAAACCAAAAATACCAAAAATACTTCACTGCATTCTTTTTTACTTTTGTTTTACTTTTCGTTTTAGCAATCCTATCTATCTATCTCTATCAGATCTCATCCTTGCAAGTAACCGTGAAGGGATTGACAACCCCTTTATAGCGTTGGGTGCAAGTGTTTGATTATTTGTGTAGGTACATCTATTGGGGACTTGCTTGTATCTCCTACTGGATTGATACCTTGGTTCTCAACAACCGAGGGAAATACTTATCTACTTTGCTGCATCACCCTTTCCTCTTCAAGGGAAAACCAACGCATGCTCAAGAAGTAGCAAGAAGGATTTCTGGCGCCATTGCCGGGGAGATCTACATCAAGCCTACCAAGTACCCATCACAAACTCATCTCTTGCATTTACATTATTTGCCATTTGCCTCTCGTTTTCCTCTCCCCCACTTCTAAAACGATTTTCAGAAAATACCAAAAAGATTTGCCTTTTTATTCGCCCTTCTTCCGTTCGTCTTTTTGTTTGCTTTTCTTTTGCTTGTGTGCTAGATCTATTCGTTGCCACCATGTCTGAATCTAGAGAGGTTTTTATTGAAAAGGATAGTAATAATCTTGAGGGAAATTTTGACAACTTTGCTAAAAACGACTCTCATGAAGAACCTACTATCATGCATACGAAAAAATTCCGTATAGGTAGCGGTAATATTATTGGAAAAGGCGTTATTCAAGATTTCTTTACTTGTGATGGTACGCTACCTACTTTAGGAGGGTCTATTCTCAATAAAACTAATAGTCTTGCGGATGCCACGGGATCTTGTATTACGGAACGAGTAAGGAGACTTGCCGGTAACGAGATTGAACTAGGTATAGAGATACCGACGATCGAATCTCGGGCAAGTAACATACCGAAGAACAAAGGGAACAACGTACGTGATTAACTGAATCCTTGACATAGAGGTTCAACCGATAAAGATCTTCGTAGAATATGTAGGAACCAATATGGGCATCCAGGTCCCGCTATTGGTTGTTGACCGTAGAGGTGTCTCGGTCATGTCTACATAGTTCTCGAACCCACAGGGTCTGCACACTTAACGTTCGGTGATGTTTCGGTAGTATTGAGTTATGTATGGTGGTGACCGAAAGTTGTTCGGAGTCCCGGATGAGATCCCGGACGTCACGAGGAGCTCCAGAATGGTCCGGAGGTAAAGATTGATATATAGGAAGACCCGTTTTGGCCACCGGAAAAGTTTCGGGTATTTCCTGTAGTGTACCGGGAGTGCCGGAGGGCCATCGGGAGGGGCCACCCATGCCGGGAGGCCACATGGGCCTGAGGGGTGGTGCACCAGCCCTTAGTGGGCTGGGCAAACCAGCCCTACAAGGCCCATGCGGCTAGGAAGGTGGGAAAGGAAAAACCCCAAAGAGAGGGAAGGATTCCAAGTAGGATTGGTGGAATCCTACTTGGAGTAGGATTGGAGGTGGATTCCTCCACCTCCTCCCACTTCGGCCGAACCCCCTAAGGGGAAACCCTAGGGATGCCTCCTTCCGCCTCCCTCCTATATATACTAGAGGAATAGAGCCCCCCAAAGACACAAGTCCATGTGCTAGTTCTCTATTCCCTAGTTCCTCCACCAAATAGATTCCGACGGTGCTTAGGCGAAGCCCTGCCGGAATAGTTCCACCACCACCGTCGCCGCGCCGTCGCGCTGCCGGAGAACTCATCTATCTCTTCGCCCCCTCTTGCTGGATCAAGTAGGCGGAGATCATCATCGAGCTGTACGTGTGCTGAACGCGGAGGTGCCGTCCGTTCGGCGCTAGATCGTGATTGGATCGCGGGACGACTAGCAATTTGGATCGCGAAGACGTTCGACTACATCAACCGCGTTTCTTAATGCCTCCCGCTTAGCGATCTAAAAGGGTATGTAGATCCACTCTCCCTCTCATAGATGCTCATCACCATGGATAGATCTTGCGTGTGCGTAGGAAATTTTTTGTTTCCCATGCAACGTTCCCCAACAGATACATCCGTATCTAAGCAAAGCTAAGACAAGAATTTTGGGATGGAGGGAGTGTCGTTTTTTGGGACTAACCTATTGACATAGTGCCAAAGTGCCAGTTGCTGTTTTTGCTTGTTTTTTACTTCGCAGAATATCAATACCAAACGGAGTCCAATCGCGACGAATCCTTTTGGAGATGTTTTCTTTACCAGAAGACACCCAATGGGCGAAAGAAGAGCCAGGAAGGTGGGCCGTGGAGACCACAACCCACCAGGGCGCGCCAGGGGACCCCCGACACGCCCTGATGGGTTGTGCCCTCCACGAGGCCCCTCTCCACCGCCTCTGATGCCTATAAATTCCCAAATATTCCAAAAACCCTAGGGGAGTCGACGAAACACAATTCCAGTCGCCGCAAGTTCCAGAACCTCGAGATCCAATCTAAACACCATCACGGAGGGGTTCATCTTCTTCATAGGTGCCTCTCCGATGATGCGTGAGTAGTCCACCATAGACCTACGGGTCCGTAGGCAGTAGCTAGATGGCTTCCTCTCCCTCTCTCTCTTATGATTCTCAATACAATGGTCTCTTGGAGATCTATTTGATGTAAAGTTTAGCGGTGTGTTTGTTGGGATCCGCTGAATTTTGAGTTCATGATCAGTATCTATCCATGAATATTATTTGAGTCTTCTTTGATCTCTTATATGCATGATTTCTTATAGCCTCGTATTTCTTCTTCGAATCTTTGGTTTAGTTAGGCCGACTAGATCGATTTTTCTTGCCATGGGAAGAAGTGCTTTGTGATGGGTTCGATCTTGCGGTGTCCTTTCCCCGTGATAGAAGGGGCAGCAAGGCACGCATGTATCGTTGCCATTAAGGATAACAAGATGGGGTCTATTCCTACATAAATAGATCTTGTCTACATCATGTCATCGTTCTTATTGCATTACTCCATTTTTCCATGAACTTAATACACTAGATGCATGCTGGATAGCGGTCGATGTGTGGAGTAATAGAGGTAGATGCAGGCAGGAGTCGGTCTACCTATCTTGGACGTGATGCCTATATAATGATCATCGCCTTGGATATCGTCATGATTATTTGATCTTCTATCAATTGCCCAACAGTAATTTGTTCACCCACCGTGCGCAATACTCATGAGACAAGCCACTAGTGAATCCTACGGCCCCCGGGTCCACTTTTCCAACATACTATTTTCCGATCTATCTTTTTGCATCTTTGTTTTCAGATCTACAAAACCAAAAAACCAAAAATATATTGCTGCATATTTTATTTGCCTTTTCCATTTTGTGTTCTTGAGAGATCTATCTCTCCTATCTATCACTACCTAATCTATCTTTTTACCATAGAGAGATTGACAACCTCTCTTTCGAGTCGGGTTGCAAGTATTTGTTGTTTGTGTGCAGGTGATGTTTATTGGGTGGTGGTGATCCTCCTACTGGTTCGATAACCTTGGTTTCATAACTGAGGGAAATGCTTACCGTCGCTGTGCTGCATCATCCCTTCCTCTTTGGGGACATACCGACGCAGTCTCAAGCCACGTCAGGTATGTACCAGTAGCTATGTGTTTAATATCTCTCTCTCTCTCTCTCTCTCTCTCTCTCTCTCTCTCGTGTTCTTGAGATGGCACGATCTTGAGTTTCGCGGGCTTGGTTAATATAGTTGGATCATATGGTGTTCTTCCCTTGCTATCTTGTTGTGATGAATTGAATCTTTCCCTTTGAGATCTCGTTATGTTGGATTGAATATTTTGGGTTTGGGAACACTTGATGTATGTCTTGCATGTGGATACCCGTGGTGACAATGGGGTATTCTATTGATTCACTTGATATATGTTATGGCATTGATACGTCTCCAACGTATCTATAACTTTGATTGTTCCATGCTATTATATTATCTGTTTTAGATGTTTTATATGCATTAATATGCTATTTTATATTATTTTTGGGACTAACCTATTAATCTAGAGCCTAGTGCCAGTTTCTGTTTTTTCCTTGTTTTTGAGTATTGCAGATAAGGAATATTAAACGGAGTCCAAACGGAATAAAATCTTCGGAATGATTTTTCTTGGACCAGAAGAAACCCAGCAGACTTGGAGATGAAGGCAGGAGACCTGCCGTGGAGTCACAAGCCACCAGGGCGCGCCCTAGGGGGGGCGCCCCCTGGCTTGTGGCCCCACGGCAGCCCTCCTAACCCTATTCTTCGGCCTATAAATTCCCAAATATTGCCTGGATACCAAAAAGATCCACGAAAATACTTTTCCGCCGCCGGAAGCCTCTGTTCCCGTGAGATCCAATCTTGGAGCCTTTTCCGGTAATCTGCCGGAGGGGGATTCGATCACGGAGGGCATCTACATCAACTCCATTGGCCCTCCGATGATGCGTGAGTAGTTTACCACAGACCTTCGGGTCCATAGCTAGTAGCTAGATGGCTTCTTCTCTCTCTTTGTTCTTCAATACCATGTTCTTCATGATCTTCATGGAGATCTATCCGATGTAATACTCTTTTGCGGTGTGTTTGTCGAGATCCGATGAATTGTGAGTTTATGTTCAGCTTATCTATGAATATTATTTGAATCTTCTCTGAATTCTTATATGCATGATTTCATATCTTTGCAAGTCTCTTCGAGTTATTGGTTTGGTTTGGCCAACTAGATTGGTAATTCTTGCAATGGGAGAAGTGCTTAGTTTTGGGTTCAATCTTGCGGTGTCCTCACCCAGTGACAAAGTAGGGGTAGCGAGGCACGTATTTGTATTGTTGCCATAGAGGATAAAAAGATGGGGTTTTCATCATATTGCTTGAGTTTATCCCTCTACATCATGTCATCTTACCTAATGCGTTACTCTGTTCTTCATGAACTTAATACTCTAGATGCAGGCAGGAGTCGGTCGATGTGTGGAGTAATAGTAGTAGATGCAGAATCGTTTCGGTCTACTTGACACGGACGTGATGCCTATATGCATAATCATTGCCTTGGATATCTTCATAATTATTTGCTTTTCTATCAATTGCTCGACAGTAATTTGTTCACCCACCGTATTATTTTCCTTCATGAGAGAAGCCTCTAGTGAAACCTATGGCCCCCGGGTCTATTTTCCATATTATATTTTCAGATCTATAAACCAAAAATACCAAAAATACTTCGCTGCATTCTTTTTACTTTTGTTTTACTTTTCGTTTTAGCAATCCTATCTATCTATCTCTATCAGATCTCATCCTTGCAAGTAACCGTGAAGGGATTGACAACCCCTTTATAGTGTTGGGTGCAAGTGTTTGATTATTTGTGTAGGTACATCTATTGGGGACTTGCTTGTATCTCCTACTGGATTGATACCTTGGTTCTCAACAACTGAGGGAAATACTTATCTACTTTGCCGCATCACCCTTTCCTCTTCAAGGGAAAACCAACGCATGCTCAAGAAGTAGCATGCATCAACTTGTGGATTTTGGTGGCCTTGGGGATCTATGCATAGGGGTTGATTGCATGTTTTCATCCTACTTTCTCCGATAGAAATCTTGTGGTACTCTTTGAAGTTCTTTGTGTTGGATTAAATATGATGAATCTAAAATTGTTTGATGCATGTCGAATAATTAACCCATGGATACTTGAGGTGACATTGGAGTATCTAGGTGACATTAGGGTTGATTGATATGTATCATAGTTGTTATTTTACTACGATCTCTAGGGCTGTTTGTGACACTTATAGGAACAGCTCAAAAGATTGATCAGAAAGAATAACTTTGAGGTGGTTCTACTACCTACATCAATTTCATCTTATGTTCTCCACTGCTTATGAACTTTGGAGTGATTCTTTGTTGCACGTTGAGGGATAATCATATGATTCTATTATGTTAGCATTGTTGAGAGATCGCACTAGTGAAAGTAT
The DNA here is from genome assembly GCA_039707655.1 of Elymus sibiricus. NCBI lineage: Eukaryota > Viridiplantae > Streptophyta > Magnoliopsida > Poales > Poaceae > Elymus > Elymus sibiricus. The sequence goes on along the minus strand of CM077663.1, from coordinate 363,591,667 downwards.
GAACCCTGGGCCTTATTTTCCAAGCATTTATATAACGTTTTGCTCGTTGTTTTCCACTTGCTACCTTGCTGTTTTTATATTTTCAGATTACAAAAACCTATATCTACCATCCATATTGCACTTGTATCACCATCTCTTCGCTAAACTAGTGCGCCTATACAATTTGCCATTGTATTGGGTGTGTTGGGGACACAAGAGATTTTTTCGTATTTGATTGCAGGGTTGTTGGCAAGAGACCATCTTCATCCTACACCTCTCACGGATTGATAAATCTTAGGTCATCCACTTAAGGGAAAATTTGTTGTTGTCCTACAAAACTCTGCATTTGGAGGCCCAACAACGTCTACACGGATAAAGTTACGTAGTAGACATCACTCGTCCCCACTCCCGCGCGAAACGGTTAGTACCGTTCCACAACATCAGTGCCCGCATTCATGCCTGACCAGAGCAGAAGCGACCGCTCATTGGCGCTGGCATTGAAGCAGCGCGCCGTACGAGAGAGTGGCGCCCGTGCCGCTTCACGGTGCATGCGACTGCTACGCGTTGAAACGACACGATGGCCGACTGCTCGTCCGTCCGTCTGCCGCCCACATAGATGGCACCTGTTGCCGAGGGGTCTCCTCCGACGTCACCCTGATACGTCCATTTTGCATCATGATTTCCTACTGTTATTTATAATGTTTTTATGCATAATAATGCTTTATGGAGTAATTCTAATACCTTTTCTCTCATAATATGCAAGGTTTACACAAAGAGGGAGAATGCCGGCAGCTGGAATTCTGGACCTGAAAACGCATGTCAGAGACACCTATTCTGCACATCTCCAAATAAGCCGAAACTTCACGGAGAATTATTTTGGAATATATAAAAAATACTGGAGCAAATAACTACCGGAGGGGGGCCACTTTGTGAGCACAAGACACCAAGGCACGCCAGGCCCCACAGGCACGCCCTGGTGGGTTGTGCTCAGCCCAGCCATCTTCTGGTACTTAAGGTCTTTTGACCTCGAAAAAAATAAGGAGAGGACTTTCGGGACGGAACGCCGCCGTCTCGAGGCGGAACTTGGGCAGGAGCACTTTTGCCCTCCGGCGGAGCGATTCCGCCGGGGGAACTTCCCTCCCGGAGGGGGAAATCAAAGCCATCGTCATCACCAACAACCCTCTCATCTTTGGGAGGTCAATCTTCATCAACATCTTCAAAAGCACCATCTCCTCTCAAACCCTAGTTCATCTCTTGTGTTCAATCTTTGTACCGGAACCTCAGATTGGTACCTGTGGGTGACTAGTAGTGTTGATTACATCTTGTAGTTGATTACTATATGGTTTATTTGGTGGAAGATTATATGTTCAGATCCATTATGCTATTTAATACCCCTCTGATCTTGAGCATGAATATTATTTGTGAGTAGTTACCTTTGTTCTTGAGGTCACGGGAGAAGTCATGTTGCAAGTAATCATGTGAATTTGATATGTGTTCGATATTTTGATGAATTGTATGTTGTGATTCCCTTAGTGGTGTCATGTGAATGTCGACTACATGACACTTCACCATCCTTGGGCCTAAGGGAATGCATTGTGGAGTAGTTATTAGATGATGGGTTGCTAGAGTGACAGAAGCTTAAACCCTAGTTTATGCGCTACTTCGTAAGGGGCAGATTTGGATCCAAACGTTTAATGCTATGGTTAGGTTTTATCTTAATACTTTTCTCGTAATTATGGATGCTTGCGAGGGGGTTAATCATAAGTGGGAGGTTTGTTCAAGTAAGAACAACACCCAAGCACCGGTCCACCCACATAAGTGGGAGGCTTGTCATTTCCTTCTGCTCCTCGTTGGGTTCGACACTCTTACTTATCGAAAGGACTACGATTGATCCCCTATACTTGTGGGTCATCAAGACTCTTTTCTGGCGCCGTTGCTGGGGAGTGAAGCGCTCTTGGTAAGTGGAAATCGGTAAGGAAAAACTTATACTACGTGCTGAAATTTATTATCACTTGCTACTATGGAAAACAATCCTTTGAGGGGTTTGTTTGGGGTATCTTCACCTCGACCGGAACCACAATTAGTTGCCCCTCAACCTACTGCACCTACTGAAAATATTGGTTATGAAATTCCTTCGGGTATGGTAGAACAACTGCTAGCTAATCCATATGCAGGAGACGAAACTGAACATCCCGATATGCATCTAATACATGTGGATGAAATTTGTGGATTATTTAACCTAGCAGGTTTATCCAGAGATGAAGTAAAAAAGAAGGTTTTCCCTTTATCTTTGAAGGGAAAAGCATTGACATGGTATTGGCTATGTGATGATATTGGATCATGGAACTAGAATCGATTGAAATTAGAATTCCACCAAAAGTTTTATCCTATGCATCTAGTTCACCGTGATCGGAATCTTATATATAATTTTTGGCCTCGTGAAGGAGAAAGCGTCGCTCTAGCTTGGGGGAGGCTTAAGTTAATGTTATATTCATGCCCCAATCATGAGCTCCCGGGAGAAATTATTATTCAGAATTTTTATGCTCGGCTTTCTAATAATGATCGATCCATCCTCGATACTTCTTGTACTGGTTCTTTTATGAAGAAGACTATTGAATTCGAGTGGGATCTTTTAGAAAGAATTAAACGCAACTCTGAAGATTGGGAACTCGATGAAGGTAATAAGTCAGGTATTAAGCTTAAGTTTGATTGTGTTAAATCTTTTATGAATACCGATGCTTTTCACAAGTTTAGCACTAAATCTGGACTTGACTCTGTGATAGTAGCCTCTTTCTGTGAATCATTTGCTACTCATGTCGATCTCCCTAAGTAGAAGTGGTTTAAATGTCATCCCCTATTAAAGAAGAAATTAAAGAACCGGTAAGTTTTAAGGATGAAACCATCATTTATAATGTTGATCCAGTTGTGCCTACTGCTTATATTGAAAAACCACCTTTCCCTGTTAGGATAAAGGAACATGCTAAGGTATCAACTGTGGTTCGCAAAAGTAATATTAAAGCACCTAAGCCCTCTGAACAAGTTAAAGTAGAACCTAGTGTTGCTATGGTTAAAGATCTCTTGGTAGAAAATATCGATGGGCATGTTATTTACTTTTGTGATGAAGCCGCTAGAATTACCAAACCTGATGAAAAAGATAAACATAGACCCGTAGTGGGCATGCCTGTTGTCTCAGTCCAAATAGGAGATCATTGCTATCATGGTTTATGTGATATGGGTGCTAGTGTGAGTGCTATTCCTTTTACCTTATACCAAGAAATTATGAATGATATAGCACCCGTCGAAATAGAAGACATAGATGTTACTATTAAGCTTGCTAATAGAGATACCATCACACCACTTGGGATTGTTAGAGATGTTGAAGTCTTGTGTGGGAAAATAAAATATCCTACTGATTTTCTAGTTCTTGGTTTCCCACAAGATGACTTTTGTCCCATTATCTTTGGTACACCTTTCTTTAACACTGTTAATGCTAAGATAGATTGCAAGAAAGAAACTGTCGGTGTTAATTTTGGTGATGTGTCTCATGAATTTAATTTTTCCAAGTTTAGTAGACAACCTCATGATAAAGAATTATCTAGTACGGATGAAATAATTGGTCTTGCTTCTATTGTCGTACCTCCTACTGATCCACTTGAACAATATTTGCTGGACCATGAAAATGATATGCACTTGCATGAAAGAAATGAAATAGATAAAATTTTCTTTGAACAACAGCCTCTCCTAAAACACAATTTGCCTATTGAAACTCTAGGAGGTCCTCCTCCACCTAAAGGTGATCCTGTGTTTGAATTAAAACAATTGCCTGACACTTTGAAGTATGCTTATCTTGATGAGAAAAAGATATATCCTGTTATTATTAGTGCTAACCTTTCAGAACATGAGGAAGAAAGATTATTAAAAATTCTGAGGAAGCACCGGGCTGCTATTGGATATACTCTTGATGATCTTAAGGGCATTAGTCCCACTCTATGTCAGCACAGGATTAATATGGAACCTGATGCCAAACCCGGTGTTGATCACCAACGACGATTGAATCCTAAGATGAAATACGTGGTAAGAACTAAAATATTAAAGCTTCTTGAAGCAGGTATAATCTATCCCATAGCTGATAGTAGATGGGTAAGTCATGTTCATTGTGTCCCTAAGAAGGGAGGTATTACTGTTGTTCCTAATGATAAAAATGAACTCATCCCACAGTGAATTGTCACTGGCTATAGAATGGTAATTGATTTTAGAAAATTAAATAAAGCTACTAGAAAAGAACATTACCCTCTGCCTTTCATTGATCAAATGCTAGAAAGATTATCTAAGCACACACATTTTTGTTTTCTGGATGGATATTCTGGTTTCTCTCAAACACCTGTATCACAATCTGATCAAGAGAAAACCACCTTTATTTCCCCTATTGGAACCTATGCTTATAGACATATGCCTTTTGGTTTATGCAATGCACCTGCTACCTTTCAAAGATGTATGACTGCTATATTCTCTAATTTTTGTGAAAAGATTGTGGAGGTTTTCATGGATGATTTCTCCGTTTACGGAACTTCTTTTGATGATTGCTTAAGCAACCTTGATCGAGTTTTGCAGAGATGTGAACAAACTAATCTCTTCTTGAATTGGGAGAAGTGCCACTTTATGGTTAATGAAGGTATTGTCTTGGGGTATAAAATATCTAAACGAGGTATTGAGGTTGATAAAGCTAAAGTTGATGCAATTGAGAAAATGCCATGTCCTAAAGATATTAAAGGTATTCGGAGTTTCCTTGGTCACGCTGGTTTCTATAGGAGATTTATTAAAGACTTCTCTAAAATTTCTAGGCCTCTTACTAATCTTTTACAAAAGGATATTCCATTTGTTTTTGATGATGATTGTGTAGAAGCCTTTGAAACACTCAAGAAAGCCTTAACTTCTGCACCTATCGTTCAACCACCTGATTGGAACTTGCCTTTTGAAATTATGTGTGATTCTAGTGATTATGTTGTTGGTGCTGTTCTATGGCAAAGAGTTGATAAAAAAGTAAATGTTATCCATTATGCTAGCAAAGCTCTAGACAGTGCCCAACGAAATTATGCTACTACTGAAAAAGAATTTTTAGCAGTTGTCTTTGCTTGTGATAAATTTAGATCCTACATTGTTGATTCCAAAGTCATTGTTCACACCGATCATGCTGCTATAAAATATCTTATGGAAAATAAGGTTGCTAAACCTAGACTCATTAGGTGGGTTCTCTTGCTTCAAGAATTTGATTTACATATCACTGATAGGAAAGGAGCTGAGAACCCCGTAGCTGATAACTTGTCTAGGTTTGAAAATATTCTTGATGACCCACTACCTATTGATGATAGTTTTCCTGATGAACAGTTAGCTGCAATAAATGTTTCTCAAAATACTCCTTGGTATGCTAATTATGCTAACTACATTGTTGCTAAATATATACCACCTAGTTTCACATACCAGCAAAAGAAAAAAAATTCTATGATTTAAGACGTTACTTTTGGGATGACCCACATGTTTATAAAGAAGGGGTAGATGGTATTATTATACGTTATGTACCTGAGCATGAACAGGAACAAATCCTACGGAAATGTCATTCCGAAGCTTATGGAGGACATCATGCGGGAGATAGAACTGCTCACAAGGTATTGCAATCTGGTTTTTACTGGCCTACTCTCTTCAAGGATGCCCGTAAGTTTGTCTTGTCTTGTGATGAATGTCAAAGAATTGGTAATATCGGTAAGTGTCAGAAAATGCCTATGAATTATTCACTTGTGTTTGAACCATTTGATGTTTGGGGTTTTGACTATATGGGACATTTTCCTTCCTCTAATGGGTATACTCATATTTTGGTTGCTGATGATTATGTTACTAAGTGGGTAGAAGCTATTGCAACTAGTAGTGTTGATCATAACACCTCCATTAAAATGCTTAAAGAAGTTATTTTCCCGAGGTTTGGAGTCCCTAGATATTTAATGACTGATGGTGGTTCACACTTTATTCATGGTGCTTTCCGTAAAATGCTTGCTAAATATGATGTTAACCATAGAATAATTGCATCATGATGTCTACTACGCAACCTTCTTCTTGTAGACTCGTGTTGGGCCTCCAAGGGCAGAGTTTTGTAGGACAGTAGCAAATTTCCCTCAAGTGGATGACCTAAGGTTTATCAATCCATGGGAGGCGTAGGACGAAGATGGTCTCTCTCAAACAACCCTGCAACCAAATAACAAAGAGTCTCTTGTGTCCCCAACACACCCAATACAATGGTAAATTGTATAGGTGCACTAGTTCGGCGAAGATATGGTGATACAAGTGTAATATGGATGGTAGATATAGGTTTTTGTAATCTGAAAATATAAAAACAGCAAGGTAACTAATGATAAAAGTGAGCACAAACGGTATTGCAATGCTTAGAAACAAGGCCTAGGGTTCATACTTTCACTAGTGCAAGTTCTCTCAACAATACTGACATAGTTGAATCATATGTAAATCCCTCACGTGCGACAAAGAGTTCACTCCAAAGTCACAAATAGTGGAGAACAAACGAAGAAATTATTGTAAGGTACGAAACCACCTCAAAGTTATCTTTTCCGATCAATCTTATGAGCTATCCCTATAAGTGTCACGAACAGCCCTAGAGTTCGTACTAAAATAACACCTTAAGATACACATCAACCAAAATCCTAATGTCACCTAGATACTCCAATGTCACCACGAGTACCGATGGGCTTGATTATACGATATGCATCACACAATTTCAGATTCATCATGTTCAATCCAACACAAAGAACTTCAAAGAGTGCCCCAAAGTTTCTACCGAAGAGTCAAGACGAAAACATGTGCCAACCCCTATGCATAGATTCCCAAGGTCACGGAACCCGTAAGTTGATCACCAAAACATACATCAAGTGGATCAATAGAACATCCCATTGTCACCACAGATATCCCATTGCAAGACATACATCAAGTGTTCTCAAATCCTTAAAGATTCAATCCGATAAGAAAACTTCAAAGGGAAAACTCAATTCATCACAAGAAGATAGAGAGGGGAAAACTCCATATGATTCATCTATATCAATAAAGCTCGCGGTACATCAAGATCGTGTCATCTCAAGAACATGAGAGAGAGATCAAACACATAGCTATTGGTACATACCCTCAGCCCCGAGGGTGAACTACTCCCTCCTCGTCATGGAGACCGCCGGGATGATGAAGATGGCCTCCGGTGATGGTTTCCCCCTCCGACAGGGTGCCGGAACGGGCTCCCGATTGGTTTTTCGTGGCTCTGAAGGCTTGCGGCGGCGGAACTCCCGATCTAGGTTTGTTTCTGGGGGTTTCTGTATTTATAGGAATTTTTGGCGGCGGAAACAAGTCCAGGGGGGCCACGAGGTGACGACAAGCCAGGGGGGCGCGCCCTAGGGGGGGGTGCCCCCCAGGCTTGTGGTGGCCTCGTGGCTCTTCTGGCCCAACTCCAATGCTGCCTGGGCTTCTTCTGGTCCATAAAAACTCACCGTAGATTTTTATTCCGTTTGGGCTCCGTTTGATATTCCTTTTCTGTAAAACTCAAAAACACGGAAAAAACAGAAACTGGCACTGGGCTCTAGGTTAATAGGTTAGTCCCAAAAATAATATAAAGTTGTAGTAAAATGATTGTAAAACATCCAAGAATGATAATATAACAGCATGGAACAAGCAAAAATTATAGATACGTTGGAGACGTATCACATCACCCTATCATCCTCAATCTAGTGATCAAGTTGAACTTAGCAATAGAGAAACAAAATTAATATTACAAAAAACTGTCAATAGGTCTCGAAAGAATTGGTCTAAGAAACTAGATGATGCACTTTGGGCCTACAGAATAGCTTATAAAAATCCTATGGGTATGTCTCCATACAAAATGGTATATGGAAAAGCTTGTCATTTGCCTCTAGAGTTAGAACATAAAGCATTTTGGGCAATTAAAGAACTTAATTATGATTTCAAACTTGCCGGTGAAAAGAGGTTATGTGATATCAGCTCACTAGATGAATGGAGAACTCAAGCTTATGAAAATGCCAAACTATTCAAAGAAAAAGTTAAAAGATGGCATGACAAAAGAATCCAAAAGCGGGAATTCAAAGTTGGAGAATATGTTCTTTTGTACAACTCTCGTCTTAGATTTTTTTGCAGGAAAGCTTCTTTCCAAATGGGAAGGACCATATGTTATTGAAGAGGTTTATCATTCTGGGGCTATTAAGATTAATAATGCCAAAGGTACTAACTCGAAGGTGGTCAATGGACAAAGAATTAAACACTATATCTCAGGTATGCCTTTTAATGTTGAAAGCAATGTTATCCAAACCATGGCACCGGAGAAACACATAAAGGAAACCTTCCAGAACACTTCAGAATCCTGAAAAAGAGGAGGTACGTGGTACGGGAAGTAAACGGACTCCGAAAAATCCGCAAAAATATTTTCTGTAAGTTTTGGAATATTACAAAATTTAGGAAAATAAGAAATAAACAGGAAAGCAATCGAGGTGAGCACGATACACCAAGGCGCGCCAGCCTGCCAGGCGTGCCCTGGTGGGTTGTGCCCACCTAGGACACCTTCCCGACTCCGTTTTCTTTCCATATTCTTGCTTCCCAAGATAAAAAATTATTTATATATACCCCCGATTGTTTTGACCACTGCATCACAGAAAAATCCCCTGTTCTTGTTTCGTGTTGTTTTCCTATCAGACCTATCAAGCCAGGCATCATGTCTTCTCCCTCCTCCAATAATGTAGAAGAAGATGCCTGGCTGATGAAGATGGAGCTGAAGAGAGAGGAGCCAAAAGAAGCCAATAATGAAGACAAGGGCATGGAAGCTATGAAGGATCAAGCTCAAGAAGGAGGGCAATCCATGCCAACAGAAGAGGAGGAAGAAGAAGATATCCTTCAACCTTATTACAATCATTTCACCCCACTGAAATTGAAGCTTTTAGGGCTTTCGAAGTGGTTCGTGTTCAGAATAAATTTCTCACTCGTGAAAATATTTTGCTAGAGGAGCGCATCATCACCCTTCAGAGCGTCATCCGTAAATTGGAGTACCTATTGAGTCTGAAGTGTGACACTTCGTCACTACCACCTTCATCATCTTCACCACCAAAGGAGACTTGAGTACACGGGTATGGGCACTCCCCTTGGCTTGAGCCAAGCTTGGGGGGAGATGCCCCGGTATCGTATCACCATCACCTTTCTTTACTTTTACCTCTTCTAGTTCGATCCTTAGCTCTTTCGTGATTTAGTTGAATAAAAGTTTAGTATGATCTATTTTCGAGTGCTAGTTTCGTGATCTATCTATCTATGTAATCGAGTGGGAGTTATATAATAAAGTTTAGTTTGAGCTTTTGCTTCTTTACTTTCTTGTTGCAATCAAAATAAAAAGGAAATAAATGAAAAGGATCATATGCTAATCTTATGGTAAGTAATGACATCACATAAGGAAAACTATAAGTGGTAAAATTTATTGGAGGTTGACAAACATAGCATTGGTCAATGATGCAATTCATGAAAGAATTAATAAGGGAAGAGAAGATTCAAATGCAAATACACTATCTTGGACATCTTTTATGATTGTGAGCCCCCATTAAATATTATATGCCAAAATTGTTGACGTTGGACAAGGAAGACAACGTAATGATTTATGTTTGTTCATATTCACATAGAAGTTATATTGTCATAGATCCTTCAACATGTGGTGCTTGCTCAATATCTTTGCTAGCCAAAAATTCCGCACTAAGTATAGATACTACTTGTGCATCCAAAAACCCTAAACCCAAACTCATGTTTTGAGAGTCCACCATACCTACCTATGGATCGAGTAAGATCCTTCAAGTAAGTTGTCATCGGTGCACTAAGGCAATAAAAATTGCTTCTAAATGTGTTTGATCAATTATTGTAAGAGAAAATTGAGCGTTGTACGATCTTATGATGGCAAAGTAATAAAAGCGACGGACTGCATAATAAAGGTTGCTATCATAGGGGGCAATATAACATGACGTTCTTTTACATTAAGGGATTTGGCATACAAACCAAAAAGCGCATGACAACCTCTGCTTCCCTCTGCGAAGGGCCTATCTTTTACTTTTATGTATTTACTTTTATGCAAGAGTCAAAGTATTCTTCCCTATTCCTTTTAAATTTTTCTTTTTGCAAGCATCATGTGGTGAGGACAAATCTAGGCACATATATCCAGTTGGATATGAGTGAGCATGAGTTATTATTGTTGACATCACCCTTGAGGTGAATACGTTGGGAGGCAAAACTATAAGCCCCTATCTTTCTATGTGTCCGGTTGAAACTTTTTGCTCATGGGTATGCTGTGAGTGTTAGCAATCATAGAAGACTAAATGATGGTTGAGTATGTGGACTTGCCAAAAGGCTCCGACACGGGACCCTTCCTGAAAATATGATGAATTGTAGTTGCAAAGTTAACTGAGAACATAGTTTGTTGGTTTTCAATAAGGTTTATGCTTTACACTTCTATGTTGTGATGAATTGTTACTTGTTCATGAGAAGTTATATGATGAAGTTATATAATAAGAGTTATATGAATAAGTTCTATGATAAAGTTTGTTGCTGCTATGATAATAAGCATGATGCTACTATGTCCGTATATTCTTTTTAACGACACCTCTCTCTCGAACCATGTGGACATGTTTTTCGATATCGGATTTCGCTTGAGGACAAGCGATGTCTAAGCTTGGAGGAGTTGATACGTCCATTTTGCATCATGATTTCCTACTGTTATTTATAATGTTTTTATGCATAATAATGCTTTATGGAGTAATTCTAATGCCTTTTCTCTCATAATATGCAAGGTTTACACAAAGAGGGAGAATGCCGGCAGCTGGAATTCTGGACCTGAAAAAACATCTCAGAGACACCTATTCTGCACATCTTCAAATAAGCTGAAACTTCACGGAGAATTATTTTGGAATATATAAAAAATACAGGAGCAAATAACTACCGGAGGGGGGCCACCTGGTGAGCACAAGACACCAGGGCGCGCCACGCCCCAGGCGTGCCCTGGTGGGTTGCGCTCAGCCCAGCCCACCTCCGGTGCCCATCTTCTGGTACTTAAGGTCTTTTGACCTAGAAAAAAAATAAGGAGATGACTTTCGGGACGGAACGCCACCGACGAAGCGATTCCGCCGGGGGAACTTCCCTCCCGGAGGAGGAAATTGAAGCCATCGTCATCACCAACAACCCTCTCATCTTTGGGAGGCCAATCTTCATCAACATCTTCAACAACACCATCTCCTCTCAAACCCTAGTTCATCTCTAGTGTTCAATATTTGTACCGGAACCTCAGATTGGTACCTGTGGGTGACTAGTAGTGTTGATTACATCTTGTAGTTGATTACTATATGGTTTATTTGGTGGAAGATTATATGTTCAGATCCATTATGCTATTTAATACCCCTCTGATCTTGAGCATGAATATTATTTGTGAGTAGTTACCTTTGTTCTTGAGGTCATGGGAGAAGTCATGTTGCAAGTAATCATGTGAATTTGATATGTGTTCGATATTTTGATGATATGTATGTTGTGATTCCCTTAGTGGTATCATGTGAACGTCGACTACATGACACTTCACCATCCTTGGGCCTAAGGGAATGCATTGTGGAGTAGTTATTAGATGATGGGTTGCTAGAGTGGCAGAAGCTTAGATCCTAGTTTATGCGCTACTTCGTAAGGGGCTGATTTGGATCCAAACGTTTAATGCTATGGTTATATTTTATCTTAATAGTTTTCTTGTAGTTGCGGATGCTTGCGAGGGGGTTAATCATAAGTGGGAGGTTTGTTCAAGTAAGAACAGCAACCAAGCACCAGTCCACCCACATATCAAATTATCAAAGTAGCGAACGCAAATCAAACCAAAATGATAAAAGTGACTAGATGAAATTTTCGTGTACCCTCAAGAACACTTTGCCTATTATAAGAGACTGTTCTGGCCTGTCCTTTGCTACAAAAGGATTGGGCTACCTTGCTGCACTTTATTTACCGTTACCGTTACTTGCTCGTTACCAATTATCTTGCTATCAAACTATCTGTTACCTACAATTTCAGTGCTTGCAGAAATTACCTTGCTGTAAACCACTTGTCATTTCCTTCTGCTCCTCGTTAGGTTCGACATTCTTACTATCGAAAGGACTATGATTGATCCCCTATACTTGTGGGTCATCACACCCGTCCGTCCATAAGCCGCCCGTCATTGCTATATAAACCGATGCCCTGTCCATAGCCACAATCATCAGTGTCAGATCCCTCTCCCACCATGGATTCCTCCCCCACCAAAGCTCTCTGAGACGGGCTCATGCCAGAGAAGAAGAAGGATATGCCCGACATTGCTGCCTGCTGGCGGGCCGACGGGCAGCGGAAGGATGTCGACGTCCCAATGGAGAATGCGGCCGACGATCATGCGGTGTTGTCCTCGTCTTCCTCCTCCTCCGCGGCACCCTCCTCCTTCGTTGTGCCTCCCTCCTCCTGCGTCGTGCCTCCCTCGCCGGTGGACTGCACCATGACCATCAGCGAGGCTCGTGCCCATTACATGGACATTGTACGGGAGGAGAGGTTCCGGGAGGCGTAGGCCGACGCCGCCTACAACCACGCCTGCCTCAAGAGCACCTGCAGGCGGAGGAGCAGCTTGTCGTCGGTAGCACGATCGCGCCCGACGCGGACCTTTCGGAGCAGGTGGTGATCCTGGACTCCTTCCGCTCCGCACGCGAGATTCGCCTCGCGCGCTAGCGGTACAGGCAGTGGGTGGCAGAGGTGGCGGCCGCGCCCAAGGACGACGAGGAGGAGGGCGTGCCGCTATTTCGACGACACCTACGATGAGGAGGAGGACAACACCGAGGCCGCCCCCAACGAAGCCGGCGCGTCCACGGGCGCCGCCAAGGTCGCCGGCGTTCAGGTACCAGGAAGGCAACCGCTCATCCCCCCCCCCCCCCCCCCCCCCGGTCGATGTCAAGCTTGATGGGCTGAACATTGGCGGCCAACTGCGTTTGCCGGGCCTCCAGAGTAGGAGGTTATGGAGGCGGATCTGGAGAGCGCCGAGGCAGAGCTGGAGAAGGCGAAATTCTCGGAGTTCATGGACGGACACGGGGAACGGGCACCGGCGACAATTTGAATTAGGTATTAATTATACATCTCTAGAACCGGGCTGATGTAAATAATGAAATCCGTCATGTTTGCATGAAATCCGGCCGTGTTTGCATGAATTTCGTCTGGTTGGTTTGAGTTGTTATCAAAATGTATGCGACTACGGTTGAATGTCGTCCTCCCGCATCCGTATCCGCTGACTGGTCCCATGTCCACGGATAAATGCGAGAGGAAATTTGCGGGTTTCCCGTCGGAGATGTGCAACAATTCAACTTTGAAAGAGATCTGTTATTCAATAACGTACTTACAATTATGTATTGTATACACTTGCAGTATCAGCTTGAAATTACATACATACCGGACTTTTATTTATTTATTTATTACTGACCGTGGAACGAAAACTGATGGCCTGCGTTTGGAACCAACCTTTGCTACTGCTTCTTCAGGGCCTCTTTTCGCTCAAAGAAACCTGCAGGTAGATTCCAGTCCTCGAGTTATATTGTTGTGCTCAGTGCTCGTGCATTTCTCTCTGCTCTGTCACCTCCGTTGCATATATGTTCACGTTACCCCTAGCCGTAGGCAATCTATCCTTTGCTTCATGCTGCGAAGTGAGGCTCCCTGCCCTGATCAGAAGAAAGCTCTCTGCCAAGATGTTGTGTGAAATCTCAGCCTCGCCAATATTCTTGCCTTCCACCCAGTGCCACCGCCCACTGCACGCCCCAAAACGATGCTTCACACGCACATTTCATCGATCCCATTCCTTTCTCCTCTTCTCATCCTAATGCCAATTCATCCTCGCCGTGCATCGGATCGTCAGGTCAGATTATCGGTCCCACTGGTAGGCCTTCCATGATAATACCGTTTTCACCGCAAGATCGCCGGCCGGCCAGCGACCGAGTGAGTCCGGTGAAGCTTAGCTAGCGGCTCTGACCATGGGCATCCGCATCTTCGAGGACCTGGGCACGATCGAGAGCCGGCTGCTGCGGCTGGAGGTGGTGGTGCTGCTCAGCGCGATGGTGCTGGCGGCGCTGGTGCTGTACGGCTCCACCCGGCGCCGGAGCAGCGACCGGCTCCTCCGCGGCGTCATGTGGATGGCCTACTCGCTGTCCTACGTCGTGGTCACCTACGCCGTGGGCATCATCCAGGACGGGCCCTTCCACGGCGAGACCTTCGTGCTGTGGGCGGCGGCGCTGCTGCTCATCCAGGCCAGCGCGTACGCGGCGCCCGTGCACAGCCGCCGCGACGTGGACCAGCGGAAGAAGCTGCTGCTGCAGCACGTCCTCCAGACGGGGCTCGTGCTCTGGCTCGTCCTCAACGCCACCGGCACCAATGCCAGCTACCGCGCCGCCATCTGGGCCTTCTGGAGCCTCAACGTCCTCAAGACCGCCGCCAAGATCGTCGAGATGATCAAGGCCAGCCTCCCCGACCGCTCCGTCAAGGTCGTCGCCGAGTACATGGACGTCGAGGAGTCCCTCGCCGCCACCGCCGACCAGCAGCCGCCCGATCCTAGGACAATGACTGGGTACAAGTACCTATTCCACGGCGAGGACACCATGGAGCTGAACCACGAGTTCGGCCGCCTGTCCCGGGACGAGATACTGGTGCAGAGCACCTGCAAGTCCGTCGTCACCATCGACCAGGTTTACCGGTGGATCGACGCGCAGGGGTACAGCGACGTCGAGAAGGACATGGCCAAGGACTTCTGCCTCGCGTTCGCGCTGTTCAAGCTCCTCAAGCGCCGCTTCTACGGCTACGTCCCGGCGGAGGCTGGCTCGGCCAAGGCGTTGAGCCTCGTCCTGAACGGCCTCATCCACCAGCACCCGCAGTCGCGCCACCACCACCGGGACATCGCCACCGGCCCCGACGCTGCGTTCCGGGTCGTCGAGGCGGAGCTGGCCTTCCTCTACGACTTCTTCTACACCCGGAACATCGTGCTGGTGGGCGTCAGGACGTACATCTTCATCGCCGTCGTCGTGCTGGCGCTGACCATGTGGACGGCATTCTTCGGCACGCTCGGCCCCGACTACCGCCGCCTCCGGATCGGCATCAAGGACCTCGACCGCTCCGTCACGGTGGTGGTGATCGTGATCACGGCGGCGCTGGAGATGTGCCAGGCACTGGCGGCGTTCTCCAACAACTGGAGGTACATCAAGACGGTGTACAGCTGCGTGCGCGACGGCCAGCCCTGGCAGAAGAAGCGGCGCGGCGGGCACCTGTGGTGGAAGGAGAGCCTCGCGCCGCCGGATGCGAGGTACTGGGAGGACAAGATCGGGCAGTACGTGCTGCTGAAGCGGTTCGCCCACCGCCCGCTCAACCTGCTGTCGTGGCTGACGCTCTTCCTGGTGGAGCCGCGGCGGCAGGGGCAGAAGCGGGAGCGGAGGAAGGAGCTGCCGCCGCCGGTCCGGCGCGCCGTGCTCGTCTCGCTCAGGGCGAGCCGGGGACGCCTCAGCAATGGCGTCTCGACATTGCGGAGGCACGGCCTGCTACCGCGGCTGGCGTGGGCGTGCGAGTTCTCCAAGGCCACCGACCAGATCCTGGTCTGGCACATCGCCACGACGCGCTTCGACTGGGACAGGCGTCGCCGCGGTGGCCAACATGGCGACGACGATCGCACCGACAGCGACGGCGACGGCGACGAGCATCGGCTGGTGGCGACGAAGCTGTCCAACTACTGCGCGTACCTGGTGGCGTTCGTGCCGGAGATGCTGCCGGACCCAGGCTACAACGCGGAGCAGATCTTCGACACGGTGGTGCGGCAGACGCGGTGCCACCTCGCCGGCTGCAAGAACAAGGACGAGATCCTCGCGAGGCTGCACAATATCGAGGCCGACGAGCAGAAGTACACGGAGGGCGTGGAGGCCGGCGGCGGCGCGGAGGAGAGGGCCGGTAGCAGCACCATCGTGGAGAAGGCGGCGCTGCTGGGCGGGCAGCTCGGGGCGGCCGTGGGCCAGGACGACAGGCGGCGGTGGGCGGTGCTGGCAGAGTTCTGGGCGGAGCTCCTGCTGTTCCTCGCGCCGTCGGACAACGTGGACATCCACGCCGAGGTGCTCGGCGCCGGCGGCGAGTTCATGACGCAGCTGTGGGCGCTGCTCGCCCACGCCGGCGTGCTCGAGCGCCCGGCACCCGGCACCGCCGCGACGCGTGATCGGTTTTAAGCTCCGATCGATCAGGCACACACCCCGCGCGCCCGAACGTCGCGAGGCCGTTGTGGTTGGACAGTTCGCTTCAGTGAGTGTCACGTCGCGGTGATCGGGACTAAACGCGTTTTAGTTGGGAGAGACGGTTGTTGATGCGTCTCTCTCGCCGCCGTTCCACGATTCCGGCGGACGTGGGCATCTCTACCACATATACAGGATGATAGTTGCCGAGGTCTTATCGGAAAGATACTGATCTAACCTGCCCCGCGCAAAGTACCATGGACTCAATCATATTTGGCATTTTTGTGTAAGCAAGGCGATCATATTTTTTGTGTGGCAAGACGATCATAATTCAATTCATATGCTATAGCGAAAATGCTATAGATACTGTTTGATGAGTAGGTAGCAGTTTGGCAAGACAAGTGGCTGTTGCTTCCACGTACGGGGGAGCTGGTGTATCATAGGGGCATACCCACGTTAAACCAGGGCCATCCCCAGAAACTTGAGATCCCGATGCAAAATCTACAAAGCACCAATACGGCGACACTAATATGGTGATACGGATACGGCGATACGGGATACGACAATTTCTAGAAATAGCAATACGGCGATACGGCAAGCATATATAAATAATAATAAAATGACATGTAATAAAAACTAACATAATAAAATGTGTGCGAGGGGATCAAAATACTGCCGCACTGGTTGCCTAATTGCTTTCATGCCTCCTTGTTTCACATTTTAAAAATCTCACTGTGATCAAGGGGGTAACACGGCCTCGTACTGCCCCAACCCAATTTGGATTGTAGTACCTATTAACATGATAATATAAAATCAACAAACCTTTTAAAGTTGAGAACTTGAGATTGTCAAATGACAAACATATATAAACAGCAAACCTTGGATTGCACGAGTGAGCCAACAATGGAGGGGTACTACTCTTCTCCCAACGTTTTAGAAGTTTTTTCTTGATAATGATATAAAGAACACAATCTTCATATATAAATAGGAACTCTCACCTATAAACATGACGATAATTAAAATAAGCAAGCAATACACATCAATAATGCTCAAATAATGATGAAAAAAAGCTAAAAGATACCATGGTGTATACTTGTACCTTCTTTCCTAGCAATAGGAGGCAGCAGCAACATCAGGAAGTAATTTTACGCCACAAATATCAACAAACAGCAAGCCAACAACATCAACAAGCAACATCCTTAGCTAGCACTTTTATCCAACTATTACATCAGTACAGTACACGTACACTACCTACATGAACGGATCAACGATACATCAAGGCGGGAGCAGTACTGAACGACGATACTTCGGGATACCCGTATCGGCATTTTTTTCTTTTATTTTTAAATTGAAAAGGGCGATACTTTGGGGATACCCGTATCGAAGCTGTATCTGACGTATCGGAGTATCGGCGAAGTACTGAACGACGATACACAAATTTCTAAAGTATCGGTGCTTCGTAGTGCAAAATGTAAAATGAGGTCCTACAATTCGAAAATTTCAGAGCATCTACAATTGGACCCCTCAAAACGGTCTTAAACGCCCGGGCAGGCCGCCCGGTCACAAAATTTCAACTTAAACGAACCTCTCAAACCGGCCTCAAACGTCCGGACTGACCGGCACCCCTCATATCCAACCCAAATATGAGGCGGATATGGGGACGTCCAGGCGCGCCCGCTTGGCCCGCGTTGGCCCACATTGATCCCATATATATTCGTCCCCATCCGCTCGCCGGACCAAACCCTAGCCACTTCATTCCACTCCCATCCTCCACCCAAGCCTCCATCCGGCGATCTCTGGCCTTCTCCGGCATGGCGTGCAGCGGATCCGAGTCCTTCACCTCCGGATCTGTTGACCACGAGCTCATCCCACGCGGCCCCGAGGAGGAGAAGGTCGTCCGGCTTGCGCTCCGTCGCTCCTGGGAGGCAGCCGCCCTTCGGCAACGCTCGGACTCGCAACATCGGGAATCCATTGCGTCAGCACAACCGGTGCTTGGATCTGGCGTCGCTGACTCACCGAAGGTGGTGCGGTCTATTCATCCGAACGCCGTGGCGGACGCGCAACCCCTCCGTTGGCACGCCGAGGACGCGCATTGGGCGGCCAGGAACGCTAACATGGCGCGGCGTGTCCGCCGTGCGAGGCAGCGGGTGCGGGAGGCGGCGGAGGCCCTCGCGGTGGTGGACGTTGGAGAGGCGGAGTCACACTCTCTAGCGCCCCGTAGGGTGCATCAGTGCGGGCCCCGCAACCGCGTCGTGGTGAACGTCGGCTTCTCCGAGGAAGGATCCGTCATCGACCTAACGTTCACCGGCACCGTCCGGGTTACGGGCTTCGACGAGGAAGTGTAGGGCATGGGAGACGGCGGGAGCTCGAGTCCCGTGAGCCGGCTAGTGTCCCATGTCCTACTCTATCTCGCCGGCGACCAGACCGACGCTAAGAGAGGCGCAGCCAGCCGCCGGACATGGGCACGGCGGAGCCGGATGAGCTCCGCTTAGTATTAGGTTTGCGTTGCATGTAATAATATGGAATTGAGGTTTCTAATTTGAGGTATCCGGTTGTAGAATGTATTATTTCAGGTGTGACCGATGAGTGTCCGTGGACGCACCCGGGCGCGTTCGCGGACGTTTGAGGGGCCGGATTTGCCCAGTCCGATTGTAGATGCTCTCATATATACAACTAAAAGAACTACCTGATCTAAGTCAGGTTACTATGCGCGTGCACACACAAAATGCTCTCTGCTCTAGTGCTCGACTTCAGGCCTTCGCTAGTTGATCGCACCTAATGTTTGACGGGTATGGTTAAATTGTCATGCGTGATCGGCCAATCCAACTTCTATAGATCAATTCCTACATATTAAAAGAAGATTTTTTTCCTACAAACATTCTCGCAAACACCTTGCAAGCAAGCTTCATTTCACATTATACACTCCGTAATTCATAGAACAACATCACTTGAAGCATATAATCGCATCGCATAAAATAATTGCACAACAAAGAAAGCAACAGGAAAGAGAAAATATAAGACACAGAGGTTTGGAGGGTTCAAGGGGGAGGGGGCGACAAGAGAGGAGTGAGGTCACATAACCGAGGGAATGGGCATGCGGAGGTGCAACTACCACTCGGGGCGACGACATAGGAGAGGAAGACGGGGCGGAGGATATCAAGACATGGGGCATGAGAGGAGGCTAGGATGGGGCGGGGAAGATGGGTGAGAGGATGAATGGGACATGGCTGGTCAAAACAAGCCGCCAGAGGGGGCCGGCCAAAGGGGTTAGAGACGCAACCCTAGCCGCACTTGCCCCTCATGAAATGGAGTGGAAAATAAATGAAAAAGGTACATAGGAGGGTTATGTTAGAGATGGAAAACGAACCGGTGTTGTATAATTTTTCTCCCAATTGAGGACCCACGATTTCCGGGGCCCTTGTGATTGCACCTCTCGCACGTACACAGTTAGGCAACAAAAGAGACCGGATAGAGGAAAGAGAAAGAACCTCAGTCAACAGGAAGGACGAAGGCCATACCAACAGGCAAATAAAGAAGGAAGACACAACCGAATAGCAGGGATGAGCTCGAAGAGCACCTCCAGCAGGTTGAAGCAAGAGATGAACTTGGCAACACATATGGTGGCAGTG
The DNA here is from genome assembly GCA_039707655.1 of Elymus sibiricus. NCBI lineage: Eukaryota > Viridiplantae > Streptophyta > Magnoliopsida > Poales > Poaceae > Elymus > Elymus sibiricus. The sequence goes on along the minus strand of CM077663.1, from coordinate 363,571,749 downwards.
GTGAAGGAAAAGAGAAAGAATGACAAGAAAAACAAATGTAGAAGGATACAAGATAAAGACAATAACAACAAGTAGCGAAGGAACTGATAAAACCCATCACACATAGTCACACACGTGGAAATGGCCCCAATAACAGCGAAAGACCACACACTGAAAACTGCGTAAAGAGAGCGATACTGCACAATGCAAAAGCCAAGGCGAGCACATGCTTTTACCCAGTGGAGCAAGCGTCGTAGGCTTACCGGCCAATGGACTAACCCGCGCTCACCGCTAAACCCAAGCCACTAAGATGAGCGCCAACAGTAGGGAGCATCGCTGGACAATGGCTGAGTACACAAAAAGGGAGCCACACATGTCAAATGTCGAGAACCATCAAGCACGTTACCCAATGAAAAACCACCAGGGACCAGCCGCTCACGGGACCGACAAAGCATACAAACACCTTATACCATCCTCAAGCACGCCAACGCCATGAGGGTGGTGGATCCTTTGTCCGGCACGTCCATCGACGTGCCGCTCTCGCCGGCCAAGCACGGGAGCACGGTGGACAGCGAGTACTGCTTCGGCTTCGACTCCACGACCAGGCAGTACAAGATCGTGCACCTCCACAGCTACACGTCCAATTCTCTTCTGAGCAAGGACGGTGCCTCCGCGGAGAAGGAGCTTCACGTGTGCACCGTCGGGGCGGACAAGCGGTGGAGGAGCGTGCGCATCCACACCGAGCTGCACGGGGTGCCGTACAAGGACGACGGCTTTGGGGAGAAGAAGCCTGCGTGCTGCGACGGGGCCGTGTACTGGCTCGGCATAACGGCGGACGGGACCTGCAAGAACGCGCGCTTTGACCTGGCGACGGAGGAGATCGCCTCGGCGGCCGACCGGCCGGTCCACGGCCCGATGCCGGCGATGCAGATCTCGTGCGTCTACCAGGGGGCAAAGCTGGGCCTGTGCGGCACTCAGTTCATGTGGTACGGCGAGTGGCAGGACGGCTGCTGGCCGCACAACGTAACCGCCTTGCCGCACACCGTCGCCGACATTTATTACAAGAGAAGCTACCTGAGGCTGGGTCAGGTCTTCGGACGCCGCCTGCCGGGCGCGCACGCCCTGCAGCGGGGGCACCTGCTGGTGCAAGAGCAGGGTGGAGCGTTGTACGCTCACGAGGTCGGCGGCAGCAGCCCGTGCATGAGAGAACTCCGTCTTGTCGGGGATAAGAAGCTGCTGGTTGCCGTAGGCCGCATGGAGGAGGAGCCAGCCCAGCAGTACAAGTTCGTTCCAGTTCACAATCGCCATCTGCAGGGAAGCAAGTCAGCAGAGAGACAAGTAGCTAAAATCGCATACTACAGCGAACTGCTCTTCGTAAGCACTTTTGCCTACACCCCGACGCTTTATGATTATACTAGATTCACGGGAATCTTCGGTCTTCGTCATCACCAACCTTTCTCCATCGCCAATTCCATGATGCTCCCCACCGGAAGTGAGTAATTCCTTCGTAGGCTTGCTGGTCGGTGAGGAGTTGGATGAGATTCATCATGTAATCGAGTTAGTTTTGTTAGGGCTTGATCACTAGTATCCATTGTGTTATGAGATTGATGTTGCTATGACTTTGCTATGCCTAATGCTTGTCACTAGGGCCCGAGTGCCATGATTTCAGATCTGAACCGTTTATGTTATCATCTCTATATCTATGTTCTTGATCCGATCTTGCCTAGTCATATGCACCTATTACGTGTTATGATCCGTCAACCCCATAGTGACAATATTTGGGATACTTCACAGTGATGACCGTAGTTTGAGGAGTTCATATATTCACCATGTGTTAATGCTTTGTTCCGGTTCTCTATTAAAAGGAGGCCTTAATATCCCTTAGTTTCTTTATGGACCCCGCTGCCACGGGAGGGTAGGACAAAAGATGTCATGCAAGTTCTTTTCCATAAGCACGTATGACTATTTACGGAATACATGCCTACATTACATTGATTAACTGAGCTAGTTCTGTATCGCCCTAGGTTATGCCTATTACATGACGAATATCATCCAACGAGTTACCGATCCAGTGCCTACGACCCTTCCACTTATTGTTCTTGCTAAGTTATTACTGCTGTTGCTGCTGTTCCAACTGCTACAAAACTATTGCTACTACTGTTACCGCTACCGTTACTATTGCTACTGCTATCAAAACTATCATATTACTATGCTACCGATCACTCTGCTGCAGATATTTAATCTCCAGGTGTGGTTGAATTGACAACTCAACTGCTAATACTCTCAAGTATTCTTTGGCTCCCCTTGTGTCGAATCTATAAATTTGGGTTGAATACTCTACCCTCGAAAACTGTTGCGATCCAGTATACTTGTGGGTTATCACTCCTTGTCATGGAGGAGTGGTTTTTTTAGGAACTGGCAGGAGCACTGCCTTTTCATTAAGAAGAGGGAAATATGTACAGGGTGGCATGTTTTTCAAGGGGACATGCCGGGAACCCCAAGATCTAAAAGATCACGCGAATTCCATCTGGTAACTACTCATAAGTTTGAATCGCTCTTGGCCGGAATGCCAGGTCGCGCTGCTTGATTTCCTCGAAGGTAAGGTGCGCCACCTCGATGTAGGTTAGTCTAGTACCTTCGAAAATTCGTCGGTTTCTCTCCTTCCATGCATGCCACATGATATAGATGAGGTAGCCGCTGTGCCGCCTTCTGGAGCTGGTGCCGACATTCTTGAGGCCCGCCTCCCACCAGGCGTCAATTGATGGGGTTGCAGTCAATGATGCAAAGGCGGTTGGCACACCGACCCAAGATAAGACAAGGTTGCAGACATCAGTAGTGAACGGGCATGTCTTGCATAGGTGCTCTGCAGTCTCGTGTGCAGTGAGGCAAAGTTGGCATGCGGGATCATGTGGCCAGCCCCGCGTGGCTAGCCTGTCAGCTGTAAGGATCCTATTATGGAGGACTAGCCAGGAGAAAATCTTGCACTTAGGCTCCGCATGCGCCTTCCAGATTTTGTCCGCGAGGAACCTCTGGTAGGATCCTAGGAATTGTGCCCGATAGGCCAAGCTAGCCGTGTATTCACCGTTTGGGCTCCAGTTCCACGAGATGGCATCGGGGTTGTTTTGGTCGAGTGTAGTCGAAGTAACTGTCGAGGCCAGGTGGATGAATTCTCGAAGTTGATCCAGAGTGCTGATCTTGGCGACCGCATGGATCCAGGCCTCATCTTTTAGTTCGTCGTGCACCGATCGATTCTTCCTTGTTGTAATGGCAAACAGGCCTAGGCATCAATGGCGTAGGGCCCCCTATCCGGATCAGTTGTCGTGCCAGAAAGAGGCCATTTGGCCGTCCCCCGGGGAGATTGTCATGGAGGCTCTGAACAGGGCGAGATCAGAGGCATCGCATGGCAGCTGAGATTCGGCCCATGGTCGGTCTGGGTCGATCCATTGGAGCCATAGCCAGCGTAGTCTGAGCACCCTCCCAAAGCGGTCGAGGTCGGTGATTCCGAGCCCGCCAAGCATCTTGGGGCGGCATACTGTCTTCCAGTTAACAAACGAATGCCCGCCGTTTGTGTTATCACTTTCATCACCGGCCCAAATGAAATTGTGCGTGATTCTGTCCACATTGGCACTGACCCACTTTGGCAGGGGGATAACCGTCATGTGGAAGGTGGCAATTGAGGATAGGGATGACTTGGCCAGAGCCACCCTACCTACTCTGGCGATGTTCTTGCCTTTCCATCCAGGTAGCTTACCATTGACCTTGTCAATCAGAGGTTGGAGTTGGATCTTGCGAAGTCTGCGGAAGTGTAGAGGAAGACCCAGATATTTTCCAGGGAAGGAAGTGATTTTTGCCGGGAATACCGAAAGCAGGTCTGGCAGGTCAAGATCGTCACATCTGATTGGGAAGATCTCGGTCTTCAGGATGTTGGTGATCAGGCCAGAGGCATTCCCAAAATAGTTCAGGATGGAGTTGATCGCGAAAAGTTCATCCTTGATGGGGTTAGCGAAGATGCCAGCATCATCGACGTAGAGGGAAACACGACAACGGGTCGCGCGTGCCCGGGCAGGCTGAAGGATACCGATGTCGGCCGTGACTCGGATCAAGTGGTGCAGGGGGTCAATTGCCAGAATGAACAACAAGGGCGAGAGAGGATCTCCCTGGCGCAGTCCCCGTCTATGGGTGAAGGCAGGGCCCGGGCATCCATTGAGCAGGACGCTTGAAGTCGAGGAGCTGAGCGACACACAGATCCAGTCTCTCCAGCATTGTCCAAACCCCATGTGGCCGAGGATCTCGAGAAGGAAAGCCCAGTTGACAGAGTCAAAAGCCTTGGAGATGTCAAGCTTGATGAAGAGGCTTGGGGTCTTTGATTGGTGGAGCTCTTTGATTATGTTCTGAACCAGGAGGAAGTTATCGTGGATGCATCTCTTTTTTATGAAGGCACTTTGGCTTCTGGAAATAATGTCATCCATGATCGGAGCGAGCCTGTTAGCCAGCATCTTAGAAAAAATCTTGGTCAGGCTGTGGATAAGGCTGATGGGGCGGTAGTCGCTAACGCGGGAGGCGTCCGTCTTCTTGGGAATAAGGATGATGTTTGCAGTGTTTATGAGGCCAGCACAGTCGTCTTGGAGGTCCGCAAGGTGGAGCAGGGCGGCGACGATGTCATCTTTGATGATGTTGCAGCAGGACTTGAAGAATGCTCCAATGAATCCATCAATGCTAGGAGCCTTGCCCGAGGGGAGGGAGAACACGACCTCCTTGATTTCTTCAGCGTCAAAATCAGTGTCAAGGTCAGAGAGGTCTCGTCGCTGGTAGCCAAGGGCCTCCCAGTTGAGCTGGACAGAGCGGGGCAAAATGGTTCCTAGATGCTCAATGAAGTGGGCATGCAACTCGCGTTCTTTGTCCTTTTGCGTGATAGCGATCCCGTTGTTCGTGTGGAGCGATTGGATGAAGTTTTTCCTTCTGTGGCCATTTGCCCCGATGTGGAAAAGCTTAGTGTTGGCATCCCCCACACGAATATATGTCAGTCTCGAACGTTGCCTCATTTTGATTTTCTGGATCGATAGAAGGCCCATGTAGCTGCTCTTAATATTGCGGCGTAGAGAGCGCTCTTCCGGTATGAGCGCGCGTGACTCCTCTGCCACATTGAGTTGCCAAATGATTTCTTTGGCGATGGAGATCTGCTTGTCGATGTCGCCGACTTTCTGGCGCTGCCAGACCTTGAGCACCTTGGCCAGCCTGCTAAGCTTGATGTGAACGCGGCGGATGGGGTTCATTGCAGTGACATGCTTTTGCCAGACGTCCGTGACCTTCTCTTTGAAGTCGTCATACCTCAGCCAGAATTCTTCGGACTTGAAAGAAGGCTTGTGGTGCGATGGGTGGTTTCCTTGAAGGAGAAGGGGGGCGTGGTCAGAGCAAAGCGAAGGGATGGCTTGAAGGTGGGCTGCAGGGAAGAGCACGTCCCAGTCGTCAGTGCAGAAAATATGATCAATCTTTGTGAGCACCGGCTGCTGTTGCTCGTTTGTCCAAGTGAAGCGTCGACCATTTAGCTTGAGCTCTTTTAGGTGAAGATGGTCGAGGGCCTTGCGGAATTTTCCAATGAAACGACGATTGATGTTGAGGTTGTTCTTGTCGGACGCTTTAGTAATGAGGTTGAAGTCGCCCAGAAGCAGCCACTGATGGCGGACGAGGGGTTGAAGAGATTTTAGCTCGTCGATGAAGGCGGTCTTGTCAGCCTCGCTTTGGGGCCCATAGACGCAGGTCAGGGTCCAGGCGACGCCATCCGCACGCATGGTAATCGTGGCCGAGAGGGAGTTTGCGGTGTGGGACACCTCGGTCAGGGTGAAGAAGCAGTCAGAGGCTGCCATGAGGATGGCTCCACGGGTGCCCGCCGCCGGAAGGGCCGCATAGTTGTTGACGAATTGGGGGCCGAGGGTGCTTAAGATGAAGTTGTCATCGATGAGGTGCAACTTTGTCTCTTGTAGACAAATGATGGTGGCGTGAGAGTCACGGATGAGGTCGCAGACAGCGTTACGGCGAGAAGGGTTGTTTAGGCCGCGGACGTTCTAGCATACGATGTTTGCATCCTTTTGTGCCATCTAGGAAACTCGGAGAGCACGGTAGTGAAGCAGGGGTGTAGAGCAGCTCGCACTGAAGGCGCGAAGGCTTACGACTCTTACAACTCGACGCAGAGAAGAACTAACGCACTAACGAAACTTGACAGGCCTCTCTGCTAGAGGTGGACCTAAGGATACAGTGGGGCGGCTGAACACACACAACATGACCCAGACACACAGACAGGGGTATAGACTGCTAAACATCAGCCACCGTAGCGCCTTCCTGGCCAGTCTTCTCTCCCATCTTCTTTTGCTTTGCTCCCATCTTCTTGACCTGCTTGACAAGGGCCTCCATTGCTTTGATCACGGGGGATGACAGCGGCGTCTTGAACAGGTTCAGGTAGTCGACGCGTGACTGATCGTCGAGGGAGGCCATAGGCTCAATGATGCCACACGCCCTGGCCAGGATCTCCTGCACAGTCGGGACACATCCCCCAGCCTCCTTTGATTTCTTCTTGGCGATACGCGCACTCCTACGCGGTTCAACAATAGCTGGCACGCGCACAGCCCTGGGAGGGGTGGACATCAGTGTCGGGGGGACCTCCCTGCCCACCATGGCCAGGAAGCTAGACAGGGAGCAGGAGTCCGGAGCATCCCCAGCAGCTTCGGGGTCAGGGGCGGGCTCCTTTGCAGCAGGGGTAGCAGGAGCAGGTGCCACGAACAGGCCCCCAGCAGCAGCTGCATTGCCCAGCTCCCCATCAGGAGACGAATGCAGGGGGGCTCATCCTGCTCCGCAGGCGTCAGGTGAAGGGGAGTGCAGGGGACCGGCTGGGAGGGCGATGTAGGGGCGGCAGGTTCAGTGGCCGGCGGCTCCGTCGGCTTGTCATCCCAGGCTTCATTTCCCACCGCCGGAGAGAAGGGCGGGGTGGCAGCAGGCACCTCCGGCGGCGATCGAAGGAGGAGCAGCTGGGACACCGCTTCCTCCGCCCGTGCAACCGCTATGGTGGCCTTGTCGAGCAGCACACACAGCCGGCCCACCTCGTCGCTGGAGGGGGCAGGAGCGACGAGGGGCGGGGGCGTGGGGAGCCAGGAGAGGCCCACGTCCAGGTAGAAGCCGACCGGGGGCGATGATGCATGGCGACGCCCATGGCTTCCATCCCCGTCCCTACGGTGAGGAGAACGGGTGCGGTCGCAGTGGCCTGACGGCCTCGTGACGTCGAGGCCCGAGCGGCGAGGAGGGGAGCGCCCGCCGCCGCGCCGGCTCCCCCCGTCCTCACGGTCATCGTCGTCTTCGCGGCGGCGAGGAGGCAGGTTGCGGGGGTGGTCGTTGGAGCCCTGGTTTCGGCGACGTTGGCCCCGCGATGAGGTGTCATCACGGAGCGCCCGGTCCCGCGGAAGGTCCGAGGGTGGGGGGACGCCGTCGGGGTAGCCCAGGAAGCACGGAAAAGGTGAGACGCGCGGCTTATAGGCCAAGGCGCGCTCAGCGTGGGTGTTGAAGTCCAGGGGCGCCGCCGTGTAGTCCTCCACGATGACGAGATGAAGCAGCACGCGGAAGGTGGAGCCGTGCTTGATGCCGGTTGGTTTGTAGTCGGAGACGAGGATCTCCGACGCTCTGTCCTCGAGCGACCTGCTCATGAAGGTGAGCCAGATGACCTTGGGGATGGCGCTCGGGTTGGTCGTCCACGCCCAGACGTCCAGGGTCTCTGTCGACTCCATGAACGCAGAGCGCGGCTCCAGGCGGTCGAAGGAGCAGCGCCTGCCGAGGATGCGCTCGACGACGTGCGACGTCCAAGCGTACACGGGCACGTTCTCCAGCTTGAGAAGCACCCGGAAGGACATGGCCGCCGCAAGGGCGCGCGCCAGGGGGCGCCACGGCCGGATGTTGATCTGGACGCCGCGCACCTTGATCCGGCCCTTGGCCAATGCCTCATCGCAGTGAGCCTTGTGCTCGAACTTCACGCCATGAGGAGGAAGGAAAGGTGAACGCATTGCCAATGGGAGGCTACATATTCGTTGGACATTGACAGGTTTTGCTTGAAAAGACGAAGATGCCTCTAGGCCGAGGGTGATATCTTTGGGGTGCCACCGCAGAGCTCTCACGCGTGATCCTGGCCGTTCGCGATGCGTTCTAACGGCCGAGAGTGCCATCGCTCCAAGAAGCAGGCCTTACTCGACGCCTATTAAGAAGAGAGATGACATGAAGCCACCAGTCGCCGAACATCTCTGCGCGGAAGGAATGTCGAAGGCGCATTAAATGGACACATGAGATTCACCGTAATGTCGCAAAGGCGCAAACGCATGCGTGTAAAAAAGAAAAAGAGAAAAGATAACAGAGTCGCCACCAACCACTATCTCTTTTTCAAGATAAACGCATGAAGACGTTGAGAACTGAAAGGAGAAAAGCTTTTCGCAAACAGAAAAGAAACCACTGTCAACATTCACAGAGGCTCACCCGACACAACGGCCATGGCCCATAGCCCCATACCCGATTCGGACCGTGCACCGCCTGACTGACCTCACCGGTCCGACCGACCACGCGCAGGTCCACAAAGCGAGCGAGCGAGCACGGAAACCATCCCGTCGGTCATCCACCCAGCCGACTCCACCCCTTTTTCGGCCGGTTATTCCACCCGCTCGCCGCCCAACGCGCATCGCATCGCATCGCACCGCAGCGCAGGAGAAGTGAGCGAGCGAAGCGAAGGAGTGGACGAAAGCGGAGTCAGACCGTGCCAAAGGTCACACACCTCATCACCCATCACCCTCTCGCCTCGATTTTTTACCCCTCCCCCCTCTTCCTCCCTCTCCCCGTCCCGTCTCGCTGTTACGAATCGCAATTCCCCAATCCAAGACCTATTCCCCCCTCCCCTCCCTCTCCAGCCCCCCTCCGCAGCTCCGCCGCGCCGCAGCCCAGCCCAGCACACTCCCCGCTCCCCGCCGCCGCAGGACCGCTCCTGCCCCGGGCGGCGGCCGCGGCAGGTACGGACCCCCGCCCCGTCCCGTCCCGCTTAGATCAGGGCCCGCGCCCGCCCGCGGGGGCGGGCGTGGCCGGTGGCGCGTCTCGTGGGGTTGGGCGACTAGGGTTCGGCCGGCCGCGTGCCGGCTCGGCCTCGCCGGGGCCCCGGCTGATCCGACGGCGAGCTGGCAGTTTGCCAGCTCGGGGTGTCGCGTTCCCGCGAGCCGGGTTCTCGAAATGGGCGCTGGGTAGATCCCCTTGTCCCGTTGGACGGGCCAGAGTAGCGGTTAGAGGATAGAGGTAGCTGTAGAGCGCGGAGTTCACGGATGGAAGGCTGCCTTCAGCCGAGTAGAGGTCATCCGATTGCCGAATTCGGCGACAACGTTGCAGTATTGGAAGGTTCTGTGCTCGCTGGACTGTGATAGGCTTGTTTATGGGGTTTTCGTGCCGGTCTGGTAACGGTTTTGTCGGGAGTTATCAGACTTGATACCGCCGGTGGGTTTTGCGCCGGTCTGATAACGGTTTTGTTGCGAGTTATTAGTAGACTTGATGATACCTCCGGTGGGTTTTGTGCCGGTCTGATAACGGTCTTGTCGGGACTTAGTAGACTTGATACCGTCTGATAACGGTCTTGTCAGATAAGAGCACTGGTTTTATTAGCATTGTGGTGTGCTGGATTCAGCTCAAAATTAATAATTCCGTTGTTGTTTATGCATGCAGCCGCGGATAAGGTTGTCCGAAGTAGCTGGAGGGTTTGCTGATGGCTGGTGCCTCAGCAACCGATGATTCTTCTGCGAGCACGGCTGGGATGAGGGACGATGATCGCAGCTTGTCCGGCGAGTCCTTGTCGGAGTGGCGGTCCTGCGACCAGGGGGAGAGCGGAAGCCCTTCAACGTCCCCGCCATTTTGGGACACTGATTGCGAAGATGATGATCCTGGTGCGTGAACGCACTCGCATATATGGTTGCATGGTTTGATTAGCATGTTATTTTGGCGCGAAATGCTGTGGAAATTATTTTGGTATGGATTGCTTTGATGCCTTTTGTACTTCAAATCCTTGACATGTTCGAATAATCCAACTCCAACTGGGCAGCTGATACACCATACCTCATATGCACACCAAATTATCTTGTCAAGCTGTAAGGGTGGAGCTTGTGACCCATTCATCAGTACCTTTTGGTTCATTTTGCAGTGCCACGGTATCCAAGGTTGGTTCGTGTTGGTTGCTGGGGCTTACTGCCATGATTAAAAATGCAGACGTTGCATGGGCATGATGATAGATAGTGTTTGGCACGGCTCTCACATTTAAGAAGTCTTGTCATATCCGATTCTCAATGTAGAAAATATAAATACAGAGAGGTTTAGTTTGTCTTATTATATGTCTTCAATGAAAAAGGCAGATATCGTGATATGGTTAGACCAGAATGTCAGTTGATTCAAGACATTTACCATTTATGATTAAACTCCGACCGCATGCATACTAGAGCTCGGTGCGTACTGCGTAGTATATAAAGATTAAGCTATTTTCCCAGTATCCCATTGTAAATAAGATAAAATGTGATCACGCCTTTATTTGTTTGTTGAGATTATCCATATTCACCTAGTGAATTGCAATCCAAAATACCATGCAATTAATATTGAGCTAAATATCGCGTAGGCAATTTAATGATTTGTGGTGCTCATTGTTTGTCACTCAACACTGTCTTAAACTGGCCATCTTAATTAGCTTCTACTCCCTCCCGAGTACAAGCTGAAAACTGAGGATTGCTTTCTGTCTCTACAATGAAATAATTCATTTACCTTCTCTTTTGTGCCACTTCACAACGTCATTAGTTGTCTTGTTGATTCAATCTTTTCTATTCTGAAATTGAATAATCTTTTAAATAGTTAATTTGCATGCTGATACTTGCCCAAATTAAATTTGTTTGTGTCAACATTTGCTTTCATTGCATCGATAAATCTATTTCCTTACCGTGATGCAAGTCTTATCATGCTATTGATTGAACTTTCTATAAGGATAACTTCCTCTGAGATTTGGAAGCTGTATTTGTTTTTTGTGTGTTTTATCTCATTTCTCTCAACTCTGATAGCAGGCCCTAAACCTTCAGAATTATACGGTCGGCATACTTGGAGGATCGAGAATTTTTCCAAGGAGAAGAAGAGAGAGATGAAAAGTGAGCCGTTTGAGGCTGGCGGTTACAAATGGTAAAGTGCCTTTTGACAACATTGTTCAACAACTTGACCAATGGTCTTGGTAAATGATCTATTTTCAAATGTTACTTGGGAACCCGGGGGGGGGGGGGGGGGGATCTGTCGCTTGTTCTACATGTTTTGATGAGATTATAGCTTTCACTCTGTTTGATAGCCCAACCTGCATGGACGCCAGTGTTTTGTGGTTTACCTTGTGCATTTTCTTTTTGCCTTGTGTGGGGACATATAATTCAAGAGTTTGCTTCCTGCATGGCAGTAAAGATGCATACATCATCTTGCTTTCCTGTAGTTTGTCATTTGTTTGTTTTTTCTCGTGTTGGTAACTTGGTATTTATAAAACGTAATATGGGGCAATTTTGTCTTGCTATGTTTTCCTTTCTGTCATTCTGTGCATCCTAGTCATTTATGATTATAAAGCCTACCGCTGCATGTTTTGCTGATGTATTGACCCTTTCCCAAGAAGTGTGTGATCTGAATAAAAATATTGTTCCTTAAGCTGGAGATTGGAGAGTGCCACACAATCCTTTTCTCCTATGTGCAATGTTTTAACATGTTTGGTTTACATTTTATACTAGAGTATGCATTTCACGTGGGTGGGAGCAGGGAGGGAGGAGTAAGGACTGGAAGTTCACAGTCCTGATATGTCTGTTTTGATTATTCTGTTACCGTTGACACAGTGCGTCTAGGTATACGATACCATTTTTGTCACTTTTTAGACACCATTTTTTTCATTTATTCGCTGATGGCTTAATGTTGTAGTTTCGCTGAAGGCTAAATGGACAAATCTGAAAGCTTCATGGCTCATTTTTCTGGTGTATATTTGTTCTTCTCTGTATGCACAGATACTGATTCCCCTGTTGTTTCCAATTGTTATTTCACAGGTATATACTTGTATATCCTCAAGGATGTGATGTCTCCAATCACTTGTCATTGTTTCTTTGTGTTGCTAATCATGACAAACTCCTCCCAGGTTTGATGTTACCATGTTTGCAGCTATCTCGCACACATTAGAAATTACTTATCTGACTAGTATGAAAATTTCAGGATGGAGCCATTTTGCACAGTTCACTATAGCTGTAGGCAATATGGATCCTAAGAAAATTAAATACTCAGGTGAGCTGAATTTGGTTTGTTCTCTTAGTAGGAAGCTACAGTATATCCATCTATGTATCTTTTCACCTTGTTCAGGCGTTAATGAAGTAATTTTTGTAGATACTTTGCATAGGTTCTGGAAGAAGGAGCATGATTGGGGATGGAAAAAGTTTATGGAGTTGTCAAAGATTCAGGATGGTTTTCTTGTGGACGATGTTCTTGAAATAATTGCTCAAGTTCAAGTTATCAGGTAGTGAATCGGTCTATGCTCATGATTGATAGCTAATTTGTTCATCATCGTGCCTCTAACTCATGTCTCAGAATAGAACTATTGGATCTGTTCATCTGAGCATGTCTTCGCAATAAACAACATTGGTGAAAACACCGTTTTTCTGAATATATTGTTTCTTCCTATAATTCGTACTCGGCTATTCCCATGGTGGGAGTGTAGTGCATGTAATTTCATTGTCGTAACTAATGCAGACCAGATGGTTTATGCTCAGCTACTTTATATAGTAGATAGCTGCAGCTGTTTTCTCTTCATATTTAGAATTAACTGCAAACTATCGTGTAACATTAGACTGCTCTATTTTCATATTGAAGGGAGAAAGTGGACAGACCATTTCGTTGCCTTGATCGTCCTTACCGAAGAGAATTGCTCCGTGTCTATACAACCAATATAGAACAAATTTACCGAAGATTTATCGAGGAACGAAGAAATAAACTTACCAAGCTCATTGAGGACAAAATTAGATGGTCCAGGTGACGCCATTATCTTTTCTAGTATATATTACAATGAGTTAATGTTGCCTGTTTGTTCATACTATGTTTACAGATTGAAATCTTTGTTGGCCTTTCAGTTTTCGTGCATTCTGGTCAGCAATTGACCCAAGAACCAGGCACCGTATGTCCAGAGAGAAGACTGATACCATACTTAAAGTATTGGTGAAGCATTTCTTTGTGGAGAAAGAGGTTACTTCAACATTAGTGATGGACTCTTTGTATACGGGTCTGAAGGCACTCGAATACCAGAGCAAGGGCAAGAAAGGGAGAACAAAAATAGCAGAATTGGATGAGCTACCTGCACCCATGGTCCATGTTGATATGGACATATTTGTTTTGGCTGGTGATGTTATAACTTTACTTGAGAGAGCAGCCTTGGAACCCTTGCCTTGTCAACCAGTATCTCCAAAGGATGACAAATGTTCCCAGAGCCGCATGAAGGTATGATTGATGAGGTTTGCTATATTGCAACATTTTTTCCAGTTTATTAGGATATATAGTTTTTGCTACTTGCTAGTGTCTTTCATATCTACGCATACTGTTTGTTAATCTAACTTATGAAGTTCTTCTACTGGATTTGCAGCATGTCGTTCAAGTAGCTTAGTTTCTGCACCTCCTTTTGTGATATGCACAATGCCTATCTTACTGCAGCTCGTCCAATTTTTTCTGTTGTTGAAAGAGAGGTTGTAGGTTCTTGTTTGAACTGCCTAGTATATGTTCACTGAATGATAGATTGGTTTGGGGTGGAATTATGATGTTATTTGAACTAGGTTGGTACAACAGGTACCGGTGAGCTTGTATTTATCATATGATATTGTAACATCTATAATGCTCAAATTTGAAACTGTACTCTATTGTAGCAGTGAAATGGCTGTCGCACCTAATCATTTTATAACTGTTTCATAGGATGGTAGTTCTGGCGAGGTTAACAAAATCTCTATGGAGCGCGAAGAAAGACGCCTAACTGAACTTGGGCGGAAGATACTTGAAACATTTGTGCTATCTCACATATTTAGGTAATAACTGTTTTCTGTTATTGATCTTATTACCTAAAGTTAAAGCTAGTTCATTATATTGGCCAAAACTAGAAGTGATAAGTATGTATTTGTTCCTCAGCTTTGTGGGCTCGTTTATTCATAGTCTTGAGCAGCTGAACATTTGAATACGACTAGTTAACACGTGAAGTTTCAAGATTTAGCTAGGGCAAAAAACCTGGACATAGCAAACTTTATGAAACTTAGAGCCAAGTTTTAGTTTGTCTGATCTGAATGTTCAAGGCTTAAATTGTATCCAGTTACGAAGTACTACAAAAGGTGCTGAATTGGTTAATCCTATTTTGAGCCATATCATTGCAGTGAAATTTATGTTATACTCATTAGCAACAAAAGTTTAATCAAGTAAAAGTGTAAAACATAAGAACTATTCTTGATTGTGTGCAGCCAAACTATTTTTCCTTTGATCAGTTATTTAAATGCACAATTAGGTTAGACATATGAACGTGATATAATCAGATTTTCTGAAAAACAAAAGGCAATAGGTTTTACAATACATTATAATAGAAATTGGTGGTCAATGGTATTTTGGGTACCATTCAGTGTCTGAAACAGCACTTACCTGTGTCTGGAAGAAGTATTTGATGAATACTGTTTTAGTGATTTTGTGAAGAAGCAGGGGCCATTCGGTTATCTAGCTCAAAATAGACTAAACTACTCTTCTGCTGTTTATAGTTTACAAATGAAAAATAAAGGCATTTCTTCTATAAGTTTGAAAGAAAGTTGGGTAGATGAATCTTCAACTGTGGGTCAGTTGTTGTATAATGTGATCAACTATCTGTTGCTTCTGATTCTTGCATATTGCTTTTGTCAGTGGAATTGAAGCTGCATACCAAGAAGCTGTTGCTTTGAAGAGGCAAGAAGAGCTAATCCGTGAGGAGGAGGCAGCAGGACTTGAAAATGAGACGAAGGGAAAGCGTGGAGGTGGTGCGAACGAAAAGGACAAGCGTGCAAAGAAAAAACAGGTTGCTTTTCTATGTGTTTTTTTCTCTCTTAGTTTCTTAGGTTGAATGTTGTATTGCCATTATTATTTAGGAATGCCATAGTAGGGACCAACTCTAGCTAACAGATATAGCATCTGGAACAATTTTCCTGCCAATAATTATTGAACTTAATTTATCGAGTGTATCATTGTGAGTTAGGATTTATAATTCTTATGTATTTGATTGGTCTTGATGCATGCTAAAGCATCGTCTTGAATTTGAGTTATCCCCTATATTTTTCATTTTTCATCAGAGTCGCAATTTTTCATATCCTTCACTACATTTATGAAGTGGCAGTGGGTGATTATTGGATAGGAACTGCCTGGAACTCATTGCTGGGATGAATAAAACAAGGCAGCCTTTGTTTTGTACCGAGAACTGGCTGTAAACTTGGAATCCTTCTAGTTTTTAACTTCTTTTCTGAGTTTTCGGTTATGTTGTGAAAACACTTAAAGAACTTAGCTTGATGTTTTGTGATGAACTTGGCCCATAGTCCAGCTAAAACTTGCATAAGTTTCCCGAGCTTGAAAGAGCTTTTTAACCTATAGACTATAGATGTATGGCATGTCATGCATGTCATCTCGTGTTACCAAGGAACAGCTTTCTTTCTGGTATATGATACCCAGACAGCTAACATTATTTTGTGGCGAGGATATCTAGAACTGTTAACTACACATATTTTACCCGCCTCCCTACCCTGGCTCGGTGGCTCCCCTTTATGTGTATTTGAGATACAAGTATTAGCACTTAGTCCTATGTTGGTTACATTTTGTGCTACACCATTCTTGAAGATCAGTTTTATTTCTTGCGATGAAGTTATTATGATTTATGTGTATTTCAATGGATACTTTAGTACTAGTTTAGTGCATGGTTTTCGTTTCTAATGTGTACATTTTTTCGAGTTTAAAACCCTTGGGTCTAATATCCCAATGTTTGGTTGATGCTTTCTTTGCTATTGCATTGTTCTTGTTTTCTGCTGGTGTGTTCTTAAATTATCTCTTTTCAGGCCAAACAAAAGAAGAACAACCGTAAGGTTAAAGACAAGGAAAGAGAAGATAAATCTGAAGCAAGAATTCTGGAAAGACTTAATGACGAAATCACAGTTGATGACAGTGATGGCTTACCATCTAAGCAGGCAGAAGAAGTGGCACTGAAGGTTGGCCTTACCTTGGAAGAAGGTGGTTCAGATGGGCCAGATCATTTGGACAGTTCCAGACCTATGAATGGAAAGAGAGTCTCCTCTACGGAGACTAACTCATCAGCATTTTCAGCTGATTCTACTGCTATGAATGGTATTCACAGCAAAATAAACAATTTGCCAGACAGCAGAAATCACTTATCACCAAATAGGTAGGTGAAGACGATATGTTTAAAGTTTTGCATTGTTCTTGTAAGATGGCACCTGGGCTAACGGAACTTGTGTGCAGAGGAAAAAATCAGCGAAACAAGGGCATAAGCATTATCAGCTATGCCGAAGAAGACGATTGCCTTCCCTCCTCCAGTGTTACTGGTAGTTCAGATCGCAATAGTTCTGGCTGTGGCACTGCTCCAAAATTGGACCGGGATACTGTTCTACTTACCTTGAAAGATAGACTTCGTGAGCTGGGGCAGCGTCTCCATGAGGTGAAGTTACTCTTTTGAAAATATCATTGCCTTTCTATTGTCATGATGTTCAAAATTCTGCTGTATTTTCGAGTTTCTACATATGTTTGATTGTTGAAGGCTCTGAGTTATAAGAATTGGTTTTAAACTTGATAGATGTGGAATATATGTTTTACATTACTCTTATGTACTTCTATAATCTCTAGCATCAGATGGTTTGAAATTAATTTTGAAATGGTTAACGATGCATCTTCTATGCATTTGGGTACTGATTCAGTCTGGATAAATTCATGTGTTCATATCTCACATCAACACTGTTAAGGTAGACTTGTTCCTAAGTTCTGTGCTGTGCTGTGCTGGTCACAATGTCCATGCACTTGTTACATGCTTTTTTGTTTGTCAAGTGGACAAGGTATCTACGGCCTATGGTAGAAACAACTTTTAACTGCAAAAAGGTTCTGGTTTATTTTTCTATCCCATATCACCACCTGGCATGTTGGATGAGTAGTGTCTGGTAGGAAAAAACTATATGTCCTTTTTTCCTTGTGGGAAAGGAAAAACCTTTTCTCAAGTGCATACAATACAGATAAAATATATGTACAGTAGTCACTTGTAGCAGATGCACTGCCTGGGTCTTGTCTTCCTGCTTCATAGCTTCAACCAATTCATTTCTGTAACCCGTTTCTCTCTATGTATATTTCAGAAAAACATTGAGGGGAGAAAACTTTTCAAAGCTCACTTTGAAGCAATGGAATCTCAAACAAAGACAAATGGATCATCCTCATCCAGTTCTACAGAGAAGCCACCTGATGTTCTGAAGAGCCTGGAGCATTCCCCTGAAGTTACGAACGATGTAAAAGCCAATGGAACAGCCAATAAGGAGGTTCCTATGGCCAATGGCGTGCCAGAAGAAGCTGTTTCAGGCATGCCAGCCACCACGAGTACTGAAGCTGTGCCTGTTAAGGCCCCTACCAGAACAAAGGTTGACCCAGTTTCAAACAAAGATCATGGATCAAGTTTGACACCGCAACCAATTAGAACACCTCCGAATTGCTCAAAATCAACTCCAACTGATACAGACAAAGATGTTCCTCTTCCTTCAAGATCGCCACGAATCAATAGAGCTGCTCCAGTTCCTCCCAAATCGCCTCCAATCGATAAAGCTACACCAGTTCGTCCAAAATCTCCACCAGCTGAAAAAGCTACTCCAGTTCCTCCAAAATCTCCGCCAACTCATAAAGCTACTCCAGTTCCTCCAAAATCTCCGCCAACTGATAAAGCTATTCCAGTCACTCCAAAATCTCCACTGACTGATAAAGCTACTCCAGTCACTCTAAAATCTCCACCAGCTGCTAAAGCTGCTGTGGTTCCTCTGAAATCTCCAGCGACCGATAAAGCTAATCCGGTACCTCCAAAATCTTCATCAGCTGGTAAATCTTCTCTAGTTGCCCCCATAACACCACCATCTGCTAAGGATGCTGGCACAACTTCAAGATCACTGCAAGTTGATAAATCCATACCAGCCCCGCCAAGACTACCACAAGTTGATAAAGCTGCTCCAGTTCCCTCGGCATCGCCACAAACTTCTTCCACCACTCATTCAGTAGCTCGGGAAGAGACTACTCCTATAAAGGTCACATCCACCAGAGTTTCTGAGGTTGCTGTGACAACATCAAGGCCTTCAAGTGCCCCTGTATTCCCTACACCAAGAACAACTGTACCAGCTACCCCACAAGTTCAAGTTTCTACATTGCTTTCTCGCTCAGCGAGTGAAGCAGCTGGAAGATCAGGAAACGATCCTTCCCCTTCTGCCCCAGCGTATGTTCCACAGACCTACCGTAATGCCATCCTTGGTAAGCCTGGTCTGGGTACATCCTCTTCAAATCTTTCATATCAGTCAACTACTCTGGGACAAGGTACCGCACTTTCGCAGCCGCTATCAACATATGCATCAACTGCGTCATTAATGATGCCTCCTGCTGGGAGGAACGATCAGTTGTTGTCAGCTAGGCATGGATTTAAATCCGGACTGGGTAATTCAGATACACTTGATAGTTGGCAACCATGGAAAGGTGATAGTAGCATCAACAATCATCTCTGGAGGGACGACTCCCCTTACCAACGGACGACAAATGGTCATGCGTATCAACAAAGTTGGAAAGATGATGCTTATCAGCAGACACGGGGTACTGAAACAGATAACTTCAGCAGGTTTGGAGGACTGCAACCAGCTAGACAGACTCCTGTCAGTTTTGTCATGCAGCAGCCACAGGCGCCCGTGGCTGAAGAATATCAGCACCTTGACATCATTAATGATTTGCTCGACGAGGGACAGAGCAATGGCAGTAAGGCAGAGCCTATGCGCCATGATTACCATGCTTATGGTCTGCCATTTTCGCTGAGAGGCAACATAGCAGATCCGGAAATGGCTTCTGTTAGCAGTCCCGGGCAGTTTAGCAGAGGCAACCTGGCAGATTTGGATATGGCCTCTGTCAGTAGTTCCAGGCGGTTTAGCAGAGGGAACTTGGTAGATTCTGAGATGATGTCTTCTGTGGCTAGTCCTGGGCGGTTTAGCAGAGGCAGCTTGGCAGATCCAGAGATGATGGCTTCTGTCAGCAGTCCCGGTCGGTTTAATTCCACCGACCGGTACCATGATGATGGGTTCTCGAGGGCATATGACATGAGCCCTCTCCAAGTGGCGAGGGAGATGCAGTTCTCTTCGCTGGACACATACGGCACCAATGGTGGCCTGTCTGACATGAGCACATCAAAGCCTTGGTTGTATGGCGGGCATAGCCCTGTCAATCCATCGTCAATGAATCTCGGATCGTTGAGCACTAACGGTTTCCCACAACACCACCACCAGATGGGGGACTACAGCAGCAACCTGGCGAGCGGGGTGAATGGTGTGGGTTCCGCCGCCGCCGCGTATCGGCGCCAGGCCAACAACGGGCGCTGGTGATATATGCCTGTATACAGTCAGTCTTACAGTCGAAGAAAATAATGCTTGTTGTAACAGATGCTTGTGCCGCCATGGGCATGTAATTTGAAACATTTAGCTTTTAAAAGGGGAGAAAAGAAAAGGGATACGTAAAGCTCTCTCGCCGGCTGCTTTCAAGTTTACGGTTGAGTGCGTGCCTGAATGATTGACTGGAGTGAACGCGTTATCAGGCGCCGTTCTAACCTGTTCTCGATCCCTTCAATCGCCGAAAATGTTGGGAACGCAGAGATAAGGTGGTGAGAAGTCGTTGGCATTTGTGCGTCGGTCGCTGCCTAGTGCCTACTCAGTATGTACCAGGTGCCAGCAAAAGAAGGCGGGCAAGATCGAACACTTTTGATGGGTCCGGTCCGGTCATTGGCCGCCTGCGTGCTTACGAGAACGACCACCAGGTTCACGTTGATGGCGGGGGACGAGTCAAGGAAGGAAGGCGTGCAATGTTGACGGGGGACGCGGGCCGAGAAGATCGGAAGGCGTCGCCGCCCGCGAGCACATGGCTGCTGCGATGCGACCGTGCAGTTCGAGAGCCCCTTTTTCCAGAAAGAAAAATGAAATAAATCTGGCGTGGGCGGTGGGCAACAAAGTCAAAACTGCCCGCGCGCGATCATTTCAGTGCTACGCTTTCTTTCTCTCTCTCGCCAGCCACCGGCCGTTGGCCCCTGCACGCACACCACCACCAACCTCCACCGCGCGCTCCTCTCTCTACGCCGTACCCGTACGCGCGCCGTCGCGAGGCCGCGGAACGTACCGTACCGTCCGTCCGTCCGTCCATATACATGCAGCCACAGGCCTTCCTCCCCACCCTTGCCCTTGCTTCCACGCCGCGGCCGCCGAGTGCAGTGCAGATTGCCCGTCCTCTCCTGCTCCTGCTCCTGCTCCCCAACGCGCGAATCCCGGGCCGTCAGTCCCCATCGCCGCCGCCCTGCTCATCCACGCCACTGTGCTGCCGGCCCCCAGGGGCTGAGGCTCCAGGATTTCCGACCCACCTTCCTCCTCTAGGCTCCGTATAAACAAATCGACGCCGCACCCTCCTCTAGTCTCCCCCCCCTCTCGTTCCCTGCCTGATCCCACTGCCTGTTGAGCGCATTTGTCACCTCCGTTCCCTTCAACTGCCGGAAGGAGGCGGCATGAGGGACGACGGGCCCGCGGCGGCGCTGGTGCCGCGCCTGGCCGTGTCCAGCGCCAGCCGCGTCGAGGAGCTCGAGCGCTTCTCCCATTACGTCGGTACGTGCGCCCCTCCCCTCCCATCCCCCGCCCTCAGCTTTAGCTTCCGCTGCTGGCCTGCTACCGCAAGGTGTCCTTCTTCCTCGTTCAGTTTCAGTTCGTGGACGATTTGGACACTGTTCCTGTTCGTCCGTGATGTTTCTGTGTTCATCCTTCAGTTTGTTGCATGTATGTATACTTCGTTTGTACCAGTGAATTACGCGATCAATTTCATCAGGTGAGCCGCCTCAGATTCTCGGGGTTCGCACTCGTTTACTTGCCCCAACCGATCCCAATCCAAGAAATGGGGACGCAGCCCGGAATCCCAGCCGCACAAGCATCTCCTCTTGATTTATTAATCAATTACCGGGTCTGCTTGCTCATGGTGGACATTTAAGTAGTAGAGAAGCAACTTGCCCATGCCACACAGAAAAAAGATAACTGTACATTAGATAACGTTTCTGTGACTCTGACGGACGCACATCGCTATCATTCTCCCACCCTTCTTCCGCAATTATAAACTAGTGAAACCCACATCGCCATCAGAGATCCAGACGCACGGCATGTTCCTTCTTTCTGGCTCTAGCTGCGCAATCCTATGACAATAATGCCGTTTTGGTTTTGGACCTACGCTGCTTCCCCTGCACCTTCCTGTACTCATGGTAACCAGAATTCTGCTCCCCTTTCCTTCAGCTAGGCAAATCGGGTTCGACCATGCCAACGAGTGCCCCCACCTGTGCACGCTGGCCTACGATTACCTGCGCAAGAACAAGGGCTACGAGGACAACATATGCGCCTTCTTCCAGAACACCGCCGACCCCGAGTCCCTCATCGTCAAGTTCATCGAGGAGCTCGACAAGTGCATACTCGGCTACTTCTCCTTCCACTGGAAATGCTCCACTTACATGATCACCCAGGTAAAAAAGGGAGCGACGACGGGCTTTTGAAATCCACCTTCTGTTCTTTCTTCCTTTACAATACTCTTCCACTGATATTTTGTACATTGATTGATACAGTGTGATCTCCACAGGTTCTGACAGTAGAAGGTGCGCCCAAAAGAAAGCTCAGGAACATGGTATTGGAGGCCACTAGGTAATTGATTATCCATTCTTTTAAGCAGCATGCATCATAGTTGAACATGTCAATGCACTGTGGTTGGCTGCTCTATGCTTTGTTCTACCCATATATTTCAGTCCGCTTCAGCTTACATCATCTTAGTGTATGTACTTGGCATGTTGCTCTTGTATATGGTTTGATAATTTCTTCTTTATCGGTGTGCTGGATTTCGTCCTTGAATTATTTACACAGTTGACTTCTACTTTCATCTGACAAGTAATAAATTAGTCAACCTGGCACTAGATCAACTTCAGAGCTCAGCATGGGCGCAGAAACTGCATCGTTTGAGGTCAGGAGTGATGGGATTGAGATGGTACCCATGTGCTAAGGTTTTAAATTACTCCCAGAACCACATGTTGGTTTGTCATGAGACTTTCCTGGAAATGTCTCTTTGAATGAGTGCATTGCTAAATTGCCTGGTCCAGTTTGCGTCTGCGTTTCTTATTATTAATCTTGAAAGCAATTAATTCACTGCCAGTGGGGTACAATAATTCCAGTGTGTATCTGTCCATTTGTAAAGCGAAGTATGTTCTGCATATGAGAACTGTAGTTGAATTAATCCATTCAAAATGTGAAAAGTATACAAAAATAAAACTACAAGAACTGTATGCTTAACAAGTCCCTTCATGCATATCATCTATCTCCCTAACTTCCTAAGCAGAGGAGTTTTGTTTGAGCATATGTTTACGACTTGAATCTGAGATGGCATTTTCTTCTCAAAAAGAATACATAAACTCTAATCTGATCTGGTTCAGTCATAACTCATAAGTATGAAATATGATTACAGGTAATGATCTCTGTTCCTCTGACACCAAAACTGAAGTCTAGTATCTTATTCTCCTCTAAACACAGGAGTCAGAGATTCGAAAGGGTCACAAGAAACTTGAAGGTAACTAGGCTATTCTCCACACTGGTGGAAGAGCTGAAGGCCATAGGACTATCTCCCCAAGATCAGGCACAGTGCAGCGATGTGATGGTCCCAGTAGCACATTGTGATCGCAGCCCAGTCCTACTCCTGATGGGTGGTGGAATGGGAGCTGGCAAGAGCACTGTACTTAAAGATATACTAAAGGAGTAAGTTGATCAATTTTGTACTTGTTGCTCACTGTAAATTTCTTCTGGCAATCTGCACACTTTGCACACACAAAATGCAGAATAAATGGATGAGAAATGCCGAGCTATAAAAACTGATTTGAGAAGACAGAAACATTACTGAGAGTTTCCTCAAAGCAAGTAGAGCAGCTAAATCGAAGACTTTGTGTCTATAAGCTGATCACCTATTATTTGTAGATCATTTTGGTCTGGAGCAGCAGCAAATGCAGTGGTGGTGGAGGCGGATGCATTCAAGGAAACTGATGTTATATATCGAGCCATCAGCTCAAGAGGCCACCACAACGACATGTTGCAGACAGCAGAGCTGGTATGTGTTTACTATGGTTGCTATATATATGCATATTCCTATAAGAGTAGGAGTGTATATACAGATTAATTGACTGATCAAAACGAACAAGATTGCATATTCTACTGGTCCAGACTGGAACAAGCAATTCATCCAAACTGAAGTAGCTGATGAATCATTAGACGCTTCTTATATCGCGATTCACAACCTCAATACAGGTACACCAGTCATCGATGGACGCGGCCTCGTCGCTCCTGGTGACCGCCCTGAACGAAGGGAGGGATGTGATCATGGATGGCACACTGTCGTGGGAGCCATTCTTCCAGCAAACGGTGGCCATGGCAAGGGCAGTGCACCGGCAGCGGTACCGCATGGGCGTCGGCTACAAGGTCACTGAAGACGGGTCGATCACGGAGGACTACTGGGAGCCGGTTGAGGCCTGTAGTATCGACGAAGAGAGCGAGATGAGGTCGAGGAAGCCTTACCGGATCGAGCTCGTCGGTGTCGTCTGTGATGCCTATCTCGCTGTTGTCAGGGGAATCAGGTGAATCTCCTAATTTAGTCCATGCCAAAACTAGCCCCTGCATCGCTAAAATCTGCTCATTATAGTATCTCGCTCTATCGCTATTTGGCTGAACTACTTGGCTTCAAGTACTGAACATCTCACCCAGCAAAGGGGAAAATTTCTGCTCATACTTGAATGGAAACACAACAGCACCATATCTAAAAGTTTGGCATTGGCAGGAGAGCGGTGATCACGGGGAGAGCGGTGAGGGTGAAGTCCCAGCTGCAGTCGCACAAGCGATTCGCTACCGCGTTCCGCGGATACTGCGGCGTCGTTGACAACGCGAGGCTCTACAGCACCAACTCCATGGGTGCCCCAAAGGTGAGGAGTCGCTTGTGTCTGTCTGAAGCCAACAAATATTACAGGGATCATATTGGTTTTGACGAACCTGCTACATGGCATCGCAGTTGATAGGGTGGAAGGACGGCGAGAGCAACCTGCTGGTGGACCCGGAGGAGATCGGGTGCCTGGAGCGGGTGAGCGGCCTGAACGACGAGGCCAACTGCGTGGACGAGCTCTACCCGGACGGGCAGCCGTCGCCGTCGGCGTGGCAGGACCTCGTCGCGTCGCCGTCGAGGGCGTCCGTGCAGCGTGAGCTCAAGGCCGCCGTCCAGACGAGCGAGGCGCGCTTCCGGGCCGCGTCGTTGGCCGACGGCGCCCTCCGCGGCGGCGCGCCGGTACAAACTTTTTGAGTCCGGTGCGTTGCGTTTCATCATCCGTGATGAGGGTGTTTTCTTTCTCCTTTTCCTCCTTCCTCTTGACACTGTCAGGCTGGGGTGTTGTGTTGGGTTTGATGTGGCTGGTTGACTGGTGCTAAATGATGGATGGCTCGCCGAAGAGGCCGTGCTTTCTACCATCTCCAAACCCGATCCATCATTGTATACTTGTTCCCCTATCGAAAGAAACACACACACGAGCGTTGGTACCGTTTCGTGTGCTTTGACAATCTCCGACCGGAGCCCGTGGAATGGATATCGGCCCGTCTCCTCAATTAGATTACAAAAGTCCAAAAAACTTAAATATAGACTTCCAATCCTTAGAAAGTTTCCTTTCCTCCTACCCCCTGCTTCGCCCTCCCGAGCGGGGCGACCGGGGCGGCATCTCCCTTCCCCCGCCGCCTAGCTCCCCCCCCCCCCCCCCCCTCTCTCTCTCTCCCTCCCGTCGCTGTCGTCGGCTGGCGCGGCCGGGCGCTTGCCCGTGCGGCGCTGTGCGTGGTCGGCGGTGGCGGCCCCCCTCCCTTCCCCGATGTGGATCCCGGCTCGGGCGGTGTGGTCCGGCGGCGGTGTACCTTGGCGGGGGCCCCTCCAGTGCAGTCCGGGCAGAGGCGTGGCGGCGGTGGCGGCGGCTGGCGACGGGATTTGGCTGACCGCGCCCTGCAAGCCCAGATCTGCGCCCTTTGGGCCCGATCTGGGTCAAGGCGGGCCGGTTTGGCCTCCGGCGCATCGCCTCCGACTGGTCCGGTGAGCTACCGGCGATGGGGGCGGGGGCTACTGTGCTACGTCTGCTGCAGCGCGGCGGCGGTAGCGGGCCCGATCTAGGTCCAGCTGGACAGTTGGCATGGCGTGCTTATGCCCTGTGTCCGGTCTGCTACCGCCTGAGCCGGTGGAGGTTGTCCCCTCCCACGTGGCTGCGGTACTGCCGGTCCCTGTCTATGATGGCCTCGTTTCGGTCCGGTCGGCCTCGTAGCGTCTGTCGTGGTGAGACAACGGTGGTGTCGTCGTGACTGTGGTGGCGCATGTTGGTGGACGGTTGGCATGGTGGAGCCGAGGGTTGGTTCTGGGCTGTGTGTGTGAGGGGTCGGGAGAAATCTCTGTCGGGTCTTCCCGGCACCACCGCGGTGACGCTTGTGGGCGCCGCCACCCTTCTTGAAGGGCGTCGGGGTACCTCTCCCTCACTCCCCTCCATGTACCGGGAGAAATCTTAGAATTCGTTCGGGCAGCAGCGTCGTCGTCGTCACAGTCCTTCTTGAAGGTGTTGCTTGGTGCGCGGTAACCCGATGGCGTTGGAGTGCGGGGGAACTCTCCGGTGGGCACATCAGTTGCGGGATGCCACATCTTTCGTTGATCTAGTGTGGCCCGCATTTTTTTCTCTTATTTTTCTCTTGTTCTTTCTTTTTTGCATGATTGTGCAGTTTGTCCCAGCATGGAACTCAATGATGTATCGGATGGTTGCTATATCAATATAGCGGGGCGAAAGCCTATTTCGAGGATCCTTATAAAGTTTCAAGATCAAATGTTCTCTTGTTTGGAAGAAATAAAAAAGAGAAATTTTATATATAAGGATAGCACGAATGGTCTAGATAAAAGGTGTAACTGCATGAGGGTATGAAAAATCCAAACTTTTTGATTGAGTACAATAGCAACTTTTTTTGACGTGAATAGCAGGAGCTCTGCCTTTGCATTATAGTAGAAAAGAGGTGTTACAGATTACATTCGCGGCCATGCACAGATGACCACCCCACTCACTCAACACGCTAAGAAGGTAGCGAAAAAGCAAAACTCATTGTTGCCACCCTACAGTTGCTGCCCTCCTCGTGGCCATGTTAAACAAGTTTACCTCATCGTTAATCCACGCAACTAGCTCCATCGACATCATCTCTTTGTGCTCGAAAACCCTTCTGTTCCTCTCTTTCCACAGATTCCAGGCTATGTATGCCGCGAGTGTCATGTCCTCCTTGTTTCGGGCCGTTGATCCTCTGCCACATCCAGTCCTCGTCCACCACTCAGAGATGGTCGTCGCCGTGGCGGCTGCACTACACAGCCCATTGGTGGATCGATGAAACTGGTCCCAGATCACCTTGGCATAGGGGCAGTGCAGTGCAAGGTGATCCGCCGACTCAAGCTCCTGATCGCAGAGGCTGCAAAGCTCGTTGTGCGGCCATCCCCTTGCCTGCAATCGGTCCGTCGTCCAGTTCCGGTTTTGCAGCAGCAACCAAAGGTAGAATCTCACTTTCCCTTCCATCCTGCCTCTCCAAACCCTTGCTAAGTCGGGCTTCTCAATCCGAGCCGCGAACTGCACCTCATAGGCAGAAGCAGCCGAGTACACCCCATTTGTCGTCAGATTCCACACAATCTTGTCCTTCACCGATGTCAAAACCACAGTCTGCACTTTCTCCCAAATCTGGACGAATTGCCTCAACTGTTCCTCATTGCACATCCTCTGCAGCCCTTGCATCCATTTATCATTGTGCAGCCCCTCCTTGACCGTTAGTTTCTTAAACCTCGCCAGCTTGAACATCGCAGGAGCTAGAACAGCAAGAGCCTCGCCATTTAGCCATCGGTCAGTCCAGAAGATTGCCGTGTTACCATCCCCTAATTGAATCTTGGTGCAGCTAGAGAACAATTGCCTGTCCAGTGCATCACAAGGGGTCTCCGAGCCCTTCCACGGCCTGTCCTCTTCCTCCCATCTAAACCATTCCCAGCGTAGCCTCAAAGCCCTGCTAAAGCACTCTAAGTTCTTCACTCCAAGGCCACCATAACGTTTGGGGGAGCAAACCTGCCTCCAATTCACCAAACTCTTTCCACCAATGTTTCCGTCCTCAGCTTCCCAAAGGAAATTCTTCCTCAGTTTGTCCACTTTCTTTATCAGCCACTTATCCGGTTGGAATGCCGTTAGGTAGTATATAGCCGTGGCCGTGACCACATAGTTGATATAAACCAGCCTGCCCATACGATTCAGCATCCTCTCCTTTCTACTCGACAACTTTCCGGCCATCTTATCGAGCACCGGTTGTACCTCCACCCTCCGCGGCTTCCGAACCCCAAGTGGCAGGCCGAGGTACTGACATGGGAAGACTCCGTGCACCCCCCCCCCAAATCAGCAAGCAACGGTTGCAAATCAATGTCCGCACCGGCGATTGGATAGGCCACCGACTTGGTCACATTCGTCTTTAACCCGGAGGCGTTACCAAATAGCGTAAGAATGGCCTGAACAGCATTAAAATCCTCTTTCACCGGGTTAATGAACAGCGCTGCATCGTCAGCGTATAAGCTGGACCGGAAGCGTGCAACTCTCGACCGTAGCCGCGAAAGGATGTTCCTCTCAGTTGCCAGCAGAAGCAGCCTCTGCAACGGCTCCATAGCAAGAATAAACAGCAAGGGCGACAGGGGTCCCCCTGTCTTAATCCACTCCTGTGCAGGAAGGGCATACCCGGTACCCCGTTTAGCATCACACGTGAAGAGGAGGATGACAACATCAGCGAAATCATATCACGCCATCTCTGTCCGAATCCCATTGCTTCCATTACCTCCAGCAAAAAGCCCCAACACACCGAATCGAACGCCTTCGCGATATCCAACTTCAGGAAGACCATGGGGGACTTGGCGGGGTGCGCAGCCTTGATCACATTTCGAACGTAAAGAAAATTGTCCTGGATGGATCGACCTCGGATGAATGCACTCTGATTGTGCGTGACCAAATTGTGGATCACCGGAGCCAGCCTCGACGCTAGCATCTTGCTCACCAGCTTTGGTATGCTGTGAATCAAACTTATTGGCCTGAAATCCGCCATCTCTTGCGCCCCATCCCTCTTCGGTATTAACACTATATTAGCCGTATTCATGAGTTTCCAATTCTGCCCTCTCAAATTGTGCACACAGTTCACCGCAGCCAAGAGATCCCCCTTGATCGTTGCCCAGCAGTGCTTAAAGAATGCGCCCGTAAAGCCATCTGGACCAGGCGCCTTCTCCCCATGTGTATCATTGATCGCCGCCTGTAGCTCCTGCTCAGTGAATGCCACCTCTAGCTGTGCCAGGTTCCCTCGTGGCAGCCCCAACTCCTCCCAATTCAGCCGAGCCGATCGCCCAGAGGGGGAGCCCATGAGCTGCTGGAAACGGTCAAACAGCAGCTCCGCCTTGCCGGCCTGATCAGATACTGGCCCATCCCTCCCATTCAGCTGAGATATGTAATTTCTGCGCCTTCTACCACTCGCTCTAATGTGGAAGAAACGTGTGCTGGCGTCCCCTTCCTTAATCTCGGCCAGCCTCGATTTCTGTCGCCATCTCGCTCTATCGACCGCCGCAAATCCCAACAGTTTTGCCTTGAGCAGAGCACGCAAGTTCCTTTCCTCATCCGAAAGCTCACGCTCTTCCTGCGCCAGATCGAGCATAAATACCTCGTTTATTGTCAGCTCAAACCTCGTTTGCCATCTTATAATGACCAAAATACCTATAGACCAACATGTCAGCTCTCCCTCTATCTCACTACAATAAAGTGTGGGTCCACTTGATCCCAACAACGTTCTTCTTTTCTCCTGATAAGTGGGGTCCATACTTATCATTGTGAGGGAGCTGACATGTGGGTATAAGGGTATTTTTACCATATAACATGATTACCGAGTTTGACCTGATAATAACGATGTCTAATGACATTTTTGAGCAGACATCTAATGGAACAATGGCATTTCTGAGATATCTAATGACATTTTTGAGCAAGGATATCACGGAACGATGGTATTTTTGAGTAACTGTAACTTCTAATGGCAAAATTGAGTAGTGAGACACAACTCGTGACATAAATGATAAAACCCCTAATAATAATACATGAAAGAAACTACAGGGTGTAGGTATGTGTCTTGCTGATTTTGTTGCATTTTTTTCTACAGTTTTTAGAGGTATACTGGGGTAAGTTTTAGGTGTGTGTCTTGCTGATTTTGCTGCCAGCGACTGCTACTTTGCTCTGTTTCTACTTTGGTCTGTTTCATCGAAGGAGAGGGACGTGGATTTATCCTAACTAGTTGCGCCCACAACCGAATCATTGCCGTCCATGGTTGAACATGTATCTTCATTGTGAGATTGAACAATAATCGAGGGTTGTCGACTCGTCTGATGATCTACTTCCAATCAGACTACTGATTGAAAGTTTGAGATCACAACATTTGCATAGTGCGAGCAAACAATGCGGTGGGGTTTTAGATTGCATGCTTGCTCCCACTTGCCACCCGTGATGCATTCATACATATGTACATCCGTATGTCAGGGCGCAAATCTTATTTAACATGCATGATTATTAAACACATGCATATGCAAGGGTACTTAGGCTTCCTTACCGATGGAGCAGCAACATAACATGACGTTGAGCTCCTGGACGAGATCGATGTAGTGGCCGTACACCGCCAGGTCCACCTTGCACATGTAAGGCCTCCTGTCCATGCTAACCTTCACCAACTTTGCCTTGACACTGGAATCCTTTATCTTTGATTTGTGAAATCCATGGGTTTAGACATTACTTCGGGAATTCCTTTTTTCTGTCTTTCAAAAGAGTAGCAACAACGAAGCTATGTAGGTTGTTGGGAGGCCTATGCCCCCCCGCATCCCTAGTGGTCGACTAAAGGATTTTCACAACTTGTGTTAGCATCCAGGGGCAAATTTTTCTGCGTTTCTAGACGTAGATTTTTCCGTGGGTTTTTATTTGCACAGGGGAGGTAGGCAACATTTCGGTTTCGATGCAGCATTGTTTCTCCAGCAGGAGACAAACTTACAGTGATATGCAGGCAAGGGTTCAGTGTTTTACATGCAACTTACAGTGATATGTAGGCAGGGAGTCAGTTACTACACTGAGAGTAGGCAGGTTTTCTTTTTGTTTATCACAAACTTACAATGATTGTAGGCAAGGGGGGATGAGTGATTGCCATAATTTTTTTGGCAAAATACTTGATAGATGCTACACATCTTTTATAAATCGAGTAGGTAAAATATTGTGTATATATACACGCCGCCATCTACTGCATATATGTTGTATGATCAATGGGGCCTATACTTGATGTAGTTGGATGCTTTTTCCTTTGTATTTCTGCATGTACGCGCGCGACAGTGTGCTGCTGTTAAGTTGGTCAGTATGGTCAATGCTGAGTATGAGTTGTAGTATGTTTTAGGCAACACAACTCTGATTAGTAGGCAATAATGTAATTTGTTTTCTAGGCAACAACAGTAATACTGGCATATATGTTTGCAGCATACGTGTTCCAGTAGGCAATATGAATGATCTTGTTAGAGCTATGGGGCAATCTGTTCGCAACAAGAATAAGCTGACTCGACATCATTATTTCAAAGTTAGCATATTCAATGTTGCTATTGATGCAACTCTCACCGAGATGAATCACCGATTCAATGAAATTAACACCGAGTTAGTCGATTGTATGTCTTGTCTTAATCCAGCAAACAACTTTTCAAAGTTTAACATTGACAAACTTATTCGCCTTGCTGAAATTTATCCTGAGGATTTTACACAA
This sequence comes from Elymus sibiricus, assembly GCA_039707655.1. NCBI lineage: Eukaryota > Viridiplantae > Streptophyta > Magnoliopsida > Poales > Poaceae > Elymus > Elymus sibiricus. The sequence continues at coordinate 363,540,532 of CM077663.1, read as the reverse complement.
GCTGAACGTTTGTTGCTAAGATATGAGCTTCCAACATTCCTTACAAATATTAGGAGAAGTGAGGAATTAGTGGATGTCCGTATGTTTCTACCCTTGCTCGTTTGATGGTTCAAACAATAAAACATATGGCCTTCCAATTGGTATATCGCCTCATCAAGTTGACATTGATTCTTCCAGTGGCAACTTCATCAGTCGATCGGATATTTTCAGCAATGAAGATCATCAAAACTGATTTGCGCAATAAGGTATCAGATGATTGGCTCAGTGATCTAATGGTATGCTATTGTGAGAAAAGGATATTCAAAAGCATTGCCGATGATCAAATTATGATACGATTCCAGAAAATGAAAGATCACAAAGGACACTCGCCTCCTGAGTATAATGTAACTTCTTAGAGGTATATCTCTGTTCTTCTACTAGTATTGATAGTCAGTTGAGGATGCCTCACTATACCACTAACATTTGTACCTATTTGGATAGATGTCTTGCAGTTTGTCATTTGGATTTTGTTGTGGAGGTGTTCTCTACATTTTGCAGTTTGTCACTTTGAGCCCACCCTTCATTTTCTTTCTAGATTCGCCACTGAATCGCAACAATGTAAAAATCATGGTTTTTGCTCTACCAATTTTTAGTTGCACTCCATTGCTATGACACCTACCTTTATCAATGTTTTACGTTTTTGTAAGCATCAAATGTTGCATACTTTAGTCAGCAGCTTTCTGTTAAGCTAGCATCTATATTTTCAGCTAATATCTAGTTAAGTTTGCTATCCATTCATAAATCCCTTTGTCGCAGCTTTGTTTCAGTAGGCAACATAATTAGACAATCGTTTTTTTTATCATGACCATTGGTATGTTCATAGTTTTCTCAAAAGGGATTCATTTTTAGTTTTTTCAAAATGTGAAGAAGGGGGACCATGTGTGTAATGAATGAAAGCAAAAAGAATTCATTTTCTGTTTTTTTCTATATGACTTCTTAATTCTTCTACCACCATTTTTACATCAAGTTTTTTGTTCCACCCCTCTCACACTTCTACACTTTCACTGGCATTTTGCTGCAATGTGCGGTGGATAGGAATTCATGCTTTTTTATTGAGATTCTTAGCTGACGCATAAGAGCGTCCTATTGCCCAAGCTAAGTTAAATGACTGTGCTTGCGAGTTGACTGTTTCATGGCCTACCCCGCAAAAAGAAAAACTGTTTCATGGCCCATTTATTGCAGTTATCTTGTTTCACCCGTTTATTGTTTCGAGCGTTCCTTGATTGTTTGGTCTGTTTCATTTCTCTTTTTTGATTGTTGTAGCAGATCAGTGCTCTCTACGAAAGTGCCCTTATGCTCGCAGGTGCAACTGCACCTGCATGAACAGTAAATTCCAACAATGGTAGAGTAAACTCAATCTTCATTTTTTTTCTTCATGTCTGGCTCTGTATTTCTTCTTCTTCAATTTATTTATTTTTCTTCAGTATGTTTAAATGTGTTTTCAGTTTTTTTTATGCCAACCATTGTTTTTATAGCCACACTGTGCTCTGTAGTGTTTTTTAGTTTATTCATTTTCCTTCGGCTTTATATGGATGGCTTTCAGTAAAGACACAAAATTTAAAATATACAAAAATGAATGTGTGTTTTGAAAAGTGTTCGGCTTTTATTAAAAAATTATTCGTCGCATATTATCGTGTTTTTAATAATGTTCACTATATAATAACGAAGTTCAGCATGTTTTAAAAATATTCATATTATTCAATACAAATGTTCGCCATGTATTTGAAAATGCTCCCCTTGTAAATAATTGTTCAACTTCTATTAAGAAATTGTGCATCGGGTTTAATAAAATTCTTCATTATGTATTAAAATAATTGTTCAATGTGAATTGAAAAATTGTTCGCCGTGTATAAAAGTAATGTTTGCCATGTTTTAAAAATTGTTCACTGTTCATTAAATATGAAAAGGCAAAGTGAAATAGAAAATAAAGAAAACACTGGAAGGAAAAAAACAAAAGAGAAAACAAAAAAAAAGAAGAGAAACTATAACAAAAACAACTGTAGCAAGGCAATGAAACGACAAAAAACCAAAGCAGGAAATAAAAAAGAAACCTTCTGAATCGCGAAGTGGGCGCCCATTAAGCACTCCACAGCGGTTTTCTGTGAGAAATAGTTTGGAGAAAGTTCTGGAAGTTTCCATTTGGTTTTAGGAATCTTCTGGGGTGTTTTTTATAATTACTTATTTCAAAGTCAGTTTTCTGTTTTATTCAATTGTTGTTTTCTGGTTTTCTACTTTTTATTTTTCGTTCCTGTTTTATTTTTATTTCTTTTCCATTTTCATTATTTATTTTTTCTCCTTTTCTTTATAAATGTTCATGATTGTTTCTTAGTTTTTTGAATACTTAAAATTTATAAACATATTGAACTTTTGGCAATAGTTTTTAAAGTTCATGAATTATTTTCAATTTTTTTATAAAAATTACTTTCATGAATATTTTTACAAATTCACAATCAATTTTAATATTGTGAAAATTTTATTAATTTGGGATTTTTTAAATTCGTAAATAGTTTTTTAAAATTGATGAATATTTCCAATTTCATGTTTTTTTCTAAATTGACGAACACTTTTTGTAGTTTGCAAACATTTTTTGAGTTCATAAACATGTTTTTAAAGTTTACGATCATTTTTGAATTCACGAACAATTTCGACAATTTGCATACAATTCTAGATTGATGATTTTTTTAATGAATGAATAATTTTGAAGTTCATGAACATTTTTTGAATTTGCATCACCTCATGTATCCTGATCAATAGCCCAAAGAAGTTTATTTCTGTTGTGCTTGAAGTCTGCCATGCTTACCTTTTTTTTTTTTTTTTTGGACTTTCGTAATACAAGTCAAATCGTGTCGAAAAGTTCCCACCACAGCATCTTCTCGTTAGCTCACTAGCCAGTGCTATATTTTTAGACATATGGCGAGTTTTCCTTTTTCTTGAGATACACTGGACAGTGTCAGTAAATCATGAGCTAGCAGTTCCAAAAACATGCAACCATTTGCAGAAATCGTGAGCAATTTTAACCCACGCGGCAATAAAAAGCAAATGATACGAGCGACTTGCTGAAATGGTCGCAAAGACGGCAAGCTAGGTCGTGCGGCAGTCCGTGCCTAGCGAGGCGAGCAGCCGGCCAGCAGCGGTCTCGGAGGGCGAGCCAGGCGAAGAACTTGATGCGGAGCGGCGCCCATGATTTCCACGTAAGCTTCCAGTGTAGGGCGTAGGTTGAGCCCTGGGAGAGCGCAAAGTAGCAAGAGCTAGCCGTGTACGAGCCCTTCTTGGTCCAGCGCCAAAGTAGCTTGTCGGGCTGGGAGGAAAGCATGATCGGCGTCAGTCGGCGCCACATGTCGATGTACTCCACCATAGCAATCGGTGTGAGGGCTCCCTGGATATCCTGGACCTAGGTCCGGTGATGAAGTCTGTCGGCCGCCGAGCGCGTTTTGCGACGACGCCGTGGAACGAGAGAGGTCGGAGCGGGTGCGATCTCTGGGACGGTATGCCCATCTAACCAGTTGTCCTCCCAGAAGCGACAAGTCTGTCCATCGCCCAGCACCCAGGTGGTCGAGGCACGGAAGATAGCCGAGGTCTCGGCATCAGGAGGGATCAGAAGGTGGCTACATGGCCGGGTCGTGTCCGTGCGCTGCAGCCAGCACCATCTAGTGCGCAGGGCAATACCAACGCGGCGCAAGTCTGGGATGCAGAGCCCGTCGTGGGCTAGCGGCCGGCAGACCTTCTGCCAATTGACCAAGCAGTGCCCGGCTGAGGTATCGCGACGGCCGTGCCAAAGAAAATCTCGGATGATCCGATTGACCTGTTTCAGGATGGGCGCGGAGAGGGCCATTGCCATGAGCAAGTGAGTGGGCATGGCCGAGAGCACATGCCGAACCATGGCAAGCCGTTCGCCTCTGAACTGCCTGCTTCTTACACAAAAGCTACCGCCAACATGCAGCAGCCGCGTCTATTTCCCCCGTTCTTTGTTTCAAATTCATGGATGATTTTCCGCCCCCTAAATATGCAGTGATCAATTACACATTTACACCACACCATTTCCATGGAAAAAATAAAATAGAATTACACCACACCATTTCCATCGCAAAAATAAAATAGAATTACACCACACCATTCCATCGCAAAAATAAAATAGAATTACACCACACCATTGAGATGTCTTCCAAAATGTTCGAAAACGACTAAAATGAGCCAACCGTCAGAATTTTTGGATTTGTACAGATAAGAAAAGCCCAGCAGATTCAGGCATGAGCTATTGCAGGTGATCGAACCGATTCAATGTAGGGGTGACCAGAGATCGATCGTGCTTTGTATATAGGTGCGGCTTATGCCTATTGATCTCCCGGCACCGCCAAACGCAACCACTTCCTGCAGCGACTTGCTCCTCATGTCGACAGCGACCACCCACGCCTTGTCGTCCCTGAGCCTCTCTTTGCTCATCACGTAGACGACGTCGTCGCCTCGCAAGCTTATGACGGGGTGGCCTGTCATGAGCATATGGAAGGGCTTCGGCAATGGCGGCCAAAATGAGAGAGACGTCAGAAGATCTCAACTCGCAGTCCTGGCGCCATTGTTCCTCCTTCCACGGCTTGCCGACGATCTTCTTGCTCCACGCGGTGACTGTCCAGCCATCACCAGGGTGTTCGTCAGACCGCTTGTCGACATACTTGATGCAGCCTTGGTCGACAGCGGCGATGTCCCTGGTTATGACGGCGTCCCACTTGCGCTCACTGAAGGAGTGCGGCAAGGGGACGTAGCGGAGCTCCGGGTCGTCGAGGAGTACGTCGCAGAGCAGGACGCCGCGCCAGAGGTCGGCCCAGCCCACGAAACCGCCGCCGCCGCGGCCGAGAGTGAACACCTTACTGGTACAGAAGAAGACGGAGTCCAGGGCAGGGTTCACGGCAGTGGCATCAAGCTCCAGCTTGTTCTTGGTCCAGGTGTTTGTCTTGGAGTGGAAGCGGTGGAGGTCATACGCCATGTCCCGTGTGCCCTTGAGGAACGCAATCACGTAGTCAATGCCAGCGGGGCCCTGGGGTTGCAGGTCGAGTTGACGCCGGCGGCTCGTGCTGTTCGGGTTGCAGCGCAGGAGTGCGACGTCCCTGAGACCGAAGTGGTCATCAGGGTGCGGGAGAAGCGTGAGCAGTGCGGCGGCGGGCTGGTAGACGAAGTAGTCGAACGTGTCCGGCTGGGTGCACAAGTACCGGTGGCCGATGACGACGCCGAGCAAGAAGAGGCCGTCCGCGGCGGCGAAGATCCTGGGTTCGGTGGCGAAGCGCGTGGGCTTCAGGGCGGGGCAATTGACGCAGATATGCGAGACTAGCGGCGGGCGGGCGGCGATCATGGTGACCTCTATGGCATGGCCTCCCCTGGTGGTGGTCCCGGCGGCGTCATCGCCGCCGTCGGCTATGTAGGCGGAGACGTCGAGAAGGACCCAACTCGGAGGAGCATCGGCGCGGCGGTTGGCGCCGTTGAGTGAGGTCTTACATGCTGGTGGTGGAGCCGGCGGTGTCAGCGAGACGCCGAAGATGGCGGTCTCCTTCACGTTGTCGTACTCTTCCAAGCGGTCTTCGTCGTCGTGAAACCTAGTTGCGCCCTCCTCCTCCATGTACATGGATCTTCCCCTCCTTTCAAGGTTGTCCGGCTAGTCAAGGTTGTCCATCTATATAAAGAGAAGAGGATTGCTTGCTGCCTGAATTATGATGGTGGATTGCACTAGTTTCTAGCTGGAATCGGAGAGAAGAGGAATTCCAGGCGAGATCAGAGTCGGAGAGGGGAACCAACAGCTCTCGACGCGCTCATCAGCAGGCTTCAGGCTAGAGCCCAAGAATCAAGAGGTGAACGATGTACCGGCTTGGGATGACATGGATCTAAGTATCATAGCATCTTGACATGCTGATCATGTGGGACATCACAATAGCCATAGCCTACAGCCGAACAACTGGATTAGATCAGCTACTTATGAACATCAACCGTACAGAATGAAGTCGCACTTGATTCATCATTATCCATAAACCAACAAGTAGCAAGCAGTACACATGATATATGGTGCCATTAGAGGCACTACTTCTTGAGCGGCAATTTTATTTAGGCGAATACTGCTCCGCTAGGTAATCACATCACTGGGCCGCGGCGTGTAGCCCAACCTTGGCCGTCAGTTCCTCCTTGATAGCTCCGACAACCCTGTCCTTGACATCTCCTTCCTTCATGAACAGGAAGGTTGGCATGGCCTCCACGCTGAATTGCTCCGCAATGGGCTGTTTGTACAACAATAAAGCTTTGTTAGTATATAACACAGCTCTGCATTTGTACGAGGATACTCTGTAAAAAGCTCCGTCAGTTCCATTACCTTCAGTTCATCAACGTCCACCTTGAGGAAAACAGCATTTGGGAACTTCTTGGCGAGATCAGCGAAAACTGGAGCCATGATGCGGCATGGTCCGCACCATGATGCAGTGAAGTCAATCACCACCTGTTACAGAGAAAACAAGGTTAACATGAACTTGACACAGTTGTGCAAAGCATGGCTCAATAATGCTATTGGTACTTCAACACCATAAACGCCTACCAGAGCTTACAATCCAGGTTTATAATTTACGTGAAGAGAATAGCATTAGAATTTTATGATATTCCACAATTTCTGAGTTGAAAATCCATGAAAAGTTATAAACTGCCCCACACACACAAAAAAAAAATGCAAACTACGTACAAGATAATCATCATATAAATTCCTGGTTCAGAGGTTTAGTGGAGTTAGCACAATCATTCTTACTCCACAAACTTGAAGAGGCGTTTGGATCTATATACAAAATACTGTTGCAAATTTGTAGCACCATCGAATAGGGGATAATTGAGTGCAATAGCGATTCCTGCAATCTAAAAGAAAAAAACGAAAGGACTCTCTCATCCCCATCAATACACCACAAAACTAGCAAGGCAGCAATACACCACGAAACAATGCGGAAACAATGCTATAATAAGAGATATCTAAAGAGCTATGCCATCTGCATCACGAAAATATGTTCTATTACAGCATAACCAACACTGGTTTCAGACAAAGAAAAGGGGGAAAAGAATACAGTGTCTCAAATCTGATGGCATGCCATTTTTCTCCGGCCTACTGGAAGTGTGACCAACTGGCTTAACGAAGCCCTGACGTCCAGATAACTACTACTACTACCAGTACACACGGTTTAGACCTACTGAAACTGTCTGTTACCGCTGCAATTTTTTCAGTCAGAAATATCAGATCCCCGGCAGCCCTACGATGGGGAAAAGAAACCGATACCAGTATGCTCCCCGAATCATCAATCAAACAATCCAACCTGATTAAGCAGAAATTCCTCCTCGGGTGGCCACTACATATACGAACTCATTCACCAAAACCAAACAGTATATTACTCCTAGGTTTGAGATTTGGTTGACCAAAACTAGCACCGACGCTCGACGTAGGGCTCGAGCAGGATCTGAAACAAGACCAGCGCTAGGGCATCCGCGTTCGTGCCGCTCTTGCGGAAGTGGATATATAGGGGGAGGAAGAGGGGGAGAAAGAAAAGAGATCAATCCACAAAGACAGATGCATACCAGCTTCTTGGCGGTGTTGGCCTCCTCGATCTGCATGGTCCACTGCTCCAGGCTGTGGACGGAGATCACCTCCGCCGCCCCTACCGCCGTCGCCGCCGCCGCCGACGCCGCCATCTCTCTCTCTCTCTCTACTGGGCAAGCACCGCTTATTTCTCACGCGCACTTTGTCGTTGCGTTGTGCGTCTGTCTCGAATCCCGGCTCGCCTTCCCAAGGATATTGTCCGGCCGGAGTCAGATTTTATCCTGCGGGAGCGGGACGAATATGCCCTTTCCTCCTGCGGGAAATTACGGTTTGAGCCCCTGTATCTGTATCCACCCGGTCTGGAACTGTTGACCGGCCAGGTCAGATGGGTGTTTCGATTCAGACTCAAACGGAGGCAACCAGCCGGAAAAAGTCTAATTTAAACCTTGTAATTGTAGAGGTCGGGCGGAATGAACCTCTGAATTAAAATCCCAGTCGATTGTACCTTGAACTATGTAATTCTAGTCTAAATCGAACCTTGACATCGTGTCAACTGGGATTTGTCTGGTGGGCCGGCCCGTTTTTTTTCTTCAAAAATAGGAGTAAATTCCAAAGGGCGCACACCTACTCCTTGCTAGACCGGCCCACTTAAGTTTTATTTCGTTATTAAAAACAAAAAAAAAATAGAGCACGGGGTGGCTCCCTTTTTCTTCCTTTTCTTCTTTCTATTCTTTCCTTCTTCTTTTTATTTTTCATTTCCCGATTTTTCTTAAATTCGTTAATCTTTTTCGAAAACGGCAAACTTTTTTTCAAATATTTCTCACAGTGTGGCAAATTATTCACGCAGTGCGGCACGCAAGGCACATCACAGCGGTCAGGCACAGAGCCAGATGGAGCGAGCCGGCATAACGCACGCACACACTAGTACACATCACACGGACGCCAGTGCGTCAACGGCGTGAGCTACGGCGGGGACGTTGTCCAGGCACTGAAGTATAGCTCCACATCAACGAACGCCGGCGAGCAGGCGTCCTTGCTGGACACACGTGTTGAACAATTTGTAATATACGTTGAACAAATTTTGAATACACGTTGAACATTTCTGTAATATACCACTGAACAAATTTCAAAACCATAGCAAACACTTTATATTCATTGAAAAATTTCTAATATACGATTAACATTTTATAATGGATGACAAACTTTTTTTGTAATATACTGTCAACATTACCTAAATATACAATAAACATTTTGGCAACACACAATGAACTTTGTATAATATAGGAGAAAATAAACAGTAACAAGAAAAGAAAAAAGTAATCAAGAAAAATAAAAAGTATAAAAAAATAAATAGAAACAGAAAATAAAAATAAAAAACGAAAGGAAAAAAGAACCAGAAAAGAAAAATCGAAAAAACAAATAACAAACGAAAAACCTGAAGCAAAACAATGCGCAGCACGCGTTGCTGTGAACTGGGTCGGCCCAATCCCGGTCATCCTTTGCCACGTCGACAATCCCCGTTTGGGAAATGACCCGAAGATTTAATTTAGACCGGGATTGCATAGTTCATGATGCAATCGACCGAGATTTCGATTTGAGGGTTCATTCCGTCTGACCTCTACGAGTTCATTGTTTAAAATAGACTTTTTCCCAGCCAGCCTGACTACCTGAGGCGTGTTTCTGTGTAGCAAATATGTTCCTTTTTTGTACCTTGGTGAATTTGTTTTACCTTGTTCCTTTTTAACAGTAGAGCCTACTCAGCCCCTCCTACGTGGGCCCTGCCTTGTAACTAGTCCATGTAGTGATGGTCGTCTCTACTGTTTAAAGGGAAACACTCTATGACAACGAGTTATGTTCATCATCAGACCATTTTCTCTCCGTTGATTCGCTTTCTATCTCGCGGTCCAGACATCCCTTTCCAACAGACCGTTTTGCACGCCAAAAGACTAATGTTTGCATTAATATTGTGACCATTTCAACACAAGTAGACTTTGCCACCCTAGCTAGTAGTGTTTTGTCAAAGGATGTGGTTAGGTCTCTCAGTCCAATGACATAAAACATGTAATAAAGGGAAAAAAAAAAGAACTGGATTTTTTTTGCACAGATCTTAATGTAAGATCTCATGAATATGGCACCGACTAAGACATAACCAAGTCTCGATCCACTGAGATTTAACAAGAATGTTTGTCAAATCGCTACGAGGCAACCTCTAGACTCCTGTATATGTGTCTTGTTGCCCCAAATCCCCGGAAAGACCCAAATTGCTGACCCGCCACGTCATCACTCATCGCCCCCCCCTCGCAACACCGCCTCTATATATACCCGCCCACATTCTCCACCTCCCGGTACTACCCCTCACCTCACCTCGCTTCATAGTCCAAGCGCGCCGCAAAAAACGCCCAGAGCTCGAGATGCTTCCAGAGGAGAGTGCCCGCTCGATCGAGACGGCGACAACTTCATCTTCCACTTCCAGTTCGGCACCTTTCCCCTCCTTCCGTTATGTTCTCCTTCACGCCCGGGCTGCTGCATGCGCTTGATTCATATAAGCCCTCACAAAAAAAATACTTCACAAGTTGGTGATACTTGTGATCTGCGTTGGGTTTTCCGCGAAGAGGAGCGGGTGATGCAACACATTATAGATAAGTATTTCCCTCAGTGAGAACCAAGGTTATCGAACCAATAGGAGTAGCACGCAACCCCCGTCTTCAGCGACCGCACACCAAGAAGCAAACACTTGCACCCAAAGCGGGCAAGAGGGTTGTCAATCCCCTTGGACTCGTTATTTGCAAGCAAATGAAGTGTGTAGATGATAGTTGATAAATGTAAATTGAAAAATAAATAAAAGACCAATAAATGACAGTAAGGTAATGAAATCTTTTGTAAATATATAAGTGAATAAACCCGGGGGCCATAGTTTTCCCTAATGACATCTCTTATGTAGTAGGTATACGGTGGTAAACAAATTACTATTGGGTAATTGATAGAAAAGCGCATAGTTATGCAATATTTATTCACGGCAATTGTCGGTGTCGAAACCGGCGGATCTCGGCTAGGGGGTCCCGAACTGTGAATCTAGGAACGATGGTAACAGGGGACGAAGGAGACGGTGTTTATCCAGGTTCGGGCCCTCGTGAGGAGGTAAAACCCTACGTCCTGCTTGATTGTATTGCTGAGTATGAAGGTTATAGAGTAGATCTACCTTGAGATCAAACGAGCTAAACCCTAATGAGTTGACTTGTCCCTCTACGAACTAAACCCCTGGTTTATATAGACACCAGGGGTCCCTAGGGTTACAAATGGCCGGTTCCCATCCGGGCATAGATACGCCCATTCTTACTTGGAGGACACACCAAGTCTTCGGAACCTTCCCCCTAAGCATGGGGTCATCCTGTAGTCCGGCCTTCCCGAAGATGTCCCAAGGCGGCCCACCGGGCTGGTCCACATAAGATAAGCCAACAGGCCGAGGACCCCTTAATCCCGGACTCCCTCAGTAGCCCCCGAACTAGCCTCCAACGCCGGTCTTCAGGACATCCAGCTGCTCCGCACATCCAGAGTGTTCGGCTTGCGAGGCGAGTTCCTTTCTTTCATGCTTCGGCCGTACTTAGCTCAACCATCGATGACACCCTGCCTTCCGAACATACCTTGCTTAACCTTGAAGGCCAAACGCCTGAGTGTGAATAGTACCCTTCCTGACAACTTTTCTGACGAAAGGCTCAGACGGGTCGTGGCCACTTAACCAGTTACAAAAACTCGATTCGAGGTTCGAGGCCACCTTTTTATTGGCACGTTCGATCGACATGAAGATCGTGCTCCATTTTTTACGGGATATGATCAATGATTTGGGCTATCCGACGCGCGCATAACGGGGCGGTCGCTTCGGGAACTGGCGCAGCTCACGGCGCAGTAAGGTGATGCTTGGTGTTACGGCCTTCCATAAAAGGGAGAAAAACATCTTCACAGCCCTTCCACGCTCCCCAGATTCGCTTTCCCAAACCTTCCTCGCTTCGAGCGCGCAGATCTAGTCTTTCTCCAACCCTTCCCCCAACACCCATCCTTCTTCCCCGAGCACGGCCATGGCTGGTTCAGGCTCGCAAGGCAAGTGGGAGGCCTCGTGTGTCACCGAGGACTACATCCAGGAACTGAAGCGCACCGGCTACCTCTCGGTCGATGTCGCCCACCGCGCCCCCAAGAGGGCCAAGTAATCCCTACGCCACAGCCCGGGGAGCGGGTGATGTTCATTCCCCATTTCATCCGGGGACTGAGCTTCCCGCTGCACCCCTTTGTAAGGGGCCTGATGTTCTTCTACGGGTTGGACTTCCACGACCTTCCCCCAAAATCCATCGTGCACATATCAGCCTTCATCATCGTCTGCGAGGCCTTTCTGCGGGTCCAACCACACTTTGGCTTATGGCTGAAGGTCTTCAACGTCAAGCCGAAGACAGTAAGCAGCCAGCATGCGGACTGTGGGGGAACGGTGATCAGCAAGCTCCCTTGGGTCCAGTGCCCGGAGGGCACCTTCATCGACACCATGAAGACCTGGCAAAAGGAGTGGTTCTATATTACCGAACCACGTGCCGCAGATTGGGCGGCCCCTCCCGAATTCAAATCTGGTCCTCCCACGAGGCTAACCTCGTGGATCAAGAAAGGGCTGGACTGGGGGTCGGCCTCTGAGGTAAAGGCGCTGCAGGAACGCATCGGAAAGATGCTGGAAGCAAACATCGGCCTGACCAATGTGGTTCAGGTCATGCTTCGTCGCCGCCTCCTCCCCTGCCAGCTCCGGGTCACATCGATGTGGGCCTATAAGTCCGACGATCCTCCCACCGTGCGCAAACTCTACCGCACTACTCGGGAGAAGCTATGGAAGGCGCTGTTCAAGCCCCAGGAGGAGTGGCCGGCCAAAGAGGAAGACACCGGCCTGGAAGCCGAACACCCTCCGCTTAAGGTAAAGCTTCAATCTTCAATCTTTTATCTTTAGGTTCGGTCTTTTTAGCAAGGATTCTAACCTCTCATTTCCTGGTTTCCCTAGGGCTGGCTAGCTAAGGCCATGCGGATCAACGGCCCTGCCCCGCTGCCCGAAGCCCCCAGGTCGACCCTTTTGACGGCGATGCTGGTCGAGGCGCCGTATTCGGCGCCAGAGAAGAAGGACAAGCCGAAGAAAGGCGAGAAGAAGGAGACCTGTCAGGGATATAACTCCATGATATAACCCGCCCTACTGGGCCGGGTCAACATATCAGCAGTAATGTGACCCAGCTCAAGGTGGGCCGTGTCCCGAGTACAAGATGAGTAAGGTGGTGGCTGACCAAGACGCCGGACGGCCCAATACCGGAAGATGGCGGCTCAAAGCCCATGAAGCTAAGGACGCCGATTAAAGTGTCCTTGAGATACAAGACAAGTTAGAGATGCCATAGGACACGAGACATAATATGACCCGGACTCTGTTGTAAACCCTAGGGCTTGGCCTGTATATAAAGGCAGGCTCCTAGGGCCGAAAGACTCAAGTTACAACCTCTCGATAGCTAGGTTAGCGATTCTGCACCCTTGTAATCGAGATCTATCCATCTAATACACAAAAAGTAGAACATATGCTATTACCTCCATAGGAGGGGCCGAACCTGGGTAAACCCGACTCTCTCTCTCGCTTGACCCCTTCGAGTCGTCACCAAGCGGCGATGGCCTCACACCTAAGTCCTGTTACGAGGACATCTGCCGGGTTGATAAAACCACGACAGTTGGCCCTCGCCCAGTGGAGTTGAGTTCTCGAAGGGGATCCAGTCAGGATTTGGGAAGTTTGCGGTGAACCAGATGATCAAGAACCATCGTGACAGGATCTATGAGCCGGTCTGGAGCGTCAAGGACGACCCGATCAGACATGGGTCACGAGATCCCGCGGGAGAGATTGAGTCAGAAACTTCCGAGCCGGACATCTACATCGACATCGATGAGCCGACTCGAAGCGCCCAATCCAATCAACATCAGGACGGTCTTCGCCGTGTATTCGTTGGCTTCACGCAATGGGTCAGCCTTTCGGATGATCCGGCCTCCAGCGGCGACGTCCTCGTCGATTCGGACGACACGTCATCTACAGGAGACACGGAGTCAATCTGCCCTCTTTATGATGGCGGACTTGGGGGTTCTTTGGAGACCGAAGCCCCTGAGGAATACAATGAGTCGCCTCGCCAAGTTGCCGTCTACATGGCCGGGGCTACAACAGTTCCAGATCCGACCACGGCTGGAGGTTCTGGCGGGTCAACCAAAACACCGGCTCAGGCTATGGCTGATCTTATGGCCGAGATGGCAAAACTCATGGATACCCTGGTCACTACGGAAAACCAAGAAGAGCGCAATGTGGAGCTAACCAAATTGCGTACTCAAATAATTGAGGTACAGAAGGAGATAGATGCTGAAAACGCACGGATGGCAGATTTACAGGCACGCATACATCAAGAGACGGAACGCCTTAAAGCTGAGGCCTGGCGATTAGGGGTTCAGAGAGAGGCATCGGAGGCAGTTTACAAGAGAAGACGCCACCGTGGACTCCCCCCGAACCTTGAGCCACAACAGTTTTTTAACACCCCACAACAGACACCAGGGACTATTCAGCAACCCGGGAATCGGCAAGAGGAAACGGCTCAACCCCCGCCGGCTCAATCCCCCCCTCGGCGATTTCAGACGCCGCGGGGCCACTTTTCCAATCCTGTTGACAACATGTTGGCTGCAACTTGGAATTTGGAAGCATTTCCCATTAATGGAAACTCTCCTCTCGAGGTTCAAGCCAGGAACGCTATCGAGATGCTGAAGACTGCTGTGGTAGAACATGCACATTATTCGTATAGCCGGGACCGGATGCATTCCACTCCCTACGCTAGCAAGGGCCGCCATGTGGAGTCCCCGGCCGTCTCTAGCAGTGGGCGAAGACAGCAGCATCAGGTCTCTCCGACTCGTCCAGTGCCATCATACGCGCAGGCAGTTGTTGATGCCGCGAGAGGTGCATGACAGGCAGAAGCAGAAGCAGCAGCACGGGCGATCTAGCAGCTTCACCCTCAACCGACGAGTTTGGGGGCTGGGTCCAATAGTAGGACGATTGGTATACCATGTTTATCTCTGGCGCTCCGCGCAGAGCGCATGCCCAAAGATTTCAAGGGGCCTCGTAAGGTGCCAAACTACATGGCAGATCTTGAGCTGGCTTCTTGGATCGAGAGTTACAAGTTGGCGATGTACATGCTGGATGTCAGCGACCCTGTGTGTGCTAAATACTTAACCATGATGTTGGAAGGACCGGCTCGGACATGGTTGAAAAACTTGCCACCTAACTCCATAAACTCATGGACTGAGCTGAAAGAGCGATTCATCAAGAATTTCAAAGGAACCTGCAAGAAGCCTATGACGATAGTAGATCTACAACATTGCGTTCAACGAGTAGATGAGTTGGCTCGCCACTGGACTCGCCGGATCGTGGAGATCATCCACTCATCGGACAACATCACAGCGGCTCAGGCAGTCCTAATATTGGAAAAGAACTGTCATTTCCAGCCTTTGGTTCTGAAGCTTGGGCGGCTCAAGCGGAAGCTGCAAGACATGGGCAACTTGATGGACATCCTCACCAGGTATGCCGAGTCAGATAGTACAAAGGATCCCGGCTCAGACGAGGACAAGACTTCCAAAGGCAAAAAAGCTGAAGGAGGGAAAGGTCAGCACGGTCCAGGAGGCAACCAGGGGGCTCAGAATAAACGAAAGCAACCGGACGGCGGGTCAGACTTTGTGGCCAACACTAATACAGGTTTCAAGAACCAGTGCCGGAACGGTCGACCCGGAGGAGATTACAATGGGAATAAACCTCGCAATTATGAGGAGGTGCTTAAAGCACCTTGTCCTAAACATAGCACCCAAGATAAGCCGGCCAGCCACTCTTGGGAGAATTGCTATATCATGCAAGAGTTCCGTAGCCAGGCTTTCCAGAATAACTCAGGAGGCAATGGTGGAGGACATCTGGGTCAACATGGATCTGGCGGGTCACAAGGTGGCCCAGGGGCTGGTTTTCAACATCAAGGAAATCATGGCAATGGGCAACATCCTAGCCAGGGCAATCAGCATAATAACCAAGTGGGATTTCACAGTAATCCCAAGCAGTTGAATAACGGTCAGTACAACTAGCCCCTGAATCCTTGAATGAAATTCATAATTCTGGAGAGTATGAGAGAAGAAATCTTATGTCTCCAAGAGGGAAATAAATCGGCCCTGGAACACTAGTGGCCTTATCAAAACCTAGCTCCGTCGGCTCCTTTTATGTAAGTTGTTCCCCCCTTGTAGACTTCTGTATATACTTCTTTATGTTTCAAGTATGAATAAAGCCGATGTATTTTGTCGTTTCAACTTACAAGATGAGTTTGAGTCTTTATTTTCTGAAACAAAGGGCGCTTGGGGGCTTCCGACTCATCGAGTCTAGCTTTCTCACCCTTGTGACCCGGCATAACAATGCCACCTATCAAGGGCATTTGGGGGCTTCCAGCCCATCGGGCTCAGCTTTCTCACCCTCTTGACCCGACAAAATAAATGCCATATATGGTTAAACCTGCCTGTGTGCTTGATGCGACTCCTATCAGATGACCCCATGAACTCTTGACGAGTCAATCCTTTTTGGACCCTGAACTTGTTAAGGTTAAAACACCGTCTTGAGTCATGTGAGAGCCGGCACACGGAAAGCTAGGATAAACCATGGGTTATCATACCCGCTTCATTGAAGCAAGACCTGAGCCTCGAAAGCCGGTCTTTTTCTGTCGAGCCTTGAAAGCCGGCATTATAATCATATGTCGTTTGCATAAGGCTAGGACCACTAAAAGTACCTTGAAGGGGGGCTACCCTATATTTCTAACCTTCGGGAAACAATCCCCAATATGAATATTATGTGATGAAACTCATCACGCAAAAATATTCTGGGCACAACCCTGTTTTTACCAGTTTTTTGTATGAAATAACCAGGTTATTGGCTGCATGACAACAACAAATTATGTTATTGCATAAAGGGGCTAACAAAGGACCTCAAGCTTGGACATCAATTTTGGCCAAGATTCATTGAGTCAGCTTATCAATATATGTTTATTTGGCTTGTTTGTTACAGCAAGTTTCAGGTTCAAAATTATTGCCAGCCTATGCTTCAAAGACCGGGTTAAACGATTGAGTATGCGTGAGCAGCCAATCGACAAGCTATCCTATAAATTCAACATTGTTGGAAGAGGAATAGGTTGTTAAAATCAAAATCAAAGGCCGGGTCATTTTTCCCAGCTATATCTTATCAAAAGGCCCGTCAATGGAAGGATTGCATGGACAAGATGATGGAACGGCAAATAAAGTATCTAGCATCAAAGGTGCAATAACGTGCACGATGGCATGACAACAGTTTTCGGCTATCCCTATTACATGCTTAAGGAAGCGACGAATTGTTTTTCCACCCATACGTGGGGGCTTAAGTTGACGAGGTGACAATTGAGGAAGTTCAAATCGCCGACCGCATAATCCGGGTCAGTGGCGGCTAATCTTGCACATGAGACGCCTCCGGGTTATCCGCCGACTGGTCTTCTGGCTCCTGAATCTAAAGGTTCTCCACATCCCAATTGCAATCAGATAAAGCTTGGAACACAGCCTCGTCATCAAGATTTGAAGACGGGTCAACTTCAGGGGAAAAAACGTGCTCGCGCCGTTGAGGAGCCAGATTTTTTGTTATCAAATCAGGTGGTGGAATCCGAGTATGGTTGGCACCATAAGCCGCCTGGTAGCTCCTCAGCTTCATCTCAGAGACCAGCTGAGTCGACAGAATCTGAGCATCCTTGACACAAGCCGCATAATCTTCTTGGGAGAATTCTGACCTGTCATTTTTAAATTCGGGGAAGCCCTTTGCCAGTTCGACCGGATCAAGCTCTTCTCCGTAGGCTAGAGCCCGGCTCAATGCATATATTGCGCCAGATCGGGCAGCTGATCTCTTGAGCTCCGGAATATGTTGAGGGATGATGGAGAGATTTTCCAGTACATTCTTGATGTACTTTAAGGGCTGCTTATCCCCAAGTGTCGCCTTAATTGCGAGATGGCTCCCAGTATAGAGCTGCTCCGTCAGAGAGTAAACAACCTTGAGCATGAGCAGACTATTATCATAAAAACTGCTGGTCCGGGGGTGTGCAAAATGGAATCAATGTATAAGCCGGCATGAGCATTCTATCTATATTTCAAGAAAACAAGAGGACATATATACTTACCAAAAACAGCCTGGGCCATCTGGGCAATATGTCGTTTTAACCTGGACAACTCCTCGGTGATGAGTTTGAGCCGGCCCTCGGCATCCTCTGCACGCTTAACCAAAACTGTCTTTTCATCTTCAAAGGTTTTCTTCTCTTTTAAGAAGCCAACTTTGGTGTTTTCCAGCTCAATCAAAGAAAGGCGAAGTTTTTCTTCAACTTTTGCCTGGGAAGTCTGCCTTTTTTTCAGGTCCTTTTTCAAATTGGCCGCGTTGGACTCGGCTATCTCCAAAGCCTCCTGCATCATGAACGAAGTTTACATCAAGTCCCAAGTAAATTGCAAAGCAATGTATTTGGCACTTGGGGGCTAATGTATCTCAGCTCTTTTTTAACATTGGAGATGAGACAAAGACCCGACTCATCTCAAGGAGATGAGCCGGCCCTTGGGGGCTACAGGTCGAAAGCTCTTCAAAGTTATTACAAAAAGACCCGACTCATGTCAAGGAGATGAGCCTGCCCTTGGGGGCTACAGGTCAAAAGCTCTTCAAAGTTATTACAAAAAGACCTGACTCATCTCAAGGAGATGAGCCAGCCCTTGGGGGCTACAGGTTGAGTCAGAAACATTTTCAAAGACCCATCTTATCTTAAAAAGACAAAGATGGGCCTTGGGGGCTACAAAAGGATATATGATAGCATGAAAAGGAGAACATACCTCATATTTATTTTTCATCATGCTAATAAGGCCGATTTCCATCTCACGGCTTGTTGCCAGGCGGTCTAAGTAGGCAGCATGAAGATCTTCGACACTAAAGCTCTCATAATTTGGAAGTTCAAACTTGGTCTTCCCTTTTTCTTGCAGTACTGCTTCATCCTTAGCAACAACCTTTGTCAATACCCTGGAAGCCTCAGGAGCAGTATAACCCGTCCCAGTAATAATAACGTCAGGATTATCTTTGTTTATCACTGAAGGATTGGGCGGGTCAAGGTTAACTGCTGATGCAACTTCAACAGTTACGGCATCAGTGTTGATTGGCTCAGATGGAGGAGGCAAATCATTTTGGATTTCCTGGGGGTCCTCAGGATGATCAACATGGACTTCATGAGCCACCGGATTAGGAAGCTCCGGCTCAGAGGCCTCCGGGTTAACAAAAGACCTGTCAGTTTTCCTTTTCTTTGCTTTGGCCCTGCCAAAGTTTAAGAGTATAATAAGAAGAATGGAAAAATAATACATTACTCAAACAGATGAATTGATGAGGAATTTACCCTTGATTGATGACAAAGGGTGCCAGCTTGGACGTAGTCGAGTCGTCCGACGAAGGTGGCGTTTCCTGTTTAACCAAGGCATAGAAGTCAAAACATTGACACGTCAAGCCGGAGTTTTCTTTGGAAAGTTTGGAACATCAAATACCTTTGTTGATCGCTTCCTGGCGACTGATTTATCGGGTAAGTCCTCAACAAGATCGCCACTCCCACTTCGGGTTTGACGCCTAGACTGGTGCTGGGTTTTCTTCAAAATAAAGTAAGGGTCTAGATGAGCGTCCGGGTGAGAAAATCCTACCTTCCGAACAACCCGCCTTGTTTTCAGCAGAGGCGGAGGATCTGAGTCGGAAGATATGGAAATTACCTCAACATCGCCTGCACGGCTCGTTTCGACATCACCCTAAGAAGGAAAAGGCGTCAGATAAATTCAAGGAAATATGAGCAAAAGGTTAATTTTACCTCTGATCGGGTGTCAGTGGCGGCTGTTTCATCCATATGAGATGGCCCTTCTCCAGCCGCCTTACTTTTCTTCTTACTCAGGGTGGCTTTGGATTTGTTAGCCGCGGTTTTTGTATGCTTCCGATTCCAGAAAGAAGAGGTAGCCTACAAAATCAAACCATGAGAGCAAGCAAAGCAAAGGCTCAAAGTTTGTTCGAAAAGCCGGGTTAAAGATCTTAAAAGGTTTTATACGGGAGGAGCCGGGTTAAGGGCGTAGAAGGGTTTTAACCCGTCCTTGCTGCAAGTCTCCTGGTTTTCACCTAGCAGCTTCTTCACCATCCGGTTTATTTCCTCGGCCTCCAAGGAAAAATTGTTATACCGTTGAGCGTCGTTCAAGTCGCCAGAATAAGTACACATTAAGCCATTGCGCAGACTTAACGGCAGAATCCTCCAAGATACCCAACACCGGGTTAAGTCGACCCCAGTCAACCCGTTGGCTAGCAGAGCCCTCAACTTTGGATAGACATGGGCGTGTTGGGAGCGTTCCTCAGCAGAAGCCCAACCCGGAATCTCAAGATCCATTGGAAGCCGGTTGGGCCTGTAACCCGGCAAAGGATTTTCATCGGCAGGCACAGTGTTTCGGCAGTAAAACCAAGTCTTGTTCCACCCTTTAGGGTGGCTTGGTAAGGTGGCAACAGGAAAAAGGACATCCTTCTGCCTTTGGATTGAAACCCCGCCAAGTTCTAAGCCGGGACCATCCGTGCACTCTGTTTGCCGGTTCAGATAGAAAACTCCCTGAAGAGGGAGACAGTGTGTTCCGTTTGAAGATACACCTCGCAAAATACTTGGAACTGGCAAAGGTTCGTTATGGAATTGGAAGCCAAGTCTTGAGGATGGAGGTTGAAAAAGTGTAAGACGTCCCGGAAGAATTTCGACCCAGGACGTGAAAAACCCCTCTGTAGGTGATCCAAGAATATCACCACTTCTCGCTCCTAGGGGTGTGGGATCTCCTCTCCGAGGACGACTCGTCAGCCAACCATATTTTGAGGTGGCAGAAACCCATGATCCTCATAATCCTTTAAATGGATATCAGAAACTTGAGTCGCCACCTAGTTGTAGGCTTTTGACTCCGACATAATAAGTCGCCTGGATAAAGTAAAAAAGGGGCGGCTTAAATAAATGGTTCAAGAAAAATGATCTAAGTATCTGCAATAAAGGAGAAGTCTGGTAAAAGACCAGAGTTTTTACAATGGCCTAAATGCATGGCGAGTTACAAATACTAAGCCGGCAGAAGTAAGGGCGACTCATTAAGACAATAGATTCTTGGGAATTTTGCTAAGTATGAGACAAACAAGTTTCTCTCGAAGCAGCAACAATTTTGGATCTAAAAATAGCTCAAAAAGGCAAGAATATTTGGTAGCCCTAGCAGGAGGGCATGGGAGCAGTGACAATACGGTTCATCTAATACAAAGAAAGATTAAGACATGTCATACACAAAATGGAGTTGGTATCTCTACCGCCCTACTTTGGTGAATGTGTTCGTGGGATCTACTCACAGAGCTAGCAATGGCGATGAACCGGAGAAAAAATGTCGAAGAACTCGAAGAACCTCGAGGTGCTATAATGGATCTAGTCGGAAGGAAGATGAATTACTCGAAGCGGTCGACCGGTGACGGGGAAAGCACGCGGAGGATTGACTGACGAAGAAGGAGTGCCACGACAACCTCGAGGAAGATCGACGAGATGAGGAAGTTGCGGCGGTGGCGCGAGGAGCTTCCGGACTCGAGGAAGAAGAAGAAGCAAGAAGGGGAAGTGGAAAGTGAAATTGGGCCTTTCGGTGAATATTTAAAGGGAAGGAGCCCGAAGAGGCAACTGACAGGCACGACAATCGAGGGAATACAGTAAATTTTAGGAAACAAAAATGCCTCGATTTTCGGGATAAACAGATACGACCAGATTCGCCATGATGTCATTATTGTTTTTTCAGACTGACGACAGGTGACGTCATGATAAATGAACATTGGGAAAATGACAAGTGTGGGACCAGAACAAGCCGGCGTTGTGAAACCTGTTGAATATACCAATTCAAAGATGAGCCGCCACAGGAAGGAAAGCAATTGACATGAATGGATTCAAATCAATTTGGGGCCTAATGTCGGGGATATAACTCCATGATATAAGCTGCCCTACTGGGCCGGGTCAACATATCAGCAGTAGTGTGACCCAGCTCAAGGTGGGCCATGTCCCGAGTACAAGATGAGTAACGTGGCGGCTGACCAAGACGCCAGGCGGCCCAATACCAGAAGACGGCGGCTCAAACCCCATGAAGTTAAGGACGCCGGTTAAAGTTTCCGTGAGATACAAGACAAGTTAGAGATGCCATAGGACACGGGACATAATATGACCCGGACTCTGTTGTAAACCCTAGGGCTTGGCCTATATATAAAGGCAGGCTCCTAGGGCTGAAAGACTCAAGTTACAACCTCTCGATAGCTAGGTTAGCGATTCCGCACCCTTGTAATCGAGATCTATCCATCCAATACACAAAAAGCAGGACATAGGCTATTACCTCCATAGGAGGGGCCGAACCTGAGTAAACCCGACTCTCTCTCTCTCTCTCTCTCTCTCGCTTGACCCCTTCGAGTCGTCACCAAGCGGCGATGGCCTCACACCTAAGTCCTATTACGAGGACATCTATCGGGTTGATAAAACCACGACAAGACCCAAGCTGGTCTCCGCCCAAGAGGCCCCCCGGACGCTAAGTTCGGGGAGACCCAGGCCTCCTCCGCTCACGAGGAGGAGCAGACGGAGGAAGGGGGGAAATCGATTCCCCCAGCCAAGGAAAAGGGCGGCATTTGTGGATGTCGAGGAGGACTCAGCTCCCCCTTCTCCGAAGAGGCCCTGCACGGTCAAGGTGACCTTGCCCGATGTCAGCCCGGATTTCGATGAGGAATCCGAGGCGTTCGAAAGGGTACCGCGGAGGGTCCCCAGGGCCAAGCCCGCGGCCCAGAGGTACTGATTCCAAATACATTGCTTATGCGAGATGTTTGCTGCTGACCGGACTAATGCCTCCCATGTCGCAGCCCGGCCCGTGATCTCCCAACCGAATAGGTCTCAGAGGGGGATCCCCTGCTAGCCGAGCTGGCGGAAAGCGGAACTGCGTCCCGCACTTCCCCTCACTAGGCCACCGACGAGGCCACGAAGGCGATATCCCAGAGGACCCCTCCTCGGCCGAATACTGAGGGCGAGGAAGTCATGACCGTGGCTCAGACCTCGGCGGTCGAGGACCAGGAGGTTAGCCCCCTCCTAGTAAACAAAGAGGGAGGCTGTGAGTCATCGGAGCTCCCTCCGAAAACGGCTCCGGAGACCACCAAGTCTCCGATATCGGCGACTCTACCTTCTCAACAGGGAGGAGTAGCGGTGCCTCCACCGGTGCCGCCCGTGATGGGGCATGCCACAATCGGGTGGCCAGCCGCGATGGAGGAGGCCTTGCGTAGCTCCGCCATCGCCGAAAACCACCGCATCCTTATGGGTGCAGTTCTGTAAAGCATTCAGTCCGTTGACAGCGGACTGAAGGAGGCCTTCGTCGGTCTTTTGGCGGGCTTCAAGGTGAGCCATGTAATGCTCCTTTCTCCATCCGGAATTTGTTTGTGAGGTATATATATTCCGTATAGGTATAGTAGCCCCCGAGCCCTGCGTGAGTTTAAGAAACTTACCCGGGGATCAGAGGACCTCAGGTCCCGAGTAAAATCGATATTTTGACTATTTCTGGAGATGGTCTGAAAAGGTGGGTCTAGGACCAACAGTTCTGATGTATGTCTCACATATTTTTTTGCTTTGCAGGCCTCGTCATCGGTGGCGGCTGTCCATGACGTGGAGCTGGCCGAGCTCAACCGGAAGCTCAAGAGCTCCGACGAGGAGCTTGACCGTCTGAATAAGCGATTTGATGAAATGCAAAGTGAGTTGGAATTGTGTCTCGGAGACTTTGTCTAATCCTCATTGATTGAGGTTCTTTTAGTTTTCAAATCCTGAATTTTGGTCTTCCATTGTATTTGTAGCCGTTTCTTCCGAGGTCGAGAACCTCAAGGCTGAGGTGGAGAAGGCCAAGCGAGAGGCTGCCGATCATAAGATGGTGGCCGACTAGGTGGCGGCCGAACTGAGCTCCCTGAAGGCTGCTAGTGAAAAGCACGAAGCTCGGGTGGCCGAGGTGCAACCAGAGCTCCAAGATGCTAGCACTAAGTGTGAGGCTCTTGAGCAGAAGACCAAGGACCAGGCGGCCAAGCTATCCACGTTGTCTGTCGATCTTAAATCGGAGCGTGTAGATAGGCGGTCTTTTGAGGAAGAACTCCGCCAAGTCAGGATGATTGCGGATGATAAGCCGTACTTACTGCAATGTGCCTTTGGTGGTAACAGGTTTGCTCGTCTTACACGGCTGTGGCGTTCCTCAGGTGCCTTTGCGGATCTTCCAAAGAGTGTGGCGGATGCGGCCAAGCACTTCGCGGCTAGGGACGGGGATGCGGAACAGAGGCTGTTCTTGGCGCAATTTCAGACCCCTGAGCCCCGTCCCGTTCTCAGTTATCAGATGAAGCAGCTGATGGAGCTTCATCGGATGGCGGAGCTGGCCTTGAAGGACCTCTGCATTCGGTTGTGGCCTTCGGAGCCACTACCGGGCAGTTATTTCGGCCTGGTGCAGAAGCTTTGTGACGCCTTCTCCTCATTGAGGTCGTGAAGCGTTCTGTATGTATTGAGGGAGCACGGATGGCCTATGCGAGGACTATGATGCACTGGCCAGGGATGAAGCTGCTCGAGATGGCTACAGCGCCCCCGCTGCCTGGGAAGGAGCATAGGCGCCCTGAACTGTATTTTGCCGCTGCAATGGAGGGTGCTCGGTCGGTAGAGACCCAGTGCCCTAAGGATGTAATTTTCGAGTGAACATGTTATTGTATGTCCGATGGATATTATATTTGATAATGCGTATGCATGGTTTATCATGCTTTGGTGTTTTGATTATTTTGACTCCTATGTGGCCGTTTCTGGAACTGAAAGTTACCAGTCGTCGGCTTTAGCCCCCATGTAATTATTACAAGGGGTGTTCCGTCATCCGCAGTATTATCCTTAGCCAAATTATTGAAACCCAGAGGCGGTGGTGCGAGAGGTGGGAACGAGGCAATCGGACTGCAGTGTTGTGCGGTATTCGGGTGAACCGAGGTAAAAACCATTACCACGTGGCTTGCGAGAATGCAAACCCCTCGTATGACACGGAATAATCTCTATCGATTTTTAGTTTGACACTTGTGCTCGGATTGCAGACCGGTTCACGCTTATTATGACGGTCAATTTTCGGCTTTCTCCACTGAGGTACTTGACCAGGCGAGGTGGAAATACAATCGCAGTGGTTCTCCCTTTACCCTTTTAGCCGAACGAGCGGAACGTAAGAGGGTAAGCATAGGAGCCGGGCAACCCAACCTTTGACCTAAGACATAATTCGGAACCGATGCATATAACGCAGAAATCCGACACGCCGGACATATAAAGGACAATGCCGGGACGATGCTTGGGACGAGCTTTATAGCTAAGCCCCTCGGTCTATTAGCCGGTAGCATCGAATTTGTACCGAACAGTTTTGCTTCCGGAGGCGGGGAGTTGGAAAACACTTTATAAAATGCCATAATCAGACCGTAAAAGGTGATCTTTATATATTATGAATTTTTACAATTCATACTACGGGCATAACTGTTACAGGTATTTTTAGAAATAAATGTATAGGGGAGGTTTGATCGAGGCTCTTGATCTGTGGCTTGATGTCCTTGGCGTATCCCTGTGCGCCTCCATTCCTTTTCTCTTGAAGAGTAGCATGCTCCTTTAAAGGTGGTTATAATCGGCGAACAGACCTTTGAGGGAGGTACATGTTTAAATCGCCGAGACATGCATGAGTTTGACACCTGCTATGTTGAGAGTAGTTCGGTCGACCCGACCACTCTGTTGTGATGAGGTGTCCCCCCGCAGCTGCCCATGGTATTTTAAGCGCAAAATTGTGCCTTCTCGGTACGTACCTGATGGGTAGCAGGGACGTGCTGTGGGGGGCGTCCCTATTTGTAATGAACAGGAGATTGCTCTGGGAGATCGGGTCGTGCTCGGACCCGCTTGCTCACCCGTCGCAGCTTGTCGCCTGGTTGGGGTCCTGGTGCCTCGATCCAGGACTGGAATTCGGCTGCTAGAGCCGCTGTGTGTTCCTCAGTCCGGAGTGAGCGTTCTGTATTGCCATTGACGGTGATGACCCCCTTTGGCCCAGGCATCTTGTGCTTCAGGTATGCGTAGTGGGGAACGGCGTTAAAGAGAGCGAACGTTGTACGGCCGAGCAGTGCATGATAGCCAATGCGGAAAGGCACTATATCGAAGATCAAGTCTTCGTTACAGAAGTTATCGGGCGAACCGAACACTACTTCCAGCGTCACGGTTGACGTGGCTTGAGACTGCGTCGGTATTTCCCCAAAGAGGAAGGGATGATGCAGCACAACGACGGTAAGTATTTCCCTCAGCCATGAAACCAAGGTATCAATCCGTAGAGGAAGATCATGCACCCAAGTAAACAACACCTGCACACAAACAACAAATACTTGCAACCCGACGCGAAAGAGAGTTTGTCACGCTCTCTACGGTAATAAGATAGATTGGATAATGATAGTTTTGGTAAATAGATCTCGCAAGAACACAAAATAAAAGAAGTAAATAAAAAGTGCAGCAAGGTATTTTTGTGTTTTTGGATATATAGATCTGAAAACAAAAGATTGCAAAAACGTAGATCGAAAAGAAATATGATGGAAAAGTAGACCCGTGGGCCATAGGGTTCACTAGTGGCTTCTCTCATGAGTATAGCACACGGTGGGTGAACAAATTATTGTTGGGCAATTGATAGAAAATCGAATAGTCATGACGATATCCAAGGCAATGATCATTATATAGGCATCACGTCCAAGATAAGTAGACCGACTCCTGCCCGCATCTACAACTATTACTCCACACATCAACCGATATCCAGCATGCATCTAGTGTATTAAGTTCATGGAAAAACAGAGTAATGCAATAAGAACGATGACATGATGTAGACAAGATCTATTCATGTAGGAATAGACCCCATCTTGTTATCCTTAATAGCAATGATACATGCGTGTCTTGATGCCCCTTCTGTCACTGGGAAAGAACACCGCAAGATCGAACCAATCACAAAGCACCTCTTCCCATGGCAAGAAAAATCGATCTAGTTGGCCTAACTAAACCAAAGATTCGAAGCAGAAATACGAGGCTATAAGTAATCATGCAAATAAGAGATCAAAGAAGACTCAAATCATATTCATGGATAGAAATTGATCATGAACTCAAAATTCATCGGATCCCAACAAACACACCGCAAAAGTTTACATCAAATAGATCTCCAAGAGACCATTGTATTGAGAATCATAAGAGAGAGAGAGAGAGGAAGCCATCTAGCTACTGCCTACGGACCCGTAGGTCTATGGTGGACTACTCACGCATCATCGGAGAGGCACCTATGATGAAGATGAACCCCTCCGTGATGGTGTTTAGATTGGATCTCAAGGTTCTGGAACTTGCGGCGGCTGGAATTGTGTTTCGTCGACTCCCCTAGGGTTTCTGGAATATTTGGGAATTTATAGGCATCATAGGCGGTGGAGAGGGGTCCCGAGGAGGGCACAACCCACCAGGGCGCGGGCAGGCCCCCCTTGGCGCGGCCTGGTGGGTTGTGGTCTCCTCGGCCCACTCCCCCGGCACTTCTTTGGTCCATTGGGTGTCTTCTGGTCCAGAAAAAATCTCCAAAAAGTTTCATCATGATTGGACTCCAAAAATCTCCAAAAAATCTCCAAAAATGATATAAAGTGGTAATAAAACGATGGTAAAACATCCAAGAATGATAATATAACAGCATGGAACAAGCAAAAATTATAGATACGTTGGAGACGTATCAGCATCCCCTAGCTTAATTCCTACTCGTCCTCGAGTAGGTAAATAATAAAAACAGAATTTTTGATGTGGAATGCTGCCTAACATGTTCATCACATTCTTTTCTTTTGTATAGCATGGACATTTGGACTTATAATGATTCAAGGCAATAGTCTAGTTTTAACATAATGACTTCAATACTCAAGCATGTCAACAAACAACCATGTCTTTCAAAATATCAACATTTAAGAAAGTTATCCCTAGCCCATCATGCTCAATCATTGATCCATTCATGAAACACACTCAAATATTAGCTATACCCAATGCTCAAGTACGGTCATAGTGCCCCCTCGTTGGTGCTTATAAGAGAAGATGGAGACTCAAAGCAAAAATAAAAATTGCATAAAGTAAATAGATAGGCCCTTCGCAGAGGGAAGTAGGGATTTGTAGAGGTGCCAGAGCTCAAGTGTTTAAATTGATAGAGAAAAAAATATTTTGGGTGGCATGGTTTTCCTGTCAACGAAAACGACCGAGAGATTTCAATATCTTTCCACACTAGATGCATCATAGGCGGTTCCCAAACACAAAATAAAGTTTATTCCTTTTTCACCAAACTTTCACTTTCCATGGCGGGCCGTATCCAAGGTTGCCTTCCATACCAACACTTTCCAAGGAATTTATTATTTGACAACATAAAGTAAATATTTTTTCTTTTTCATTTTGGGAATGGGCATCCCTATTACCGCCGCACTCTCATGCAATGACAAGTGAATAAACACTCATCTTGAGAATAACACATCTAGCATGAAAAAAATATCGGTCACCCCCTACCGTTTCATGAGCGGTACGAGCACACAAAAGAGAAAATTTATTTTGAAAATTTAGAGATGGCACATACAAATTTGCTTGGAACGGCATTGAAATACCGTATATAGGTAGGTATGGTGGACTCATAAGGCAAAACTTGGTTTAAGGATTTTGGATGCACAAGTAGTATCTCTACTTAGTACAAGTGAAGGCTAGCAAATAGATTGGGAAGCGACCAAACCAAGAAACGAAAATTCACATAAGCGAGCATTGAGCATAACTAACACCGAATAATGCACCATAAGTAGGATGTAATTTCGTAGCACAACTATTGACTTTCGTGCTTGCATAGGGAATCACAAACCTTAACATCAATATTCCTACTAAAGCATAATTACTTACTAACATGACTCACATATTACTATCATCATGTTTCATAACTATTACAAAGAATCAAGTTTAATTTGCCCAATGATCTTCATGAAAGTTTTTATTATATCCTCCTTGGATATCTATCACTTTGGGACTAGTTTCATATATTACTATTGCTTTTTGGCAAGCTCAAACAAATTTAAGTGAAGCACATGAGCATAAAGATTTCATCTCTCAAAATAGTATAAGTGAAGCATGAGAGGATTTCTTCAAAATTTAATGACTCTCAAATTAATATAAGCGAAGAATGAGAGTATTTCTTCAAAATTTTCCAAGCACACCGTGCTCAAAAAGATATAAGTGAAGCACTAGAGCAATTCTATAGCTCAAAAAGTTTAAGTGAAGCACATCGAGCAATTCTAACAAATGATAGCATAATTTTGGCTCTCTCAAATAGGTGTGTCCAACAAGGATACAAAGGAAAAACAAACAAGCAAAACAAGCAAAGATACAAGACGGTCCAAGCAAAACTCATGATATGTGATGAATAAAAATATAGCTCCAAGTAAAATACCGATGGTCGTTAGAAGAAAGAGGGGATGCCACTCGGGGGCATCCCCAAGCTTAGTTGCTTGTTTCCCTTTGGATATATCTTGGGGGTGCGGTAGCATCCCCAAGCTTAGGCTTTTGATACTCCTTATTCCTTCATCCATCGTGATCTCACCCAAAACTTGAAAACTTCAATCACACAAAACTCAACAAATTTTTTGTGAGATCCGTTAGTATAAGAAAGCAAATCACTACTTTAGGTACTGTTGAAAACCCATTCAAATTTTATAATTGCATTATACCTACTGTATTTTAACTTTACCATGGCTTATACCCCCCAATACAAACCATAGATTCATCAAAACAAGCACACAATGCAACGAAAACAGAATCTGTCTCAAACAGAACAGTCTGTAGTAATCTGTACTCTACCCATACTTATGTAACTCGAAAAATTCTGAAACATTAGGACAACGTAAGGGATTTGTATAGCAACACTGTGTTAAAATTTCAGCTCAAGATCACGTTCCAGCAAAAAATGAAAATTCATATACTCGACGCAAAGTTTCTGTTTAAGATTTAGCATCACTTCTACTCATCCTATGAATCATCCTAAAGGCTTTACTTGGCAAAAACACTAAATAAAACATAAAAACACAATTTTAACAGAGGCATAATTGTGTCAACACTCAAAAATAGAAAGGAAAAAGCAAAAATTAATTTATTCATTGGGTGGCCTCCCAACAAGCGCTATTGTTTTACGCCCCTAGCTAGGCATAATGATTTCAATGATGCTCACATAAAAAGTAGTAACTGCAAAAGAGCATCATGAATAGCATGACAAAAACATTTAAGTCTAACCCACTTCCTATGCATAGGGATTTTGCGAGCAAGCAATTTATGGGAACAAGAATCAACTAGCATAGGAAGGCAAAGCAAGCATAACTTCAAAACTTTGAACACATAGAGAGGAAACTTGATATTATTGCAATTCCTACAAGCATATTTTCCTCCCTCATAATAAATTTCAGTAGCATCATGAAGGAATTCAACAATATAACTATCACATAAATCATTATTTTCATGATGCACAAGCATAGAATTTTCATTACTCTCCACATAAGCCAATTCCTTTTCATCCATGGTAGTGGGAGCAAACTCAAAAAAATAACTATCATAAGACACTTTATTGACATAACCACATTGCAAATTAAAATAATGATGACATGTTTCATGGTTATCGTTACCAATTATAGCATACGTGTCATCACCAAAACTTGGGGAACAAAAAATGTCATCTTCATCAAGCATAGCGTCCCCAAGCTTGTGGTTTTGCATATCATTAGCATCATGGATATTCAGACAATTCATACTAACAACATGGAAATCATGCTTTTAATTCAAGGAACTATCCTGAATCACCTTATCAATTTCTTCTTTCAACACTTTATAAAAAAATTCAGATTCATGATTTTCAAACAAAACTTCATGGAGATAATCAAGTGCACTCAACTCACTAGCAATTGGTTCATCATAATTTGGTGTTTTGAAAAGATTAGTAAGTGGATGAGGATCCATATCAATAGATTTTTAGCAAGCAAATAGGCAAGCAAATAGAAGGCACATGGCAACACAAGCAGAGATAGCAAACAAGCAAAAAGGCAAACGAAAAAAGAGGGCGAATAAAACGGCAAATTTTGTGAAGTGGGGGAGAGGAAAATGAGAGGCAAATGGCAAATAATGTAATTGCAAGGAGATGAGATTTGTGATTAGGAACCTGGTAGATGAGATTGCTTCCTCCCCGGCAACGGTGCCAGAAATTCCTTTCACGTGGCTTGAGACTGCGTCGGTATTTCCCCAAAGAGGAAGGGATGATGCAGCACAGCGACGGTAAGTATTTCCCTTAGTTATGACACCAAAGTATCAATCCATAGAGGAAGATCACGCACCCACGTAAACAACATCTGCACACAAACAACAAATACTTGCAACCCGACGCGAAAGAGAGTTTGTCACGCTCTCTACGGTAATAAGATAGATTGGATAATGATAGTTTTGGTAAATAGATCTTGCAAGAACACAAAATAAAAGAAGTAAATAAAAAGTGCAGCAAGGTATTTTTGGGTCTTTGGATATATAGATCTGAAAACAAAAGATTGCAAAAACGTAGAACGGAATGCAATATGATGGAAAAGTAGACCCGGGAGCCGTAGGGTTCAATAGTGGCTTCTCTCATGAGTATAGCGCACGGTGGGTGAACAAATTACTGTTGGGCAATTGATAGAAAATCGAATAGTCATGACGATATCCAAGGCAATGATCATTATATATGCATCACGTCCAAGATAAGTAGACCGACTCCTGCCTGCATCTACCAGTATTACTCCACACATCGACCGCTATCCAGCATGCATCTAGTGTATTAAGTTCATGGAAAAACGGAGTAATGCAATAAGAACGATGACATGATGTAGACAATATCTATTCATGTAGGAATAGACCCCATCTTGTTATCCTTAATAGCAATGATACATGCGTGTCTTGCTGCCCCTTCTGTCACTAGGAAAGAACACCGCAAGATCGAATCCATCACAAAGCACCTCTTCCCATGGCAAGAAAAATCGATCTAGTTGGCCTAACTAAACCAAAGATGCGAAGCAGAAATACGAGGCTATAAGTAATCATGCAAATAAGAGATCAAAGAAGACTCAAATCATATTCATGGATAGAAACTGATCATGAACTCAAAATTCATCGGATCCCAACAAACACACCGCAAAAGTTTACATCAAATAGATCTCCAAGAGACCATTGTATTGAGAATCATAAGAGAGAGAGAGAGGAAGCCATCTAGCTACTGCCTACGGACCCGTAGGTCTATGGTGGACTACTCACTCATCATCGTAGACGCACCTATGATGAAGATGAACCCCTCCGTGATGGTGTTTAGATTGGATCTCGAGGTTCTGGAACTTGCGGCGGCTGGAATTGTGTTTCGTCGACTCCCCTAGGGTTTTTGGAATATTTGGGAATTTATAGGCATCATAGGCGGTGGAGACGGGTCCCGAGGAGGGCACAACCCACCAGGGCGCGGGCAGGCCCCCCTGGCGCGGCCTGGTGGGTTGTGGTCTCCTCGGCCCACTCCCCCGGCACTTCTTTGGTCCATTGGGTGTCTTCTGGTCCAGAAAAAATCTCCAAAAAGATTCGTCGCGATTGGACTCCGTTTGATATTGATTTTTGCGAAGTAAAAAAAACAAGTGAAAACAACAACTGGCACTTTGGCACTATGTCAATAGGTTAGCCCCAAAAAATGATATAACGTGGTAATAAAATGATGGTAAAACATCCAAGAATGATAATATTGTTGGGGAACGTTGCATAGGAAACAAAAAATTTCCTACGCACACGCAAGATCTATCCATGGTGATGAGCATCTACGAGAGGGAGAGTGGATCTACATACCCTTGTAGATCACTAAGCGGGACATGTTAAGAAACGCGGTTGATGTAGTCGAACGTCTTCGCGATCCTAATCGCTAGTCGTCCCGCGATCCAATCACGATCCGTCCTGATCTAGCGCCGAATGGACGGCACCTCCGCGTTTAGCACACGTAAAACTCGATGACGATCTCCGCCTTCTTGATCCAGCAAGAGGGAGTGGAGAGGTAGATGAGTTCTCCGGCAGCGCGACGGCGCGGCGACGGTGGTAGTGGAACTATTCCGGCAGGACTTCGCCTAAGCACCGCCGAAAACTAGGGGAGACGATCTAGTGGGGAGAGAGGGCTGCACCGTGGCTTAGGGTTGGGTGTGGCTGCCCTCTCTCCCCTCCAATATATATAGGAGGGAGGGGAGGGGCCGACGCCCCTAGGGTTTCCCCTAGGAGTCGGCCGAAGGAGAGGTGGAGGAGTCCACCTCCAATCCTACTCCAAGTAGGATTCCAATCCTACTTGGATTTCCTTCCCCAACTTGGTTTTTTCCCTTTTCTCACACCCCAGCCGCATGGGCCCTTAGGGGCTGGCTTGCCCAGCCCACTAAGGGCTGGTGCGCCACCCCTAAGGCCCATGTGGCCTCCCGGCCTGTGTGGCCCCTCCCGATGGCCCCCCGGAACCCTCCCGGCACCCCTGGTACACTACCGGAAGTACCCGAAACTTTTCTGGTGACCAAAACGGGACTTCCTATATATCAATCTTTACCTCCGGACCATTCCGGAGCTCCTCGTGATGTCCAGGATCTCATCCGGGACTCCGAACAACCTTCGGTCACCACCATACACAACTCAATAGTACCGAAACGTCACCGAACATTAAGTGTGCAGACCCTGTGGGTTCGAGAACTATGTAGACATGACCCAGACACCTCTACGATCAATAACCAATAGCGGGACCTGGATGCTCATATTGGTTCCTACATATTCTACAAAGATCTTTATCGGTTGAACCTCTATGTCAAGGATTCAGTTAATCCCGTATGCTGTTCCCTTTGTTCTTCGGTATGTTACTTGCCCGAGATTCGATCGTCGGTATCTCTATACCTAGTTCAATCTCGTTACCGGCAAGTCTCTTTACTCATTCCGTAATACAAGATCCCATGGCTAACACTTTAGTCACTTTGCTTGCAAGGCTTATTGTGATGTTGTATTACCGAGTGGGCCTTGAGATACCTCTCCGTCACACGGAGTAACAAATCCCAGTCTTGATCCATGCCCACTCAACAAACACCTTCAGAAACACCTGTAGAGCATCTTTATAATTGCCCAGTTACGTTGCGACGTTTGATACTGCTACTTCTTGAGCTTGCATTGGTTTTCCCTTGAAGAGGAAAGGGTGATGCAGCAAAGTAGATAAGTATTTCCCTCAGTTGTTGAGAACCAAGGTATCAATCCAGTAGGAGGTACAAGCAAGGCCCCAATCTTTGCACCTACACAAACAATCAAACTCTTGCACCCAACGCTATAAAGGGGTTGTCAATCCCTTCACGGCTCCTTGCAAGGATGAGATCTGATAGAGATAGATATAAAAGATTACTAAACGAAAAGTAAAATAAAAGTAAATAGATTGCAGCAAAGTATTTTTGGTTTATAGATTTGAAAATATAATATGGAAAATAGACCCGGGGGCCATAGGTTTCACTAGAGGCTTCTCTCTTGAAGGAAAATAATACGGTGGGTGAACAAATTACTGTCGAGCAATTGATAGAAAAGCGCATAGTTATGACGATATCCAAGGCAATGATTATGCATATAGGCATCATGTCTGTGTCAAGTAGACCGAAATAATTCTGCATCTACTACTATTACTCCACACATCGACCGACTCCTGCCTGCATCTAGAGTATTAAGTTCATGAAGAACAGAGTAACGCATTAAGTAAGATGACATGATGTAGAGGGATAAACTCAAGCAATATGATGAAAAGCCCATCTTTTTACCCTTGATGGCAACAATACAAATACGTGCCTCGCTACCCCTACTTTGTCACTAGGTGAGGACACCGCAAGATTGAACCCAAAACAAAGCACTTCTCCCATTGCAAGAATTACCAATCTAGTTGGCCAAACCAAACCAATAACTCGAAGAGACTTGCAAAGATATGAAATCATGCATATAAGAATTCAAAGAAGATTCAAATAATATTCATAGATAATCTGATCATAAACCCACAATTCATCGGATCTCGACAAACACACCGCAAAAGAGTATTACATCGGATAGATCTCCATGAAGATCATGGAGAACATGGTATTGAAGAACATAGAGAGAGAAGAAGCCATCTAGCTACTAGCTATGGACCCGAAGGTCTGAGGTGAACTACTCACGCATCATCGGAGGGGCAATGGAGTTGATGTAGATGCCCTCCGTGATCGAATCCCCCTCCGGCAGATTACCGGAAAAGGCCCCAAGATGGGATCTCACGGGAACAGAGGCTTGCGGCGGCGGAAAAGTATTATCGTGGCTCTTTTTGGTATTGGGGGAATATTTCTGAATTTATAGGTGGAGAATTATGGTTGGAGGAGCTACGGGGGGCCCACAAGCCAGGGGGGCGCGCCCAGGTGGCTTGTGGCCCACCCGTGGGTCTTGTGGCCTCTTCTCCAAGTCTCCTGGGTTCCTTCTGGTCCAAGAAAAATCATCGTAGAATTTTATTCCGTTTGGACTCCATTTGATATTCCTTTTCTGCAATACTCAAAAATGAGGAAAAAAACAGAAACTGGCACTGGGCACTAGGTTAATAGGTTAGTCCCAAAAATAATATAAAATAGCATATTAATGCATATAAAACATCCAAAACAGATAATATAATAGCATGGAACAATCAAAAATTATAGATACGTTGGAGACGTATCAGCATCCCCAAGCTTAATTCCTGCTCGTCCTCGAGTAGGTAAATGATAAAAACAGAATTTTTGATGTGGAATGCTACCTAACATATTTATCCATGTAATATTCTTTATTGTGGCATGAATGTTCAGATCCATAAGATTCAAAACAAAAGCTTAATATTGACATAAAAACAATAATACTTCAAGCATACTAACAGAGCAATTGTGTCCTTTCAAAATAACATGGCCAAAGAAAGTTATCCCTACAAAATCATATGGTCTGGCTATGCTCGATCTTCCCCACACAAAGTATTTAAATCATGCACAACCCCGATGACAAGTCAAGCAATTGTTTCACACCTTTTATGTTCTCAAACCTTTTTCAACTTTCACGCAATACATGAGCGTGAGCCATGGATATAGCACTATAGGTGGAATAGAATATGGTGGAGGTTGTGAGGAAAAGGAGAAGATAGTCTCACATCAACTAGGCGTATCAACGGGCTATGGAGATTCCCATCAATAGATATCAATGTGAGTGAGTAGGGATTGCCATGCAATGGATGCACTAGAGCTATAAGTGTATGAAAGCTCAAAAAGAAACTAAGTGGGTGTGCATTATAATGAAAAAAATTCCCACTAGTATATGAAAGTGACAAAATAGGAGACTCTCTATCATGAAGATCATGGTGCTACTTTGAAGCACAAGTGTGGAAAAAAGATAGTAGCATTGTCCCTTCTCTCTTTCTCTCATTTTTTTGTGGTGGGCATCTTTGGCCTCTTTTTTTTATTTGGGCTTCATTGGCCTCTTTTATTATTTGTAAAGTCCGGAGACTCATCCCAACTTGTGAGGGAATCATAGCTTCCATCATCCTTTCCTCTCATGGGACAATGCTCTAATAATGATGATCATCACACTTTTATTTACTTACAACTCAAGAATTACAACTCGATACCTAGAACAAAATATGACTCTATATGAATGCCTCCGGTGGTGTACCGGGATGTGCAACGATCTAGCATAGCAAATGACATAAAAAAACGGACAAGCCATGAAAACATCATGCTAGCTATCTTACGATCATGCAAAGCAATATGAAAATGATGGTGCGTGTCATAATAAA
Organism: Elymus sibiricus; assembly: GCA_039707655.1. NCBI lineage: Eukaryota > Viridiplantae > Streptophyta > Magnoliopsida > Poales > Poaceae > Elymus > Elymus sibiricus. Next base: position 363,503,907 of record CM077663.1, on the reverse strand, counting down.
CGGAACGGTGGTAGTTGCATGGCAATATATCTCGGAATGGCTATGGAAATGCCATAATAGGTAGGTATGGTGGCTGTTATGAGGAAGGGTATATGGTGGGTTTAATGCACCGGCGAAAGTTGCGCGGTACTTGAGAGGCTAGCAATGGTGGAAGGGTGAGAGTGCGTATAATCCATGGACTCACATTAGTCATAAAGAACTCACATACTTATTGCAAAAGTCTATTAGTTATCGAAGCAAAGTATTAGACGCATGCTCCTAGGGGAGAGGTTGGTAGGAGTTAACCATCGCGCGCTCCCGACCCTCACACAAAGGATGACAATCAATAAATAAATCATGCTCCGACTTCGTTACATAACGGTTCACCATACGTGCATGCTACAGGAATCACAAACTTTTAACACAAGTATTTCTACCAATCCACAATTACTCACTAGCATGACTCTAATATCACCATCGTTATATCTCAAAACTATATTCAAGGAATCAAACTTCTCATAGTATTCAATGCACTTTATATGAAAGTTTTTATTATATCCCTCTTGGATGCCCATTATATTAGGACTAAATTCATAACCTAAACCAATTACCATGCTGTTTAAAGACTCTCAAAATAATATAAGTGAGGTACGAGAGTTCAATTATTTCTATAAAATAAAACACCACCGTGGTCTAAAAAGATATAAGTGAAGCACTAGAGCAAAATTGCCTAGCTCAAAAGATATAAGTGAAGCACATAGAGTATTCTAATACTTTCACGATTCATGCGTGTCCCTCTCAAAAGATGTGTGCAGAAAGGATGATTGTGGCAAACTAAAAAGCAAAGACTCATATCATACAAGACGCTCCAAGCAAAACACATATCATGTGGTGAATAAAAATATAGCCTCAAGTAAATTTACCAATGGATTGAAGAAGAAAGAGGGGATGCCTTCCGGGGCATCCCCAAGCTTAGGATCTTTGGTATCCTTTAATATGGCTTGGGTTGCGTTGGGCATCCCCAAGATTAGGCTCTTGCCACTCCTTATTCCATAGTCCATCAAATCTTTACCCAAAACTTGAAAACTTCACAAGACAAAACTCAACAGAAAACTCGTGAGATCCGTTAGTATAAGAAAACTAAATCACCACTTTAGGTACTGTTGTGAACTCATTATTTATTTAAATTGGTGTAATATCTACTGTATTCCAACTTCTCCATGGTTCATACCCCCCGATACAACCCATAGATACATCAAAATAAGCAAACAACACAAAGAAAACAGAATCTGTCAAAAACAGAACAGTCTGTAGCAATCTGTAAACTTCGAATACTTCTGTAACTCCAAAAATTCTGAAAAATTAGGACAATATGGGAAATTTGTATATCAATCTTTTTTAAAAATTTCAGATTCATTCGACGCTCTGGTGAATTTATAAAATTCCTGGACTGAGCGCAAAAGTTTCTGTTTTTCAGCAAAATCAAATCAACAATCACCGTAGACCATCCCAAAGGTCTTACTTGGCTCAAACACTAATTAAAACACTAAAACACAATTACCACAGAGGTAATAATGTGTAAAGCACTCAAAAACAGAAACAAAAACAAAAACATAAAATAAAATTGGGTTGCCTCCCAACAAGCGCTATTGTTTAACGCCCCTAGCTAGGCATAACGCAATAGATCTAGGTATTGTAATCTTTGGTATGCAATCCATCCTCAACCATATCTTACAAAACCCTTTTTAGCAAATCCTTTATTTATTTTCTTTCCTTTGTAATAGGAGAACTTATTTCATGAAAAGGACTTTGATTAGTAACTTTGACATTCATAAACTCATAATCTGGATCATCACCATAAATATCATCATATAAAACACGTATCTCATTTCTAATGGGTTCCCTGATTTTTTCTTCTACCCAATCATCATTGAATCCTACATAAATGCCCCTAGTAATCCAATCAAATTCATCATAGGTTTCAAGGTAAATAGTTTGGGTAATTTCGGGATAGGGAACTCTTCTTCTAAGATTATCACGGTAAGATTGATAATCCGTAGACTCAAAGCTACGCAAGGTTTCTTTATCGTGTAGGATTTCTTCAATAAGAGGGTGTTCAATATCCTTTTTATAGAAAGCAAAAATTTCCCTAGCTTCATGTATGATAAAATCAAATTCACGCATAAGGATGATAGTAGCAATCTTTTTAGCGTTAGGATGATTAATTTTAGGAAGTTCATAAAACACCTTTTGCAAAGCGGGATGAACGTGCACAAATTTTCTTTCCAATTTTTCAACGAGCATGACAATAGCATCCGCATAACAATTTGTGCTAAGAAGAATAGATCTCTTATTCATAGGCATCACTCCCGTACAATCAAAGAACTCTTGAATAACACTCTTCCCAATAATATTTCCATCTCCCACTTGAAAAGTTTTAGCTTTATAATTAGGAGGAGGTTCAGTTTCATGATCTAGAGAGCAAGATCCAAATTTTTCCTCAAGATTTGTACTAGCAATACCCTCAAAATTTTCAATGATAACCTTCCCAGATTCAGACATGGTGGCAACGAATTGATCTAGCACACAAGCAAACAAAAAGCAAACGGAAAGACGAACGGAAAAAAGGCGAATAAAAAGGCAAATCTTTTTGGTTTTTTCTGAAAATTGTTTTAGAAGTGGGGGAGAGGAAAACGAGAGGCAAATGGCAAATAATGTAAATGCAAGAGATGATTTTGTGATGGGTACTTGGTAGGCTTGATGTCTTGACTTGCTATGTATCCTCCCCGGCAACGGCGCTAGAAATCCTTCTTGCTACTTCTTGAGCTTGCGTTGGTTTTCCCTTGAAGAGGAAAGGGTGATGCAGCAAAGTAGATAAGTATTTCCCTCAGTTGTTGAGAACCAAGGTATCAATCCAGTAGGAGGTACAAGCAAGGCCCCAATCTTTGCACCTACACAAACAATCAAACTCTTGCACCCAACGCTATAAAGGGGTTGTCAATCCCTTCACGGTTACTTGCAAGGATGAGATCTGATAGAGATAGATATAAAAGATTACTAAAACGAAAAGTAAAATAAAAGTAAATAGATTGCAGCAAAGTATTTTTGGTTTATAGATCTAAAAATATAATACGGAAAATAGACACGGGGGCCATATGTTTCACTAGAGGCTTCTCTCTTGAAGGAAAATAATACGGTGGGTGAACAAATTACTGTCGAGCAATCTATTATCTACTAAAAGCAAAATACGGGCCAAAAAGAGAGAAATAGACTAGAAAATCCCACGTTAATCAGAAAATACTAACCCTTGATTTGACTGATTTAAAATTTATGAATCTATGACCGTTAGATATGCGTAAAATCGTAGGTCCACATAATTTCACGTGACATTTGTACACACACATATATTCCAGGAAAAGAATGGTTTGACAACTCAAATAAAAAAATAATTACTGTTTGACAAGACCTGATCGTTCGTTTTATATACGGGTGTGTGGCGATCAATCCAGCTGAATTTTTTTACCAGTTCTGGTCGTTATCTCCATTGAATCCGCGTTTGTGTGTGCACATGGGACTCCCAACTACCCTAATGAATCTTCAGAATATAACTATGCTAAGACCTGCCACGAAGATGTGCTAGACTAGACTATTATAGATTATGCATGCAAAACTTCACTGTACAAAGATTAGAGCAACATGGATTACTATGTTTCCGGCCTGAGTGTGATTGATATCGCTATACCGTGACAACTATCATGGCCAACTCCGTCCCCATGGCAGGCTGGGGATTTGGTTACTAACCCTACACAGCTCAAGATCAATGCCCACGGCAGCTCGGTCGTGGCGGGCAGATGGGCACCATGCTTGATTGTCTGGCATCCGTTTTGGCGCATTCTCCTGGGCCCTCGGTGGTGGACATTTTCAAAAAAGGGATCGTAAATTTTCTTAACTGATGTCAACCTTTGAGGTATGTGCTATTCTTAGGTCACACAATTCAAGGACAACGTAGTACATGATGATGATTCCAATTAACTATGCGATCATGTGTTTCTATATAGGCTGCTCTGCCATAAGAGATCGTAACGTTCATTTCGGCCAAAGAGTACTACAAAGAAAAATTAAATAGGTCAAAAACAAAGGAGAAAAGGGAAGTGTGTTTGACGCCATGCATGGGAAAATATGATTCTAGACAAGTCATGGGATGAAAATCTGATAGCACTTCTTAAATTGTAACATGACAAGCTATATCTAAATTGGGGAAGACATGTTCATGATTTTTGTTTCACACCAAATGTTTATTTACATCATTTTTATTTCCCTTTGCATGATCATATTTGTCATGCTAATAACTCTTCCTATCGGCACACATGTTCTCACATGTCAGATGTCAAATTTATGTAGCTGTTAGGAGGCAGGGTTGTTTCAAAGACGGTTCACTATGCTAATGTTGAGGCTGGGAATGCATTCTCGAGTCCCGATTCATTCATTCACAAACCATAAATTGTATGGTGATGGAACATTTTTGGCCAAGATTAATGGGAGCCAAAGAAAACATTTCGTGCATGTTTAAAACATAGAAGTCCATGTAATTCGGTTATTCATGAAGGGAGATGAAATATTTCGAAATGGGTGTTGTTCTAGAGAAAATCTATAGCCATACCCCTCTAACTTCCACTACAGAAAAATAATCAAATATATTTCTAGATCCTTTTAAATAATCAAAGTAATATGTGTTGAAAATGGTTTCTGTATTGTGCTTGTATCTGTAATTTCCAAACACATATATACATACAGATAATGGTGAAAGTTTGCGTCGTAAACAATGCCCATGTCTCAAACGATATGTATGTATTAGTAATTAGGCAACTGCGTGGAAAAATATATGAAAAACAATGTAATTTATTGTTCGGCAGTTCAATTGTCCAATCTATTAATGAGAATAAAGTCCGCATTCTTCACCCTGTTGAGATTTTTTCCTCATTCCATTCGAAAGATCACGCAAAACATCATCTCGCACTTGCTCAAGTAGTCCTTTCGTAATTATGTAGACCACACAATGCAGATACATGTAATACGAACTACTTCCAATATGAATGTTCGTCTATATACCTAGGGTTTCTTGAATATTTGGGAATTTATAGGCATCATAGGCGGTGGAGACGGGCCCCGAGGAGGGCACAACCCACCAGGGCGCGGGCAGGCCCCCCTGGCGCGGCCTGGTGGGTTGTGGTCTCCTCGGCCCACTCCCCCGGCACTTCTTTGGTCCATTGGGTGTCTTCTGGTCCAGAAAAAATCTCCAAAAAGTTTCGTCGCGATTGGACTCCGTTTGATATTGATTTTTGCGAAGTAAAAAAAACAAGTGAAAACAAGAACTGGCACTTTGGCACTATGTCAATAGGTTTGTACGAAAAAATGATATAACGTGGTAATAAAATGATGGTAAAACATCCAAGAATGATAATATTGTTGGGGAACGTTGCATAGGAAACAAAAAATTTCCTACGCACACGCAAGATCTATCCATGGTGATGAGCATCTACGAGAGGGAGAGTGGATCTACATACCCTTGTAGATCACTAAGAGGGACGTGTTAAGAAACGCGGTTGATGTAGTCGAACGTCTTCGCGATCCAAATCGCTAGTCGTCCCGCGATCCAATCACGATCCGTCCTGATCTAGCGCCGAATGGACGGCACCTCCGCGTTCAGCACACGTAAAACTCGATGACGATCTCCGCCTTCTTGATCCAGCAAGAGGGAGTGGAGAGGTAGATGAGTTCTCCGGCAGCGCGACGGCGCAGCGACGGTGGTAGTGGAACTATTCCCGCAGGACTTCGCCTAAGCACCGCCGAAAACTAGGGGAGACGATCTAGTGGGGAGAGAGGGCTGCACCGTGGCTTAGGGTTGGGTGTGGCTGCCCTCTCTCCCCTCCAATATATATAGGAGGGAGGGGAGGGTCCGGCGCCCCTAGGGTTTCCCCTAGGAGTCGGCCGAAGGAGAGGTGGAGGAGTCCACCTCCAATCCTACTCCAAGTAGGATTCCAATCCTACTTGGATTTCCTTCCCCAACTTGGGGTTTTCCCTTTTCTGACACCCCAGCCGCATGGGCCCTTAGGGGATGGCTTGCCCAGCCCACTAAGGGCTGGTGCACCACCCCTAAGGCCCATGTGGCCTCCCGGCCTGTGTGGCCCCTCCCGATGGCCCCCCGGAACCCTCCCGGCACCCCCGGTACACTACCGGAAGTACCCGAAACTTTTCTGGTGACCAAAACGGGACTTCCTATATATCAATCTTTACCTCCGGACCATTCCGGAGCTCCTCGTGATGTCCGGGATCTCATCCGGGACTCCGAACAACCTTCGGTAACCACCATACACAACTCAATAGTACCGAAACGTCACCGAACATTAAGTGTGCAGACCCTGTGGGTTCGAGAACTATGTAGACATGACCCAGACACCTCTACGATCAATAACCAATAGCGGGACCTGGATGCCCATATTGGTTCCTACATATTCTACAAAGATCTTTATCGGTTGAACCTCTATGTCAAGGATTCAGTTAATCCCGTATGCTGTTCCCTTTGTTCTTCGGTATGTTACTTGCCCGAGATTCGATCGTCGGTATCTCTATACCTAGTTCAATCTCGTTACCGGCAAGTCTCTTTACTCGTTCCGTAATACAAGATCCCATGGCTAACACTTTAGTCACTTTGCTTGCAAGGCTTATTGTGATGTTGTATTACCGAGTGGGCCTTGAGATACCTCTCCGTCACACGGAGTAACAAATTCCAGTCTTGATCCATGCCCACTCAACAGACACCTTCAGAGACACTTGTAGAGCATCTTTATAATTGCCCAGTTACGTTGCGACGTTTGATACTGCTACTTCTTGAGCTTGCGTTGGTTTTCCCTTGAAGAGGAAAGGGTGATGCAGCAAAGTAGATAAGTATTTCCCTCAGTTGTTGAGAACCAAGGTATCAATCCAGTAGGAGGTACAAGCAAGGCCCCAATCTTTGCACCTACACAAACAATCAAACTCTTGCACCCAACGCTATAAAGGGGTTGTCAATCCCTTCACGGTTACTTGCAAGGATGAGATCTGATAGAGATAGATATAAAATATTACTAAAACGAAAAGTAAAATAAAAGTAAATAGATTGCAGCAAAGTATTTTTGGTATTTTTGGTTTATAGATCTGAAAATATAATATGGAAAATAGACCCGGGGGCCATAGGTTTCACTAGAGGCTTCTCTCTTGAAGGAAAATAATACGGTGGGTGAACAAATTACTGTCGAGCAATTGATAGAAAAGCGCATAGTTATGACGATATCCAAGGCAATGATTATGCATATAGGCATCATGTCCGTGTCAAGTAGACCGAAATAATTCTGCATCTACTACTATTACTCCACACATCGACCGACTCCTGCCTGCATCTAGAGTATTAAGTTCATGAAGAACAGAGTAACGCATTAAGTAAGATGACATGATGTAGAGGGATAAACTCAAGCAATATGATGAAAAGCCCATCTTTTTACCCTTGATGGCAACAATACAAATACGTGCCTCGCTACCCCTACTTTGTCACTGGGTGAGGACACCGCAAGATTGAACCCAAAACAAAGCACTTCTCCCATTGCAAGAATTACGAATCTAGTTGGCCAAACCAAACCAATAACTCGAAGAGACTTGCAAAGATATGAAATCATGCATATAAGAATTCAAAGAAGATTCAAATAATATTCATAGATAATCTGATCATAAACCCACAATTCATCGGATCTCGACAAACACACCGCAAAAGAGTATTACATCGGATAGATCTCCATGAAGATCATGGAGAACATGGTATTGAAGAACATAGAGAGAAAAGAAGCCATCTAGCTACTAGCTATGGACCCGAAGGTCTGAGGTGAACTACTCACGCATCATCGGAGGGGCAATGGAGTTGATGTAGATGCCCTCCGTGATCGAATCCCCCTCCGGCAGATTACCGGAAAAGGCCCCAAGATGGGATCTCACGGGAACAGAGGCTTGCGGCGGCGGAAAAGTATTATCGTGGCTCTTTTTGGTATTGGGGGAATATTTCTGAATTTATAGGTGGAGAATTATGGTTGGAGGAGCTACGGGGGGCCCACAAGCCAGGGGGGCGCGCCCAGGTGGCTTGTGGCCCACCCGTGGGTCTTGTGGCCTCTTCTCCAAGTCTCCTGGGTTCCTTCTGGTCCAAGAAAAATCATCGTAGAATTTTATTCCGTTTGGACTCCATTTGATATTCCTTTTCTGCAATACTCAAAAATGAGGAAAAAAACAGAAACTGGCACTGGGCACTAGGTTAATAGGTTAGTCCCAAAAATAATATAAAATAGCATATTAATGCATATAAAACATCCAAAACAGATAATATAATAGCATGGAACAATCAAAAATTATAGATACGTTGGAGACGTATCAGCATCCCCAAGCTTAATTCCTGCTCGTCCTCGAGTAGGTAAATGATAAAAACAGAATTTTTGATGTGGAATGCTACCTAACATATTTATCCATGTAATATTCTTTATTGTGGCATGAATGTTCAGATCCATAAGATTCAAAACAAAAGCTTAATATTGACATAAAAACAATAATACTTCAAGCATACTAACAGAGCAATTGTGTCCTTTCAAAATAACATGGCCAAAGAAAGTTATCCCTACAAAATCATATGGTCTGGCTATTCTCGATCTTCCCCACACAAAGTATTTAAATCATGCACAACCCCGATGACAAGTCAAGCAATTGTTTCACACCTTTTATGTTCTCAAACCTTTTCAACTTTCACGCAATACATGAGCGTGAGCCATGGATATAGCACTATAGGTGGAATAGAATATGGTGGAGGTTGTGAGGAAAAGGAGAAGATAGTCTCACATCAACTAGGCGTATCAACGGGCTATGGAGATTCCCATCAATAGATATCAATGTGAGTGAGTAGGGATTGCCATGCAATGGATGCACTAGAGCTATAAGTGTATGAAAGCTCAAAAAGAAACTAAGTGGGTGTGCATTATAATGAAAAAAATTCCCACTAGTATATGAAAGTGACAAAATAGGAGACTCTCTATCATGAAGATCATGGTGCTACTTTGAAGCACAAGTGTGGAAAAAAGATAGTAGCATTGTCCCTTCTCTCTTTCTCTCATTTTTTTGTGGTGGGCATCTTTGGCCTCTTTTTTTATTTGGGCTTCATTGGCCTCTTTTATTATTTGTAAAGTCCGGAGACTCATCCCAACTTGTGAGGGAATCATAGCTTCCATCATCCTTTCCTCTCATGGGACAATGCTCTAATAATGATGATCATCACACTTTTATTTACTTACAACTCAAGAATTACAACTCGATACCTAGAACAAAATATGACTCTATATGAATGCCTCCGGTGGTGTACCGGGATGTGCAACGATCTAGCATAGCAAATGACATAAAAAAACGGACAAGCCATGAAAACATCATGCTAGCTATCTTACGATCATGCAAAGCAATATGAAAATGATGGTGCGTGTCATAATAAACGGAATGGTGGTAGTTGCATGGCAATATATCTCGGAATGGCTATGGAAATGCCATAATTGGTAGGTATGGTGGCTGTTTTGAGGAAGGGTATATGGTGGGTTTAATGCACCGGCGAAAGTTGCGCGGTACTAGAGAGGCTAGCAATGGTGGAAGGGTGAGAGTGCGTATAATCCATGGACTCGCATTAGTCATAAAGAACTCACATACTTATTGCAAAAGTCTATTAGTTATCAAAGCAAAGTATTAGACGCATGCTCCTAGGGGAGAGGTTGGTAGGAGTTAACCATCGCGCGCTCCCGACCCTCACACAAAGGATGACAATCAATAAACAAATCATGCTCCGACTTCGTTACATAACGGTTCACCATACGTGCATGCTACAGGAATCACAAACTTTTAACACAAGTATTTCTATCAATCCACAATTACTCACTAGCATGACTCTCATATCACCATCGTTATATCTCAAAACTATATGCAAGGAATCAAACTTCTCATAGTATTCAATGCACTTTATATGAAAGTTTTTATGATATCCCTCTTGGATGCCCATTATATTAGGACTAAATTCATAACCTAAACCAATTACCATGCTGTTTAAAGACTCTCAAAATAATATAAGTGAGGTACGAGAGTTCAATTATTTCTATAAAATAAAACACCACCGTGCTCTAAAAAGATATAAGTGAAGCACTAGAGCAAAATTGCCTAGCTCAAAAGATATAAGTGAAGCACATAGAGTATTCTAATACTTTCACGATTCATGCGTGTCCCTCTCAAAAGATGTGTGCAGAAAGGATGATTGTGGCAAACTAAAAAGCAAAGACTCATATCATACAAGACGCTCCAAGCAAAACAGATATCATGTGGTGAATAAAAATATAGCCTCAAGTAAATTTACCGATGTATTGAAGACGAAAGAGGGGATGCCTTCCGGGGCATCCCCAAGCTTAGGATCTTTGGTATCCTTGAATATGGCTTGGGGTGCGTTGGGCATCCCCAAGATTAGGCTCTTGCCACTCCTTATTCCATAGTCCATCAAATCTTTACCCAAAACTTGAAAACTTCACAACACAAAACTCAACAGAAAACTCGTGAGATCCGTTAGTATAAGAAAAATAAATCACCACTTTAGGTACTGTTGTGAACTCATTATTTATTTAAATTGGTGTAATATCTACTGTATTCCAACTTCTCCATGGTTCATACCCCCCGATACAACCCATAGATACATCAAAATAAGCAAACAACACAAAGAAAACAGAATCTGTCAAAAACAGAACAGTCTGTAGCAAGCTGTAAACTTCGAATACTTCTGTAACGCCAAAAATTCTGAAAAATTAGGAAAATATGGGAAATTTGTATATCAATCTTGTTTAAAAATTCCAGATTCATTCGACGCTCTGGTGAATTTATAAAATTCCTGGACTGAGCGCAAAAGTTTCTGTTTTTCAGCAAAATCAAATCAACAATCACCGTAGACCATCCCAAAGGTCTTACTTGGCTCAAACACTAATTAAAACACTAAAACACAATTACTACAGAGGTAATAATGTGTAAAGCACTCAAAAACAGAAACAAAAACAAAAACATAAAATAAAATTGGGTTGCCTCCCAACAAGCGCTATTGTTTAACGCCCCTAGCTAGGCATAACGCAATATATCTAGGTATTGTCATCTTTGGTATGCAATCCATCCTCAACCATATCTTCCAAAACCCTTTTCAGCAAATCCTTTATTTCTTTTCTTTCCTTTGTAATAGGAGAACTTATTTCATGAAAAGGACTTTAGCATCCACATAACAATTTGTGCTAAGAAGAATAGATCTCTTATTCATAGGCATCACTCCCGTACAATCAAAGAACTCTTGAATAACACTCTTCCCAATAATATTTCCGTCTCCCACTTGAAAAGTTTTAGCTTTATAATTAGGAGAAGGTTCAGTTTCATGATCTAGAGAGCAAGATCCAAATTTTTCCTCAAGATTTGTACTAGCAATACCCTCAAAATTTTCCATGATAACCTTCCCAGATTCAGACATGGTGGCAACGAATCGATCTAGCACACAAGCAAACAAAAAGCAAACGGAAAGACGACCGGAAAAAAAGGCGAATAAAAAGGCAAATCTTTTTGGTTTTTTCTGAAAATTGTTTTAGAAGTGGGGGAGAGGAAAACGAGAGGCAAATGGCAAATAATGTAAATGCAAGAGATGATTTTGTGATGGGTACTTGGTAGGCTTGATGTCTTGACTTGCTATGTATCCTCCCCGGCAACGGCGCGAGAAATCCTTCTTGCTACTTCTTGAGCTTGCGTTGGTTTTCCCTTGAAGAGGAAAGGGTGATGCAGCAAAGTAGATAAGTATTTCCCTCAGTTGTTGAGAACCAAGGTATCAATCCAGTAGGAGGTACAAGCAAGGCCCCAATCTTTGCACCTACACAAACAATCAAACTCTTGCACCCAACGCTATAAAGGGGTTGTCAATCCCTTCACGGTTACTTGCAAGGATGAGATCTGATAGAGATAGATATAAAAGATTACTAAAACGAAAAGTAAAATAAAAGTAAATAGATTGCAGCAAAGTATTTTTGGTTTATAGATCTTAAAATATAATACGGAAAATAGACACGGGGGCCATATGTTTCACTAGAGGCTTCTCTCTTGAAGGAAAATAATACGGTGGGTGAACAAATTACTGTCGAGCAATCTATTATCTACTAAAAGCAAAATACGGGCCAAAAAGAGAGAAATAGACTAGAAAATCCCACGTTAATCAGAAAATACTAACCCTTGATCTGACTGATTTAAAATTTATGAATCTATGACCGTTAGATATGCGTAAAATCGTAGGTCCATATAATTTCACGTGACATATGTACACACACATATATTCCAGGAAAAGAATGGTTTGACAACTCAAATAAAAAAATAATTACTGTTTGACAAGACCTGATCGTTCGTTTTATATACGGGTGTGTGGCGATCAATCCAGTTGAATTTTTTTTACCAGTTCTGGTCGTTATCTCCATTGAATCCGCGTTAGTGTGCGCACATGGGACTCCCAACTACCCTAATGAATCTTCAGAATATAACTATGCTAAGACCTGCCACGAAGACGTGCTAGACTAGACTATTATAGATTATGCATGCAAAACTTCACTGTACAAAAATTAGAGCAACATGGATTACTATGTTTCCGGCCTGAGTGCGATTGATATCGCTATACCGTGACAGCTATCATGGCCAACTCCGTCCCCATGGCAGGCTGGGGATTTGGTTACTAACCCTACACAGCTCAAGATCAATGCCCATGGCAGCTCGGTCGTGGCGGGCAGATGGGCACCATGCTTGATTGTCTGGCATCCGTTTTGGCGCATTCTCCTGGGCCCTCGGTGGTGGACATTTTCAAAAAAGGGATCGTAAATTGCCTTCACTGATGTCAACCTTTGAGGTATGTGCTATTCTTAGGTCACACAATTCAAGGACAACGTAGTACATGATGATGATTCCAATTAACTATGCGATCATGTGTTTCTATATAGGCTGCTCTGCCATAAGAGATCGTAACGTTCATTTCGGCCAAAGAGTACTACAAAGAAAAATTAAACAGGTCAAAAACAAAGGAGAAAAGGGAAGTGGGTTTGATGCCATGCATGGGAAAATATGATTCTAGACAAGTCATGGGATGAAAATCTGATAGCACTTCTTAAATTGTAACACGACAAGCTATATCTATATTGGGGAAGACATGTTCATGATTTTTGTTTCACACCAAATGTTTATTTACATCATTTTTATTTCCCTTTGCATGATCATATTTGTCATGCTAATAACTCTTCCTATCGGCACACATGTTCTCACATGTCAGATGTCAAATTTATGTAGCTGTTAGGAGGCAGGGTTGTTTCAAAGACGGTTCACTATGCTAATGTTGAGGCTGGGAATGCATTCTCGAGTCCCGATTCATTCATTCACAAACCATAAATCGTATGGTGATGGAACATTTTTGGCCAAGATTAATGGGAGCCAAAGAAAACATTTCGGGCATGTTTAAAACATAGAAGTCCATGTAATTCGGTTATTCATGAAGGGAGATGAAATATTTCGAAATGGGTGTTGTTCTAGAGAAAATCTATAGCCATACCCCTCTAACTTCCACTACAGAAAAATAATCAAATATATTTCTAGATCCTTTTAAATAATTAAAGTAATATGTGTTGAAAATGGTTTCTGTATTGTGCTTGTATCTATAATTTCCAAACACATATATACATACAGATAATGGTGAAAGTTTGCGTCGTAAACAATGCCCATGTCTCAAACGATATGTATGTATTAGTAATTAGGCAACTGCGTGGAAAAATATATGAAAAACAATGTAATTTATTGTTCGGCAGTTCAATTGTCCAATCTATTAATGAGAATAAAGTCCGCATTCTTCACCCTGTTGAGATTTTTTCCTCATTCCATTCGAAAGATCACGCAAAACATCATCTCGCACTTGCTCAAGTAGTCCTTTCGTAATTATGTAGACCACACAATGCAGATACATGTAATACGAACTACTTCCAATATGAATGTTCGTCTATCTACCATCGCATAGAAATTATATGCTATATCCTGACTGGATATATCAATCTAATAACACACACAAATGACACAGTGGATATAAGTACATTACTTTTAGATGGCATGTTCTGCCCAAAAATTAAAGATGGTACATGCACGCGTGATATTTTATTTAGTGCAACATTTGTCATTGTTACACAACCTTAAAATTTCATATCACGTAATTTCATTATCCATAAGAACGTAAACTCTTAGGGTCTCTCAAATCACCAGAGTTGCCCTCGCAATTGGGAGGGCCACTTTTCTAGTTGATAGAAAAGCGCATAGTTATGATGATATCCAAGGCAATGATTATGCATATAGGCATCACGTCCGTGTCAAGTAGTTCGAAACAATTCTGCATCGACTACTATTACTCCACACATCGACCGACTCCTGCCTGCATCTGGAGTATTAAGTTCATGAAGAACAGAGTAACACATTAAGTAAGATGACATGATGTAGAGGGATAAACTCAAGCAATATGATGAAAACCCCATCTTTTTACCCTTGATGGCAACAATACAAATACGTGCCTCGCTACCCCTACTTTGTCACTGGGTGAGGACACCGCAAGATTGAACCCAAAACTAAGCACTTCTCCCATTGCAAGAATTACCAAACTAGTTGGCCAAACCAAACCAATAACTTGAAGAGACTTGCAAAGATATGAAATCATGCATATAAGAATTCAGAGAAGATTCAAATAATATTCATAGATAATCTGATCATAAACCCACAATTCATCGGATCTCGACAAACACATCGCAAAAGAGTATTACATCGGATAGATCTCCATGAAGATCATGGAGAACATGGTATTGAAGAACATAGAGAGAGAAGAAGCCATCTAGCTACTAGCTATGGACCCGAAGGTCTGAGGTGAACTACTCACGCATCATCGGAGGGGCAATGGAGTTGATGTAGAGGCCCTCCGTGATCGAATCCCCCTCCGGCAGATTACCGGAAAAGGCCCCAAGATGGGATCTCACGGGAACAAAGGCTTGCGGCGGCGAAAAAGTATTATTGTGGCTCTTTTTGGTATTGGGGGAATATTTCTGAATTTATAGGTGGAGAATTAGGGTTGGAGGAGCTACGGGGGGGCCCACAAGCCAGGGGGGCGCCCCCCCCAGGGGCGCGCCCTGGTGGCTTGTGGCCCACCCGTGGGTCTTCTGGCCTCTTCTCCAAGTCTCCTGGGTTCCTTCTGGTCCAAGAAAATTCAATGTAGAATTTTATTCCGTTTGGACTCCGTTTGATATTCCTTTTCTGCAATACTCAAAAACGGGGAAAAAACAGAAACTGGCACTGGGCACTAGGTTAATAGGTTAGTCCCAAAAATAATATAAAATAGCATATTAATGCATATAAAACATCCAAAACAGATAATATAATAGCATGGAACAATAAAAAATTATAGATACGTTGGAGACGTATCAGATACACACAAGGTATTCCTCCGGTGTCAGTGAGTTGCATGATCTCATGGTCATAGGAACAGATACTTGACATGCAGAAAACTATAGCAATAAACTGACACGATCATATGCTACGTTCATAGTTTGGGTCTTGTCCATCACATCATTCTCCTAATGATGTGATCCCGTTATCAAATGAGATCTCATGTCTATGGCTAGGAAACCTTGACCATCTTTGATCAACGAGCTAGTCTACTAGAGGCATACTAGGGACACAGTGTTGTCTATGTATCCACACATGCAATTGAGTTTCCAATCAATACAATTATAGCATGGATAATAAACGATTATCATGAACAAGGAAATATAATAATAACCACTTTATTATTGCCTCTAGGGCATATTTCCACCAGTCTCCCACTTGCACTAGAGTCAATAATCTAGTTCACATCACTATGTGATTTACATTGTAATGAATCTAACACCCATATAGTTCTGGTGTTGATCATGTTTAGCCCTTGGAAGAGGTTTAGTCAATGGGTCTGCGGCATTCATATCCGTGTGCACTTTGCAAATATTTATGTCCTCCTCCTCGATGTAATCGCGGATGGAATTGAAGCGTCTCTTTATGTGTCTGGTCCTCTTGTGAAACCTTGGTTCCTTGGCCAGAGCAACGGCACCAGTGTTGTCACAGAACAGAGTCATTGGGTTCAGTGCACTGGGCACTACTCCAAGATCTGTCATGAACTCCTTCATCCAGACACCTTCCTTCGCCGCCTCCGAGGCAACGATGTACTCCGCTTCACATGTAGAATCAGCTACCACGCTCTGCTTGGAATTGCACCAGCTTACCGCGCCCCCATTGAGAATAAATACGTATCCGGTTTGAGACTTAGTGTCATCCGGATCAGTGTCAAAGCTTGCATCAACGTAACCCTTTACGACGAGCTCTTGATCACCTCCATAAACGAGAAACATTTCCTTAGTCCTTTTTAGGTACTTAAGGATATTCTTGACCGCTGTGCAGTGTTCCACTCCTGGATCACTTTGAAACCTTCCGGCCATACTTATGGCAAGGCTGACATCGGGTCTTGTGCACAGCATTGCATACATGATAGAGCCTATGGCTGAAGCATAGGGGATGACACTCATCTTTTCTCTATCTTCTGCAGTCACTGGGCATTGAGTCTTACTCAACTTCACACCTTGCAATACAGGCAAGAACCCCTTCTTGGACTGATCCATTTTGAACTTCTTCAAAACTTTGTCAAGGTATGTGCTCTGTGAAAGTCCTATTAAGCGTCTCGATCTATCTCTATAGATCTTGATGCCTAATATGAAAGCAGCTTCTCCTAGGCCCTTCATTGAAAAACTCTTGTTCAAATATTCCTTCACGCTTTACAACATTTCTATATTGTTTCCAATCAGCAATATGTCATCCACATATAATATTAGAAACGCTATAGAGCTCCCACTCACTTTCTTGTAAATACAAGCTTCTCCGTAAACTTGTATAAACCCGAACGCTTTGATCACTTGATCAAAACGAAGATTCCAACTCCGAGATGCTTGCACCAGTCCATAAATGGATCGCTGGAGTTTGCAAACTTTGTTAGCATTCTATGGATCGACAAAACCTTCTGGTTGCATCATATACAACTCTTCCTTAAGGAAACCGTTGAACGCTGTTTTGACATCCATCTGCCAAATTTCATAATCGAAAAATGCAGCTATTGCTAACATGATTCTGACGGACTTAAGCATCGCTACGGGTGAGAAGGTCTCATCGTAGTCAACTCCTTGAACTTGTGAAAAACCCTTTGCCACAAGTTGAGCTTTATAGACGGTGACATTACCGTCCGCGTCCATCTTCTTTAATACTTTGTTTTCATACATGGATCCCATCTCGGATTTCATGGCCTCTAACCATTTGTTGGAATCCGGGCCCATCATCGCTTCTCCATAGCTCGTAGGTTCATCGTTGTCCAACAACATAACCTCTAAGACAGGGTTGCCGTACCACTCAGGAGCAGTACGCGTCCTTGTCGACCTACGAGGTTCGATAGTAACTTGATTCGAAGCTTCATGATCATCATCATTAACTTCTTCTTCAACTGACGTAGGCTCCACAGAAACAACTTTTTGTGCTGCGCTACTCTCTGGTTGAAACAAAGGTTCGACAACCTCATCAAGTTCTATCTTCCTCCCACTCAATTCTTTCGAGAGAAACTCTTTCTCAAGAAATGTTCCGTTTTTAGCGACAAACACTTTGCCTTCGGATCTGAGATAGAAGGTATACCCAACTGTCTCTTTTGGGTATCCTATGAAGACGCATTTCTCCGCTTTGGGTTCCAGCTTTTCAGGTTGAAGCTTTTTGACATAAGCATCACATCCCCAAACTTAAAAAACGACAACTTTGGCTTCTTGCCAAACCACAGTTCATATGATGTCGTCTCAACGGATTTCGATGGTTCCCTATTTAAAGTGAATGCAGCTGTCTCTAATGCATAACGCCAAAACGATAGTGGCAAGTCGGCAAGAGACATCATAGAACGCACCATATCTAATAAGGTTCGATTATGACGTTCGGACACACCATTGCGCTATGGTGTTCCAGGCGGTGTCAATTGTGAAACAATTCCACATTGTCTTAAGTGACTGCCAAAATCATAACTCAGATATTCTCCTCCTCGATCAGATCATAGGAATTTAATCTTCTTGTTATGATGATTCTCAACTTCACTCTGAAATTGCTTGAACTTTTCAAACGTTTCAGACTTGTGTTTCATCAAGTAAATATACCCATATCTACTTAAGTCATTAGTGAAGGTGAGAAAGTAATGATATCCACCGCGCGCCTCAATGCTCATTGGACCGCACACATCAGTATGTATGATTTCCAACAAGTCACTTGCCCGTTCCATTGTTCCAGAGAACGGGGTTTTAGTCATCTTGCCCATGAGGCATGGTTCACATGTGTCAAGCGATTCAAAATCAAGTGACTCCAAGAGTCCATCAGCATGGAGCTTCTTCATGCGTTTTACACCAATATGACCTAAGCGGCAGTGCCACAAGAAAGTGGTACTATCATTATCAACTCTACATCTTTTGGCATTAATGTTATGAACATGTGTATTGTCACTATCGAGATTCAATAAGAATAAACCCCTCACATTGGGTGCATGACCATAAAAGATATTACTCATATAAATAGAACAACCATTATTCTCTGATTTAAATGAGTAACCGTCTCGCAATAAACAAGATCCAGATATAATGTTCATGCTTAACGCAGGCACTAAATAACAATTATTCAGGTTCATCACTAATCCTGATGGTAATCGAAGAGCGAGCGTGCCGACGGCGATCACATCAACCTTGGAACCATTTCCCACGCGCATCGTCATTTCGTCCTTAGCCAGCCTCCGTCTATTCTGTAGTTCCTGCTTTGAGTTGCTAATATGAGCAACCGAACCAGTATCAAATACCCAGGCACTACAACGAGAGTTAGTACGGTACACATCAATAACATGTATATCATATATACCTTGTTTGGTGTTGGCCGCCTTCTTGTCGGCCAGATACTTGGGGCAGTTCCGCTTCCAGTGACCAGTTCCCTTGCAATGAAAGCACTCAGTTTCTGGCTTGGGTCCAGCCTTGGGTTTCTTCACGGGAGGGGCAACTGCTTTGCCACTCTTCTTGGAGTTACCCTTCTTGCCCTTGCCATTCTTCTTGAAACTAGTTGTTTTATTGACCATCAACACTTGATGCTCTTTCTGGATTTCAGACTCAGCGTCTTTCAGCATCGCAAACAGCTCGGTGACGGACTTGTTCATCCCTTGCATGTTATAGTTCATCACGAAGCTCTTGTAGCTAGGTGGCAATGATTGAAGGACTCTGTCAGTGATCGCCTCCGACGGAAGGGGCATCCCTAACTCAGCCAGACGGTTAGAATACCCAGACATTCTGAGTATATGTTCACTGACAGACCCGTTCTCCTCCATCTTGCAAGCATAGAACTTATCGGAGGTCTCATACCTCTCGATCCGGGCATTCTTCTCAAAGATAAACTTCAACTCCTGGAACATCTCATATGCTCCATGATGTTCAAAACGTCTTTGAAGCCCCGGTTCTAAGCCATACAACATTGCACATTGAACTATTGAGTAATCTCCAGAACGTGCCTCCCAAGCATTCACAACTTCTTCGGACGACACGTGAGCGGGTGGATCACCAAGCGGTGCATCAAGGACATAAGACTTTTGGGAAGCCGTGAGGATAATCCTCATATTACGGGCCCAGTCTACAAAGTTACTTCCATCATCTTTCAACTTGGCTTTCTCTAGGAACGCATTAAAATTCAGGGGAACTACTACGTGAGCCATTGATCTACAACATAAATTTGCAAAGGTTACTAAGACTATTGTTCAAGATAATGAGTTTAGTTAATCAAATTACTTAAAAAACACCCACTCAAATTGACATCCCTCCGGTCATCCAAGTGATACATGATCCAAATTCACCAACCCAAGTCCGATCATCACGTGAGATGAGGTGGTTTCAATGGTGAACATCTTCATGTTGATCATATCTACTATATGACTCATGTTCGACCTTTCGGTCTCTTGTGTTCCGAGGCCATGTCTGTACATGCTAGGCTCGTCAAGTTTAACACGAGTGTTCCACACGTGCAACACTGGCTTGCACCCGTTGTATGTGAACGTAGAGTCTATCACACCCGATCATCACGTGGTGTCTCGAAACGACGAATTCGCAACGGTGCACACTCGGGGAGAACACAATTTTATCTTGAAATTTTAGTGAGGGATCACCTTATAATGCTACCGTCGTCCTAAGCAAAATAAGATGCACAAAAGGATTAACATCACATGCAAATCATAAGTGACATGATATGGCCATGACCTTGTGCTTTTGATCTCCATCTCCAAAGCACCGGCATGATCTCCATCGTCACCGGCATGACACCATGATCTCCATCATCTTGATCTCCTTCAACGTGTCGCCATGAGGTTGTCGCGCCAACTGTTGCTTCTACGACTATTGCTAACTCATAGCGATAAAGTAAAGCAAAAACGGCGAAAATAAATTAAAGACAACCCTATGGCTCCTGCCGGTTGCCGTACTCATCGACATGCAAGTCGTGATATTCTATACAAAACATGATCATCTCATACATCACATATATCTCATCATGTAATTGGCCATATCACATCACAACATACCCTGCAAAAACCAGTTAGACGTCCTCTAATTGTTGTTGCATGTTTTACGTGGCTGCTACGGGTATCTAACAAGAACGATTCTTACCGACGCAAAACCACAACGGTGATACACAAATTGCTATTCAACCTTCTCAAGGGCCGCCTTTGTCGAATCCGATCCAATTAGAGTAGGAGAGACAGACACCCGCCAGCCATCTTTATGCAACAAAGTCACATGTCAGTCGATGGAACCGGTCTCTCGTAAGCGTACGAGTAAGGTTGGTCCGGGCCGCTTCATACCACAATACCGCTGAATCAAGAAAATACCAAGGGAGGAAGCAATCTGAGCATCAACGCCCACAAACTCCTTTGTGTTCTACTCGTGATCTCATCTACGCATAGACCTAGCTCATGATGCCACTGTTGGGGAACGTTGCATGGGAAATAATTTTTTTCCTATGCACACGCAAGATCTATCCATGGTGATGAGTATCTACGAGAGGGAGAGTGGATCTACATATCCTTGTAGATCGCTAAGCGGGAAGCGTTAAGAAACGCGGTTGATGTAGTCGAACGTCTTCGCGATCCAAATCGCTAGTCGTCCCGCGATCCAATCACGATCCGTCCCGATCTAGCGCTGAACGGATGGCACCTCCGCGTTCAGCACACGTACAGCTCGATGGCGATCTCCGCCTTATTGATCCAGCAAGAGGGAGTGGAGAGGTAGATGAGTTCTCCGGCAGCGCGACGGCGCGGCGACGGTGGTAGTGGAACTATTCCGGCAGGGCTTCGCCTAAGCACCGCCGAAAACTAGGGGAGACGATCTAGTGGGGAGAGAGGGCTGCACCGTGGCTTAGGGTTGGGTGTGGCTGCCCTCTCTCCCCTCCAATATATATAGGAGGGAGGGGAGGGGCCGGCGCCCCTAAGGTTTCCCCTAGGAGTCGGCCGAAGGAGAGGTGGAGGAGTCCACCTCCAATCCTACTCCAAGTAGGATTCCAATCCTACTTGGATTTCCTTCCCCCACTTGGGGTTTTCCCTTTTCTCACACCCCAGCCGCATGGGCCCTTAGGGGCTGGCTTGCCCAGCCCACTAAGGGCTGGTGCGCCACCCCTAAGGCCCATGTGGCCTCCCGGCGTGAGTGTCCCCTCCCGATGCCCCCCCGGAACCCTCCCGGCACCCCCGGTATACTACCAGAAGTACCCGAAACTTTTCCGGTGACCAAAACGGGACTTCCTATATATATCAATCTTTACCTCCGGACCATTCTGGAGCTCCTCGTGACGTCCGGGATCTCATTCGGGACTCCGAACAACCTTCGGTCACCACCATACACAACTCAATACTACCGAAACGTCACCGAACATTAAGTGTGCAGACCCTGCGGGTTCGAGAACTATGTAGACATGACCGAGACACCTCTACGGTCAATAACCAAAAGCGGGACCTAGATGCCCATATTGGTTCCTACATATTCTACAAAGATCTTTATCGGTTAAACCTCTATGTCAAGGATTCAGTTAATCCCGTATGTTGTTCCCTTTGTTCTTCGGTATGTTACTTGCCCGAGATTCGATCATCGGTATCTCCATACCTAGTTCAATCTCGTTACCGGCAAGTCTCTTTACTCGTTCCGTAATACAAGATCCCGTGGCTAACACTTTAGTCACTTTGCTTGCAAGGCTTATTGTGATGTTGTATTACCGAGTGGGCCTTGAGATACCTCTCCGTCACACGGAGTAACAAATCCCAGTCTTGATCCATGCCCACTCAACAGACACCTTCGGAGACACCTGTAGAGCATCTTTATAATCTCCCAGTTACGTTGCGACGTTTGATACACACAAGGTATTCCTTCGGTGTCAGTGAGTTGCATGATCTCATGGTCATTGGAACAGATACTTGACATGCAGAAAACTATAGCAATAAACTGACACGATCATATGCTACGTTCATAGTTTGGGTCTTGTCCATCACATCATTCTCCTAATTATGTGATCCCGTTATCAAATGACATCTCATGTCTATGGCTAGGAAACCTTGACCATCTTTGATCAACGAGCTAGTCTACTAGAGGCATACTAGGGACACAGTGTTGTCTATGTATCCACACATGCAATTGAGTTTCCAATCAATACAATTATAGCATGGATAATAAACGATTATCATGAACAAGGAAATATAATAATAACCACTTTATTATTGCCTCTAGGGCATATTTCCAACAAATATAACAACATGGAACAAGCAAAAATTATAGATACGTTGGAGACATATCAACTGTACCCGAGCAGCGTGCTTCGACACCTAGAATGACTCGCTTGAAGGTAGTGTTGCTAGGTTTAATCCTTGATGGGTCGATACCCATCTTTTTTACTGTGTCTGAGTAAATCAGATTAAAGCTTTTTCCTCCGTCCATAAGGACTCTAGTGAGGTGGAACCCATCGATGATGGGGTCCAGGACGAGGGTGGCCGAGCCTCCATGACAGATGTTGGTCGGATGATCCCTGCGATCGAAGGTGATCGGGCAAGCCGACCACGGGTTAAACTTCGGAGCTATGGGCTCTACGGCGTAGACCTCCCGAAGTGCGCGTTTCCTCTCCTTTTTGGGTATATGTGTGACATATATCATGTTCACAGTTTTGACCTCGGGAGGGAATTCTTCTGCCCGCCATTGTTCAGCCGCGAGGTTCTTCATCGTCCTCGCTGCGTGGGCTCTTGCTCTGTTCCTCGACTGTGAGCTTGCCGGCTTGTTTGAACACCCAACAGTTTTTATTGGTGTGGGTGGCCGGTTTGTCTTGTGTGCCGTGGATTTGGCAGGGCCTATCCATGATTTTGTCCAAAGCGGTAGGTCCATCCCTGTTCCCTTTAGAGGGCTTCTTCTGTTGTCCGGGTTTTGAGTTGCGAAAACCGGCATTTACGGCCGTGTCTTCCGAGTCGCCATTGCTATGGCAGCGTTTATTTTTGTTCCGCCTTGGCTTTCCGTTACCGTCCCAAACTTCAGAGGTGTCGGGGTCTTCGGGATTGTGGCTTCGGCGAGCTAGCCAATTGTCTTCGCCCGCGCAGAAGCGGCTCATAAGGGAGGTGAGGGCAGACATCATTCTCGGCTTATCCTGGCCGAGCTGTCGAGCTAGCCATTCGTCCCGGATGTTGTGTGTGAACGAGGCTATCGCCTCAGCGTCCGGACAGTCGACGATCTGGTTCTTCTTTGTCAAGAACTGATTCCAGAACTGCCTGGCCGATTTGCCAGTCTTCTGGATGAAGTTTCTTAGGTCGGAAGAGTCTGGGGCCGGACGTAAGTGCCTTGGAAGTTAGACCGGAAGGCATCTTCGAGCTCCTCCCAACTCCCAATGGAGTTCTCGGGGAGACTGTTTAGCCAGTGCCGAGCTGGTCCCTTCAGTTTGAGTGGTAGGTATTTGATGGCATGGAGATCATCTCCTCTGGCCATATGGATGTGAAGGAGGAAGTCCTCGATCCATATGGCTAGGTCCGTCATTCCGTCGTATGATTCTATGTTAACGGGTTTAAACCCTTCGGGGAACTGGTGCTGCATGACCTCGTCTGTAAAACACAACGGGTGTGCAGCGCCTCTGATTTGGGCTACGTCACACCGGAAATCGGCTGTTGGCTGAGCCCGGTATTGTTCCCGGTTTCTGTGGTTGCGGTCGAGCCACGATCGGTAGCCATCCCGTCTAGCGGGGGAGCGTCCCCTAGATCCGTAAATGGATCTGGTGTGACCTGACCTATAGTCCATGTCCTGCCGAAGATCGTATTGATCCTCAGGTTGTGCTGGCCCCTTTCCTCTCCTACGGGGTGACGTGGGCTAGTACTCGGCGTCTTGAGCCACCCTGTCCCGTCCTCGAGGGGGCGGTCCGGCTGGTCATACTGAGTGTGCCTGGGAGATTCGGGCTCAAGGGCCTCGTCGTCAAATTGCGGCAGCAGGCGCCAGCGAGGGTAACTCCTCTTTTGATCTGGCCGCTTAGTGCCGAACCCTTCTTCGGCTGCCAGAACTTTTGTCCATCTATTGTTGATGGTGTCTTGTTCAGCTTTGAGCTGCTTCTGCTTTGCCTTTAAGCTCCGAGCAGTGGCTATGAGCCGTTGCCTGAATCGTTCTTGGTCCTCGGGGTTTTCGGGGACGGTGAAGTCTTCGGCTTCGAGGCTTTCTTCCTCCCCAGTGTGTGGGAGGTAGTTATCATCCTCGGAGTCATTGAGGTCCTCGGTGTCTTGCTGATCCGTCAGCCTTTTCGGGTGCTCCAGCGGCTCCGCAGGGGCTTCAGGGTCGCCGAGGTCCTCCGGGGTATCCATTTCCCCGGTGCCTGGAACGGCTTCCCTTCCCTTGTTGGTTTTGGATCGCTTGCGTTGTTTCCGGTGTTTTGATGCTTCTCCGGATTTTTCGCCGTTCTTCTTGGTGGTGTGGTTGTCCCTGTCGTTAGGGGTGTCCACCATATAGACATCATAGGTCGAGGTGGCTGTCCACCGCCCGGTGGTCACGGGGGCGGGGTCGCCGATCTCTTCATCCATGTGTTCTGTCACTTCGGAGGGGTAGTCCAACATGTCGGTTAAGTCTTCGACAGTGGCTACCAGATGGGCGGCGGGTGGGCCATAAAATTCCCTGTAACCGACCTCTAGGTCGACTGGAACGTGGGTCGAGGTAAGATCGTCCTCGATTGCCATCGATTGGATCCGGTCTACAGCCTCATTCAACCATGAGAGGACGACCTGATCGGTTTCCTGAGGGCCCTTGGAGTTGAGCTCCAACGCGTCTTCAGGATGGGCATGTTCGGCGAAGGCCGAACCTTGATATTCAGGTACCATCACCGAGTCCGGGCTCAAGGCCGGACCTCCGGTGGAGAAAGATCTGAGGGTCGAGCCGGATAGTGGGCCCAAAGTTGAAGCTCCGGGATCTCCGAGCCCGTCGGACGAAACCGAGGGTTCAACGAGGAACAGATCGCCACGGGAGTCGGCGGTGAACTCTAGGTTCCCGAACCTGATCTCTTGACTGTGGGCGAAATTTTCGATCCGGCCTAGGTGGCCGGTCGAGTTAGCATGCAGCATGACACTGCCAAACACAAAGACCTGTCCGGGGACGAAGATGTCCTCGTTCCGGGCCTGTTCACTGATGATTAGGAGAGCCATCAATCCACAAGTGATCTCACAGCGGAACTCTCAATGAAAGCACCAATGTCGGTGTCGAAACCGGCAGATCTTGGGTAGGGGGTCCCGAACTGTGAATCTAGGAATGATGGTAACAGGGGACGAATGAGACGGTGTTAACCCAGGTTCGGGCCCTCATGAGGAGATAAAACCCTATGTCCTGTTTGATTGTATTGCTGAGTATGAAGGTTACAGAGTAGATCTACCTCGAGATCAAACGAGCTAAACCCTAATGAGTTGACTTGTCCCTCTACGAACTAAACCCCCTGGTTTATATCGACACCAGGGGTCCCTAGGGTTACAAATGGCCGGTTCCCATCCGGGCATAGATATGCCCATTTTTGCTTGGAGGACACACCAAGTCTTCGGAACCTTCCCCCTAAGCATGGGGTCATCCTGTAGTCTGGCCTTCCCGAAGATGTCCCAAGGCGGCCCACCGGGCTGGTCCACATAAGATAAGCCAACAACCCAAGGACCCCTTAATCCCGGACTCCCTCAGCAATGATTATGTGTATATATGCATCACGTCCATAAGCAAATAGGTCGACTCCTGCCTGCACCTATTACTATTACTCCACGTCGAGAGCGTTTGTATGTTTGCCTCTCTAAATATTAAGTTCATGAAAAACAGAGTAATGCTTGGAGAACGATGACATGATGTAGACAAAGAAAACTCAATCAATATGAATTAACCGCGTCGTTTTATCCTTAGTGGCAACAATACAAAGACGTGTCTTGTCCGTCTCTGTCACTGGGATATAGAGCACCGCCAAATTGAACCGACTACAATGCACCCCTCTCACTGAAGAAATATCAATCTAGTTGGCCAAACTATTTCAATAGACTGGAGAAATTTATGAAGCTATAATAATCATGCAAATAAGAATCATAATAGAATTCAGAGAAGACTCAAATCTTTTTCATGAATAATCTTAACATAAACCCACAACTCATCGGATCCCAACAAACGCACCGCACAAAGTGATTACATCGAATAGATCACTGCGAAGATGCGGTGAACTTTTTATTGAAGATCAAGAGAGAGAGATAGCCATCTAGGTACTAACTACGGACCCGTAGGTCTATAGAGAACTACTCACACATCACCATGGGAGTAGCAATGTTGATGTAGGGGGCCTCAGTGATCGATCCCCTCTCCGACAGGGCACCGGAACAGGGCTCCAGATGGGCACACGGTGGAACAGAGACTTGCGACGGCGGAAAAAGTGTTTCGGGAGGCTCTCTAGGGTTTTGGGGAAATATTAGAATTTATAGGCCAGAGATGGGCGTCGGGAGACACCAGTAGGAGCCAGCACACAACAGGGCACGACCCCCCCCCCCCCGGGCGCACTCTGATGTGTGCTTCCTCCCTTATGCAGCCTCCGGTCTCGTCCTGAAGCCTCCAGGTCTTTGTTTGGTCCAGAAAAAATCATAAAAAAATTCATGGCAATTGGACTTCGTTTGGTACGGTAAACCTGAAAAGCCAAAAACATGCAGAAAACAATAGCTGGCACTGGGCATTGGGTTAATGGGTTAGTGCTGAAAAATAATATAAATTAGTAAATAAATAACCAAAAAGCATCGTAGAATGATAATATTATAGCATGGAACAATCAAAAGTTATAGATACATTGGAGACGTATCAGCATCCCCAAGCTTAATTCCTACTCGTCCTCGAGTTGGTAAATGATAAAAACAGAATTTTTGATGTGACATGCTACCCATCATGTAATCTATTGCCGGTATGATCATTGAGAAATGATGAATTAACAAACATCAACATAGTAATATTTATAAACATAAGTAACATAATGATCAAGTTTCAAAATATACGACCCTTAAAGAGTGTTCACCCCCTATTCATTTTATCATATTCGCATGGCATGGCTCCGTGTTCACCACATAAATACAAATGTCAAGCACCACAGTGTTAAATCACGCAATTGGATTGTACTTTTTAACGTGCTTCAGCTTTTTACTCACGCAATATATGAGCAAAAACCATGGATATAACATAAAGGTGTGATAGAATATGGTGGTAGTTTCAAAGGGGTGAAAGTGGAGAAGAAAGTCTCGCATCAACTAGGCGTATCAACGGGCTATAGAGATGCCCATCAATAGATATCAATGCGAGGAGTAG
This sequence comes from Elymus sibiricus, assembly GCA_039707655.1. NCBI lineage: Eukaryota > Viridiplantae > Streptophyta > Magnoliopsida > Poales > Poaceae > Elymus > Elymus sibiricus. The sequence goes on along the minus strand of CM077663.1, from coordinate 363,475,846 downwards.
GGATTGCCATGCAACAGATGCACTAGACCTATAAGTGTATGCAAGTTCAACTGAAGCTAAGTGGGTGTGCATCCAGCTTGCTTGCTCATGAAGACCTCGGGCATTTTAGGAAGCCCGTCATCGGAATATACAAGCCAAGTTCTATAATGAAAAATTCCCACTAGCATATGAAAGTGACAAAACAGGAGACTCTCTATATGAAGAACATGGTGCCACTTTGAGGCACAAGTTTGGAAAAGGAGGTAGTAGCACCGTCCCTTCTCTCTTTTCTCTCATTATTTTCTTTTTCTTTTTTCTTTTTTTCTTCTTTTTATTTCTTTATTTCTTTCTCCTTTTTTCTTTTTTTTTTATATTTTTCATCCGGATTCTCATCACGACTTGTCGGGGAATCATTGTCTCCATCATCCTTCCCTCACTGAGACAGTGCCCTGATGATCATCACACTTTTATTTACTTACAACTCAACATGAAAAACTATAGTATGACTCCATATGAATGCCTCTGGCAATGTACCAGGATGTGGAATGATCAAGCATAACATGTATAAAAAATGATGAACGGTGGCTTTGCCACAAATACTATGTCAGCTTATATGATCATGCAAAGCAATATGACAATGAAAGTACTAGTCATATGATGTAACGGTGGAAGTTGCATAGCAATATATCTCGGAATGGCTATGGAAATGCCATAATAGGTAGGTATGGTGGCTATTCTGAGGAAGATATAATGAGGCTTATGTGCAACAGAGCGTATCATGTCACGGGGTTTGGATGCACCGCCGAAGGTTGCACCGATCCTCGAGGTGGGAATGGGCAATGCACGGTACCGAAGAGGCTAGGAAGTATGAGGTGGTGAGAGTGCGTACATCCATGGATTCACATTACTCATAAAAAACTCACATACTTATTGCAAGGTTTTATTAAATCTCTCGAAGCAAAGTACAACTCGCATGCCCCTAGGGAGAAGGTTGGGAGGAGTTAACCATCGCGCGCCTCCGACTTAAACAACACTAGGATTTCAACGAGGAATAAGAACGCTCACACATCATCAACATGCCATAAAAAATATTTAGATGAACAACAAGTTAACATCCTCTAATTCATGATATTCTTACTAACCAATGATCATGCACTCATGCCCTTTCACAGTACCACATCAATATCATTAACCCAGAATTTCTCTTTTATGTGCTACATGTGGTTTTGATTATGCACTCATTGAATACATATTATTTTTGGACTAGTCTCACTATTTACTAACTCTCAAACAAATAATACAAATATTTCTTTCAAATCTATATGCCACCGTGCTCTAAAAGATATAAGTGAAGTACTAGAGCAACTGCTTAGCTCAAAAGATATAAGTGAAGCACAAAGAGTATTCTAATAAATCATGGTGATCTTGTGTGTCTCTCAAGTGAGTGTGTCCAGCAAACAATGATTGTGAAAAACAAAATAAAGCAAATGACACTCCAAGCAAAACTCATATCATGTGATGAATAAAAATATAGCTCCAAGTGACATACTGATGGATTGAGACGAAAGAGGGGATGCCTTCCGGGGCATCCCCAATCTTAGGCTCTTGCCGATCCTTATTCCTTCATCCATCGTGATAGCACCCAAAACTTGAAAACTTCAGCACACAAAACTCAACAGAAACCTTCGTGAGATCCGTTAGTATAGTAAACATATCAAATAATTTAGATACTGTTAAAAATTGATTATTATTTTATTATTGCATAAGGTACTGTATTCTAACTTCTCCATGGCTTATACCCCCAATACAATCCATAGCATCATCAAAACAAGAAAACTATGCAAGCAAAAACAGAATCTGTCTAAAACAGAACAATCTGTAATGACATGTAGAGGACCTATACTTTTTTAAGTCCAAAAATTCTTAAACATTATTAAAACCTGAAGAATTTGTATAGGAATACTGTGTAAAAATTTCAGATCAAAAAGATGTTCCAGTAAAATGAGAGAATTTCTGCACTGGACGCTAAAGTTTCTGTTTTTGCACCGTATCAATTCTACTTATCATGCAAGTCATCCCAAAGGCTTTGCTTGGCACAAACACTAATTTAAACATAAAAACACAATCATTACAGAGGCAATAATCATGTTATAAAAAACAAACAAAAAGTAAAAAAAAATAAAGATAACTATTGGGTTGCCTCCCAACTAGCGCTATTGTTTTACGCCCCTAGCTAGGCATAATGCATAGTTTCAAGTGTTGTCATATTTGACACTCCACCCATAATTAGCCCTCATGATAGATTCGTAAGGTGGTTTAATTCTCTTCCTAGGGAAGTGTTCCATACCTTTCTTTAATGGAAATTGGAACCTTATGTTTCCCTCTTTCATATCAATAATTGCACCTATAGGTCGTAAGAAAGGTCTTCCAAGTATTATTGGACAAGTAGGATTGCATTCAATATGAAGCACAATGAAATCTACATGCACATAATTTATATTTTCAAGGATAAGCACATCATTTATTCTACCCAAAGGTTTCTTGATGGTAGAATTCGCAAGATGCAAGTTTAGGGAACAATCTTGAATATTGATGAGACCAAGCACATCACAAAGAGATTTAGGTATTGTTGAAACACTAGAAACAAGGTCACACAAAGCATTTCATTCATATTCTTTCAGTTTTATTTTGATAGTAGGTTCCCATTAATCATGCAATTTTCTAGGAATAGAAACTTCTAGTTCAAGTTTCTCATCATAAGCTTTTATCATCGCTTCTACTATATGTTGAGTAAAAGCTTTATTTTGTTCATAAGAATTGGGTGAGCTAATAATGGATTGCAACAAGGAAATAAATTCTACTGAAGAGCAACTTTCATAATTAAAGTCCTTGTAATCCAAGTTAGTGGGCACATCACTAGTTAAAGTTTTAACCTCTCCAGACCCACTTTTTTCAATTTTATCACTAGAATCATCACCCTCCAAGCAAACGGGATGCCTTCTAGCTAAAGTTGACTAATCTCCAGTTCCTTTATCATTTAGTTTCAGATTAGTAAACAAATAATCAATAGGAGAAGTACCAGTCATTTTAAGATCTTCGTCATGATTCCGGTAAAAACCGGGTGAAGAGCTTTTACTAAGAATTCTTGCTTAGCTTTCAACTTAGTGGTCCTCTCCTTAATTTCATTAATAGATATTTGGATAGCTTTAATAGTCTCATTAAAATCATGCTTGGGTGGCAAAGTTTTATTTTTATGAGTTTTCACATCAAGAGCAATTATATCCATGTTCTTAGCCAATCATCAACTTTATGCAACTTATCTTCTACCATAGTATTAAAAATGTTTTGAGAAATAATAAATTCTTTAATGGTGTTCTCAAGATCAGAGGATATCCATAATTATTTTTAGAAGAATTTCCATAAGAATTGCCATAATTATTAGAGGAATTACTGGGATACGATCTAGCATTATAAATTCCTCTATAAGCATTGTTATTGAAATTGTTTTGCAAAATAAAGTTCACATCAATAGCATCATCATTTTTATCAATCAAGGTAGACAAAGGCACATCATTGGGATCAACATGGGCATTTTTACTAGCAACCATTTTCATAAGAGCATCCACTCTTTCACTCAAAGTAGTGATTTATTCGACATAATTTACCTTCTTACCAGTTGGAGCTCTTTCGGTATGCCATTAAGAGTAGTTTCTCATGATGTTGTCCAAAAGTTTGGTGGCCTCTCCTAATGCCACATCCATGAAGGCACCGCTGATACATCTCCAACGTATCTATAATTTATGAAGTATTCATGCCATGTTTACAATAATTTTATATGATTTTATTAGAACTAACCCGGACTGACGCTGTTTTCAGCAGAACTACCATGGTGTCGTTTTTTGTGTAGAAATAAAAATTCTCGGAATGGGCTGAAAATTGACAGAGAATATTTTTGGAAAATATAAAAAATAATGGAGCAAAAAGATACCAGAGAGGAGTCCCGAGGCAGCCACAAGCCTAGGGGGCGCGCCCCCCCTGGCTTGTGGGCCCCTTGGGAACCCCCTTGACGTGAGACCGATGCCAAAAATTCCTATAAATACCAAAACCCCCAGAAAGAAACCGAGATCGGGAGTTCCGCCGCCGCAAGCCTCTGTAGCCACGAAAAATCAATCGGGAGCCCATTCCGGCACCCTGCCGGAGGGGGAAACCATCACCGGAGGCCAGCTTCATCATCCCGGCGGTCTCCATGACGAGGAGGGAGTAGTTCACCCTCGGGGCTGAGGGTATGTATTAGTAGCTATGCGTTTGATCTCTCTCTCTCGTGTTCTTGAGATGACACGATCTAGATGTACCGCGAGCTTTATTAATATAGATGAATCATATGGAGTTTTCCCCTCTCTATCTTCTTGTGATGAATTGAGTTTTCCCTTTGAAGTTTTCTTATCGGATTGAGTCTTTAAAGGATTTGAGAACACATGATGTATGTCTTGCGATGGGATATCCGTGGTGACAATGGGATGTTCTATTGATCCACTTGATGTATGTTTTGGTGATCAACTTGCGGGTTCCGTGACCTTGGGAATCTATGCATAGGGGTTGGCACACGTTTTCGTCTTGACTCTTCGGTAGAAACTTTGGGGCACTCTTTGAAGTTCTTTGTGTTGGATTGAAGATGATGAATCTGAAATTGTGTGATGCATATCGTATAATCAAGCCCATGGGTACTCGTGGTGACATTGGAGTATCTAGGTGACATTAGGGTTTTGGTTGATGTGTATCTTAAGGTGTTATTTTAGTACGAACTCTAGGGCTGTTCGTGACACTTATAGGGATAGCTCATAAGATTGATCGGAAAAGATAACTTTGAGGTGGTTTCGTACCCTACAATAATTTCTTCGTTTGTTCTCCGCTATTTGTGACTTTGGAGTGAACTCTTTGTCGCACGTGAGGGATTTACATATGATTCAACTATGTTAGTATTGTTGAGAGAACTTGCACTAGTGAAAGTATGAACCCTAGGCCATGTTTTCAAGCATTGCAATACCGTTTTTGCTCACTTTTGTTACTTGCTACCTTGCTGTTTTTATATTTTCAGATTACAAAAACTTATATCTACCATCCATATTGCACTTGTATCACCATCTCTTCGCCGAACTAGTGCACCTATACAATTTACCATTGTATTGGGTGTGTTGGGGACACAAGAGACTCTTTGTTATTTGGTTGCAGGGTTGTTTGAGAGAGACCAACTTCATCCTATGCCTCCTACGGATTGATAAACCTTAGGTCATCCACTTGGGGGAAATTTGCTACTGTCCTACAAAACTCTGCGCTTGGAGGCCCAACACGAGTCTACAAGAAGAAGGTTGCGTAGTAGATATCAAGCTCTTTTCTAGCGTCGTTGCCGGGGAGGTGAGTGCTTGAAGGTATATCTTTAGATCTTGCAATTGAACCTTTTAGTTTCTTGTTTTATCACTAGTTTAGTCTTTGAAAGAAAACTACAAAAAAAATATGTAATTGAGGTTGCCTCATATGCTTCATCTTTTTAATGTCTTTCGTGAAAATGATGGAAAGGAAAATTGTGCCAAAGAGTTAGAAGAAGAAGACAATAAAATGTTTGGCACTAAATCTTTGTATGATGAGCATGATTGCAATGTTGTTAGTATGAATTCCTTGAATATTCATGATGCTAATGATATGCAAAGCTACAAGCTTGGGGATGCTATGTTTGATGAAGATGATATGTTTAGTCCCCCAAGTTTTGATGAGCAAATTTATTATGATGAAAGCATGCCTCCTATTTATGATGATTATTGTGATGACATGTATGCTATAAATAATAATGATAACCATGAAACTTGTCATTATGATTTTAATTTTCAATTGGATTATGCTTCACAAGATAGTTATTTTGTTGAGTTTGCTCCCACTACTATTGATGAGAATAAATTTGCTTATGTGGTGAGTAGTAAAATTTCTATGCTTATGAATCATGAAAATAATGCTTTATGTGATAGTTATATTGTGGAATTCATTCATGATGCTACTGAAAATTATTATGAGGGAGGAGTATATGCTTGTAGGAATTGCAATAATATCAAGTTTCCTCTCTATGTGTTGAAAATCTTGAAGTTTTGCTTGTTTTACCTTCCTATGCTAGTTGATTCTTGTTCCCATAAGTTGTTTCCTCACAAAATTCCTATGCATAGGAAGTGGATTAGGCTTAAATGTGCTAGTCATATGCTTCATGATGCTCTCTTGCATGTTTCAATTCTTATCTTTTATGTGAGCATCATTGAAATCATCATGCCTAGCTAAAAGGCATTAAAGAAAAGCGCTTGTTGTGAGACAACCCAACACTTTTACTTTCTGTTTTTGTGTGTTCACATGATTAATCTACTGTAGTAATCATGTTTTGTGCCTTTTATTTCAATAAAGTGCCAAGTAAAGCCTTTGGGATAACTCACAAGATGAGTAGAATTGATGCTGAATCAAAACAGAAACTTTTGACTCCAGTACAGGAATTTTCATTTTTTACTGGTGCGTGATAATGATCTACAAATTTTACAAAGTCTTCATATACAAATTCTTCAGGTTGTCCTAATTTTTCAGAATTTTTAGAGACAGGGAAGTATGGATATACTACAGATCTTCACACATTGTTCTGTTTCTGACAGATTCTGTTTTGCATGCATAGTTTGCTTGTTTTAGTGTTCCCATAGCTTATATTGAGTGATATAAATTATGGGAATGATATAATACAGTAGGTATCATGTGGGAACAATTATGAATCTTGTCTTGACAGTACCTAAGTGAATTATTTATCTTTATTACACTAACCCTTCTCACGAAGTTCCGTTAAGTTTTGTGTGATTGAAGTTTTCAAGTTTTGGGTGAGACACCGATATGAGGAGAACAAGGAGTGAAAAGAACCTAAGATTGGGGATTCCCAAGTCACCCCCAAGGTAATATACAAGGAAGACTCAAGCAACTAAGCTTGGGGATGCCCCGGAAGGCATCGCCTCTTTCGTCTCCAACATTATCGGTATATCTTACTTAGAGCTATATTTTTATTCATCACATAATATGTGTTTTACTTGGAGCGTCATTATATTTTGTTGTTCTCTGTTAGGAGTTATTTATAATCTTGTTTTTCAATAAAAAGTTCCAAGAATTGCCTAAGGATGCTTGCATTGCATGTTTTGATGTGTGCTGTGTAAAAACAGAAACTTTTGCTGTAGTGTTTGAATTTTCATATTTTACGGGAACGTGAAACGTTTGTGAAATTTTTACACAGTATTGTCATATAAATTATTTAGTATGTCCTAAATTTTCATAATTTTTTGAGTTACATAAGTACACTGTTTTCATAAATTTCTACAGACTGTTCTGTTTGGACAGATTGCTGTCATAGTTTTGTTATCTACTTATCCTATAGTTACCATAGCCTATATTGGTAGATATAAATTGTGGAAATGATAGTAAACAGTAGATGATGTTTGATAATTTTTGTGCAACTTGTCTTGGCAGTACATAAAGAGTTGATTTATTATTATGTGTACTAACCTATCTCACGAGTTCTTTTCGAGTTTTGTGTGGATGAAGTTTTTGAGAATAGGTGAAACCATGATATGAGAGGATTGAATGAGATACAAAAGCTCAAGCTTGGGGATGCCCAAGGCACCCCAAGTAAATATTTCAAGAAGTCTCAAGCATCTAAGCTTGGGGATGCTACGCATCCCACCTCTCTTCAATTATCGGTTAGCCTATGTTGAGCCTAAATTTTTTATTCGTTCACATGATGCGTGCTATTCTTGGAGTGCTATTTTTCTTTTGCTTGCTGTTGAATAAAATACTTAAGATATGAAATTCTTAGATGAGAGAGTCTTCACATAGTTATTTAATTGTTGGCTACTCATTGATCTTCACTTATTTATTTTTGGAGTAGTTTGTCTTTTGCTCTAGTGCTTCACTTATATCTTTTTAGAGCACGGCGGTGGTTTTATTTTATAGAAATTGATGAACTCTCATGCTTCACTTATATTATTTTGAGAGTCTCTAAACAGCATGGTAATTTTCTTTGGTTATGAATTTAGTCCTAATATAATGGGCATCCAAGAGAGATATAATAAAAACTTTCATATAAAGTGCATTGAATACTATGAGAAGTTTGATTCCTTATGATTGTTTTGAGATATAAAGATGGTAATATTAGAGACATGCTAGTGAGTAATTGTGGATTGGTAGAAATACTTGTGTTAAAGGTTGTGATTCCCGTAGCATGCACGTATGGTGAACCGTTATGTGACGAAGTCGGAGCATGATTTATTTATTGATTGCTTTCCTTTGTGTGGAGGTCGGGATCGCGCGATGGTTAACTCCTACCAACCCTTCCCCTAGGAGCATGCGTGTAGTACTTTGTTTTGATAACTAATAGACTTTTGCAATAAGTATGTGAGTTCTTTATGACTAATGTTGAGTCCATGGATTATACGCACTCTCACCCTTCCACCCTTGCTAGCCTCTCTAGTACCGCGCAACTTTCGCCGGTGCATTAAACCCACCATATACCTTCCTCAAAACAGCCACCATACCTGCCTATTATGGCATTTCCATAGCCATTCCGAGATATATTGCCATGCAACTTCCACCGTTCCATTTATGACACGCATCATCATTGTCATATTGCTTTGCATGATCATGTAGTTGACATCGTATTTGTGGCAAAGCCACCGTTCATATTTTTTATACATGTCACTCTTGAGTCATTGCACATCCCGATACATCGCCGGAGGCATTCATATAGAGTCATATTTTGTTCTAAGTATCGAGTTGTAATTCTTGAGTTGTAAGTAAATAAAAGTGTGATGATCATCATTATTAGAGCATTGTCCCATGTGAGGAAAGGATGATGGAAGCTATGATTCCCTCACAAGTTGGGATGAGTCTCCGGACTTTAAAAAAAAATAAAAGAGGCCAAAGAAGCCCAAATAAAAAAAGAGAGGCCAAAGAAGCCCACCAAAAAAAACAAAAAAATGAGAGAAAAGAGAGAAGGGGCAATGCTACTAATCCTTTTTCCACACTTGTGCTTGAAAGTAGCACCATGATCTTCATGATAGAGAGTCTCCTATATTGACACTTTCATATACTAGTGGGAATTTTTCATTATAGAACTTGGCTTGTATATTCCAATGATGGGCTTCCTCAAATTGCCCTAGGTCTTCGTGAGCAAGCAAGTTGGATGCACACCCACTTCATTTCTTTTTTGAGCTTTCATACACTTATAGCTCTAGTGCATCCGTTGCATGGCAATCCCTACTCACTCACATTGATATCTATTGATGGGCATATCCATAGCCCGTTGATACGCCTAGTTGATGTGAGACTATCTCCTTCTTTTTGTCTTCTCCACAACCACCATATTCTATTCCACCTATAGTGCTATATTCATGGCTCACGCTCATGTATTGCGTGGGAGTTGAAAAAGTTTGAGAATACTAAAGTATGAAACAATTGCTTGGCTAAAACCGGGGTTGTGCATGATTTAATATTTTGTGTGATGAACATGGAGCATAGCCAGACTATATGATTTTGTAGGGATAGCTTTCTTTGGCCATGTTATTTTGAGAAGACATGATTGCTTTATTAGTATGCTTGAAGTATTATTGTTTTTATGTCAATATTAAACTCTTGTTTTGAATCTTATGGATCTGAATATTCTTGCCACAAAAAAAAATATTACTCTGATAAAAATGTAGCTAGCATTCACACTTCATAAATTATTTCTTTTATCATTTACCTACTCGAGGATGAGCAGGAATTAAGCTTGGGGATGCTGATACGTCTCCAATGTATCTATAATTTATGAAGTATTCATGCCATGTTTACAATAATTTTATATGATTTTGGTATGATTTTATTAGAACTAACCCGGACTGATGCTGTTGTTTTTTGTGCAGAAATAAAAGTTCTTGGAATGGGCTAAAAATTGATGGAGAATATTTTTGGAAAATATAAAAAATACTGAAGCAAAAAGATACCGGAGAGGAGTCCCGGGGCAGCCACAAGCCTAGGGGGCGCGCCCCCTGGCTCGTGGGCCCCTCGGGAACCCCCTTGACGTGAGACCGACGCAAAAAATTCCTATAAATACCAAACCCCCCAGAAAGAAACCGAGATCGGGAGTTCCGCCGCCGCAAGCCTCTGTAGCCACGAAAAATCAATCGGGAGCCCGTTCCGGCACCCTGCCGGAGGGGGAAACCATCACCGGAGGCCATCTTCATCATCCCGGCGGTCTCCATGACGAGGAGGGAGTAGTTCACCCTCGGGGCTGAGGGTATGTATTAGTAGCTATGTGTTTGATCTCTCTCTCTCGTGTTCTTGAGATGACATGATCTTGATGTACCGCGAGCTTTAATATAGATGAATCATATGGAGTTTTCCCCTCTCTATCTTCTTGTGATGAATTGAGTTTTCCCTTTGAAGTTTTCTTATCGGATTGAGTCTTTAAAGGATTTGAGAACACTTGATGTATGTCTTGCGATGGGATATCCGTGGTGACAATGGGATGTTCTATTGATCCACTTGATGTATGTTTTGGTGATCAACTTGCGGGTTCCGTGACCTTGGGAATTTATGCATAGGGGTTGGCACACGTTTTCGTCTTGACTCTCCGGTAGAAATTTTGGGGCACTCTTTGAAGTTCTTTGTGTTGGATTGAACATGATGAATCTGAAATTGTGTGATGCATATCGTATAATCAAGCCCATGGGTACTCGTGGTGACATTGGAGTATCTAGGTGACATTAGGATTTTGGTTGATGTGTATCTTAAGGTGTTATTTTAGTACGAACTCTAGGGTTGTTCGTGACACTTATAGGGATAGCTCATAAGATTGATCGGAAAAGATAACTTTGAGGTGGTTTCGTACCCTACAATAATTTCTTCGTTTGTTCTCCGCTATTTGTGACTTTGGAGTGAACTCTTTGTCGCACGTGAGGGATTTACATATGATTCAACTATGTTAGTATTGTTGAGAGAACTTGCACTAGTGAAAGTATGAACCCTAGGCCTTATTTTCAAGCATTGCAATACCGTTTTTGCTCACTTTTGTTACTTGTTACCTTGCTGTTTTTATATTTTCAGATTACAAAAACTTATATCTACCATCCATATTGCACTTGTATCACCATCTCTTCGCCGAACTAGTGCACCTATACAATTTACCATTGTATTGGGTGTGTTGGGGACACAAGAGACTCTTTGTTATTTGGTTGCAGGGTTGTTTGAGAGAGACCATCTTCATCCTACGCCTCCTACGGATTGATAAACCTTACGTCATCCACTTGAGGGAAATTTGCTACTGTCCTACAAAACTCTGCGCTTGGAGGCCCAACACGAGTCTACAAGAAGGAGGTTGCGTAGTAGACATCAACCGCCTGCAACAGAATCTAGAAGATTTCTAGACACAAAGTTTAGTCTAGCATAGAAATTTTGGATAATCATCCACAAGTTTAAACAATGAGTAGGCCTATTTCTAATCATCAATTTCATCCTCTCCCAAGATTGTGCAACATGTTCTTGATCATATTGTTTAAAATTCATAATTTGATTTCGAAGGAAGATGATCTTAGCAGGAGGAAAATACTTGGCAAAGATGAAAACCAAGCCTTAGCTTTATCTCGTAGTGAAAAAGGAAATAATTTTAATTTGACCACATTATTATCCATATCCTTTTTCTTTTGCATATCACATAATTCAACAAAGGTATTCAGATGAGCAACGGGATGCTCATTAGGACTTCCCAAAAATTATACTTTCATCACAAGATTTAGCAATGCGGCATTAATATCATAAAACACCGCACTAGTGGTGGGTGGTATAGGATTACTAATAAAATAATTGTTATTAGTATTTCAGAAGTCACACAACTTAGTAGTATCTTGAGACATGGTGACCGAGCAAGCAAAGTAACAAACAGAACAAGTAAACTAGCAACCGAAGAAGTAAACTAGCAACTAGCAAAGATAAATATTTTTGTATTTTTGATTTTTATGAAGCAAGCAAAATATAACAGAAAATAAAAATTCGAAAAAGTGAATGATAATTTGTGCTAAGGTGCTTGATAGTAGGTTGGTGATACTCCACGGCAACGGCGCCAGAAATCCTTCCCGATTCTTGTGATCTGTGTTGGGTTTTCCGCGAGGAGGAGCGGGTGATGCCCCACAGTATAGATAAGTATTTCCCTCAGTGAGAACCAATGTTGTCGAACAAATAGGAGTAGCGCGCAACCCCCGTCTTCAACGAGTGCACACAAAGAAGCAAACACTTGCACCCAACGCGGGCAAGAGGGCTGTCAATCCCCTTGGACTCGTTATTTGTAAGCAAATGAAGTGTGTAGATGATGGTTGATAAATGTAAATTGCAAAATAAATAAAAGACAAAAAAATGGCAGCAAGGTAATAAAAGCTTTTGTAAATATATAAGTTAATAGACCCGGGGGGCATAGTTTCCCTAGTAGCATCTCTCATGTAGTAGGCATACGGTGGGTAAACAAATTACTGTTGGGCAATCGATAGAAAAGCGCATAGTTATGCAATATTTATTCACGGCAATGATCATGTGTATATAGGCATCACGTCCATAATAAAATAGGTCTCCTCCTTCCTGCACCTATTACTATTACTCCACGTCGAGAGCAATTCTATGCTTGCCTCTTTAAGTATTAAGTTCATAACAAACAGAGTAATGCTTGGAGAACGTTGTCATGATGTAGACAAAGAGAATTCAATTAACATGAACTAACCCCAAAGTTTAACCTTAATAGGCAACAATAGAAAGACGTGTCTTGTCCCTTTCTGTCATTGGGATATAGAGCACCGCCAGATTGAACCCACTACAACGCACCCATCTCACTGAAGAAATATCAATCTAGTTGGCCAAACTATTTTAATAGATCGGAGAGATTTACAAAGCTATAATAATCATGCTAATAAGAATCATAATATTCAGAGGCGACTCAAATACTTTTCATGAATAATATGAACATAAACCCACAATTCATCGGATCCCAACAAACGCACCGCACAAAAGAATTACATCGGATATATCAAAGCGAAGATCCGATGATCATTGTATTGAAGATCAAGAGAGAGAGATAGCCATCTAGGTACTAACTATGGACCCATAGGTCTGTAGTGAACTACTCACACATCGCCATGGGAGCACCAAGGATGATGTAGAGGTCGTCCGTGATCGATCCCCCTTTGGCAGGGCATCGAAACAGGGCTCCAGATGGGCACACGGCGGAACAGAGACTTGCGGCGGCGGAAAAAGTGTTTTGGAAGCTCTCTAGGGTTTTGGGAAATATTAGAATTTATAGGCCAGAGAAGGGGAGCCAACACACAACAGGGCGCGACCACCCGCTTGGGCGCGCCCTGATGTGTGCTGCCTCCTGACGGTGTCCTGGACTAGGGGGTACTCACCACGTCGTCTCCCGACTAGTGGGTCGGGCCGAGGACCCCCAGGGCGGTTCATTAATGGGCCAGTTCGGACAGCCCATGATGCATATGAGGAAGATTCCACAAGACTTGGTGATCAAGACAAAGACTCCTCTCCACCGACGTAGCAGACTAGGACTCTTGTTATCCTAGGCCTCTGGTGTGTTATATAAGCCGAGGCCAGGCTAGTCATTAGGGACAATCAAATCATCATAGATCATATCATCATACGAGCATAGCTCTTAGGGTTTAGACCACTACATACGATCTCGTGGTAGATCAACTCTGTACTCGATACACCATCATCAATACAAACAAAGCAGGATGTAGGGTTTTACCTCCATAGGAGGGCCCGAACCTGGGTAAACACCGTCTCCCTTGTCTCCTGTTACCCATCGATCCAAGACCCACAGCTCGGGACCCCCTATCCGAGATCCGCTGGTTTTGACACCGACATTGGTGCTTTCATTGAGAGTTCCGCTATGGGATCGCTAGAAGGATCGATGGCTCGTCTGCATATTGCAGTTTTTTCTGGACAGCGAATTTGTATTCGTCGTCCCCGTTTCCTCGAGCGTCGTTTTGACGATTGCTTCAGTGGAATTGTGCGGAATTGTATCTACAACAACCCTGCAAAATTTCGTCGCGTTCCGATGGAGGAATCTCCGACAATCTCCAATATACCGGAAGCCTATCGAATCTGGACGGGAATCTGGATGAGTTTAGGACGAGGTGTCCAGTATCTATCTCGGATATCCGTTGGAAAATCCCACCGTTCGTCGGCTGCGGAATTCCTATACCGATTACCCCTCCAAATTTCAGCTCGATCCGACCATCCAAACTCCGGGAAACGTCCGATGAGTACAACGAAATTTGGATCTATTTTCTGCGCGAAAACTAATCCGACCTGAGTTCATCTTTTTCATGAACGGATTGTGAGGCGTCCTTTTTAAAGGAAATTTTCTCATCACCTTGGTCAACTGACCAAGAGTTCGGCATCGCGAGGGCCGAATAATCATCAAGAGAACCTCGTCATCCGTGGGTTGTACGGGTCGGACGCTCCGTTGCTTCATCAAGCCAGCATTGACCTCGTCACAAATTCCGACCTGCGTCGGCATCGCCACGCCGTTACTTTTTCAAGCTGACGTCCACCACGCCGTCCTGCTTTTACACGTCGGCTGGCATGGGGCTCTAGCATCACCTTACCGATCTGCTCCGTCACCTCGGCTATACCGGGGGCTTCGTCATCTCCTCATCAACCCGCTCCGGGGACTTCGGCGTCACCAGCCGACCAGCTTCGACAACTCGGCTGGCATTCGGCGTCACCAGCCGACCAGCATCGACACCTCGGCTGGCATGAGAATTCGGCATCACCAGCCGACCAGCTTCGACACCTCGGCTGGCATGAGACTTCGGCGTCACCAGTCAACCTGCTTCGACACCTCGGCTGTCATGAGACTTCGGCGTCACCAGCCGACCTGCTCCGTCACCTCGGCTAGACCGGGGGCTTTGGCATCTCTTCATCAACCTGCTCCAGGGACTTCGACATCACCAGCAGACCAGCTTCGCCATGTTAGCTGGACCAGGGACTTCGCCTCTTCACATCGACCGTGCAGCGTTGCCACTTCGTCAAGCCGAACTCTTCGCTCAGGCACCTCGGCGCCCAGGGCATATTCCTTTACTTATTTGCTTCACTTAAATTAACTAAGTAGAAGATTTTTTTAAATATATTATTACCTTTATTTGTTATTACTCCTGGTTTGCACTATATTGTGTGCACAGGTAATCTACTTCGGCTGTGTCATGCGGTCACCTTGGCGTGCCTACATCGTCGTCCCGCCTCCATCAACAAAATTGTGTCATCGACATGGTCGACGGACCTGGGGGCTTCACTGTCACGCTGCCGAACTACTCTCCTTGGCTGGACCGGGGGCTTCGCCTCGCCGCAGCAACCGTGTTGCATTGCCACTTCTCGACCCGAGCTCTTCGCTCGATTACCTCGGGCTTGGGGGCTGGGACCTCTGCCAGGCCGAGGATTACGTCTTCGTCACGCCACAACCCCGAACCGCACCGAGCACATTAACCAGCTAAGTCGTTTTCGTGCTCAGCTCTCTTTGAATTTTTTTTTCGGTGCAACCAAACATTATATTTTTTGTTAAACAAAAAAACTATGGTTGTTAAAAATTTATTTACCCAATTTAACCGGGGGCTCTTATTTGTATGAGCCGTTTTATAATAACTGTGTTTTCTTCTTAGTCGTTGCAAAGTCTTTTTCTACTACTCCTTTTTCCGACACTAGCGTGTGGTCAATAGCCGGATAGCCTGGTTTCTTTCTAAAGCCGCTCGAGTTTAGTTCGTTAAACAGGCCTCAGAGAAACACTCCGCCGTCGGGATATGGAGGTTGAAGCCAAAGGCTGGCCCGCTTGGAGTCCGGAGATCAGATGTATCAGGTTAAAACACGACCGAAGCACAAATTAAATTTTAGATCAATTTTGGATTGGCACAATTTTCTTTTATCTAAACATAAAGTTTTTTGCATAAGTTTTTTGGTATTTCCGAGCATAACTCTTGCAGTACAATGCCGGATACATTTCACGCATCGGCAGTATTAAAGGGGGTCTGCGGTTAACACCGAACCCACCAAACACCGAGGTACTCCATGCAGTCCTCGGAAAAATGTCCTCGGTATTTCGCATTTATATGCATTGACTTCGAGTTGTGTCTTTGGTCTATAGCTGGATTGCCCGGCTCCTGTGCTTACCCCTTACGTTTTCGCTTTGTTCAGCTAAGGGGAAAGGAAGAACCACTGCGATTGTCACTTCCGGTTTAACTGGTTAAGTGCCTCAGTTGGAGAAAGCCGAAAGCTGACTATCACAACAAGCGTAAACCGGTCAGCGAACCGCAGGCGGTGTTCAACCAAATATAGCCGATCGAGGTTACCCGAGTAAAATGAAGGGCCTTTCTTTCTTGAAAAGGCCAAGTTGTGGGTGGTTCGACCTCGAATAATCCGAGGAGTCGACGTATACCGGGGGCTATTAAGTTGCCCCCAAACATATGCTCCTATGACTAAGTGAAAGTTATAAAGCCTAAATATTTGATTGCCTCGTTTCCACTAACACAACCGCCTCCGGGAACCGAGACGTCGGCTAAGGGTTGTCTTGTTTGTACGGAAACACCCTACGTAGCATCTACAAAGGGGTGGAAGCCGACGATAGGCCACTTTCAGATTATAAACAGTCACGACGGAATCAAAATAAACCATACCGAGGGTTCCTTGTGGCACCTCGGCATAGATACATTGGGATTCCTGGAGAGCCCAACATATCATCAGCGTTTGTATTTAATATACGAACGCTGCCTTCCATAGTGATCGTTATAACGCCATAGATATGCATCAGTTTGACTTAAGATTTTGGCCAAGCTGGGTTGCCTGGCTCCTGTGCTTACCCACTACGTTCCCGATTGTTCGGCTAGGGGGTAAAGGGAGCACCTCTGTGATTGTTACTTCTGGGTCATCCGGGTTAGTACCTCAGATTGGGTGAAGCCGAAAGGTAGCCATCTTAAGAATATAATTGGTCGGCAACGACGGAAGTGAATTTTTTGGTTCATTAAAGACCACAGAGTTCGGGAACATTCCCCGAACTAAATCCTCAATATTATCCTCCCACATTGATCGGAGTTGAGGTTTCACGATCATGGTCAACATAATATCCTGGGAAAAGGAACTTATAAATGAACTATTTTTCCCAGAAGATGTTTCTTATAACATATCTCTCCGCGTACCTTTGTTTATAAAACCGCATGGCCGGATTGCCTTGTTTGCCGTAAATCTTTGCCCTTATAAAGGATTTATAAAGTAGGACAAACACTCCTCGGCTACTAGCCAAGGAGATTGAAGCCGATGGTCGGTCAACAAAGTCTTGTACAATGCGGATCTGAGCATTAATGATGTAAAGTATTTGGATACGTAGAATCATTACACATAAATTGTGTCAAACGTAACAAAGTTTGTGTCAAACAAATATCGATCCTTAATTCGACCACTCGTGCCCAAATTAAGGCTCGGGGGCTACTGCATTGCATATTCAATGCAGCAAATTCAAAGTGCAATACGGTTTCTGAGGAGATTCGATCCTTAGGTTGGTCGGCCGCACCCAGCCCGAGCCTCGGAAACTACTGTGTACCGCGTTTACATCCCTAATAAATGCCGCCGAGCAAGAACTTGATCCTCAGGCCGATTTTGCAAATCGACCTAAGTCTCAGGGGCTACTGGGATTAGTGGTTTTATTTTGATTATTATTTTTTCCTTCAGGGGCATCTCAGGTTTTAGACCGACACGCACCTTGAGGGCTACTGGCTATATATCTCGGCACATAATAAATTGCACCAATCGAAAATATCCACAAAAAATCAGCCCGCGGTCGGGGTGGTGCACCACCTCGGAAGCAGTCCGGCATAAAGCTCGGGCGCAAGTGGCTGGCTCCATAGAGGGCATTTCCGGCATTAAGCTCGGCTGAATTCGTTCAATCTTTTAAAGACCGAGGTAGTTTATGACACCTCGGACGCTGATCATCGTTGGAGCTCGGATGCGGTCCGGCGTTGGAGCTCGGAAGCATTCCGGCATAAAGCTCAAGATCGAAGACACTTCGGAAGCAGTCCGGCATAAAGCTCGAATGCAAACGGCTGGCTCCATAAAAGACTATGCCGATATTTAAGCTCGGATGAACTACTTCAAATATTCAGAGACCGAGGTATCCTATGACACCTCGGATGCCGACCAGCGTTGGAGCTCGGGCTCAGAAAGACACCTCGGATACAGTTCGGCGTTGGAGCTCGGACACAAGAGGATACCGCCACACGGGAAACACTTCGGACCCGAGTTGTGGCGTAAAAATAATGAGGCATTAATACAGGCCGATAACTTAAAGGGGCTCCTCGGATGCCCGACTTGTGAACTCTTCGGATTCACCTCGGCGATCCTCAAGATCAGTGATGGGAAGATTTATTGAACCAGTTTTCAAGACCGACGGCCAAAGACGAAGAACTGTTCGGAAGAACCGAGGAGCGTCCCTAACTTGAAGACCAGTTCAGGGGGCTACTGATGGTGTCCTGGACTAGGGGGTACTCACCACGTCGTCTCCCGACCAGTGGGTCGGGCCGAGGACCCCCAGGGTGGTTCATTAATGGGCCAGTTCAGACAACCCATGATACATACGAGGAAGATTCCACAAGACTTGGTGATCAAGACAAGGACTCCTCTCCACCGACTAGGACTCTTGTTATCCTAGGCCTCTAGTGTGTTATATAAGCCGAGGCCAGGCTAGTCATTAGGGACAATCAGATCATCATAGATCATATCATCATACGAGCATAGCTCTTAGGGTTTAGACCACTACATACGATCTCGTGGTAGATCAACTCTGTACTCGATACACCATCATCAATACAAACAAAGCAGGACGTAGGGTTTTACCTCCATAGGAGGGCCCGAACCTGGGTAAACACCGTCTCCCTTGTCTCCTGTTACCCATCGATCCAAGACCCACAGCTCGGGATCCCCTACCCGAGATCCGCCGGTTTTGACACCGACACCTCCCTCGTGCATGAAAGCACATATGCTCCCTTGGAGATTTTGATAATTCATGACAACATACATTGTCTCTTGGACTAATAGTTTTACCTAGTTTATTTCAGATGAAGTCCATAGAGACGATTGGCCATGGAATGTGTGGAGAATCCCCAAGGAGAGAAGAAGAAGGAATGGAATAGCATTGGCAAGACAACAACCTTGATGATTTTACATTTTACATTTTGTGAGAAATCACTTTTGAGTCCATAGGAAAGCCAATACTATTAAAAGGGTATGAGATTTCTATGATGATCTGGTTGCTCAAGTGCTTAGAGATTAGCCACGAAAAATACACATGAAATTCTCCCACAAATTCTCTGTCCAAACCCTACCACTAAAATCGGTGCCACCGAGTTTGCAGATTCGGCCCTACCGAGTTTTACCCTAGACAGATCCTAAGCCAAAACCCTAAGGTCTCGAAGACACCAACATTCCTTTCGGTGCAACCAAAACCAGTGACCGACTTTCTGGTAAGCCATTTCTAAGAATCAGAATTTCCGAGTTTTGGAAATCGGTCTCACCGAGATTTGGTAACTTCCTAGGTCACCATTTTGGTCACACCGAGATTTATATATCGGTCTCACTGAGAAGCGAAAACTTGCCACATTTTGCACTAGTCGGTGCAACCGAGTTTTTGGATCGGTTTCACCGAGTTGGTCAATAATGTTGTAACGGTTGGATTTTTGGAGATGCCTATATATACCCCTCCACCTACCTCTCACTCGCAGAGGAAGCACTCAGAACATACCTACACTTGCCCCATCCATTTTTCTAAGAGAGAGCCACCTACTAAAGTGTTGAGATCAAGATCTTCCACTCCAACCATATCTATCTTGATTTCTAGCCTCCCCAAGTTGCTTTCCACCCAATCAACCTCTTCTACCAAGCCAAATCTTTGAGAGAGTGATTATGTGTTGATGTGACTATCTTTTGAAGCACAAAAGCAAGGAGTTCATCATTGTTACCATATCTATTACCTTTTAGAGAGTGGTGTCTCCTAGATTGGTTAGGTGTCGCTTGGGAGCCTCCTTCTTCGTGTGTGGAGTTGAACCAAGAAGTTTGTACGGGCAAGGAAATCGCCTACTTCATGAAGATCTACCCATAGTGAGGCTAGTCCTTCATGAATGGAAGCCGTGATGGAATAGACGAGGTTTCTACTTTGTGGACCCTTACGGGTGGAGTCCTCCGTGGACTCTCGCGACCGCTACCCTCCGTGGGTTGAAGTCTCCATCAGCATGGACGTACGATAGCACCACCTATCGGAACCACGGGAAAAATCTTCATGTCTTCAATTGCGTTTGATCCTCCTATCCCTTCCCTCTACTTTCATGTGCATGTCTTTACTTTCTGCTGCCATACTGTTAGACTTGCATGTGTAGAGTGTGCTTGAATTGTTAGAATTGCTAAAATCTGCAAACAATTAAAATTGGGAAAAAAGTTAGGTTTTTAATTTGTCAAGTAGTCTATTCACCCTCCTCTAGACGTCCCTTCTC
Source organism: Elymus sibiricus (assembly GCA_039707655.1). Lineage (NCBI taxonomy): Eukaryota > Viridiplantae > Streptophyta > Magnoliopsida > Poales > Poaceae > Elymus > Elymus sibiricus. Next base: position 363,455,252 of record CM077663.1, on the reverse strand, counting down.
GATCCCATAGTGCAGCCTCCGGTCTCGTCCCAAAGCTTTCAGGTCTTCTTTTGGTCCAGAAAAAATCATAAAAAAGTTTCATGGCAATTGGACTTTGTTTGGTACAGTAAACCTGAAAAGCCAAAAACATGGAGAAAACAACAATTGGCACTGAGCACCGGGTAAATAGGTTAGTGCTAAAAAATAATATGCATTGGTAAATAAATACCCAAAAAGCATCCTAGAGTGATAATATTATATCATGGATCAATAACAAATTATAGATACGTTGGAGACATATCAGTTGGTTCAATGTTTTTGTTGGGGCTGGGGGGGGGGGGGGCACTTGCCCCCCAACAACCTACATAGCTCCGCTTTTGTTGAAATGTTTGCTGCATCTCCTTGGGTAAAAGAGCGCGGAGGGCGAGATGGGAGTGATCAAGGAAGAGAAAGAGGAAGAATGTCGATGCTAAGGCAAAGTTTGCGCGTCGAGGGGAGCTAGCCCATACATGCGAAATCGAAACAGACGCTGTACGGTGACTACATCAACGACACCGCGTCGTTTGCTCACACTATGCAAATATTGTGATCTCAAACTTTCATTCAGTCGTCTGACGGAAAGTAGATCATCAAACGGGCCGACAACACTAGTAGAGAAATGGCTAGCCACAACTCTTGTTGGTGGTGCGCCGTTTTCGGCCTACGCCAGCACTACATTTTGCAAATATCGCTGGCGTCGGCCATTTTGGTACGACATCACTAGTGACTTAGTGCTGGCGCTGGACGTACGTGGAACGCCACTTGTATGTGTAGGCGTAACTTACTGTTGGCGTACTAGGTTGGTAGTACGACGACAGTATGTCACATATCTATGACATTGAATTAGTCCGGACGCCAGCAGTTTATTTCGTGGGTCCATTTTTTTGGTCAACATTGGGTCCCACGTAACACCGGCGTATCATACGACGGTTCACCAGGAATATAGATGTTAGTGCTCGCGTGTTGTTTTCTTGAAACGCCAGTAATAAAGTCACATCACTACTACCATGTGATAACCCTTGTGTATACACTAGATTCCCCTTCTTCTTCCTCTTGCTCTTGATCTTTCTCCTCTCTCTTCCCTCTCCTCATCTTGAGAAACTCAATTATTTTATCATGATTCTTAATTAGGTAGTTAGATCTAGCTAGGTGATGCGTTATTTACGTTTGCTAGCCTCCTCCACACACCCACTCTCTAAGCTAGCTATATCTAGCTTTCTCCTCCACGCACTTGCATTAAATTTTCCTTCAACCTCCATTAATGGCGCCCACCAACCTACGTACGGTAGACCAGCTTCTCGTGGGATCGATCGAGGACTAGCTCGACTCGTGTCTCTTCTGCTTGAGGTAATTAACACAAAACACTTCCTCGTCATTTAATTACACATATTACGTACGTGTGTGATTGCTAAATGGCGAAATGTGCATGGATGGCGAATTTGTAGAGAGAGTTGCCAATGTTTTGGCGAAACGTTGATTCATTTCCGTTTCGTCAAATTTCTGGTACTCAATATGTACCACTTTTAGCAAAGGTCATGCCGAAATTTTGCATGCCCCCGCTTGATATATATGTAATTCTTTTTGTATTTCACTTTACAAGCTACTTTGATCTATCGAAAGATTCAATATGGATCGAAGTGTGAAGGTCTTTCTCAATTTCGCGGTGACGAATATGATACAAAACTGTGAAACGCAGATATTATGTCCATGTAAGGCCTGCAAAAATGGAATTTACCATAACTCGTTCGATGGTAGCGTCCTCGCGCACTTGCTTCGTCGTGGTTTCGTTGAAGGTTATACACGATGGACAAAGCATTGTGAGGAGAATGATGATGTATGTGATGACGACGAAAGAGCGGAGGATATGGAAACAGAGAACCCTTTCAATGATGAATTAGCAGGGCCGCCAGAAGGAGGAAACAATAATGAACATGCGCCTGGAGGAGGAAATGGTGAAACGCCACCCCGAACATGAAGAGGACCATGTCACCCAGGATATGTCGTTGGCTGAAATGTGATACGTCCATTTTGCATCATGATTTCCTACTGATGTTTATTATGTTTTGTTGAATAATAATGCTTTAGGGAGTGATTCTAATGCCTTTTCTCTCATAATATGCAAGGTTTACATGAAGAGGGAGAATACCGGCAGCTGGAATTCTGGACCTGAAAAAGCACATCAGAGATACCTATTCTGCACAACTCCAAAGAAACTGAAATTTTACGGAGAATATTTTTGGAATATATGAAAAATACTGGAGCAAGGAACTACCGGAGGGGCCCACCCTGGTGGGCACAAGAGACCAGGGCGCGCCAGGCCCCCCAGGCGCCCTAGACGCGTCCTGGTGGGTTATGCCCTCCTCGGCCCACCTCCAATGCCCATCTTCTGGTATATAGGGTCTCTTCACCTAAAAAACATAAGGAGATGACTTTCGGGACGGAGCGCCACCGTCTCGAGGCATAACTAGGGCAGGAGCACTTTTGCCCTTCGGCGGAGCGATTCGGCCGGGGGAACTTCCCTCACGGAGGGGGAAATCAAAGCCATCGTCATCACCAACACCCCTCTCATCTTTGGGAGGCCAATCTTCATCAACATCTTCAACAACACCATCTCCTCTCAAACCCTAGTTCATCTCTTGTGTTCAATCTTTGTACCGGAATCTCAGATTGGTACCTGAGGGTGACTAGTAGTGTTGATTACATCTTGTAGTTGATTACTATATGGTTTATTTGGTGGAAGATTATATGTTCAGATCCACTATGCTATTCAATACACCTCTGATCTTGAGCATGAATATTATTTGTGAGTAGTTACCTTTGTTCTTGAGGTCACGGGAGAAGTCATGTGCAAGTAATCGTGTGAATTTGATATGTGTTCGATATTTTGATGATATGTATGTTGTGATTCCCTTAGTGGTGTCATGTGAACGTCGACTACATGACACTTCACCATCCATGGGCCTAAGGGAATGCATTGTGAAGTAGTTATTAGATGATGGGTTGCTAGAGTGACAGAAGCTTAAACCCTAGTTTATGCGCTACTTCGTAAGGGGCTGATTTGGATCGAAACGTTTAATGCTATGGTTAGATTTTATCTTAATACTTTTCTCGTAGTTGCGGATGCTTGCGAGGGGGTTAATCATAAGTGGGAGGTTGTTCAAGTAAGAACAGCACCCAAGCACCGGTCCACCCACATATCAAATTATCAAAGTAACGAACACGAATCAAACCAACATGATAAAAGTGACTAGATGAAATTCCCGTGTACCCTCAAGAACACTTTGCCTATTACTAGAAACTGTTCTGGCATGTCCTTTGCCACAAAAGGATTGGGCTACCTTTCTGCACTTTATTTACCATTGTCATTACTTTTTCATTACCAATTATCTTGCTATCAAACTATCTGTTACCTACAATTTCTGTGCTTGCAGAAATTACCTTGCTGAAAACCGCTTGTCATTTCCTTCTGCTCCTCGTTGGGTTCGACACTCTTACTTATCGACCCTATACTTGTGGGTCATCAAGACTATTTTCTGGCGCCGTTGCTGGGGTGTGAAGCTCTCTTGGTAAGTGGAAATCGGTAAGGAAAAACTTATACTACGTGCTGAAATTTATTGTTACTTGTTACTATGGAAAACAATCCTTTGAGGGGTTTGTTCGGGGTATGTTCGCCTTGACCGGAACCACAATTAGTTGCCCCTCAAACTACTGCACCGACTGAAAATATTGGTTATGAAATTCCTTAGGGTATGGTAGAACAACTGCTTGCTAAACCTTATGCAGGAGATGGAACTAAACATCCTGATATGCACCTCTTATATGTGAACGAAATTTGTGGATTATTTAAGCTTGCAGGTCTACCCGGAGATGAAGCTAAGAAGAAGGTTTTCCCTTTATCTTTGAAGGGAAAAGCATTGACATGGTATAGGCTATGTGATGATATTGGATCATGGAACTGGAATCGATTGCAATTGGAATTCCATCAAAAGTTTTATCCCATGCATCTAGTTCATCGTGATTGGAATTATATATATAATTTTTGGCCTCATGAAGGAGAAAGCATCGCTCTAGCTTGGGGGAGGCTTAAGTCAATGTTATATTCATTCCCCAATCATGATATCCCAAGAGAAGTTATTATTCAGAATCTTTATGCTCGGCTTTCTCATAATGATCAATCCATGCTCGATACTTCTTGTGCTGGTTCTTTTATGAAGAAGACTATTGAATTCAAGTGGGATCTCTTAGAAATAATTAAACGCAACTCTGAAGATTGGGAACTCGCCGAAGGTAATGAGTCAGGTATAAATCTTAAGTTTGATTGTGTTAAATCTTTTATGAATACCGATGTTTTTCACAAGTTTAGCACTAAATATGGACTTGACTCTGAGATAGTAGCCTCTTTCTGTGAAGCATTTGCTACTCATGTCGATCTCCCTAAAGAGAAGTGGTTTAAATATCATCCCCATATTAAAGAAGAAATTAAAGAACCGGTCATGGCTAGAGATGAAACAATCAGTTACAATGTTGATCCAGTTGTGCCTACTGCTTACATTGAAAAACCACCTTTCCCTGTTAGGATAAAGGAACATGCTAAGGTATCAACTGTAGTTCGCAAGAGTAATATTAGAGCACCTAAGCCCCCTGAGCAAATTAAAGTAGAACCTAGTGTTGCTATGGTTAAAGATCTCTTGGTAGAAAATATTGATGGGCATGTTATCTACTTCTGTCATGAAGCTGCTAGAATTGCCAAACCTGATGAAAAAGATAAACATAGACCCGTAGTGGGCATGCCTGTTGTCTCAGTCAAAATAGGAGATCATTGCTATCATGGTTTATGTGATTTGGGTGCTAGTGTGAGTGCTATCCCTTTTACCTTATACCAAGAAATTATGAATGAAATAGCACCTGCTGAAATAGAAGACATTAATGTTACTATTAAACTTGCTAATAGAGACACCATCACACCACTTGGGATTGTTAGAGATGTTGAGGTCTTGTGTGGGAAAGTAAAATATACTACTCATTTTCTAGTTCTTGGTTCCCCACAAGATGACTTTTGTCCCATTATCTTTGGTCGACCTTTCTTGAACATCGTCAATGCTAAGATAGATTGCGAAAAACAAATTGTCGGTGCCACTTTTGGTGATGTGTCTCATGAGTTTATTTTTTCCAAGTTTAGTGGACAACCCCGTGATAGAGCATTATCTAGTAAGGATGAAATAATTGGTCTTGCTTCTATTGTCGTGCCTCCTACTGATCCATTAGAACAATATTTGCTTGACCATGAAAATGATATGCACTTGCGTGAAAGAAATGAAATAGATAAAAATTTCTTTGAACAGCCACCTCTCCTGAAACACAATTTGCCTATCGAAACTCTTGGAGGTCCTCCTCCACCTAAAGGTGATCCTGTGTTTGAATTAAAGCAATTGCCTGATACTTTGAAGTATGCTTATCTTGATGAGAAAAATATATATCCTGTTATTATTAGTGCTAAACTTTCAGAACATGAAGAAGAAAGATTATTAAAAGTTCCGAGGAAGCACCGGGCTGCTATTGGATATACTCTTGATGATCTTAAGGGCATTAGTCCCACTCTATGTCAGCACAAGATTAATATGGAACCTGATGCTAAACCCGTTGTTGATCACCAACGGTGATTGAATCCTAAGATGAAAGAAGTGGTAAGAACTGAAATATTAAAGCTTCTGGAAGCAGGTATAATCTATCCCATAGCTGATAGTATATGGGTAAGTCCCGTTCATTGTGTCCCTAAGAAAGGAGGTATTACCGTTGTTGCTAATGATAAAAATGAACTCATTCCACAAAGAATCATCACTGGCTATAGAATGGTAATTGATTTTAGAAAATTGAGTAAACCTACTAGAAAAGATCATTACCCTCTACCTTTCATTGATCAGATGCTAGAAACATTATCTAAGCACACACACTTTTGTTTTCTGGATGGATATTCCGGTTTCTCTCAAATACCTATGTCACAATCTGATCAAGAGAAAACCACCTTTACTTGCCCTTTTGGAACCTATGCTTATAGACATATGCCCTTTGGTTTATGAAATGCACCTGCTACCTTTCAAAGATGTATGACTACTATATTCTCCGACTTTTGTGAAAAGATCGTGGAGGTTTTCATGGATGGTTTTTCCGTTTACGGGACTTCTTCTGATGATTGCTTAAGCAACCTTGATCGAGTTTTGCAGAGATGTGAACAAACTAATATTGTCTTGAATTGGGAGAAGTGCCACTTTATGGTTAATGAAGGTATTGTCTTGGGGCATAAAATATCTGAACGAGTTATTGAGGTGGATAAAGCTAAGGTTGATGTAATTGAGAAAATGCCATGTCCTAAAGATATTAAAGGTATTCGAAATTTCCTTGGTCATGCTGGTTTCTATAGGAGGTTCATTAAAGACTTCTCTAAAATTTCTAGGCCTCTTATTAATCTTTTGCAAAAAGATATCCCTTTTGTTTTTGATGATGATTGTGTGGAAGCCTTTGAAACACTCAAGAAAGCCTTAACCTCTGCACCTATCGTTCAACCACCTGATTGGAACTTGCCTTTTGAAATTATGTGTGATGCTAGTGATTATGTTGTTGGTGCTGTTCTTGGATAAAGAGTTGATAAGAAATTGAATGTTATCCATTATGCTAGCAAAACTCTAGACAGTGCCCAACGAAATTATGCTACTACCGAGAAAGAATTTTTAGCAGTTGTATTTGCCTGTGATAAATTTAGATCCTACATTGTTGACTCCAAAGTTATTGTTCACACCGATCATGCTGCTATAAAATATCTTATGGAAAAGAAAGATGCAAAACCTAGACTCATTAGGTGGGTTCTCTTGCTTCAAGAATTTGACTTACATATCGTTGATAGGAAGGGAGCTAAGAACCTCGTAGCTGATAACTTGTCTAGGTTGGAAAATATTCTTGATGACCCACTACCTATTGATGATATCTTTCCTGATGGACAGTTAGCTTCAATAAATGTTTCTCAAAACACTCCTTGGTATGTTGATTATGCTAATTACATTGTCGCTAAATATATACCACCTAGCTTCACATACCAACAAAAGAAAAAATTCTTCTATGATTTAAGACATTACTTTTGGGATGACCCACATCTTTATAAAGGAGTAGATGGTATTATTAGACGTTGTGTACCTCAGCATGAACAGGAACAAATCCTACGGAAATGTCATTCTGAAGCTTATGGAGGACATCATGCGGGAGATAGAACTGCTCACAAGGTATTGCAATCTGGTTTTTATTGGCCTACTCTCTTCAAGGATGCCCATAAGTTTGTCTTGTCTTGTGATGAATATCAAAGAATTGGTAATATCAGTAAGCATCAGGAAATGCCTATGAATTATTCACTTGTTGTTGAGCCATTTGATGTTTGGGGTTTTGATTACATGGGACCTTTTCCTTCCTCTAATGGGTACACTCATATTTTGGTTGTTGTTGATTATGTCACTAAGTGGGTAGAAGCTATTCCAACTAGTAGTGCTGATCACCACACCTCCATTAAAATGCTTAAAGAAGTTATCTTTCCGAGGTTTGGAGTCCCTAGGTACTTAATGACTGGTGGTGGTTCACACTTTATCCATGGTGCTTTCCGTAAGATGCTTGCTAAATATGATGTTAACCATAGAATTGCATCACCCTATCATCCTCAATCTAGTGGTCAATTTGAACTTAGCAATAGAGAAATAAAATTGATATTACAAAAAACCGTCAATAGGTCTCGAAAGAATTGGTCTAAGAAACTAGATGACGCACTTTGGGCCTATAGAACAGCTTATAAAAATCCTATGGGTATGTATCCATACAAAATGGTATATGGTAAAGCTTGTCATTTGCCTCTAGAGTTAGAACATAAAGCATTTTGGGCAATTAAAGAACTCAATTATGATTTCAAACTTGCCGGTGAGAAGAGGCTATTTGATATTAGCTCACTAGATGAATGGAGAACCCAAGCCTATGAAAATGCCAAACTATTCAAAGAAAAAGTAAAAAGATGGCATGACAAAAGAATCCAAAAGCGGGAATTCAAAATGGGAGACTATGTTCTTTTGTTCAACTCTCGTTTAAGATTTTTTGCAGGTAAGCTTCTCTCCAAATGGGAAGGACCTTATGTTATCGAAGAGGTTTATCGTTCTGGAGCTATCAAGATTAATAATGCCGATGGTACTAACCCGAAGGTGGTCAATGCACAAAGAATTAAGCACTATATCTTAGGTACGCCTATTAATGTTGAAAGCAATGTTATCCAAACCATGACACCGGAGGAACACATAAATGAAACCTTCCGGAACACTCCAGAATTATGAAAAATAGGAGGTACGTGATACGGTAAGTAAACGGACTCCGAAAAATCCGCAAAAATATTTTTTGTCAGTTTTGGAATATTAGAAAATTTTGGAAAATAAGAAATAAACCGGAAGGCAACCGAGGTGAGCACGATACACCAGGGCACGCCATCCCTGCCAGGCGCGCCCTGATGGTTTGTGCCCACCTTGGACACCTTCCCGACTCCGTTTTCCTTCCATATGCTTGCTTTCCCAGAATAAAAATTCTCTATATATACCCCCCGACTGTTTTGACGACCGCATCGCAGAAAAATCTTTTGTTCTTGTTTTCTGTTGTTTTCCTATCAGATCTACCAGGCCAGGCATCATGTCTTCTCCCTCCTCCAATAACGTAGAAGAACATGCTTGGCTAATGAAGATGGAGCTGAAGAGGGAGGAGCCAAAAGAAGTCAACGAGGAGGACAAGGGCAAGGAGGCTATGGGGGTTCAGGCCCTAGAAGGAGGGCAATCCATGCCAATAGAGGAGGGGGATGAGAAGATATCCTTCAACCTTATTACAGCCATCTCACCCCTATTGAAATCGAAGCTTTTAGGGCTTTCGAAGCGGTCTGTGTTCAGAATAAATTTCTCACTCGTGATTTTTTTTGCTAGAGGAGCACATCAATAACCTTCGGAGAGTCATCCGCAAATTGGATTTCCGATTGAGTCTGAAGTGTGATACATCATCACCACCACCTACTTCATCACCACCACCGAAGGAGACTTGAGCACACGGGTATGGGCACTCCCCCTTGGCTTGAGCCGAGCTTGGGGGAGGTGTCCCGGTATCGTATCACCATCACTTTTATTCGCCTTTACTTATTTTAGTTCGATCTTTTTTTTCCTTTTTGATTTAGTTGAATAAAAGTTTAGCATGATCTATTTTCGTGTGTTAGTTTCGTGGTCTATCTATCTATGTAATCGAGTGAGAGTTATATAATAAAGTTTAGTTTGAGTTTTCGCCTCTCTACTTTCTTGCTGCAATCAATATAAAGGAAAAAATAAATAAATGAAAAGAATCATATGCTAATCTTATGGTGAGTAATGACATCACATAAGGAAAAGTATAAGTAGTAAAATTTATTGGAGATTGGCAAACATAGCATTGGTCAATGATGCAATTCATGAAAGAATTAATAAGGGAAGAGAAGATTCACATGCAAATACACCATCTTGGACATCTTTTATGATTTTGAGCCCCCATTAAATATTATATGTCAAAATGGTTGACGTTGTTCAAGGAAGACAACGTAATGATTTATGTTTGTTCATATACACATAGAAGTTATATTGTCATAGATCCTTCAACATGTGGTGCTTGCTCAATATCTTTGCTAGCCAAAAATTCCGCACTAAGTAGAGATACTACTTGTGTATCCAAAAACTCAAAGCCAAATTCATTCTTTGAGAGTCCACCATACCTACCTACGGATCGAGTAAGATCCTTCAAGTAAGTTGTCATCGGTGCAATATGGCAATAAAAATTGCTTCTAAATGTGTTTTGATCAATTAGTGTTAGAGAAAATTGAGCGCTATACGAACTTATGATGGCAAAGTAATAAAAGCGACAGACTGCATAATAAAGGTTGCTATCATAGGGGGCAATATAGCGTGACGTTCTTTTACATTAAGGGATTGGGCATACAAACCAAAAAGTGCATGACAATCTCTGCTTCCCTCTGCGAAGGGACTATCTTTTACTTTTATGTATTTACTATTATGCAGGAGTCAAAGTATTCTTCCCTATCCCTTATTACTTTTCTCTTTTTGCAAGCATCATGTGGTGAGGAAATATCTAGGCACATATATCCAGTTGGATGTGAGTGAGCATGAGTTATTATTCTTCACATCACCCTTGAGGTGAATACGTTGGGAGGCGAAACTATAGGCCCCTATCTTTCTATGTGTCTGGTTGAAACTTTTTGCTCATGGGTACGCAGTGAGTGTTAGCAATCATAGAAGACTAAATGATGGTTGAGTATGTGAACTTGCCAAAAGGCTTCGACATGAGACCCTTCCTGAAAATATGATGAATTGTAGTTGCAAAGTTGACTGAGAACATAGTTTGTTGATTTTCAATAAGGTTTATGCTTTATACTTCTATGTTGTGATGAATTGTTACTTGTTCATGAGAAGTTATATGATAAAAGTATATGAATGAATTTTATGTTAGAGTTTGTTGCTGTTATGATAATAAGCATGATGCTACTATGTCCGTATTTTGTTTTTATCGACACCTCTCTCTCTCTCAAACCATGTGGACATGGTTTTCAATATCGGCTTTTCACTTGAGGACAAGCGAGGTCTAAGCTTGGGGGAGTTGATACGTCCATTTTGCATCATGATTTACATGAAGAGGGAGAATACCGCCAGCTGGAATTCTGGACCTGAAAAAGCACATCAGAGATACCTATTCTGCACAATTCCAATGAAGCTGAAATTTTACGGAGAGTATTTTTGGAATATATGAAAAATGCCGGAGCAAAAGAACTACCGGAGGGGGCCACCCTGGTGGGCACAAGATACCAGGGCACGCCAGGCCCCCCAGGCGTGCCCTGGTGGGTTGTGCCCTCCTCGGCCCACCTCCGGTGCCCATCTTCTGGTATATAGGGTCTCTTGACCTAAAAAAATAAGGAGAGGACTTTCGGGACGGAGCACCACCGTATCGAGGCGGAACTTGGGCAGGAGCACTTTTGCCCTCCGGCGGAGCGATTCCGCCGGGGAACTTCCCTCCCGGAGGGGGAAATCGAAGCCATCGTCATCACCAACACCCCTCTCATATTTGGGAGGCCAATCTTCATCAACATCTTCAACATCACCATCTCCTCTTAAACCCTAGTTCATCTCTTGTGTTCAATCTTTGTACCGGAACCTCAGATTGGTACCTATGGGTGACTAGTAGTTTTGATTACATCTTGTAGTTGATTACTATATGGTTTATTTGGTGGAAGATTATATGTTAAGATCCATTATGCTATTCAATACCCCTCTGATCTTGAGCATGAATATTATTTGTGAGTGGTTACCTTTGTTCTTGAGGTCACGGGAGAAGTCATGTTGCAAGTAATCATGTGAATTTGATATGTGTTCGATATTTTGATGATATGTATGTTGTGATTCCCTTAGTGGTGTCATGTGAACGTCGACTACATGACACTTCACCATCCTTGGGCCTAAGGGAATTCATTGTGGAGTAGTTATTAGATGATGGCTTGCTAGAGTGACAGAAGCTTAAACCCTAGTTTATGCGCTACTTCGTAAGGGGCTGATTTGGATCCAAACGTTTAATGCTATGGTTAGATTTTATCTTAATACTTTTCTCGTAGTTGCGGATGCTTGCGAGGGGGTTAATCATAGTGGGAGGTTGTTCAAGTAAGAACATCACCCAAGCACCGGTCCACCCACATATCAAATTATCAAAGTAGCGAACATGAATCAAACCAACATGATAAAAGTGACTAGATGAAATTCCCGTGTACCCACAAGAACACTTTGCCTATTACTAGAAACTATTCTGGCCTGTCCTTTGTCACAAAAGGATTGGGCTACCTTGTTGCACTTTATTTACTGTTACCGTTACTTGTTCGTTACCAATTATCTTGCTATCAAACTATCTGTTACCTACAATTTTAGTGCTTGCAGTAATTACCTTGCTGAAAACGGCTTTCATTTCCTTCCGCTCCTCGTTGGGTCCGACACTCTTACTTATCGAAAGGACTACGATTGATCCCCTATACTTGTGGGTCATCAAAATGCTGCAGGATCCCTATGTTAAAGAACTGCTTCAGAAGAAGACGACAAATGAGAGAGGTGCTATTAAGGAGGCTCTCAAGTTGGCGCAATTGGAGTTAGACGCGAATGCTCCACTGTATGAAGGTTGTGATCCTGAGCACACCCGCTTGCACGTCACACTCAAACTTCTAGACATCAAGGCAAGATTCAAGAGCACAGACGCAAGTCTGGACGCTACATTGGAATATTTACATACAGTTTTGCCCAAGGGGAATTTGTTGCCTAAGAGTGTTGATGAGGCGAAAAAGATCGTGTGCCCTCTTGATTTGCCGCATGTAAGATATCACGCATGCATAAATGATTGCATCTTATATCATAACGAGCATGAGCACAAAACAGAGTGTCCAACTTGCAAGGAACCCCGATACAAGCCTGGAAACAAGAATCCTCGAAAGGTTGTATGGTACCTTCCGTTGATTCCACGCCTGCAACGTTATTTTGATGACGCAAAGGAAGCAAAGAACATTACTTGGCACAAGACCAGGAAATCCAAAAATGATGGCATTCTGAGACATATTGCGGATGGTTGTCAGTGGAAAGCACTCGACTGCACTGAACCAGAATTCGCAGTAGAACCAACAAACCCCAGGTTGGGTGTTAGTAGCGATGGACTACATCCATTTCGCAAGTAGAGTAGCACACATAGTACATGGCTCGTGTTTATTTGGATGTACAACCTCCCGCCTTGGCTCTGCATGAAACAAAAGTACATACACATGGTAATGCTCATTCAAGGACCGCTCCAACCAGGCAACGATATCAACACATATCTTGAGCTATTGAAGGAGGAGTTAGACATATTATGGAAGGATGAAGGGGCCAAAACGTGGGACGCCAGCACTGGAAACTATTTTCCAATGAGAGCAGCATTGCTCACGACCGTTCATGACTATCTAGGTTACGGATATATTTCCGGACAAGCGTGTCATGGACATTGCGGATGTGTTAAATGTATGGATGACGCATCTTTTCTCCAGCTATCAAAAAAGGGCAGTTGCAAAACAATGTTCATGGGCCATCGAAGGTGGCTTGACAAAGATGATGAGTGGAGAAGTCGTGGCGACCTCTTCGACAACATGGATGATGCCCGAGGGCCACCACGTAAGAGGAGTGGAGAAGAAATCAATGAGATGTTAAAGAATTGGATAGATTGCCTGAAGCCAGGAAAGAAGAAAAAGAAGGCTGAGAAAATGCTGCTAAAAGTATGGAAAAGAAAGTCTGTTTTCTGGGGCTTGAAGTATTGGGAACTACTCGGTTCGCCGCATTCTCTTGATATGATGCATATCACAAAAAATATATGTGAGAGTTTGCTTGGCACACTGTTTGACATGCCAGAAAAAAGTAAAGACGGTACGAGGGCAAGAAAAGACTTGAAAGATATAGGTATTAGGGAAGAGCTCCAACCCGCATCCCTTAAAAGAACCAAGGAGATGGCCAAGGGCAAAAACATCGCCATAGCCGATGAGACAACGAAGGGCAAAACCATGACAAAAAACAAATAAGATTATTGCCCCCCAGCTTGCTTCACGCTCGATGAGGATGAGCTTCATCAACTTTTCAATTGCCTTGACGGCATCAAAGTTCCTTCTGGTTACCCGGGGCTCATACGCAGATATCTTGACACAAAAAAGCAAAGGTTTAGCAACATGAAGTTCCATGATTGTCATGTGATGATGACGCAATTACTTCCGGTAGCCCTCAGAGGGATAATGGATGATCACATTCGCAACACACTTCTTGAGTTCTGCAACATTTTCGACGTTCTCTCTCGAAAGTCGATCAGCGTGCGACATCTCACTCGACTACAAGAGGAGATCATCACAATACTATGTGAGCTTGAGATATATTTCCCCCCGTCATTCTTTGATGTGATGGTGCATCTCCTAGTTCATGTTGTTTCTGAGGTTAAAGACCTTGGACCGACATTCTTGCATACCATGTTCCCGTTTGAAAGGATGAATGGAACTGTGAAGGGTTACGTTCATAACAGGGCCCGTCCGGATGGAATCATCATCCAGGCCTATCTGACTGAAGAGTGCATATCATTCTGCAATAATTATATAGATGATGATCAATCTCTTGGTTTGCCCACGAGGAAGCATGCCGATACGCTTGATGGAGTAGGTCACTCACAGTTGAACCGTGATTAATTTAAATGTGGATATACAGAACCGCTGAGACGACTTTGACAGAGCGCACATAGTGGTGTTACAACAAGCAGATATAATCACTCCTTGGCAGTAGACTCACAAGGACACCTTAAAGAGAGAGCATGCAATGGCAGGGAGACAGAGGACTGAAGCCCAGATCATTAGAGAGCACAACTCCAAATTTGCAGCCTGGTTAAAAGAGCGAATTCGGGAGAAACCACTGCCAACGGGTATTGCCAATGCAAATCTCATCTATGCATTAGCAGTAGGCCCCGCATGCACCGTCGCCACCTACCAATCATATGATATCAATGGATACACATTCTATACTGAGGCAAAAGACAAAAACTATGATTACCAGAACTCAGGCGTCACGTTAATTGCCTCCATCGAGAATGAAACTAACAGATACTACAGAAGGATCGAAGAGATATGGGAACTTGAGTACGCCGAATATCACACAGTGCCACTGTTCCGGGTCAGATGGGCGAAGAATGTCGAGAAGGAAGAACGTGGTGCCGTTACCATGTGGCTGCCCGAAGCACAAGCTGCTGGTGCAAAGGGTGTCAAAGGAATTATCACCAAATATCAGCCTTGGGTATTCGCTAAGGACATGTCACAATGCTTCTATATAATTGACCCGGCAAAGCCAAGTCGTGTTGTCGTCAGGAGATCCAAGAGATCCATCGTCGGGATGGACGGAGTGGCCAACAAGGATGACTATGATCAGTTCGGCGTCGACCCAAAAGAAGAGGAGAACTATTTTGATGATGAAAATTACACCACCAGAAGGAGCAGAACTACCTTGCATGAGATAGGACGTCCCTTCTTAAGAAAGAGTCATAATGTGGGACGGAAGTATTCAAGCAAGATTAAAAAGACCCAAACCGTCGTTGAGAGGATTGTCAAACGACGTCGTACTAGTTGATTAATTTGTGTGCTTCATTATTCGTGTACTACACTTTTGTGTACTTCTCATTGCGTAATACTTCGCACGATATTGTACTTCATTTGTGTGTACCTCCTAATTTGCATTATTATATACTTTGATCCACATTCATGTATGCATTTTCACACACCAATTGTCAAGTATTATTAGAACAACCCAAGCTAACACAACACCAATTACTGCTGGCGTCTGCCACGTCATTGGCGCCACCACTAATGACTAACCGGCACTTTTATCTACACTACTATTGTGAGAACAACTCAGATTCCCCTTCTCCCCCCGCCGCCGAACACTGTTCTCCGCCGTTCCCCCGCCCAGCCGCGCCCGCACCCTGCGCCAGACATGCCGCCGCGCTGCCCAGCGCTTCCCCAAGCCCACCCGCTCATCCAAGAGCCTCTTCCTCCGTCGTCCTGTCCGGCCACTCTCTCCCTACGCAGTGGTCCTGTCTGGCCACTCTCTCCCTCTGTCGTCCTGTCCGGCCACTCTCTCCCTCCGTCGTCCTGTCCGGCCGCCCCGTTCGCCACGCACCACCACCCCATCGCGCAGTCTTCACGGGCGCCCCCACCGTGCCCTCTTGACAGCCGATCCCTACTCGATTTGGACGGTAAAAATCTATCTCTAACCATTTGATGAAATGCGAATTGATGAAATATGTTATATGTTGCATTATCATGTGTTCTTGCGAATTGTCTCGCGCTAGCTATGTTTCTTTTTGCAGGGAAAGGTCGAGAGAGTGGCCAATGTTTTGGCGAAACCTGGATTCATTTCTGTTTCATCATAATTTCTTGCACTCAATATGTCCATTTTTTACCTACGTTCATGTCCAAATTTTGTTGCTAACAGTGTGGTTTATATGACAATTATATGCCTCAAGATGAAAGATGATTACTACATTGGTTACTATGTTACTATTTTGTTCAAAGACAGAAGCTCCCAAGATGTGTTGTGCCTCCGGTGATGGGTGACCACCAGATATGGACATTTCGAGTTAAAAGAATGGAGGAAACAACCCGAGTGATCGCAACTTGGAAGATTGGAGATCGGTGAATCTCTATGCTTCACCATGCATGGAGATGCAGGGGGTTTCCCTCTTATTCAAGAAACGTGATGAGTACCATACTAGTAGTTACGACGGTGGTTAATGTATGCATATATATAAATGATGTGTACCATAATATAAATTATGTTGTACGTGTGTTTTCATTTCTTGTCGGAATCAATGTGGGACACAAACATCATTATGTATATACTGATACAAAATTGCGATGCCGCGCGCCGCAGCATTTCTCACTGTGGTGGCAGCGTTTTTTTGTTGCGTTTGGTCATTTAGTACTGGCGTGCGAAACATCCGATACGCCCGTAATGACCTCGCCAATGTATGGCGCTGGAAAAGTTAACACGCCGTAGATATATATGATATTGTCGTCGTGGTGATAACGCCAAAGCCATAGGTATATGAAATACTGCTGGCGTAGGCTCCAACGCCACCACTATTTTTTAACTGTGGCGCCATATTACTGGCGTCGGGTGTCTACGCCAGGAAGGCCGTTTCTGCCATGCCATAGCTAGGCTTTTCTACACTAGTGCAACCCTCGATTCTTGTTCAATCTCAGAGTGAAGACATTCTTTTAGGTAAGAGCCCCTCATTTATTAACTCAAAATGTTCAGAGGAATTATTACACGATCATGCGTGCTGCCAAACCACACATGGTGACCAACATTGAGAAAAATAGCAAATCTAGCTAGCGAGTGAGCCTCGAAATTACTCTTCCTACTTTCAAAAAAGAAATTGCAAGCTTCAAACTCTTTTATCCGAGCATGAATCTCCTTAATTATCGTTGCATTTCTTCCTCAGAGCCTTCTTCAATGTCTTTCACCACTGGCTTGCAATCCGAAGAAATATGAAGGTGGTGCTCGTTTCTAGAGCCAGAGTTAAAGCTTCCCGATGACCCACAAGTATAGGGGATCAATCGTAGTCCTTTCGATAAGTAAGAGTGTCGAACCCAACGAGGAGCAGAAGGAAATGATAAGCAATTTTCAGCAAGGTATTCTCTACAAGTGCTATGAGTAACAGTGATAGATAGTTTTATAGAAAGATAATTCGTAACAAGTGACACGTAACAATAAAAGGAAGTGTGCAGCAAGATAGGCCAATCCTTTTCATAGCAAAGGACAGGCCTGAAAGTACCCTTATATGAAGCAAACGCTCTCAAGGACACATGGGAATTACTGTCTAGTCATGTTCATCATGTTGAGTTGATTCGCGTTCGTTACTTTGAAAATTTGATATGTGGGTGGACCCGTGCTAAGGTGCTGTTCTTACTTGAACAAGCAACCCACTTATGATTACCCCCTCTCGCAAGCATCCGCCACTACGAAAGAAGAATGAAGATAAATCTAACCATAGCATGAAACGTGTAGATCCAAATCAGCCCCTTATGAAGTAACACATAAACTGGGGTTTAAGCTTCTGTCACTCTCGCAACCCATCATCTACTTGTTACTCCACAATGACTTCCCTTAGGCCCATAACATGGTGAAGTGTCATATAGTCGACGTTCACATGACACCACCAAGAGAAGCAAGAACATACACAACATCAAAATATCAAACGAATACCAACTTCACATGATTACTTATAAGTAGACTTCTCCCATGTCTTCAGGAACAAAAGTAACGACTTACACATCATCAACATGTTCAAGATCAGAGGTATAATAATGGTGATCAAGGATCTGAACATAATATCTTCCACCAAGTAAACCAACAAGCACAAACTACGAGATGTAATCAACACTACTAGTAACCCACAGGTACCAATCTGAGGTTTTGAGACAAAGATTGAATACAAGAGACAAATTAGGGTTTGAGATGAGATGGTGCTGGTGAAGAAGTTGATGAAGATTGGTCCTCCCACGAAGGAGGAAGCGTTGGTGATGACGATGGCTTCGATCTCCCCCTCCCGGAGGGAAGTTTCCTCGGCAGAATCTCTCTGTCGGAGAGCAAAAGGGCATCTGCCCAGGTTTCCGCCTAGAGATGGCGGCGCTTTGTCCCGAAAGCATTTTCTTGATTTTTTTCTAGGGTAAAACATACAATATAGGAGAAGGGGGGGGGGGTTCGGGAGACCTGCTGGGGCCCCACAAGCTAGCAGGGCGCGCCTAGGGGGGTGGGCATGCCCTATTGACTTGTGGCCAGCAGGTGGCCCCCCTGATATATTTTTGGCCCAATAATTCTTATATATTTCATAAAATTTCTCCGTGAAGTTTCAGGTCATTTGGGGTCCAGTGATTTTTCAGCCTTTTTCTTGGTTTTCAGGTCCAGAATTCTAGTTTCTAGTGATTTATGTACGTTGCATATTCAGAGAGAAAAAGCATAAGAATTGTATCATAATGAGGAATAATGAACAAGAATAACATAAATATCAATAATAATTCATGATGCAAAATGGACGTATCACTTCCCTACAAGCCAATGTTTCAAGCGTTGTAGGATCTATGATAGAATAGACCATAGCAGATGCTCCCAAGTACTTGCCCCTTTCATCCCTGCACACAACAACAGTTGACCACCTTCAGTTGTGCAATGAAACAACAACGTCCATATTATTTTTTGTGAAACCAAGAGGTGGCGGAACCCAGGGTTCATGTGTGCCCTCAACTGAACCTGTTTGATTATGTCTCGTTGGTGTGTCGCACAAAGCTAGATCATCAATGGACCTTTTTATGAAGAGATTAATTGACACTCGAGATTGGAATTCAGCCTCATGGACCGCCTTCCGTCGTGTAAACCAGATCGCCCAGAGAGTGACTGTCATTTGAAGAAATTTTGCATGCAATAATGATGTTTACATGGAGAACAACCAGTTTTTGGTGTGGCTTTCATTAGTACTCACCATGTGCTCAACCATCTCTGAGTTTACCAAGGCCCACACACATCTGGATGAAGAGCACTCCAACAATGCATGCTTCCAAGAGTCGTACATGCCACACAAGATACACCTTGGATTATCAGCCATGTTCCACTTTGCTCTGACATCATTAGTTGGCAAAGAATGAAAAGCTAGTCACCAGAGAAAGATTCTGAGCTTGGCTGGGACTTTGGTTCCCCAAAGAGCAACCCAATCCTTTGTTGTTTGTTCATTTGTTGAAGACCCCGCAGACTCCTCAGGCCAACTCCCTCTGGTAAATTTTGTGTGAACGACCATCTTGTATGCCGAGCGGACCGTGAACATGACATGCATTTCCTTACTCCAGGACCAAAAATCTACAACTTGACGTGTACATAGAGGTATTCCAAGAATAGATGCAACATCCATGGAAAGAAAAGTGTCACGGATGAGCTTTTCCCTCCAGCTAGCTGATGTATGGTCAATGAGCTCGCTGACCAGCATAGGCCCCAAGTTTGTTGGTGATGTAATTGGCCTCATCATTGTGTCTCTAGGGAGCCATGGATGCTGCCAAATGAGCGTAGTGGATCCATCACCAATTCTGCGAATGAGACCCTGAGCAAGTACGTCTCTACCTTCAAGTAGAGCTCGCCATATCTATGAAGGGTGACTCCCCAATGCTGCATCCAAAATTGCTAGTTCCGGGAAATACACACTTTTCAAAATTCTCGCGCTAAGCGTGTGGGGGTCCTGCAGCATTCTCCAAGCTTGTCTGGCTAACAAAGCTAGATTGAATAATTCCATGTCCCTAAAACCGAGACCTCCCATATACCTTGGTCGAGACATGACGTCCCAAGATACCCATGCCACCTTTCGGTTACCATTTTTGCTTCCCCACCAAAATTTACGGATAATAGAATTGATATGTTCCGTGAGGCCCCTTGGGAGTTTCGACATGGAGTATACCGGAATGGCTTGTATGACAGATTTAATCAACACTTCTTTACCTCCAACTGATAAAAGCTTTCCAAGCAAACCTTGCAACTTCTTCCAAACTCTATCTTTAAGGTACTTGAATGTTCAATTTTTGGATTTTCCAACATCAGAAGGCATGCCAAGATATCTATCATTTAATGCCTCTTTAGTGACACCAAGAGAGTCATTACCTCCTGTCTAAGATCATCACGACATCCCTTACTGAAAAAAACTAAGGATTTGTGACGATTAATTCTTTGGCCTGAAGCATTAAAGTATATATTCAAAAGGTTTGACAACTCTTCCGCCCCTTCAGAACTTGCTTTAAAAAATAGCAGGCTGTCATCGGCAAAAAGAAGGTGACTTATTGCCGGGGAAGTGTCCGCCACTTTAATTCCGCATAGGTTAGATGACTGAACATTAGCTTTCAAGAGGCACGAAAGGCCCTCTGCTGCTAGCAAGAAAAGGTAAGGTGAAAGAGGATCTCCCTGGCGGATACCTCTTGAGGGTTTGAACTCATCAAGCCTATTTCCATTGAACAAAACTGACAAAGTTACTGAACTTACCATACTCATTACCACAGAGATCCAATATGGTTTGAAACTCAACTTGGTCATGATTGCTTGAAGATAGGACCATTCCACTGGGTCATAGGCCTTCATCATATCCAAAATTAAAGCGCAAAACCTATGCTTCTTTGCCTTATTTCTTTTCATGAAGTGTAGGCATTCATATGCGGAAATGATATTATCTGTGATAAGACGTCCAGGTAGAAAGGCTGATTACTCTTCAAAAATTATCTCTGGCAGAATCTACTTGAGGCGGTTTGCAACAACCTTGGACGCAATCTTGTAAAGGACATTACATAAACTGATCGGGCGAAATTGTGACAAAGTGGTAGGGTTGGATACCTTTGGAATTATAACTAGAATGGTATCATTAACTGAAACTGGGTTGTCCTCTCCCCCAACAATACACAGAACAACATCACTCACCTCATCACCACACACATCCAAATTATGTTGAAAAAATTGAGCTGGAAAACCATCTGGCCCCGGTGCCTTTTGTGGACACATCTGAAAAAGGGTAGATTTTACCTCGTCCCTCGTGTATTCTGTTGTAAGAACTTCACTCATGGTCTCGGTGACCTTCATAGGGACAACATCAATTACCTTGTGAATATCGGTGACCCCTTCTGACTTGAATAATGATGAATAGAACTCTGTCACCATGCATGGCCTCCAGGAGAGCCAGGTCGTTAATCATCGGCCCATTTGCTGCAGCCAAACTCTTAATCAGATTTCTTCTTCTCCTCTTATTCGCTCTTTGGTGAAAAAGAAAGTATTTTTATCGCCCGCCGATAACCATTCTATCCTGGCTCTTTGTCTCCACAGATATCTTCCTCATGGTATAACTCTATCAGGTTTTCATTTATCTTCATCTCTAAATGATCAGGCCCAGTTCTATTGCTCCTATTCCTGAGCCGATCCAACTCGGACTTGAGCTCCTTAATCTTGTTTCTGACTGAGCCGAATGTGTATGTCTCCCAGCACCGCAGGTCAGAGGCTAGCAAGTGCAGTTTTTCTCGCACCCTTTCTAGAGGATTACCTTGCACTTGTCGACCCCAACTATCAGATATAACTTCTGGGAGTTGTGGGTGAGTTTCCCACATCGCCTCGTAGCAAAACACCCGGGGTGCTTTGGCACGAGTTGCAAGTGACTCGTCATTAAAACTCAGTCTGACTACCGAATGATCGGAGCATGCTGCCACTTCATGTGAGACTGTCGCACTTG
Organism: Elymus sibiricus; assembly: GCA_039707655.1. Classification (NCBI taxonomy): domain Eukaryota; kingdom Viridiplantae; phylum Streptophyta; class Magnoliopsida; order Poales; family Poaceae; genus Elymus; species Elymus sibiricus. The sequence goes on along the minus strand of CM077663.1, from coordinate 363,433,316 downwards.
GGAAAATTGATGTCCAGTACGGGGTTGCCAAAGCTCGGTCCAACCTCATCCTTGTATATGAGCATCCTGCCACTTTGTTTTCAAAGATCCAGGCCGTTCCTGTATAGCCTAAGTCCTGGAAAGAACATACATCAAATGCGTCGCGAAATGCATCAATTTGCCCTTGGCTTTGAGGGCCGATCCCATCATGTTCATGAAGATGCAAAACCTTGTTAAAATCACCAATGCTCAGCCACGGGAGATTCCTTGATGTAGACAAAATTTTAAAATATTCCAAGCCTGGTACCATCCCTCGGCTTGAGCTTCACCATATAACAGAGTTAAACGCCAAGGGTTAGTACCAACATTATCAACCGATGCATCAATATGATACTTAGAGTAACCCAAAATCTCAATCTTTATTTCTTTATTCCAAAAGATACCTAGTCCACCGCTCCTACCGGAGCTACTACCTGCAGTCGTACCAAAGGGTCCCTGCTAAAGATTCGACTCGTGTACTACTAATCTGAGTTTCAACAATCCCCAACACGGTCGGGGCAAACTTATTCGCGAGACCGCGAAGTTCTCAAATTATCGCAGCATTGCCCACTCTGCGGCAGTTCCACACCAACAGACTCATTGGGAGCGGCGGTCCTCCTCGAGGCAGGCCGCCGATTGAACATCAAAAGCAGTATATTTCGAGGGTGAATTTCCTTTGCGGACCTTCTTTCGATCTGAAGGTGAGATATAAGATGGTGGCCGAGGCAGAATGAGACCACCCATAATAGCAGACGATGCAGGGTTCTGGTCAGAACCACCACCACCCCTTCTCTTCCCCTGTGGTTTCGACATTCATGTCCAATTTCCTTGCTGCTTGACTCTTCCCGTCTGACTTAGCCTGCTCCTCCATGGATAGAGCTTGGGTTTGGGTATTTCCTGCACGCTTTTTTCGAAAAAGGGCGCTTTATTACTTAATAGTTAAGTATTACACCCAGCCTCTGCATAACTGGGATGCACACAGCCGAAAGGGTCCTCACACATAAACAAAAATAAAATAAAATAAAGAAGGCGTACAACAAAGAGACATGTGTAGTCCGTAGAACGCCTAAAGCGGAGGTGGCTCAATCCTTAGATCATGCTGTCACCCATGTTGGGTAAAAGTATCCCTCGCCGTAACCTCCAATCGTATACACACCTCCGTAAACAGGTCTCGATTCTCCACGCGCTATAGAGAGGACCATAAACGAAGAGTCCCGATACATCTGTAGATAACCTGCATCAGAGAAGTACTTTTATCATTAAAAATCCTATCATTTCTACATAGCCAAAGCGACCAAATAACGGCAAGCGCTCCGACCCTGAGAAGGGTTTTAAACTTTTGATCAATCCCATGTAACCAGTTGCCAAATACATTAGTAACACTACAAGAAGGATACAAGCCAGAAGCTATTTGGATGACTGACCATATAAAACGAGCCAATTTGCATTGGAAGAATAAATGCTTTATTGTCTCATCATGGTGACAAAAAAACACATTGTCAACTTCCATGCCAATTCCTCTTAATAAGGTTATCTTTAGTAAGAATGACTCCGCGACGAAGATACCATGCAAAGATTTTATTCTTAAGAGGTATCTTCATCTTCCGTATCTTCTTATTATTATCAACTGGCACATCAGACTGGATTAACGCTCTATACATGGACTCCACTGAGAATTGACCATTGCCATGGAGGTTCCATCGAAATACATCATACCCAAGTGACAGTTGCACCGTGGACAGCCGCTGAAGCAGGTTGTTCCATGATTCGAGTCTAGGTCCAATTAAATCTCTTCTGAACGTCACATTTGGTGGAAATGATTTCATTACTGTGGCGATTGTATCGCCCTTGTGGCGCTCAATGTTGTATAGAGCCGGATATTGTTCCCGGAGTGTGGCATTTCCTAGCCACTTGTCCTCCCAGAATCTAATTTCCGAGCCGTCCTTAATGGAGAAGGATCCATAGCAGAAGAAATATTTCTTCGTAGCCATTAGACCCGCCCAAAAGTGGGAATCCCCAGGCTTCCAGTATACTTTAGATATCGCCTTGGACCCCACATATTTCCTCCTTAGGAGGGTTTGCCATACCCCATCTTCCGATAGTAGTCTAAATAACCATTTGCCAAGGAGGGCCCTATTCTTAACCTCAAGGTCATGAATGCCTAACCCTCCTTGGTCTTTTGGACGGCAAACCACATTCCATTTAGCCAGTCGATATTTCTTTCTCTCGCTATCTCCTTGCCAAAAGAATCTTGATCGAAAATAATCCAATCTATGTAAAACTCCTTTTGGCAACTGGAAGAAGGAAATCATATATAGTACCATATTACTTAGTACCGAGTTTATGAGGACCAATCTTCCACCCATAGACAGCAGTTTACCTTACCAACTGCTAAGTCTTTTTTGCAGTCTCTCCTCGACATGTTTCCATTCAGTATTTGTGAGTCTCCGATAATGAATCGGTATCCCCAAATATGTGATCGGAAACTGGCCCAACCCGCATCCAAACAGTTCAGCGTATAGGTGGGCCTCGTCTTAGCGTCGCCAAAGCAAAACAATTCACTTTTATGAAAATTGATCTTAAGACCCGAGAGTTGCTCGAATGCTGTTAAAATCAATTTCATATTTCTCGCTTTCTCGAGGTCATGATCCATGAAGAGAATTGTATCATCTGCATATTGAAGTATAGATAGACCACCATCAACTAGATGATTTACTACCCCATCAATTTGGCCATCAACCTTGGCACGCTCAATCATGACCGCTAGCATATCCGCCACTATATTAAATAGCATGGGTGATACCGAGTCACCTTGTCGCAATCCCTTCTTCGTTTGGAAATAGTGCCCAACATCATCATTGACCTTAATGGCAACACTACCTCTAGAAACAAAGCTATGGATCATAGTTTGCCACTCTACGGAAAAACCTTTCATTTTGAGAGCCTGTTGAAGAAAAGGCCACTTGACTTTGTCATAAGCCTTTTCAAAGTCTATTTTGAGCACCACCCCATTTAACTTTTTCCGGTGTAATTCATGGACCGTTTCATGAAGGATAACTACTCCATCTAGGATGTGTCTTCCTTGCATAAAAGCTGTCTGTGAAGGACGAACCACATGTTCAGCAACCGAATTTTGCCTAATAGTCGCAACCTTCGTGAATATTTTAAAACTAACATTAAGGAGGCAAATAGGTCTAAATTGTTGTATCCTTTTAGCCTCATTAACCTTAGGTAATAAAATAATCTCACCAAAGTTTAAGCAAAACAATTCTAGTTGGCCAGCATGTAGGTCGCTAAACAAAGGTAGGAGGTCCGGTTTGATGACTTCCCAAAAATTCTGGTAGAACTTAGCGGGAAAACCATCCGGGCCTGGGGCTTTGTTATGCTCCATAAGGAAAACCGTCTTTCTAACTTCCTCCTCGGAGTATGGGGCTGTTAGAAGGTTGTTTTCCTCATCAGAGACCTGGGGGATGTCACCTGTTCGGGACTCATCCATCGAGAAGTTTCCTTCCTCTGGGGCTCCGAACAGATTTTTATAATAATTAGTGATATAATATTTAAGTTGCTCGTGCCCCTCAATCGTACCCTCATCCTGTTGTAGCGAACGAATAATTTTCTTCCGGTGTCTGCCATTAGCGACTCCATGGAAATATCTAGTATTCGAGTCACCTTTCAGGATAAACTGAGAGTTAGAATGTTGGTACCATTTGAGTTCCTCTTCACGCAGCATGTTAGCTATCTGTGCATTTGAATGACTCTTGGTCTCTATTTCATGCTCAGATAGAGGTCTAACCTCTACCAAAGCTTCTAATTCATCAATGATAGTTGAAAGACGAAGCTTCTCCTTTTTGAGGATACCCACCGTATGCCTGGCCCAACCACCAAGGAATTTACGTAATGCACGTATTTTGTTATTCCATCTATGTATTGGGGTAGACCCGACCACCGGTTTCTCTCACACCTCCTTGACCATATCATGGAAGCCATCCCGAAACAACCATCCAAGCTCGAACTTGAACTTGCGTCTATGTTGTGGTCGAGGCAAACCGGTAGTTAGGAGAATGGGTGCGTGGTCTGATATAGACTCGATACGAGGTAGACCACGAACAGAAACCATAGGAAATTTAGATTCCCAGTCGGTATCCATTAAAACGCGATCTAGTTTCTCATATGTCGGTTCCGGAAGACTGTTCGCCCAAGTGAATTGTCTTCCAATCATGGAAACCTCCCGCAGATCTAGATTGTCGATGACGGCGTTGAAAAGGAAAGGCCAATGATTATCAAACCGACTGCGACTTTTCTCATTGGGAAATCTAAGCAAATTAAAATCCCCACCTATAAGAATGGGATAGGGATTATCTTTCACATGATTAACCAATTCACGTAGAAAATCGGCCTTGAACTCGTCCTGGGCTGCGCCATACACAGCGACAAGAGTCCATGTGAAGTTGTCGGCCTTGTTGCGAATATGGAGTTTAACGTGAAACTCACCATCCGAACTAGCCAAAAATCCATAGTCCCTGTATTTACGCCAAGTAAAATGCCCCCAGAACAACCTCTAGGCGGTCGTGAAACCCAAGTAAAGTCTATCCCGCCCGAAAGACGGTTAAGAAGACTCACTGAGAAATCACGTCTTCCCATTTCAAAGAGAGCCAAAAAGTCTAAATTGTATTCCCTATTACATTTCGCAATGAATAAATGTTTAGCCAAGTCACGAAGACCTCTGCTATTAAAAAACATTCCATTCCTGAGGAACCAATAGGAGATTTTGAACACATCGTCCTCTTATGGGACTTACTATCTTTTTTCGAACGTGCGGTCTTTGATTTACGTCCGGATGCTGTAAGCTCAATCAATGAACTAAGCCTGGGTTCATCTAGACCCACGTATGAAACCGCTCCTACTAAATGGGAGAGTAGCTGACCATCTGATGTGGCATGCAGCTCCTCCTCATCAGTATGTGCGACATAAGACTTACTAGAAACACGTGGAGTAACTTTTAATCGGTCATATTCCAAATGTTTCAAAGCGTTAGTCGAAATAGAAATATCCTTCTCATTCTTTCCAAGACTAACACCCACATTATTTAGATTAGAAAGGATGACAGTATTGGAAAAGGGTAAAAAAGATTTGAATGATGACGTAATACCTTGGTTGTCGAGGTTATGCGCAGCTTTACGCTGCATGGCCTTGGTCAAGGAGTTCTCATTTGTATCCATCTTCCCGTCCTCGTCAATGGAATGCCGGTTACTTCGACGGGTGGGCGTCACCCCCGATGAGAGTTGACGCACAAGATCCACTGCGGGGAGGTGATGAGGGTGAAGTAGCAACCCAGCATTGTCTAACGCATGCGCCATCGTCGTGGTGCCTGTAGCAGGAGACGTTGCCGAAGTAGGAGCGGCCAGTGTTGAGGCAGACGTGTCCACATGTAGTTGCGCCTGACGTACCTCTAGCGGTGCAGCAATTTCCGTCTGCACTACCAAAGTTGGATCAACACATGTGGATGTGGTCCCGTTGGCAGCATGCACGTTGGGCTCCACCTGAGAATCTTGCTTTGTGGAAGGCACCAGGAGTGCGGCATGCATGCTTCTCGCAGCAGTAGCATGGGCGGCCTCGTCCAGAGGTTCATCCTGCCCGCTACCAGCAGTAGGTGAGCAGACCGCCCGGCGCAACGGTGAATCGTCCGGACGCCCCGCTGGTTCACATGCGGCCAGCACTGTGGTGAGGCCAGTGGCTAGCGACGCTGGCGTCCGCGTTGGTGTAGACGGCTGCGTCGTAGTCTCAGTCGATGGAATGGTTGATGATGATACCTTCACGTGTGGCGAACGTTCGAGACACCCGCGTAATGTGTACTTTGCACGTAAGTTTGCGGCGAGCTCAATGCCTCGTGGTGTCTGCGGCGAAGAGTTAAAAGGGGTCACCGCCACCTTTAAAGTATTATCCTCGGCTGTACCATGAGAGACAACACTCGAGAGTTTCCGTTGCTGCACTTGAGTCTGAGTGTCATTTGCAGTAACCGAACTAGACGAAGGTTGGATGCAGGGGTTTCCAGTGTGCTCGGAGGTATCCATCTCGTCATCATTTTCCTTCGCACCGCCATCATCGTCCGCATCATCACTCTTGCGTTTCCAAACAAACGGGATAAAATCTGGATCCGGAACGAAGCCTGTTGGTTCCCTCCTGAACGTGAATGCATAACCCTTGAGTTTAACCATCACGTCAGTTGAAATAAATTGTCCATTATCATCCTTGTCCTTTGACAATATCTGAGTGTTGGTCATGGCCACCAGAATACGGACAATCCCACGACGTCGCAAGCTAATAAGATCAACATCTAGTGTCTTGCCCATCAAAGTGCCAACTGCCCATAAGCCCCAAAAATGACGAACAGTATGTGGAACACCCTCGACGTGGAGCCAAACCTGCTGAAGTTCGAGCTTATGAGAGATGTCCTGAGATTTCCATGCTGAAACAGTCATTTGAGCATTAACTGAAGGCACGTTCATCTGGATTACATCAACCCTGTCTAGATCCTCAAAAGAAGGAAAACTAACTAGGTAAGCATCCGCCCCATGCTGAATAGCCTCCCACTTCCATTGTGTGTGTACCAGGCATCTCCTCGCAATCTGACTCTCGACGACGCTTGGAGGCAGCATCATGCCACTAACATGAATATAGGCGATAGGTGTCTGTGTTGGCGCCAAGTGATCCTTGACAACACAATCTGGCAACTGGGCGAAGTACGTCTCCTCCGCACCGACTCCCGAAACAAAAGCATAGGGACTTTGGAGTTTTAGAACCGGGCATCGCAGCGTTGGATGGGTGACCTTGTCACAAATATAACAGTAATGCTGCACCGTGCAATCTTTCACCGCATGCGTATCAACAGCACACTTCCAGCAACGTACTCTTTTCTTTGCCTTGGTCTTGGCTGCTGAGGGGTCCACCTGCACATCACTCACTGAAGCCACCTCAACAGTGGGCAATCCCTGAGGCATTTGCACCGCCGGAGAACTCTGTGGTTGCATCATGTACTGTTGATATTGTCCGTGTTGATAGGGTTGCATGTGATGCTGCGGGATGAACTGTTGCTGAGCCGGCATGTGTTGTGTAGGTTGCTGAAATCCAGGTTGCATGGTACCACCTACAACCTGTTGCACCGGCTTCTTCTTCTTCTTTCGTTTGGGGGCCGTGCCATGTTGACCGACTGCGAAGGAAGAATGCTGCGGCTGGACGGTAGGCCCCCCGGGAGGAATTGTGGTGTAGCAGTCACCCCCGAAGATGATGACCCGTACATAGGGGCCGGCCCTCCGACGGCAGCCAGACCATATGGCAGTTGGTACTGCCCTGCCTGGCCGTACATAGGAGGATTGCTTGCGTAGCCGTAGTTCGGAGCCGGCTCATTCTGCTGGCGGTGATGGATCGATGGACCGCTGAAGGTCGGTGGCGCCGCTGTCGCCGTAGGACAAGAGGGAGCGGGAGTCATCCCCGCCACTAGAGGAACAGGAGGATTGGACCCTCCCGTTGCCGTGGCCGCTCGCGTCGGTGGTGGCACACCCGCCATGGGGCGTTGCAGCGTCGCCGCAACCGCCGCGTATGAGCGGCCGGTACCGGCGTTGATGCGAGGAGCAGCAGTCAGCGGCGGCGTCTGCAGGGAGAGCCGTGGTTGGATGCACGACGTCGAAGGAAAGGATGCGATCGGTGGCGGCTGTGTATCGTCTGTTCTTACGACCAACTGCGTCTGGGTCGGGTACCAAAGAACTCTCAGAGCATCTCCAACAGGCGCCCAACGCGCGGCGCGCAAAAAAGTGGGTTTGCAGCGCACATAAAGCAATTTTTAGCGCGCGGCCGAGCGCTGGCTCCAGCGGCCGCCGCATAATATAGCGCGCGCGCGGCGTTCCAGCAGACGTGCAAAACTGCAGCGCGTGCGAGCAGCCGGCGCTTGCAATATGCACAATTTGATCATATTTGATCAAAAATGAAACACAAAAACACATAGGAAGTTCAAAAGCATTTCCCATCATCTCATCATCCAACCAAGTTCAAAATCACAAACGAAGTTTAACATAACAAGTTCACACAAACAAATGGCACATGATCAATCATGCCGCATCATCATCTTCGTCCTCCTCTTCCTCCGATTCATCATCTTCATCCGAAGTCTCATCTTCGTCCTCCTCTTCATTGTCTCTCGGAGATGCCGAAGGTACGTGAGGCACACCGGAAGACATGCGTCCACCCATGTCACCCGGAGGTGCTCCCATGCCTCCCATGAGCGACGCAAAACTCATGCCTCCCATGAGCGACGCAAAACTCATGCCTCCCATGCTTCCCATGGTACCTCCGAAGCCACTCATGCCTCCCATGCCGCCCATGGTGGCTCCAAAGCCACACATGCCACCCATGCCTCCCATTGTAGCTCCCATGCCACCCATCCCTCCCATGGTAGCTCCCTAGACACTTTCAACCATGTTTGGCATATCAATTTGTCTTCGTCCGTGGTGTAGTTGCCCGCTCTTCCTTTCGGTGCATCGAAGATACCCTCACCATCCTCATCCCCTTCAAAGTCATCATTGGTTTGAGACCAATGAGAATTGTTGGAGCCAACACCCATAGTTGACATATAGGTCTCATCATTGAAACTACAAAGTATATATAAAAAACAAATAAGCTATATGTATCCATTCATGTAAAAAAACAAAAACGAAAAAAATTGACGAAGTCATACCTTGTTGGCATTTCATCATACACATTGTGCGCATCGGGCGCGGTGCAACAAACGAGCTCGCCGGCGCTTCGCTCGCCCGTGCGTCGGCCACGCGCCCTGCAAGCTTCTTCCTCGACCGCCTAGAGGAGCCGTCCGCCGCCTTGTTCTTCTTCCCGAACACCTTCCCCGCCTTTGCCGCCGCCGCATTTGAGAGCTTCATGAGGGGGTCACATGCTTTCACGGTCGGCGCCGGCACGACGCCACCCGCCGAGGTCGTCCTTGGCGCCATGAAGAGCCCGCGCGCGTGTCCGGTGCTTGGAGGAGCACCGGCGGAGGCAAAGCCAAAGCTCCCCGTGCTAGGGTTGGCTCCGCCGGCGGCGGGGTCACGGACGTAGGAAGGGATGAGGGGGAGGTCGCCGCGGTCGTCCATCGGGCGATTGCGCCGGTGGCGGCATGGGGCGGCGCTAGAGAGGCGCGGCCGGCGGAAGAGGTGGAAAGGCGCGAGCGCTCAAGTGGTTCCGCGCGCGGGAGCGGGCGCACGAAATAAGCGGCGCGTGATGCCGTTTCGCTCCGCGCGCGGAACCACTTATGCCCCGCGCTCGGTTTTAGCGCGGCCGCTGGAGCGCCCAGTTTTGTTGCGCGCGCGCTAAGAGTGCAAATTTTACAGCGTGGGGCGTTTTTTGGGCGTCTGTTGGAGATGCTCTCATGTGCCCTCTCGGGTAAGCCCAAGAGTTTTGGCCCGTAGCCCACCCTCCATGCGTCATGGGCCCGACGTCCGAAGTGATCTGAGTTTGAATCTCCGTTGATTTCGTCTGCGTAGATATCGCCTCGGATGTAGCATCTCGACCGGCCTCTGAACCCGGCAGAGACACCGGTGCCGGCGAGCTCTCCGGGTTAACTGGAGCGTGGATCATCTTGGCCTTGTCGAGGAACTGGCCTAGGATCGGAGGCGGAGTGATCCGCCGCGGCGGCAAGGGGCCCATCCAGCTCCCCATACGAGGTGCGCGAGACAGACGTAGTCCAGATGGCGATGAGGATGAACTTCGGCCTATCTCCAGCATATCTAGGGCCATCCTAACCCCAACCGCTGGCGCAGTCTCCTCATCGGATGAGCCGTAGTCCGCTCCAAGGCATGAAAACCTGGATCCGCCACTTCTCAACGCCAGTAGAGGAGAAACCGGCCCTGCCGTGCGAAGCCTAGGTGCCAGCGTTAGCCTCCTTCTGCCCCACGTCACCTCCCTCATCTCTCGCTTCACGCCACTATGACTGATTATTTTCTACAAGAAGTCTAAAGGGTGCTGGACAATCCAAGTAGGACTTAAGAGGACTATGAGAAGTATCCTTTTCCTCCTTGTCATCATCAAAACCCGCTTCGTCGGAGTTCCTCTTGCGAGGTGCACCCCGGCCTTGACGGCCCCTACCACGAAAACTGTCCCGCCGAGAGGTTGTCCTTCCACTAGTAGAAAACAGGGGAACAGTCCTGGTTCCAGAGGGCCTTTAGTCCCGGTTCTACAACCGGGACAACACGATCGGGACTAATGCCGATCACTTTTAGTCCTGGTTGGCTTACTAACCGGGACCAAAGGTGCTCCACGTGGCCGCACTGCGGCACCGAGGCAGGAGGACCTTTATTCCCGGTTCGTAACACGAACCGGGACCATAAGGCGCTAGGTTTTTTTTGGAAAGGGCCGTGTTTCATTTTTTGTTTTCATTTTCTTTTATATTTATATTGTATTTTCACGCGGGTTTTCATTTTTGGAAAGGGCCAATCGCAACATCATATTTTCCTCTAATTCAACATGATCACTTGCATCCATCCACCTTAATCAAATATATGTCATATAACTCATCATCATCTTACTCATCTAACAACTCATCATCATCTTAATCATACCAAGTTAAAATCTCATAAAACAGAAAAACATCATAATAGTAATCATCCTAATCGATCATGCAAGTTAAAATAAACCAGAAAAACTTCTCTCTCATAGGACCTAGTCCTCCCTCCTAGGTAAAATGACATAAAACATAATAACACCTATGTCTCCATGATGAAGCAAAGAGATCCAACGGTCTCCAACTTGTGGCTTGCGATCCTTCTTTATTTGTCCCCATGCTTCAATTTGGAGCCGTCTTGGTGGTTTGCGCTCAGTCGAGTATGCAAAAGAGAACTCGGTCCTCATAGGGCTTTTAATTGTCATATTACCTTCGGCTTGCATCAACGGAGGCACAACTTCATTTTGCAGTTTCTGTTGAAGAACATAATAGTAGCCTAGTTAGCAATGTAATCAATACCATTTACGCAATAGTAGTGTACTTAATTAGCAACTCTTACCAAGATATTTCGGCGAATGTCATCCGCCCTCAACCTATGCACTAGTGTCCTGTACAATGTATAATTTGGGCCAGTTCCCAAATTATACGGGAAGATCTCCCTACCAACTAGGACACCAATAACAAAGTTGATAAGATCATCCTTCTCCTCCCAAGTTAGATGTGATCCATAAGTGTAGTGTGTCGTGTCAATTATTTTCTGTGTTTCACTCGAAGAAACGAAATAAGCTGTAGATTATAAATTAACAAATTTAGTATGGATGAACACCAACTATTTTTAAATATAGAATGCAAATTACTTGACAAATATGCATGGTTGATAAACTCACATGGAGGTAAAACAGGAAGCATATCGACATCCACCCAAATGTCGATGTTACCATCAATATGATCTTCAGGACGAAGATCGAAGGTTATTTCCATATCCTCCTGAAATCCATATGCCTTGCAAAGAGCTTCCCAATTTGAGCACCCTAATTCTGTGTTATTAACTGCATTCATTACTTTGACCAGAAATGTGTGACCATGTTTAGTCCTCAGGTTGGCTCTCCTCGTCTCGAAACTCTCGTGCTCTTCGAAACCGAGCCTCTCCAAGAAATACCGTCTTGCATGACAGGGGATGTACTAGTCGAATTGTATAAAACAGAAATTACACATTGAAGCAAAGAAACATAAGTCATGCTTAATTACGAAAAAACACTTGTCATCGTTGCGTACCGTAGAAACATCGAAGGTCTCGTCAAGCTTGATGGTGAAGAACCTGTCGTCTCGCAGCCCAGGCTGGTCGCAAAGACCCTTATCTTCGCCGCAGAGTTCACACGCTTGGATCCTATCGTCGTCATCAGACGACGACATTTCCTGTGTTCATGATTCACTACAACAAAACAGACATTAAGTAACACAATCATGTAACACATTTTTCAGTGTGTTACAAGGAAAATTACAATAACACATCATTTTGTGTCCAACGACAGACAGTAACACATACTATATAAGGCCTCAAACGTGTTACAGGGATATTGTAATGGTAACATATAAATAGTTGTTGGGCAAATGTGTTACATATATTCTGACATGGTAACATATAAATATGTGTTAGTAAAATGTGTTACGTTAGTTCAACTTAGTAGCATATAATCATGGTAGATACATAGTGTTACAAGCTCTATTATAGTGGGAATTAGAAAAACCTAAAATCAATTGCATACATAGATCACAAATACCTTGACACATAGGGCCCATGTGTCAACATATTTTTTTATAAATATGTTCTTGTCTTGGTAAATAGTGTTCTCATTCTTTGGTAATATGGTATGAAAAAACAATATAGTTTGGTTGGTAAATACCGAACTATTTTTCGTATGGTTGCAGTGAATATCATATTAACCATATTTTTACGCGAACTTTAGGATGACTCGCTGACCATAAATGCGAAATACACACTTTGAAATGATCATATGAAATTAAGTATTTGATGTCAATACTCACAAAGGAGTGGAAGACCAACAACAAACGAGAGCTTCAATTTGACCGTTTGATTTAAGAACCGGACCGGTGGTCTGACCGGAAAAAAGGGAACCAAGGCCTCGTCCGGGTTTTTAAGGTGTGTCGCTCTTTTAACAAAAAACTAGTAAATTATTAAAAATTCATGTGAAAATAGGAATTGGACAATTGACCTTGAGCCGTCGCATGGCCAACGGCCCAATACCAACTGGGTTTGATTTTTGTGATCGGGCGAGGGCGAACTAGGAAGGCATGTAATTTTTCAAAAGAAAAAATAGTCACGCGACCCACCAGACACCTCAGCGACGATGTCTGGCAGGCCGCGCGAGGCCTCGCTCGAGAGAACGTATTCAGAGAGAGATCAAGGGAAAGAGAGAAAAGAAAGGGAACGTCACGCGCTTGACCAGACAAAGAGCCGCGATGTCTTTTTATTCACGTCCATGCTTTGTACAGCTAATTGATCAGGACACGTATTTTTTAAAGGATGCCAGGCGAATCTGTCATTGGATAATTAGAAGATTAGCACAGATAATAGATCAGGCCAACGTCGCTCTCAAGAGGCATGAGTAGCAGAACAATCTCTGACTTGCAACTGCAAAGCACACATTATACTTAAAAAGAAAAGAAGCCACTCACAGTTGACCTCCGGTCAATCCTTTTGCAGCCACACATACTTTACAAAATATGGATGCGGTTAAGGAAAAATAAACAAGCTGTTGAACACAAAATCATTGACCTGTTTATCTTTAACTTGAACTAGGCCAGTGCTAATCCCACGAAAACTACTTCATCCCGTCTGACGCTGACGCCGATCGGTACAGGCTTAACAAAATTCACCAAGATATATATCGAGAAAAACCATGGTTGTTTGTACAAAACTGTTTGCATGTTCAGAATAACAGAATCTTAAATAAGATGAGGGCCTGCTGTGAACCTACTACGAATATGTATGTACAATTTTTGTTTCTGCTGCTGCTGCCGTCGCCGCCAGGGTGGCTAATTGTCCGAGTCTAGCACTAGTATAAAAAATAACTTCACGCACGCACGCTGGATGATGATGAAGCTCTGCTACTGTTGTTAATCCTGGGGATCATCATTATTAGATGGGTCAGAAGAAATTGAAAAGCAATAAAGAAAAACAAAAGTTGGGTTTATATGTTGAGTGGAAGACCTCATTCCTTTGAATTTTCTGAAGGGTGTAAGCTTAGCCAACGATCTGCAAGAACATACAATGGTTCATAATGTCATACAAACTCAGCTTTGACTTCAGGTAAAACTACAGTGTAGATAAAATCATGAAAATGTTGCTCGAACAGAGAAACTAGATGATGCTCCGCGCGTTGCAGCGGAATTTTGCGTTGACTTCTTCGAGACATGATGCAATATATAGCAAGCTGCTATGGAGAAAAATAATACAGAAAACTAAGAGATAGACAACCTAGTACGCAGATATGGAGAAACTAATACTGAAAAAGAAAAACTAATACTACTGAAAAAGCAGAGACATGCATGTTCATCAAGCTAGCAGCTGCATGTTACCAGTAAGTGGGCGCTTATTTGTGCTCGTTGTTTCTGTACAGTTTATCACTACGAGCCAAAAAAAATTCCATTGCTCAATGCACTAACCACTCCGAGCCAAATATAAAATGGCATTCATGTTTTGTGTTCTGAGAACCTGCTGATTTAGGTAGATCAATGGCAGATACCAAATTTTCTCCCCTGGGCATTCCATTAAATTGGTATGCTACAACAAACTGAACAACGTATTCTATAAATCACTAAGTCCATGTCAAGATTATATAGCAAGCAAGATTCCATTAAATTGGTATGCTACAACAAACTGAACAACGTATCCTATAAATCACTAAGTCAGTGTCAAGATTATATAGCAAGCAGTCTAAAAGGAGGTGGATCTATAATCTATAGCAGGTGTGGTGGGTCGATATAGTTTAGGAAAGATCAAACTAAGGTGGATTTTGAGTAACTGAATCTGCAAGGGAGGCAGCTATTTAGGAATAGAAGATACCTTTAGATGATTTACCTCCACTATTCTTCATCGATCAAAGCATTATCAGTAGCATCCACAATTGTTCCCTCAATATCGGATCTTACCAATGACAAGATGATGGTGTTGTTTCTTTTTAACAACTTAATGGTGATGTTTTTTCTTTAAACATCGTGGTGTCCGATAAAAAACTTGCTTAGGAGTTGGAAGCAAACTCATGCCATGCACTTGTCCAATCTTTTATTCCCCTAACACACTTCCTGCAGGGTCTTTTCATGCCATTCTTCCATTGAAATTTTTATGCCAACTCTGGTCGTTGAGTTATTAGACCCTCCAATCAAGCCCAAAGAAATTTTTATTGACCGATGCAAAGTCAACCGAATTACCTCCTCGACTGAATTACAATGTTTTTTCTTTAATGAACCATCAAGGTAGCATGTTCTTTTTTTTGGTCAACTGCAAATACGGTCAGTATTTTTAACTATGGTTGTAGTTAGTATCCTCTTTCCTTATTCACTGTCGCCATGGAGGTGGAAGGAATGAGGGGACTGGTTTGATGTGCCAACCTCTCATATCTGTCGTTGCAGCACCGTCGGCGCTTGGCTACACCTAACGCATCTCGTCGTCGCCACTTTGTAGCACCACCACATTTGCTCTTAGCACCCATTGAAAGTCGTCGGCCTTGTGGTCTTGGCTTTCTCCCATGCCTGTCGTAGCTTACATGGGTAGTCTTGTGGGAATGAAGCGATCTTCATCGAGGTGACCGATCTGGAGTGAGATCAATTGGCCAAATTACAATGTTTTTCTTTAACCAATCATCGAGGTAGGATGTTTTCATTTTTCTAGTCTTACTGTAAGCATGACCACTTTTTTAGACCATGGGTGTACTTGGTCTTCTATTCATTAATTCTCTGTCGCCGTGGAGCCGGAAGAAAGGAGGGGACTGGTTCGATGTGCCAAACTCTCATATCTATCATTGTAACACCGTCGATTGCGACCAACGGATCTCCTCGTCGCCACTTTTTAGCACCACCAGAGGCGAACCGAGGCCCCAGGCAGCCAGGGCATTGGCCTGGGGCGTGGTGACAATTTTGTTTGTTGACTGTAGCACACTGTATTACACTGTGGCTATGCTGCCCGCCTGGGACATAGTCTGATTCTAGCTCCGCTACTGAGCACCACCTCATGTGCTCTTAGCACCCATCGAAAGTCGTCGACCTTGTGGTCGTAGCTTTCTTCCACGTCGGCCTTGTGGCCGCAACTTTCTTCGACGCCACTCCCAGATCGATCGAATTACAATGTTTTTATTTAACCAACCATTGTCGATGGTCATAATGACACCGGCCCGCCAATCGTCAGTACTATTTAACTATATCTAATTTCCCTCTCAATAATAAATAAAATAAAATATTTTTTTCATGCAAAAAACACTTTCGGATAATTTTCATGTCAAACAAATAAAAATATTTAACAATGTCCTTCTTCAGTAATCGATGTTGAAAAAATAAGTTTTTTCCTAGCGCCAAAGCTCTAATTTCGCGCTTACTTTTCCCTCCAATTACCTAAAAATAGGCTAAATAAATCACGATCAACCGTCTAAGCGCCCAGCACGCCCCTTCCATCGCCGCCCTTCGGCGCCGAGCACAGTCATCGCCTGCAACCCCCGCCCCAACTCAACCCAAGCCCAGCCGCCACCTCACCGCCCGACCGCCCAGGACGCCCCCATTCTGGCTGCTACCTCGCTGCCCTCCAACGCTGAGCACGTCGCCCTTCAGCGCCCAGCCCCGCCGTCGGCTGCAACGACCCACAACCCCACCTCAGCCACCGGATCGATCTGGCTGTTCCTCGACCTGCCTCGGCACCGTCTGGATCGGTGCGGCTACAGCTTCGTCGGTCTTCAGCTCCGACACCTCTCGTGGCTGGTATTGCTCCGAACACCCACCCCTTCTCTGATCTGAACCCCCACCCATTCTCTGATCTGAACGCCCAGCCCTTCTCTGATCTGAACCATAGAGACGAGGGATTGATCAAGGGCACCTCCGCCTGCTGCTGGCTGAATCCTTTCCATCCGCCGGCCGCTGGCTGATTCCTTCTACCTGTTCGTCGCTGCCCACGACGGCTTGCCGCGCTTGCCTTTTCAGAAAAATTTCAATCTAAAACTTGGAAGTTATTTATATCATATGGTACGTGCTATCTTATATGAAAACATTCATGATTTCAACTTTAGAATAATGCACATATCACATAGGTTCCCATATGCACAAACGTCATACATGTCACCGTTGGAGAAACTATCAACAATAGGTGCCCTGTCATTGCCGGACCAAAATCTTCAGCTTCATCCATCATAGCGCATGCCCCAAGTCCTAACCATGATGGTGTTGTCATCGCTGACCTGGGCGTATGCGTCAAATCATGCACAGAAGGCTTCCTTCCCTTCAGTTTGCCTGAAAAAGAGAAAATAAATTAACCTGAATGTCATCTATCAAATGTCATAAAAAACAACAAACTGAGCTCATTATACTATTTCAGCACCTCACAGTAGACTCCTCATATACTAAATAGACACACTGTTGTCTGTATTGATTTGAAATGTTTAAAGCAATGAGGATTTTTTTAAATGGGTGTAGCAATATCATGGCGATCATCCACACTAATATTGTTAGTTGGCACACCATGCTGATAGTGCATTGACATGGTACTGTGTACTTCTCTGCCCTCTCCATTCACATGTCTATTGGTAAATTAAATTGTCCCTGTTATGTCATTAGTTAATTTGTCTTTACTTGTAATAGTTTAATTGACATTTTAATATATATCTAGGATGGCGAGGGACATGTTGACCATATACCTGCACTATGAAGATGCAAATCAGGAAACCAAAATTTTACAAAGGTCCATGATGAGGCATGATGTCTCGTACTATGACTTAATCTTGATGATCGAGGAAGTTGGATTTCAGGCAGTTGATTTTCTGTACTATGTGGAAAAAAACCCGTCTAGGCAGCCCCTACTTCGTTCACATTTATGATGAAGGTCTTGTGATGAAAATGTTGTCCGACCTTGATATTGTGAAAGATGTCCATCTGTATGTGTCTAAGGAGAAGGCTGGCGATGATATTGCTCCACCTAGCAAGCAAATTGGTATTGCTCCATGTAACCATCCGAATGAGAGTGTTCTCTTACAGGATGGTGGTGTCTCTGCTATGAGAAAGCCGCAAAGTATCCCTCTTGAACCATGTTTATTACATATCTGTATCTATTGTTGTAATTATTGGAATAAAAGATGTATGGTTGTTCTGCAGGACCATTGCGTAGGTCAAAAAGGTTGAATGTGATTCAGGTTACTGACCAACGTGATGATGAAGATGGAGACTGCAACAATGGTGAGCAACTTGCACCAGGTCATGAATCAGAAGCATTGGTCAATGAAGAGGGTCAAGTCCACAATCAAGGTAGTATATGCTTAACTTGTATATGCTTAGTATCGAAAGAATAAATGGCGGGTGTCATTTAGTTACTACTTTTCTTAATTCATCTTGTAGTAGACAAGGAAGTACGCAAGCGCAAGAGAACAAGCTTGCCAATTGTCTGGAACATGCCAAAGGGGCAAAGAATAGTTGTAAAATGCAATGAAAATAGCCAGCCCATAGGAGATGAAGGTGCAATCTTGGGGAAGTTTTTGGGCACGATGGCTAGAAACGGAGGATTTTGCCCACTAAACATAAATGATTGGCGTGATGTCAAGAAGAATAGTGGTGAGGAAACAATACTTCAGTGTGTACACGTACTTCACAATTGACAAGAAAATAAAATATGCTATTTGTTGTCCTTCTATTTATATCTAATTTGTCCACTTTAGATGTAATATGGTCTGCATGTTTACTTACATTCATTCTTTATTTTGTACTTCCAGACAAAGTTTGTATATCCTAGGTCATGTGAAAAATGGATACTCAAATCGATTGGAAGAGACTGGAGGAAATATAAGTCTAGTTTGAAAGATGTTTTATTCAAACCCGCCATTGAAAAAAATCCAAACATCAAGCGAAAGGCTTTGTATAAGCTCTGTCCAGAAGATGTGGACATCGATCAATGGCGTGGTCTTGTTAAATATTGGAAGTCAAAAAAAGGAAGGGTAATGAATGTGATACTGTACTTTCCTCTTTCGACATTTAAATGTGAGTTCTTGGGCTGATCTTAAAAGTTGCACTTATGATATGATTGCATCGCAATAGGCTCTTGCTGAGAAGAATATAATTAGTCGTTCCCTCGTGAAGAATTCACATAATGCTGGCTCAAAGAGTTATGCTTGTTCGGGTGAAGACATGGTGAGTAATCTTGATTCTTGAACTGTTTTTCTCTATCCCTTTTGTCATATGGGTACTCTTTCTGTTTTGTAGAGGCATGCTGATCCTAAAAAGAAACGACCACACAGATCACAAGTTTATTTAGCAACTCACAAGAAGAAGGATGATGCTAATGCTGAAAATAAAGATAGAAATGAGCTTCTGGTACACAATTAATATAGAAATGGTCTAACTGTTCTCGAGATCAACTTAGAGTTCAATCTAACAAGTAGTATATGAATGATTCTTTTCTTATAGGATCAATTGAAGAATCTAATAACTGAACGACCAGAGTTGGCACAAAATTTGAATGGAAGAGTCGCATGGGAAGGTGATGCCCTGCAGAAAGTGTTAGGGGAAGAAAAGATTGGACAAGTGCATGGCATGGGTTTGCTTCCAACTCCTAAGCAAGTCTATGGTCGGACACCACGATATCTAAAGAACATCAATATGACTACAACTGATGGATCACCTTATGAAGTTGAACATGATGTTTGGGAGGAAATAGCAAAGATGAAGGAACATATAAAAAAGCAAGACCAGATTATTGAACATATGAAAAACAAAGAAGGCTATGTGAGTAATGGAATAGAAGAGGTAAAGGACTTCTTTATCCCACCTTTTGTATGCATTTCTATCAATATTTTACTCAGATTTGTTAGTTCTGTAGGAAAACCTCCAACCAAATGATAATGGCATTTCTCGGTTACCAATACTACATGGTAAAACAAAGGTAATGTTAATATATACATGGCTATATCATTGCTTGTTACTTGAAACCTTTGTAGTAATATTTCAGTTTGTAGAGAATACAATGCAATGGACCTGTTGAGGCACGCTCGTCTATGCAACACGACATTTCTGAGGATAATAATTTATCACGTTCGCACGAAAAGGTTATACCTACACTTACTCTTACTAATATCACAAAGATAGAATATAAGATAGTTACTTTCTTACCATTGTTGTATCATGGAACTAGGCTGTCGACCATGATGTGAGCCAATTACAAATTCAACAAAATTCATTATCGCCACAAGACTTTGTTATTGATTCTGTGGCAGAGGTAATTTCTGTGTGCTTTTGAGTTTTGAAGTTGCAGATTTTTGTAGCTTAAAGATATCAATACCATTCCATCTAATATTATTGTCTCTTGGTAGGTGAGGGAAACAAGGGATCTTATGGGTGAATCTTTTTCAAGATTGAACCAGCAGGGGACTAGAACTGAACATCGACACCCAGCTCGCTCAAAACAAAGGCGTACTTCTTCCATCAAGGTAAAGATCCGCCAACGGCCATGGATTACTCTATTTTTCTAAAACTGCAGTTTTTTTCAGTTTCATCAAGTCCATGAAGCGTTTGGCTGGTGTTGCTTTGTTGTATTTTTTTTAGAAATAACTACATACCGAATAGTATGTGCTAATTCAGAAACACGTAAAAAGTAACACGGCAGGACTAATCAACGTATGCTAGTGTACGATCGAATTAATCACCTACCTACAACTACATGGCCATGCACGAGGTCAGTCTCCTGTAGTCTTGTGTACAAGTGTGCTCCAACTACCAATCTATTTAACGAGCTAGCTTGGTTCGAGACGTGCACAAAGTAATCGGCAACCAATTAATTTGTATAATTTTTGGAATTGCACGTACATGGCGACGTCAACAGGCTTACCTCTCCCCAACGATTTCTCTTGGTTTGGTTTTAGAAAACTTAAGTCTGAAAGATTCCACAGTAACTTAAACTACAATAATTTTTTAAGCCAAACACTTCAAAATATTTAATACCAAGGTTTTCACATTGTTCATGCAAATTATATTATCATTGTCATTGAATGCTAATATTGTTCATAATATAGGCTGGTTCCAAAGTAGTTTTAAAGACCTCAACATATCCCAACAAGCGGAATGTTGCATATGGTACTATTCGGAGTACTGATCCAAGAACTAAGGCGGGTGGTATTGAGTTAGGTGCTGAATTTGCCCTAGTGCGTATAGATCAACCTATGCTTGATAATGAGGAGTTGGTAAGGGAAGTTTCTGATTGCAAGACAATTGGTGAGGCGTTCTCTTCAGGATACTTAATTGCATGGCCTTCAGCTTTTGTAAGTTAAATCTTCTCTTCCACATGTTGAAATCATATTTGTGTGCATTTGATCAAATATTCTAAGGTGCATTTTTTTTTACAGATTCGAGAGAAGGATAATTGAGTTGCAGCTGAATTCTTGGATCAAGAAGCAAATACAATTTGAAGATTTTAGCTACCAATAGTCATAGTTTTACTTTGATAGATTGAAAAATGTAATATCATCCACAAGATCTTTTTCTTTCGTCGAATTGATGCAAGTGCTATGCTATAATATTCTTCATAGTTCTGTTTTCTATGCTCAACATGATATGAATGATATCTTTATTGTAATGCGCATATGTAACGTACACTTGTATATTCGTAATAAATATCTTCATATTTTGAATTTATATATGTGTTGTGCTTCAAATTTTATATTATTTTCATGCTGTCAAATAATAATAAAATGATTAACTATTTCCGTAATTACATTTAATTTATTTTAAAAAATATTCCATAAAATGGGTATTGAATTTTATGGTTAATAATAAAAAACAAATACATTAATTATGTTACCATATTGATACAGTAGTGTTACCGATGGTGTTACTATAGTTATAAAATTTGTTACTAGAGTAGTTGATAACTATAAATTATAGTGTTACGATATTTGCATATTATGTTACCGGTTGTGTTTCGATGCTAAAAAATGTGTTACAATTTGTGTTACTATAGTTACAAAAACATGTTACCATCAATGTTCTACGTCTATGAAAACATGTTACTATGGTGTTACTATAATTACAAAAATGTGCTACCAGTGTGTTTGGTAACACACAATACTCATGTTACTAGAATGTAATTGTAACACGTTTTTTAATATGTGGTAACAATTACTATGTGTGACGGTTGACACCACTTAGTAACACAGTCTAACGGAACACATTTCAAAATGTGTTACTGTATGACCTGGTAACACACTTTTGGGCCTGTAGTAACACAAGACGGTGTTACCAAAGCTCTGTCCTGGTGTAGTGATTCAAAAGTTACGGCATGACCATTGCTAATGTAAGACATATTGAGCGCCTAAAATTTGCCGGAACGGAAATAAATCATCATTCCGGCAAAACATAGGCACTAGGAGGGGTTCCCTGCAATAACATACACACATGTCCAAATAGACCTAATTCAATATTGGTTGACTTTCGGTCGGTCGAAGCTTTCCTTAAATAACTCTCATATCTTATGGTGTGTTGGTGCGCACTCTCTCACACGGATATGGTGGTGTATATATATGTTGGTGGACACTCTCTCACACTAATAGTTC
Organism: Elymus sibiricus; assembly: GCA_039707655.1. Classification (NCBI taxonomy): domain Eukaryota; kingdom Viridiplantae; phylum Streptophyta; class Magnoliopsida; order Poales; family Poaceae; genus Elymus; species Elymus sibiricus. Next base: position 363,411,005 of record CM077663.1, on the reverse strand, counting down.
GACCGTCGGTGATGGGCGCACCTCCTCTCCTATCCTTGCGCATTACACCAAGGTATATATCGCAAGAAGGGAAGAGGAGGAAGCGCCCCCCACGACAACAGTCGGGATTCCTCCATCAAGAACACACATGAAAGTCACACAAGGAGCAACGACAGACCGAAAGTCACACACGCATTATACCAATATAATATCACTAATACATTTATAATGAACTCGAATATAATATCACTAATACATTTATAATGAACTCAAATATAATATCACTAATACATCATCTCGAATAATCCAGTTAATGCATCATCAAATATTAACTAATACATCTCGAATATTATCATATAAGATCACTAATACAGATCGAATATCCTAGAATCCAAAGTGGAGGACAGTGAACTCGGTTCACTAGCGGTCTCTGAGTCGCTGGCGGTGGACACCCAAAGATAAGGAACCATCACCGGATCATAACTCGGGTGAGATCCCTGAAGAACCTGCCAGGTATTGGAGAACCTGGCGTCCAACGCCGCCATGTAGCGACGGACGTGCTCGTCCTCCTCCCTGACACGGCGACGTACCACCTCCGCGGGGGCCCGCTCCCTCTGCACCGAAAGTGGCCCACGCAACCGCCACCAAAGAAGCTCCGGGTCAACGACGAGAACAGGATTCCTCACCAAGCTCCGAGCCCGGGAAGGTAGCACCTCCCAGTGCCAGCCCGGCGGAGCCCAGTCCCGGACATTGCTCCTCTCAAGCAGGATGTCGCCGCCGACTCGACGACGACGAGGATGCGGGCCAGGCATCGTCGACGTCGAGACAAATTCCTATGAGAACATTTTCTTATCGTTTAATGTTTTGATATTTTAGAAATGCTTAATTTCTTAAACTCATGTTAGACTCATTTTTGACTAGGTTTTCCGGAATGCCGTTTCCCAGCAATTCCCGGCACTCGATATGCCTACTTTCTAGCACAAGTCATGCCAAAATTTCGACATTACCCTTGCTAAAAAGTGGACATATCGAGCGCCTGAAATTCACCGGAACGGAAATGAAACAACATTGCGGCGAAACATAGGCCACTCGGATCATTTGCATATAACGGTAAGAAAAATATAGAACTTGAAAAATATAAAACCTAGTTAATTTCATACTAATTAACTAGGTTCATACTACGTGGCGTGCCGCCGTGCACTACACGCTAGTATATCCTATGAACCAAATTATATATGAGACTCCATGGATTTTGGATCCCACGCCGCCACTGCTTCGGCCGGCGACGGGCGATGACGGTGACCGCGGGGGGGGGGGGGGGATAGGAGGAGGTGAACGGCGGTGTGGCGCCCGGCGGCTCACCTAGCTAGGAGGAGGGGAGCGGGGCTCGGGGCGGCGATGGCGTCGGGCGGCGGCGACGGGGACGGCTTCGGGGGCGGCGACGGGGAAGGCGTCGGGGGCGGCGACGGGGGCGGCGCGAGGAGGAGCGGGCTCGGGGAGGCGACGACGCGGTCCGGCAGCCTGGCGGCGTCGAGGTTTTCTTCGGCGCCGTCGGGGGAGATGGAGATCAAAAGCTGCAGATGGATTTTGGTCCACTTATATACCCCAGCCTTTAGTCCCGGTTGGAGCCACCAACCGGGACTAAAGGGCTGGGCTTCCTTCCCTTTGGGCTTCTGAAATTCACCTTAAGTCCCGGTTGGAGCCACCAACCGGGACTAAAGGTGAATTTCAGCAGCCCAAAGGGCGGGAAGCCCAGCCCGTTAGTCCCGGTTGGTAGCTCCAACCGGGACTGAAGGGGTACCTTTAGTCCCGGTTAGAGCCATCAACCGGGATTAAAGGGTTGGTCATGGCTGTGGTGGGAGTTTAGTCCCACCTCGCTAGTTGAGGAGCACGACGACCAGCTTATAAGCCCCGCTGTGAGAGAGGCAGCACGAGCCTCTCTCAAACCGAACATGTGCCTACTATGTCGTTGTTACTAAAGTGAAAATAGATGCGCTTTATAGAGAAAATTCAACCTAAATTCAAGGTGCTAGTAAATTAAAAGTTAACTAGCACTTTGAATTTAGGTTGAATTTTCTCTATAAGAGCATCTATTTTCATTTTTGCTATTTTTTTATGTTATTTTTTTGCATATTAAAAGTTCTTAACAAAAAATACTTTATGAATATTCTTTTTGCTATTAAAGTTTTTAACAAAAATAACTTTGATAATTTTAGTTGCATAAATTTTATATAATATTAAGTTAAATAACTTTGATCGGACAAAAACTCGTCTATTACAAAGGGATTTCATTTTTTTAAACATATTTTAACTCAAGACTTTTTCTGCATTCAATATGCACCATTCAAAGCCACATCATCACTTTTCAACCCTTTTCTGACTTCATTTGCTATTTTTCATGCATTTCATGATTTATTTTGAGCTAAAATGACCCTGAATTGAAAAGCACTGCAAATGAACTCTGAAATGGTTGAAAGTTGGCATGGTATCATAATTTCACCCACATAGCCTGTGCTAAAAAGTTGAGAGGGTTACAGGAAAAACTGGATGCACTTCGTGTACAAACTGGACAATCTCGTTCGAAGTATCAGGGTTTCGGACGAAAACTCGTCTATTACAAAGGGATTTCAATTTTTTAAACATATTTTAACTCAAGACTTTTTCTGCATTCAATATGCACCATTCAAAGCCACATCATCACTTTTCAACCATTTTCTGACTTCATTTGTAATTTTTCATGCATTTCATGATTTATTTTGAGCTAAAATGACCCTGAATTAAAAAGCACTGCAAATGAACTCTGAAATGGTTGAAAGTTGGCATGGTATCATAATTTCACCCACATAGCATATGCTAAAAAGTTGAGAGGGTTACAGGAAAAACTGGATGCACTTCGTGTACAAACTGGACAATCTCTTTCGAAGTATCAGGGTTTCGGACGAAAACTCGTCTATTACAAAAGGATTTCATTTCTTCACATGCAACTGCAGTGATATTCTAGATGAAAGCCATCATCAGAATAGTTGTGGAGAGAAAGTCTTCACTTTTTCTTCACGTGTGTCCCTTGCTTATTGCGCCGTAACCATGGATAATCTTCATCGTTTAACAAGATGCTTGGGTCAGCCTTCACTTTGAAGGGAGGAATTTCATGAAACTTTTCATAATCTTCAGACATGTCTGTCTCGCCCTCCACTCCCATGATGTTTCTTTTCCCTGAAAGAACTATGTTTCGCTTTGGCTCATCGTTTGATGTATTCGCTTCCTTATCTCTTTTTTTCTCGGTTTGGTAGACATGCCCTTCACATAGAAAACCTGCGCCACATCATTGGCTAGGACGAATGGTTCCTCTGTGTACCCAAGATTGTTGAGATCCACTGTTGTCATTCCGTACTGCGGTTCTAACTGTACGCCGCCTCCTGACAGATTGACCCATTTGCACCGAAACAAAGGGACCTTAAATTCATGTCCATAGTCAAGTTCCCATATCTCCTCTATGTAACCATAATATGTGTCCTTTGCCCTATTAGTGATTGCTGCATCAAAGCGGACACCACTGTTTTGGTTGGTGCTCTTTTTATCTTGGGCGATCGTGTAAAATGTATTACCATTTATCTCGTACCCTTGGTAAGTCAATACAGTCGAAGATGGTGTCCTGGCCAACAAGTACAGGTCGTCTGCAACAGTGTTGTTATGCATGAGATGCATTTGCAACCAACCGCCGAAAGTCCCGATGTGTTCACGTGTAATCCAGTCGTCAGACTGCTCCGGGTGTGTCCAGCGTAGAATATTCTTGTGTTCATTCATATACGGGGCCACCAAGGTAGAATTATGTAGAACTGTGTAGTGTGCTTGCGCCCAAGAATGCCCGTCCCTACATATTATTGATTTCTCTCCTAGCGTGCCTTTTCCACTCAGTCTCTCCTCATACCGCGATTTAGGGACACCAATCGGCTGAAGGTCAGGAAAAAAGTCAACACAAAACCTAATGACCTCCTCTGTTTGATGGCCCGTGGAGATGCTTCCTTCTGGCCTAGCACGATTACGAACATATTTCTTCAAGACTCCCATGAACCTCTCAAAGGGGAACATATTGTGTAGAAATACAGGACCTAGAATGGCAATCTCATCGACTAGATGAACTAGGACGTGAGTCATGATATTGAAGAAGGATGGTGGGAACACCAACTCGAAGCTGACAAGACATTGCACCAAATCATTCCATAACATTGGTAGGATTTCTGGATCGATTACCTTCTGAGAGATTGCATTGAGGAATGCACATAGCTTCACAATGGCTAATCGAACGTTTTCCGGTAGAAGCTCCCTCAATGCAACCGGAAGCAGTTGCGTCATAATCACGTGGCAGTCATGAGACTTTAGGTTCTGGAATTTTTTCTCTGCCATGTTTATTATTCCCTTTATATTCTACGAGAAGCCAGACGGGACCTTGATACTGAGCAGGCATTCAAAGAAGATTTCCTTCTCCGCTTTGGTTAGAGCTTGATACTGCTTTGGATGCATGCCGTCTTTTTCGTTCACACGTTGCTGGTCCTCCCGTGCCTCCGGTGTATCTTTTGTCTTCCCATACACGCCCAAGAAGCCTAGCACGTTCACGCAAACATTCTTCGTCACGTGCATCACGTTGATTGCAGAGCGGACCTCTAGGTCTTTCCAATAGGATAGGTCCCAAAATATAGATTTCTTCTTCCACATGGGTGCGCGTCCCTCAGCGTCATTCGGAACAGATTGTCCGCCAGGACCCTTTCCAAAGATTACTTGTAAATCCTTGACCATATCAAGTATGTCATCACCAGTACGGAGGACAGGCTTCTTTCAATGATCTGCCTCACCTTTGAAATGCTTGTCTTTCTTTCTTAAGGCATGCTTGGTCGGAAGAAATCGACGATGTCCCAGGTACACATTCTTCTTACATTTGTCCAAATATATACTTTGGGTATCATCTAAACAGTGCATGCATGCGTTGTATCCCTAGTTTGTCTGTCCTGAAATGTTACTAAGAGCAGGCCAATCATTGATGGTTACAAACAGCAACGCTCGTAGGTCAAATTCCTCTTGTTTATGCTCATCCCACACACGTACTCCTTTTCCATTCCACAACTGTAAAAGCTCTTCGACTAATGGCCTTAGGTACACATCAATGTCGTTGCCGGGTTGCTTAGGGCCTTGGATGAGCACTGGCATCATAATGAACGTCCGCTTCATGCACAACCAAGGAGGAAGGTTATAGATACATAGAGTCACGGGCCATGTGCTATGATTGCTGCTCTGCTCCCCAAAAGGATTAATGCCATCTGCACTTAAACCAAACCATACGTTTCTTGCGTCACCTGCAAAGTCCTCCCACTTTATCTCGATTTTTCTCCACTGCGACCCGTCAGCGGGTGCTCTCAACTTCCCGTCTTTCTTACGGTCTTGCCATCGCAACAACTTGGCATGCTCTTTGTTTCTGAACAGACGTTTCAACCGTGGTATTATAGGAGCATACCACATCACCTTGGCAGGAACCCTCTTCCTAGGGCGCTCGCCCTCAACACCACCAGGGTCATCTCGTCTGATCTTATACCGCAATGCATTGCATACCGGGCATGCGTTCAATTCCTCTTACTCACCGCGGTAGAGGACGCGGTCATTAGGGCATGCATGTATCTTATGCACCTCTAATCCTAGAGGGCAGAGAACCTTCTTTGCTCCATACGTAGTGTCAGGCAATTCGTTATCCTTTGGAAGCTTATTCTTCATTATTTTCAGTAACTTTTCAAATCCCTTGTCAGATAAACCATTCTCTGCCTTCCATTGCAACAATTCCAGTGTGGTACCGAGCTTTGTGTTGCCATCTTCGCACTTTGGATACAACCCTTTTTTGTGATCCTCTAACATGCGATCGAACTTCAACTTCTCCCTTTCACTTTCGCATTCTCTCTGTGCATCAACAATGACCCGACGAAGATCATCATTGGGCACATCGTCTGGTGCCTCTTGATCTTCAGCCTCCCCCGTTGCAGTATCACCGTATTCAGGGTACATAGGACGATAGCTGTCATCATCCTCTTCTTCTTCGTTGTCTTCCATCATAACCCCTCTTTCTCCATGCTTGGTCCAAACATTATAGTGTGGCATGAAACCCTTCTCAAGCAGGTGGAAGTTAAGGGTTTTAGAGTTGGAGTAATCCTTCGTATTCTCACAGACAGTACATGGACAATACATAAAACCATTCTGCTTGTTTGCCTCAGCCACTTCGAGAAATTTATGCAGGCCCTCAATGTACTCGGAGGTGCATCGGTCACCGTACATCCATTGCCGGTTCATCTGCGTGCATTATATAATTAAATGTATCAAAAACCATTACAGAACATCATGAATAGAGAAGTGATCAAATTAATACAAGTTCATCATCACATTAAAACCAAAGTACAGTAATGATCAAATGTTATTACTGAAAAAATAAATACATAAAGTTCATACATAGTTCTCATAGAACAACATACAAGTAAGAAAATTATACAAGTATCTATCTAAATCATACAAGTAAGAATTTTTTTTCTTTTAAAAAGAAGATAAGAACAAGAGGCTCACCACGGTGGTGCCGGCGACGAGATCGGCGCGGGCGATCGACGGCGGTGAGGACGGGGACGTGGACAGCACCCTACACATGTGCAGACTCTAAGAAGTTAATTTCAGCTCTAATTGTGCGTCTAAATCAAAAGAACTCCCACATACACTCCTCCACTAAAACCCACAAACCACACTCTACTTCTAGAGCATTTGAAATGAGCTAAACTAGCAGTGAGAGATAAAACGATGAAGTCGTTAACCTTTTAGAACACTTGTGTAGTTGGTGCACCGCCAAACCTAAACAAATCTTATGGAAAATGTAGCTTGGAGGTTGAGCTTGGAGAGGAGAAAACTTAAGTGTGGCTCCGGCATTTCATCGAACACCTCATGTGCATAGGAGGTGAGAACAGAGAGCAACACACCTCCCAAACGCCGGCCGGCCAAAAAACAGAGGAGTGAGCGGGCAGGGACGAGCATTTATATAGGCGTTGTATAAGTCCCGGTTGGTGGCTAGCACCGGGACTAAAGGTGCCTCTTTAGTCCCGGTTCCACCCACCAACCGGGACTAAAGGGACTGGGCCAGAAGCAAGGCCCTTTAGTTCCGGTTCGTGTCTGGAACCGGGACTAAAGGGGTCAGACGAACCGGGACTGGTTCCTGTCGAGGCCCGGCCGGCGCCCTCACCTCATGAACCGGGACTGATGCACCCATTAGTCCCGGTTCGTAACACGACCGGGACTAATGCAATATTCTGGCCCGTTTCAAAGCCCTGTTTTCTACTAGTGTTCGCTCATTCTGCTGATCAAAGCGAGTCGTTCTTCTATTTGCAACTAGCCACTTTCCCCGCTGTATGCTTTCCGGAGGATGAACCCCGTCGCCACATTCCTCCTTGTCATGGCCAAAGAGGCCACAAACTTCAGAGAAAAAGCCCGATTTTCTCATACTTGACTTCCAGAAATATCCTTTCGCATGCAAGATTCAGAGGCGTTCAGACTTCACAGTAAAGATACATGTTGCTTTGTAAAGAAAAAGGCCGTCAGGCATCAAACTACTGATAAATAGCTTCCTATCAGACCGCTTCCTGACCATAAGATTAGATGAGTATGGATGAGTATGGTGGCCCCTGTGCACCTCTCATGGGCAATTTCCAAAACAAGAGCCCTAATTACTCCTACGCGATTGCTATTAACTACTGGTTAATTTAACGTGTCCTATTTTTTAGAAACTAATGTCAGATTTTAAGGAGACCAATAACTCTAGAGGAACGGAATTTCATGCCAAGATTGCTTCTTGCTCCCACATGAATACATTACCCCTCCGTACCGATGCATAAGGCTGGTCGCAATGGGAGTATAATAGCTAGTATTATGCATGTCAACTAGGCAATTTTGATGAGGTGACATAGAATTAAATGAAGAAAGAGAAGGTTGAGTATCATATCATGATATCGTATCATAATAAATGCTATGCTACTATGTGTCACGCATGAGAATAGACAAAGTACTATATGATACTAACATATGATACTATGCATTAGGGATGTAGCATCATACGCTAGTATCATATGCATGATACTAGTATATGATACTCCCCATTACGACCAGCCTAAGTGACATAACGAAAGCCCTATTAATCCCAAAACTCTTAGGCACGGTACATTAACTACCCACCTTGTTCCTTGTTTTTTACCATGAAAAAAGAAATCGGCCAATAGAATGGTCAATCTTTATATGCAATGATATTAATTAGCAAATAAACTTCAAGTTATCTCATTTTTCAACACCTTGGTCACGATGCACAACCTAAGATGTCTAGCACCGGTACGGGAGTATAATTCTTTGACAGTTTATGCAGAAAAGATTTGTTTCGAATTGTGGCAAACTTCATTTTTGATGCGACTTAAATTATCTTCATACCAAGAATATTTTGCTTCCATTGGCAAATGCAAAAAATATAAATGGCCAGAGATTTTATTGCACTGTCGAATTGAATCCCTATCCCCGAGTTACGGTTCTAGAAAGGCGAAAAGGCGGCGAATGAAGTCCCCTCCAAACCGGCCAGGCCGCGGGCTCCCTCCCTTTCCGTCTGCCACTACGGCGACGGGAGAGTGGGGGAACCGCGGATCTTTGGCTCCGGCGTGTAGATACTAGGGTAGGTGTTCTTGACGGCGTTGTTCTAGTGGTGGAGGCAGCGTTGTGGATGAATAATGTTGCCGGAGTTCCATCCCCATCCTGGCGGTGTCACTTGTGGCGGAGTCGGGGAGCTTCTGGCAGTATGTGCTCTCGAATCCATGGATTCGTTGAGCTTTGGTGCTTTAGGCATGTCTGTTCCTGGTATGGAGGAGCACATGGATCTGTGATTTTGGCTTCAACTTTGGCGATCTTTCCACCAAGGCGATGGTCCAGCAGGATCGGTGCTTCGATGACTTCCCGTCCGCGTGAACTACAAGGTCAGCCTGGCTCCGATGTGGGAGGGGCAGCGGTGGCGCGCCATCAACACGTTGGGGTGGAAGACAATGGCCAGTTCCCCATGGACTGCATTGTAATTTCTTATTTTCTTGAGGGATGCTTTTTAATGAGGTGTGCTGATTAATAGCTCTATGGGTTTTTTCGCAAAAATAACTGAATCCCTACCAAAGAAACAAAAATTTAAGTCGTGCAACAAGTGACGTGAGTCCGTGCAGCCACCCCATACGATGAGCACGTGGGGCGCTGCCGCAACCGCTTCTCAGCGCTACTGCTGTTGAAATCCATCGCCAGCCGTGCTCGGCTGGGCCAACGCCCAAAACTGTCTCCCGGTGGCATCCCCCGCTCGAGGTCCTGCTCTGCTGCAGGTCTTGAGAACACGGGACCATTGGACGGCTGAAGAAGATGGCCATCTTTTTTTTTTGGAAAAGGAGGTTAAAACCTTCGGCCTCTGCATCAATCGATGCATACGGCCATCTTTATTTATTATTCAACATAGGTCTAACAAAACATACATCAAGTCACCCGAAGCCATCATTCACACCTACAAAACTCGATAATGTGGAGTGCTCTCACTCTCCATATCTAAAAACGGTGCCGTTTTCGATCCATCCACATAACATATCGGAACCCACAACCGATGCAGCAGACCTAAAGCGTACACCACATGCACACGTTTTAGACGCCGCCATCATCATCGGACCGCTGACCCATCTTCATGAGAGAGATCTGCATCATCCTTGCCAGTCCGTCCATCCGTCGACGCTACCACGGCGCCCAACGGCGCCACCGCCCCGCGCTCGTCCATACAGACGCAAAGATTCTAGAAGATCTATCGTGCGTAGCACCTGCCGACCAGGCATGACATAGCGTAGCACCTGTCGGCCATGCATGACTTGACATCTCCACCGAAAGCTCCGTGCAAGACGAAGCCGCTCCACCTCCGGCCTCTGTCTTCCAGCTCTGCTCCACAAACGATGCTCCCAAGAGAGAAAACGACACGGCAGTACTGCCATCGTCCAATCTGGAAGACCAGATCCTAGGGTTTCCCCTGGAGCAGTACGAGTGGGTCGACAACAGTTACACGACGATGCCTTCATCAAGGTAACGACGCAGAACGCCGCCATCGCCTGCCATCGGCTCGGTTTTCACCGGCAACTATGTCTTCCCGACTCGCAGCCGGAACTAGATGGCGGATCTTGAGATCTGACCATCCAGCCTCAGACCGACCACTTCCGACGGAGGAGATGGCCACCACCGCCACCGGCACCTGCTAGATCAGATCAGACCGGAGGCGCCGCCGACCAGTCAACCATGGCCACATCCCCTCCTGATCCGCCCTCCGCACGAAGCCGCCGGAGCAGCGCCGAACCGCCGGGAAAGACGAAGGCCGAAGGGCGATCTCGTGCCGCCGGTCCCTCCAAACCGTGGGGCTGCAGCCTAGATCCCCGCCGTCCCCATCACCGGCGGCGCCCGGGCTTAGCCGGCGCACATCTCTGGGGACGACGAGGTGGAGGAGAGGAGGGAGGGGGCGGCGGCCAGGGCGCTGGGGTTGGGCCCCTAATCTCCCTGGAGGGAGCGATACGAGGGAGCCCTCCTGATTTTTTATGGTTCAGGTAAATCAGCAAGCACGCTTACCTTGCTGAAGGATGGGTTCGATGCAGAGTGTTGTTGCTTGTTCAATATATGTTCACCGTGGATTTTTTTTAGAGAAAAGGCGACGGCCGAGCCCGAGAAAAGGCTCGAACCTAGCCCGACTTTGAATTAACAAAGCCATCAACCGGCCAGGATTACAAACGAACGAACTTACAAGGAAAATGGCAAAGATACAGAGTGCTAGAACAACTCATAACGACTAGAAGTGCAGCTACAACAGCATCGGAGTGAGAACAACAAGCAACACCCGCATCGGTGGCCTTCACCATCGCCTACTCCCGCAGAGCCTGCCAACATGCCATCCGTATCAACCTCCGAAGAGGACCACAATCCTCTCGCCCTGGCTCGAAGGGCGCCGCACCGTCGGTCGGTAGAAAGCTCGTCGAGAGCCGCATGAACAAAACCAACAAAGCATCCCGGACATGAGGAACTAGAGATCGAACAACCTCCGCAGGGCTCCCGTGACCTCACCACCGAGCACAGCGAACCGCACATCCAAACGCGAGTTGAAGAACGATACCACAAGACGAAGACCGGCGAAACAAGATGAACAGGAAGCCGCCACCATCCGCCCACAAACAAGCAGCAAGCACCAACCTTGCATCCACGCACCCCGGACGACGCCTCCAGGAAGGGATGCGACGACAGCACGCCGCCACCGTCCGCAAGGGGAACGAGAGATTTCACCACAAGGATGCAAGGCGGCCAGAGGGAGGGGACCTCGACCAGGCCTCCAAGGAGGGAGCCGACGCCAAGAGAATGGCGCCGTCAATGTCGTGGCCGCCGTCGATGACCAAGGGTTTCCCCCGGTCCCGCTCCACACCCCGCCCACACGGCCACAGATCAGACCAGAGAGCGCAGGCCAACTGTGAGGGACGGAGATCTTCATCAAAAGCAGGGACGCCGGCCGACGGGGCGCCCCGCCACCGCAGTACACATCCGCCGCAACCTCGCCGCCCACACGACCGAAGTCACGGACTAGCACCCACAGACGCCGCTCGCCGCAAAGACGACGCCATCCACACAGTCCGGGGCCGCCGCCCCGGCATCCAACCACCACGCACATCACATCTGCAACCAGCCCACAGCCCCACCGACACCACCAGGAACACCTCCGCAGCCACCACGCACCACCCTGTAGAGCAAGGAAGCGTCTGCAGCGTCCTCACCGGCCAGATCTGGCCGAAAATCGATGGCCAGCAGCCGCGAGAGCCCCGGATCCGGCGACTCCAAGGCGGCTGCGGCAAGCCTGAGCAGGCGCAGGGCCGCCACCCTGGCCCGAAGCGAGGAAGCCGGATCTAGCGGCCCGCAGCCGCCGGAACCACCACCAGCGCCGGATCCGGCGGATGGGGCGGCGCCAGGGGCAACCGACGGGACCGTCATGGCCTGAAACGATGAAGGGCGCCGCCGCAGAAGGGGGAGAAATGGGAACCGTGCCGGCGTCCATAGGGCGCGGGGGGGAGGGGGGGGAGAGGGGGCAAACCAATGCAGATGGCGCGAGGGGGACGCCCCGCCGCCGCCAACCTCCACGCGGGCTAGGCCCGGCAACGGCCGCCGGCGGCGGCGAGGGAGGGAGAGCTGGGAGGACGGCTTCTGGCGGCGGGCTAGGGTTTCACCCCCGAGTCGCCCAGGGAGGACGACGCAGGGGGGGGGGGGGGTGTGTGTGTTTCACCGTGGATTCTGGAAACATGACTGGTATCTACCCAAAAAGTGTCATGGCATATCCTTGTCATGGCGGTGGTGTGTGATGACATGACGACTGCAACAATTGATGGCTATCTCGACTCTGTTGTTATTTCATTATTTATATTCATTCAATATTCATCCGTACATTGTTTAAGCTAACAAATGAGTTGATGATCAGGAAGTCATTTTAACTATCAATAAGTGAACTCATTTTTTTTTTGTTTAGAAGTGATTATGTGGAGCTTGTGAGGAAAGATAGGCCAAGAACAAGAAACCTGGGCGGTTGTTTACCGCCACTGCCTGGTATGTGACCTGGCTACATCTTTTCTTTAAGAGATCATTTATGTATCATGGCGATTACCTCACAACTCCAATTGTCTAAGTTTTCTATTATACCCATTTTATCAATTTATTCCATGAGTTTGTTTTCCCAGATTTACATGTATGCGTTGTTCATGACATGAAACCTGAACATCTATTTGTTTGACAATTAGTGCTGCCAAGTATCGTTGGGAGAGTCATGTACTCGCTCGATGCATAGCTGAGCAGCCCCTAGCTGTGCCAGCCTCCTCGTAGCCATCACTGCTGCCACCGTTGCTGGCGAGGACATCTTAGTATTATAACAAGTATTATATTCATCAAGAGAGTTTCCACACAAAATTGCTTATACGTTGTATTAAATTTCATCGATATGATTTCTCGCACAAAGAATGCATCTATATGACACGAGGTTAGTCTTGTTTTAACTCATTTTATTTCTGATTTACTACTCTAGTATCGTGCCCTTCATTAAGGCACCGCCTTGGAGTGTCCAGCTCGCCGTGCACGGCTTCTTCTCTTTACGATGGCTTGTTCACGGTTGAGGCATCCGGAGACTCCAAGTTGTGCCCTCTTTGTCTACATGTAGTTTGCTTGGAGTGGACGGGATGGTTTAGCTGTTCTTATACACCCTTGTATCTTGCTTTGAATGTGTGCGTTGTGGGTTGAGTTGTGTGTGTGATGCTTTGTATGGTGATCGTTGCTTTATATATAAAGCGGGACGTGAGTCTTTTTTGTATATAAACCAAAGTAAGTTTATGACAAGGGAAATAAACTGAGTATGCTTACTGTATGAATGAAACTGAAAGCTTTATGGGATGAGATCATCGATCCATGTTAAGTGGTATTTCTTTGTTTGCATAGTTTGACATGTGTTTGATCAAAATTTGTCGCACCAAAATGTCCAGCTTAATTTATACAGACTTGAAGACGACGACCATCAAGAGCAGCTTAATCGGAGGTTTTCTACAAGATGCGTCTTGTGGATGTAATTAACCGGATCGTCTTTTGAGGCTCCGGGAACCTGAAGGTAGACAGTCGCAGAACTTAGTCATATTGCATAGAGAAACATGATGTATTTGTGTGGGAACCATTTGATGTAATTCTCCAAAAGAATTAATGAAATACAGAGTTTCCTGATATTGTGTGTCTCTTTATTTATTTGCATACAAATGTATACTGGCACGCCCGCATTTTTATTGCCATTACGCATTAGAAAATACCCCTAGGCGGGGACGTTTCTTTTTCGTGAAACAACATGAAAAGGTAAGCTTTGCCATAATGAAAAACAAACTGAAAGCTTTATGGAATGAGATCATCGATCCATGTTAAGTGTATAGTTTCTTCTTCTCGGCATTATTGGGATGCATAGGATTCAAGTTGTAAAAAAGATGCAACAGATTCAAAGTCATGTAGAACATTATCACAAGCTAGTGTTTACTATATAGAACATGGTTAATTTCTGGAAAACTATTGATAGGAAAATCTAGATGATCGGCTAGCACAAACTTTATCAGGTTGTTTATGTTTATGAGTTATGATCTATAATTCTCATTTGATGTTACAAAAAGTATTCTGATGAATTTACTATTTTTGTTATCTTGGCCTTTGTCTCGGTCGTGGGCTGTTAGATTTGTCAATAGTGTTTTACCACGGGCATTCATTTTGATCTCTTTCATCAAATTGCTCTAAGATTTGGAGAGAAAAAAATGAGAATGTTGTTGTACCCATATTACCATTCAAATTCCTGACAACCAGAAGTTTATTCGTGCTAATGGCTTGGTCAACTTGTTTTCTGCATGTACACGATTGCAGCTAGAGCAAACAAAGTTTTGCTCCACCATTAAGTTTCTTTACCTGGGACATTGATAGGATGTGAGATTACATGGTCTTCTTTTATTAGGGAGACATGGACTTCCCGACTGTAATTTCGAACTTAAATTTTGATTTGTCTTAGTCCAAATATGATCCCAAGTCCAGACTGTAATAAGCCTCTTTCTTTTGTTTTAATATTTGACGCCCGAAGAAAAGTGCAGAAAATGTGCGATGCATTCCATAAACACTTGAAAGGATTCAGATGTGGTTTCTACTACATATTAGCTATGCAATTTCCCTCCGACAGCCCAAAGGTTTGTCTATTACTCCCTTTGTTCCTAAATATAAGTCTTTATAGAGATTTCATTATGGACTACATACGGAGCAAAATGAGTGAATCTACACTCTAAAATATGTCTATATACATCCGTATGTAATCCGTAGTGAAATCTTTAAAAAGACTTATATTTAGAAACGGGTGAAGTAGTACTCCCTCCGTTCCTAAATATAAGTCTTTCTAGAGATTCCACTATTGGATTACATACGGATGTATATAGACATATTTTAGAGTATAGTTTCACTCATTTTGCTCCATATGTAGTCCTCTATTAAAATGTCTAAAAAGACTTATATTTAGAAACAGAGGGAGTATATTTGTATTTGACGGAATGTTCTAATGAAACAAAACCTCCACGTCAAGAAACAGGGAATAAAAGTTGAAAGCTTGATAGAATACAATTTTATTTCACTGAAACTTATGTGTAATTATTATATAGCTTGAAAACTGAATAAAAATTAAAACGTGCAACATGTTTTTTTTTTGTGTGCTTTAGTCAATAACTCAATATACGTGTGCACAATTACTAGTGGGAAACGAAGAGGTGGAGACGGGGTCGACGTGGCCTGCCACCACTTCATCGGCGGAGGGAGGCCACTGTATATAAATTGGTGGGCCCAAGTTTATTCCGTCGATGTTACGAAGAAATTCCAATACATCGCTGTAGTAACGCCCAACAAAATCGCAAGAATAATCAAATCTCGTACGCGCGCGGAGCTAGCAGCCACGCACGTACGTAGGCCCCTCGTACGTATCAGAGCTTCAGAAGAGGTACTTGGAGAGCACGTACTTGGGCGCGGCCCGCCGGTCCCCTTGCCAGTGCTGCATGTGCACCCCGATGGCGTCCAGGTGCTGCCCGCTCCGGCCGTGGAACCCGACCACCTTCCCTTCCGCCGTCGCCGGCGACGAGAAGTACGTCCCGACCTCGTCCCCGAACGGCCCGTACCTGCCCCGGTTGCTGACGAAGGTGATGGACCGCAGCGCCCGGGGCCCCTCGGCCGGGTCGGCGTTGTAGTAGCCGCGCACGCAGGTGAGCACCTCGTGCGGCGCGTCCAGCTTCACCCGGTGCGTGATGTGGCCGCTGGTGCCGTGCCGGGCCGACCACTCCGACCGGTCGCCCCGGTCGTACTGGATCTGGATGGACCCGATGAGGGCGCCCCGCGTGACGTACACCTGGTTCACGCCGGCGTACACGCCGTCGTCCCAGGGACGGCCCCCCTCCCCGCCCCACGGTCCCGGTCCAGCCGCCACCGGCTCCTTCACCATGGCCGCGTAGGGCACCTCCTCGTCGACGTCACCCGGGTCGTACCGCGGCGCCGGCGACGGGCTCCTGCTGGCGGCCCTGCGGGACGACGGCACCTTGCCCTGCTGGACGTGCACGCCGATGCCGTCGATGTACCAGCCCTCCCGGCCGTGGAACCCCACGATGCGCCCGTCGGCGAAGCTGGTGGAGAAGTAGGTGCCGTACTCGTCGCCGTAGGGCCCGTACCGCCGCCGGTTGGTGTGGAACGTCAGCGACCTCACCGCCGTCGGGCCCATGATGATCGTCGGGCCGTAGTACCCGGTGATGTGGGTCAGCACCTCCGACGGAAAGTCGAACGCGATCTGCAACAAAACACGAGCGTCAGTAACATCATCATCACCATCGTCATAAATGATTGTCTGTCCAGCAAATGAATTGCACTGCTGAAGATCAGATCATGTTGATTACTTTGTCGGGTGGGACGCCGCTGCTGAAGCCGTGCTTGTTGCCCCAGACCACCTGCCCGTGCCGGTCGTACAGCACCTTCATGGAGGTGACCCCCACCGCGCGGGTCAGGTTGATCTGCCACACGCCGGTGTACACGCCGTCGTCGAAGATGGTGCCGCCGCTGCCGCCCCATGGACCGTGCGTCTCCGGGCCGCTCATGGCCGGCCTGTACGAGCTAGGATACGAAACCATCTGCACAAGCAAAGTTCAGAACTTCAGAACACAAAAAAATGCAGAGCTATCATCAGTCAGACATACAAAGGGTGCAAATGCGACAAGGCCAGTATGTGACACCACACCTTGTTCATGTTCATGAGAGCCCCATCGTGGTAGTCCGGAGACGGCTGCGCATACTGCTGCTTAGGGTAAGTGCTACCGTAAACGGCGTAGCTGTCGGCCCGATCCCGCACCGCGAGGGCCATGTCATGCTCATCCCCGACCTCGGCGACGGTATAGCCATTTCTGTTGTACGCCGTCGGGAGCTGAGGCGAGGCTGGAATTGGATAGCTCGACGGATTTGGAATTGGAACGTGGACTTGCTTCAGGTAAAAGCCGATGGAGTTGAGGTACGACCCGGACCGTCCATGGAAACCGATGATCTTGCCGCTGCTCACTGGGAGCGAGAAGGGCGTCCCGTCCTCGGTGCCGAAAGGTCCATACTTGGAGCGGTTGCTCTGGAACGTCAGTGATCTTATGATGACCGGACTCCCGCAGACCGATCCGTAGTAGCCGCTTACGGACAGAAGGATTTCTCCGGGAACATCTAGCTTCACCTGTACATTATTCATACATAAGAAGTCTCAACTGTTTTGTTCAGAAATATGAAAACTAAAGACGTACAGCAGACTTATGTTCTGCAGAAAAATTCTTATAGATTATGTGCACATGAACTTCAGATAGCCTGAAGATGTTTTGATGAGGGTTTAGCAGACTAGACCTTATCTGTTTCGGACCCGTCCTCCGTGCTCCCGTGTGTCTGTGACCAGATCGAGTGTCCTTTCAGGTCATATTGGATTCTTATCGAGTCGACAGCTGCACCATGGCTGATCATAATCTGGCATATCGTCGAATACACACCGTCATCCCAAGGGTATCCTCCTGTTCCTCCCCAGGGTCCAACCACTATGGGGCTCTTTCCGTTGTCGCTCTTGATGCTCTGTTATACAGGGTGAACGAGATTTTGGGTTAGAGCATGATCGTTGGATTTGAATGCTAGATCCATCAAGAAAATAATGTGTTTACGCTTCATTGCCATAAAATCAAAATTTGATGTCATGATATTCAGTTAGCGTGATTCCGATGGACGAAATAGTATCGATATAGTGTTGTGCATAATCAAGAAAAAAAGTTCAGTTCTGGATCAGAAGAAATTCTAGAGACCTACAACTCGGCTCCAACAAATTTGAAAATGAAGACCTCAGATGTCTGAAATGCCAGAGCAATCCTTAACCAAACAACATGTCTGGAGATTCGATTCATTATTAGAGTCTCATTTCTCTGTTGTTCACACACACATATATTCAGGACAATAAACTACTACATCTAAATTGAACTATAAAAACGTCTTATATTTAGGAACAAGATGTAATAATTAGCTAGATATGCACACACAAAGGTCATGATTCAAGAGCAAAAGCAGAATGGTGTACCATATTTCGGTCCTGCCAATAGGCTCTCAAATCACTTGAGAGATGGAGGGTTGAATCTGTGCCTCCTCTTACTACCACCTTGCTGCTACCGCGCTCTGTGAGCTTACTGACACACGAAGAAACACCGACCTGGCCAATTTATAGGATCGCCAGAAGAAGAAGAAGGGCAAAGCGAAAGCAGCCACTGTCGCAAGCAGGCAGCCGCGTTTAACGGCTGAGGAGAAGTGAAAGCAACCAGGAGAACTGGATTCTCTGGCATGCTGGAGCCAATTCACGCGAAATTTCCACAAAATGGAGAACAGCGCAATCTTTCCGCGGTCTGTAATATATTCTCCTTTTGCCCATCTCCTGCCATGCCCCGCGCAGAAATTCGGCGATGGCGAAATAAAGAATTTGGTTACGTGCCTTTGTCTATCTATTCTCCATTGTGTGCTCCACGCAAAAAAACTGCCTTTCACTTGGCCTTGTGGAACGATTCCTTGGAGAGTGCGGATGGCTGGGGCGAAACACGGAATTACCTTTGCGTGATTACCTCTTGTACCGTTCGCGAGGGAGCACATGTTGATCATCATGCAGCGGGGTTGATGCGTGCCTTATTTCTTTGGGCACTCCCATTTCTTTGGTGGTGATGGCAGACGGATGTCATCGGCGAGGATACGAGTTTTGGCGGGCTTTGAACTGGACGGCACCCGAGCCGGCCGGACTGTGGCCGAACGGCTTTGCCGCGGGGCGTGAAGCACCTGCCTGGGCGCGCGCGGAGCCGGGCGTGGCCAGGTCGGTCTGTGTGGCTCCGGCGCCGTCGCCGTCGCCCTCGGCCATTCCGTCAGGCATCATCAAACTGGCGGCGCACGGCACTCGGCCTCCAGTTGCGCGGCTCGCCGCATATGTACTTACTGCCCCATGGACGGTGTATCCAGGCCGGGAATATGTTCGTCCGTGCGATGGCTGCCCTCCTCTTTTGCCGGCACCTGGTGCGCGGCCAGCCGTGGGCGAACGCGTCCCTCACTGAGCATCACCTTCTCGGTTCGGGCCGAGCAAGATTAACGCGTTCCTCTTCTCCAACTCCGGGCGCAATGTTAACAAAAGATTATAACCGATGATAGATAAACCGTTTGACCATGCTAACATCAACCATATACAGTACTGTATATAGCAGGTTAAAGAACAGAAGCGTGATCATCATGCGCGTAAAGCTGCATAACAGACACAAATATATTAATACTGAACACGATGCACGTGTCTCTTTATTATACGGGTGCTTCTCTTCACATCTAATACAAGCTGAGTAAAAATAAACAAACCATCTGTGCTGCTGTGTAACCAATATCTGACTGAACCCAACATAGGCTAATCTGACGCGTACTATCATCGTAAAATTATACTACAATACAGTATCTGCTGCGTGATTCACCAATACACACTAAAATTCTGGAGTTCTGGACATCTCTTTTTTGTCTCTTATAACACATTGGACATCTCTGAAAGACAGCCAGCAGCTAGAGAGTAGAGACTATGAGAGCATACAAGGCGGCAGAACACTTCAACAACACAGTGAACCCCCGCTACTGTATAAAACCGTGCATACATGTGTATCTGTATGGGAGAAAAGGTGACCATGGTCAATGAGGGATTCATGAGGGGAAGAGCGATCGTCATCACGGATGATGATAATGACAGTACTGCACAAATCGAGTTGGCATGATCTTACCTTTGATCCATAACTTTTTGTATATCTATTGATCCAACAGTTCCAAGAGACCATTCCAAGAGGGAACCTTGGAGAAAGACTGCTTCCTCTTAATTCCCTCTATACTGGAGAAGTTGCCATTGCCCTGAAACAGTAAATTCACCAAATGATCAGTCATCAGGGCAGGGGCGGAGCTTCGTTGGGGCCCAACTAGGCCATGGCCCGCCCAGGATATCTACACATTTGCTAGTATGTTTCGGTTGCCAGCCCATCTACAGTCCCCTCACAACCAGCCACATCTCATATATTATTATATCCAAAGCCTGCTCTCGAGCATGTAGCAGCTTGCAAGTAGCGCCACAGCTACTAGCTAGTCATGCATATGCTTTATTAATTTTTTAGTCAGATGACGAAATCGCACCGTGACACTCAAGAGAAGAATTGATTGGTTTTCTAATATGATGACAAAATCGCTTCAAATGAGTCAAGCATATATATGCTTCAGAATTTTAAAATTTTTGTTCTCTCCTTTTGTTTGGCCCGTCCAACTTTTCCTTTCAAGCTCCGCCACTGCATCAGGGTACACAGTATTTATCCGGTTTTCTAAACACACGTTGGTAACCTGACTAACTTACAAAGCTATAGCACAGTCTGTACGTACAGAAACTGAAATGGGGTATGAAGAAAATAAAAAAGGAAGGAGAAGTGTTCTAGAGCATTTGTCAAGCTTAACCATATCAAGCTTTCAGGCAGGTCAGTTCCTAAATCACAAAACATGATGAAAGCTGAAATAAGGAATGCATAAAACCTCTAGTGTTTACCTTCAAGCAGCGTCCCCTAGCCGTGTCACATATAGGATAGTCATGCGGGCAACAAGAACGGTTGTCGCTGCAGCAAACTGCATTATCCAGTTCACAACAGCTCCAGGACAGGCAAAATCCCAAGGCACGCCAGGAGCAACAGCAGGTGGATCCTTCAGGGCAGGAGGTAAAAACGCTGCATTTGGTTGGACCAGGACCTGGTGAAGGAGGAGGATTCGGGCTTGTTTTTGTTGGGAACGACGCCATCATGTTTATGCCACAGATACCTGACGACGAGCCAGTATTTCGGTGGATATGCATATAGCCCTTCATTCCCCATCTTTCACCCCAGGAATTTTTCACAATCCAATAATCCTTGCCACCTTCAGAACCATATCCCACAATGAGGACTGCATGATCAAGAGATGTTGGGCATGGACCATCAAAGATACCCTGAATAAGAAAACAATGGAAGTCAAGTACAAGGTGTGGTAAAATTGTACTGTATTAAATAAGTTAGTGAGAACACAATTGCATTCAAACCTGGGAGTATAGCTGAAATGCTCTAGCGCTGCCACATATTCCGACACTAATAGGTTGCTGGGCAACAGCCTGCAGTAACAAGTCTTCCTTGCTAGAAGGCACCTCCTTGTAGCCATCGATTGTTACCACATGCTTTTTCAGCTGCAAAACAAGCAGACAAATTGGATGAATATGACATTTCATGTGCCTAAACATGCTCAAGGTAGTTTTCTACACAGCTACATCTCCATCTTACTTTGTTCTTGTTGCATGTTCCATCTGCTTCACGAAACGGGTAATCATCCTCCGTGTCAATCCCACCATTTTTAATCACAAACTTATAAGCATAGGTCATGAGCCCACCGCCACAACCAGCATTGTAGGATCTGTCACAATCGATTAGTTCCTGTTCAGAAAGGCTTTGAAGAGATCCCGTCGTGATCTTGTTTATTCCTTCCATGGCACCTGTAGCTGAGAAGCTCCAGCAAGCACCTGAACGACAATCCAGACCACATTAACCGGAAGTACTGGTGTGGTTTATTAATAAGCAATGAGATACCACCAACTGTTAAATCTGAAAAATACTTCAAATATCTTGTACCAAGTACTTTGAATAATGGGAAACAATACAAGTCCAAAGGAGATACTTCGTGGAAACAGAGACTTGCATGCACACTTCTTCAGTGTCACTCTTGATAATAACTAGTACACATTTCCAGTATAACCATCGGTCCATCGCCCATGGGCAACCTAGGATAACACCAAACCTAGAATTCTGGATTGCTGGAAGCATAACAAAATTTCCTGAGATTCTTAATTAAGCCGTAATGCACAACTGAACTACACACTGAAGCAACACAGAGCTAATTCCATGAAAAAAGCTAACAAAAAGATTAGAAGCAATTCCCTTGTGTGGGAAGCCCTAAAAAGCAACAGCACCTACGAACTACATAAGGAATCAGAGGCGTAATTCTTTTGCTAATTTATCTATCTATCTATCTATCTAATTTTCTATGTAGTGGCTGTGGTGATAAGTACTTCAGGTAAACATGCAGCTAAATGCCAATCGCTAACCAATCAATATATTACTTAATGAGTTATGTCAGGGGGAGATTAGCTTATCTGTGTCAGCTGCTGCTCGCTGCCATGGATTCTAGTTCTTGGAATCATTTGCAGCAATAATGCCTCGGTCATTTAGATCTTTAGTGTCACTATGATTTTGACGCACTTACGTTACGTACCACATCTCGATCTCTAAGTTTTCGCATTAAAACCCAGCAACTACACAAACAGCAAAACTCTGACGAAGGAAAAAAAACACAAGATCCCTGCAATGTCAAGTGTTGAAGTGCAGAAACAAGAGATTCAGAAGCGTGGCGCTCACCGCAGCTGCCCTGGTCCTTGACCTTGGTGACGGCGCCGCTCTGCCTCCAGTCGAGCGCGTCGGGCACTGCGCCCACGCCGCCCTGGAAGCCCCCGGACGAACGCGGCTCCCCGAGGGTGGCCGGGCCGACGGCGAGTCGCCCGAGGCGCGCGGCGCGGAACTCGTCGTGGGTGAGGTCGGCGAAGGCATTGAGCGCGAGCGTGTACGACGGGGATCCCACTCCGCTGTTGGCCGCGCCGTTGTGCGCCGCCACGAAGGCCGCGTTCTCCGCGAACGCCGCGTTCTCCGCGAACGCCGCGAGCCGCGCCGCGCGCTCCCCGGGCGTCGCGTACGCCTTCCCGTGCTCCGCGCACCACGCCTCGAACCGCGCCTCGTAGGCCGAGGCCGAGACGCCCTCCCCGCCGCCCGCTGCTGCGGCCGAGGCGGAGAGGAGCAGCAGGAGCAGTAGCAGAGGCGGGAGGCAGCGGACGAGGCCCATCTCCTCCAAAGTCCCACTCCTCGACTGGATGCCCCTGGGAATGGATGCTGCTCTGCGTCCGCAGCGTATAAATAGGGGTTTGGGCTCGGTAAGCTCGGAGCCCGGCCGGGGTCGGGGCTCCGGGGAGAAGATCGGAGGAGAAGGGTGGAGAAACGAGGAGGGGCAAGAAATTTTGGAGATCGGCTGTTGACTGAGGGACAGAGGGAGGGGAGGGCGTCGCGAGAGAAACGAGGCGGCTCGCTGATTGGAGGGGGCGGGGCGGATAGGTCCAGGCGCGATCCACGTGTGCGCGGCGTAAATGGCCGGAACGGACGGGGCTGCGGGAGATCGGGGCCACGGTCTCGCCACGCTGCACGGCTCTCCCCCCGTTCACCGGTGAAAAAATCCGGTCTCTCGGGGAACAAAAGTGTTTTCTCTTCTTCTTCTTCTTCTTCTTCTTCAATACTAGTAAATCTGTACGTGCAATGCACGTTGATATTAGGTAATATATTAATTACACGTAAATATTAGGTAGGATATTATTTGCGTATTAATTACGTGATTAGCATTGGCATTAATATTTGGTATGATATTAACTACACACTAAACGTGTTGAGCGCTCACCATTGGAGCAGCCTGAGTCGTTGGATTGACCTGATTTCACGGCTGGGATTTGTTGGATCTGCCCCTTTGGGTCTTTTTATATTGGTATAGATATAGATATAGATAAATGCTGTATTAGTGAAACTATTTTTTACGGGTTTTTTATTGTCCGCCACATCAGACTCCGACAACGCTGACCCACCCAGAATAACACCCAGAGCCCGCACATTTGCACGATGCTACTTGCTACCCCTTCTCCCTTGCAAAACCCCGCCCTCTCAAACCCCTTCCGTGCTGGTCGTCGTCGTTCCCCATCCACATTTCGCCGTCCGCCATCGAGATGGAGCCATCGGAGGAGCTGATGACGTTGTTCGTCATCATCCCAGGGCATGACATTTTGACCAAGTGTGCATGGTTGGTTTCTTGGGAAAAAGTGATACGATCCCCACCACACGTGATCACAATCTACATCATTCAAGAGGGCCTCAACATGTTTTGGGGCTCATACAAACAAGTGCACACCAAACCGATTACACAGACCCACCCAAAACGTTAACTCACACGTTCATTATTATCTGGATATATGTGT
Organism: Elymus sibiricus; assembly: GCA_039707655.1. NCBI lineage: Eukaryota > Viridiplantae > Streptophyta > Magnoliopsida > Poales > Poaceae > Elymus > Elymus sibiricus. Next base: position 363,386,737 of record CM077663.1, on the reverse strand, counting down.
ATAAATGATTTTGTTTCGTATTTCATAAAATAAATTAATACATATAGATAAATCGCATCAATATACATCTATGGATTTTGATTAAAAACTGACTATTTGCAAGATGTACATAGGCACAATATGAGTTAATGTACAATAAGCTACAATAAAAGTTTTGTAGATTCTTATTATTATACCATAATTCATCTTGTAGTATATATACATGCGGTAAATGATTATTCTTTCACCAAAGTTGATATGAACATGTTATCCTCGGTCGACATGTAGGAATTACTTTATATTAAAACACAACTTAAAAAATATTAGGGCCCTTTGGGAACAAATAATTGCAGTGGTATGTAAATGGAAAAGTATTGGAGAAAAAAAATTATTGTAAGTAAGGTACCCATACTCCCCACCACTCGACACATAGAATTGATCCCCAAAAGCCTGGTCACCCCTCTCCCGTACCAGATCACAAGAGGTGGGATTTCGGAGGCCTACTGTCTAATTCCTCGGTGCATGCCGAGAAGCGAAACGGAAAAGTGGCAGGCAGTGCAAAGCTTGAGAACCATGAGGCAGGCACATAGGAGATGAAGTGTGTCTCTTCTAGAAAGAGGAGCGACCTCTTATAGGCGAGGCGAGTCGTAACTGACCCCTCATTAGTGAAAAAGAAACAGGCTGTTTCCAGGACTTGAACTCGTGACCTCATGGTTACAAGGCAACAACTTTACCACTATGCTAAAGCTCCCCTTCTTTCAACTTATTTTTGTGCACCACAAAAATTACAGCAACACACACGTTGCATAGATCCTAGTGTGGTTGAGCCAGGAAACACAAAACGCGCGCGAGACGTGGCGCGGCAAGACAGACGGCCGAGGATCAAAACATGTGTGTGCTCTCTTCTCAAACTCTTAATGATGTGTGAAAAAACCTACCTTATAAGTTGGTGTCAACCTCCACTAGCATGGTTGGACTAAATTTTTGAGCTTTATTATGGTACCCTGTACCGCTAAGAAGGGGAGGGACCAGTATACAATCATCCACCGTTGATTCCATGAAGGTAGTTTAGTCATGATTTTGGTGATTTCAGCCCATCAGGGATCAATCCATTCAGTGCACTTATTACATATTAGAAGCGACCGCCCTGGTTGTGCCGTCGGCCGTCGTTCTGCTTGTCGCCGATTGCGCCGTTCCTCGAACTCGACGTCGCATGCATGTATCCCATTGTGCTCTGGCCACCACCCTTCGCACACGTCGGACGCGCGTCGACGCACATCCAGTCGCACCTCTATCACACCTGACCAACTCATGGTTAGTGTGCCTTGACACGCCTGACCAGCGTGGCCCACCTAGCGCGTGTGTGCGTCGTCCGTGTTAAAAGGCCAGTCTGTTGGCCGGGTGAGACATGCGTGTGGAAAACATTTTCTGTAATCTCACTACCTCATGTGCAATCTCAGCCCCTTCTACAAGCTCACCCCCTTCTCGTGCTCCTCTTACCCACTCTTCAGCTCATCGAATCCCCTCCCCGACCAGGGGTGTTACATTGGTATTCAAAGCCAATTCGCCCAAAATTTTCTTCCCCGCGGTTGTACCTTTGAAGATTGGTTGAGATCGGTAACATCCACCGCGCCGGTGTGAGTCTGCTCCGGCAGATCTCGCCCAAAATCCGTCGCGGGATTAGATCTCCCCCAGTTTCGTACAACGGCGCCCGCCAAGCCATCTGCGGCGACGCGTCGGGTCCACGCCGCCATGGAGGAGGGCAACAGCCACCTCGCACAGTTGCTCGAGTCGCTTCTCACCAAGTTCGACGACCAAAAGGCGTTACAAGAGAAGCAAGTGGAGCCTCAAGCCACCTTCAATGTGCAGGGCACGCAGGAACTGTGGGGCCTCACCCGTCAGATCGATCTGACACTGCGCGCAAGGTCGTCAAAGGGTCAGCGTCGTCTGCGGGCTCCGTCACCATGCTCGTTCCGCCAACACTGCCCAACCCACCTCCAACCCCGCCCCCACCATCCCCACACCCAGATCCACCGCGCCCCGCTTCAGCCCATGCTCGCCTGGGCGATTCACGGCCTCCGCTGATTCCAGTTCCGCCCATCGGCGCCGCCCTGACCGCGGTTTCCACCCACCCTCTGAGCCCCACCCACACAGAGAGCAGCTACCACAAGCCCCCGAAACATAATTTTCCCTGATTCGACGGCTCGGCACCATATTTGTGGATGGATCATGTCCAGCCTCTTCCGAGCTCTACAGGGTGGCGCCTCAATTCTGGATGACCACCGTTGATACGTCTCTGTCGTATCTACTTTTCCTAATGCTTTTGCTCTTGTTTTGGACTCTAATTTGCATGATTTGAATGAAACTAACCCGGACTAACGCTTTTTTCAGCAGAACTACCATGGTGTTGTTTTTGTGCAGAAATAAAAGTTCTCAGAACTGGATGAAACTTTTTGGAGAATTATTTTACAATAAATAAAAAATAGTGGATCCAAGAACCACCGGAGGGGGTGCCCTGGCTGGGCACGATACACTAGGGCGCGCCCTGGTGGGTTGTGCCCACCTCGTGGCCCCACTGACCCTAATTCCAGCGCTATAAATTCCTATTTTTGGAGAAAAAAATAGGAGAGAAAGTTTCATCGCGTTTTACGATACGGAGCCGCCGCCACCTCCTGTTCTTCATCGGGAGGCCTCTGGAGCCCGTTTGGGGCTCCGGAGAGGGGAATCTTCGGTTTTCGTCATCATCAACCCTTCTCCATCGCCAATTCGATGATGCTCCCCACGGGAATGAGTAATTCCTTCGTAGGCTTCCTAGTTGGTGAGGAGTTGGATGAGATTCATCATGTAATCGAGTTAGTTTTGTTAGGGCTTGATCCCTAGTATCCACTATGGTATGCGATTGATGTTGCTATGACTTTGCCATGCTTAATGCTTGTCACTAGGGCCCGAGTGCCATGATTTCAGATCTGAACCGTTTATGTTATCACCATTATATCTATGTTCTTGATCCGATCTTGCTAGTCATATGCACCTGCTATGTGTTATGATCCGTAAACCCCGGAGAGACAATAGTCGGGATACTTTCCGGTGATGACCGTAGTTTGAGGAGTTCATGTATTCACTATGTGTTAATGCTTTGTTCCGGTTCTCTATTAAAAGGAGGCCTTAATATCCCTTAGTTTCCTTATGGACACCGCTGCCACGGGACCGTAGGACAAAAGATGCCATGCAAGTTCTTTTCCATAAGCACGTATGACTATTTACGGAATACATGCCTACATTACATTTATGAACTGGAGCTAGTTCTGTGTCGCCTGATACGTCTCCAACGTATCTATAATTTTTGCTTGTTCCATGCTCTTATATTATCATTCTTGGATGTTTTGCAATTATTTTATAACAACTTTATATCATTTTTTGGGACTAACCTATTGACATAGTGCCAAAGTGCCAGTTGCTATTTTTGCTTGTTTTTTACTTCGCAGAAAATCAATACCAAACGCAGTCCAATCGCGACGAAACTTTTTGGAGATTTTTTCTGGACCAGAAGACACCCAGTGGGCCAAACAACTGCCGGAGAGGTGGGCGGTGGAGAGCACAACCCACCAGGGCGCGCCAGGGGGGCCTCGGCGCGCCCTGATGGGTTGTGCCCTCCTCGGCCCCCATCCGCACCGCCTCTGATGCCTATAAATTCCCAAATATTCCAAAAACCCTAGGGGAGTCGACGGAACACAATTCCAATCGCCGCAAGTTCCAGAACTGCAGATCCAATCTAAACACCATCACGAAGGGGTTCATCTTCCTCATAGGTGCCTCTCCGATGATGCGTGAGTAGTCCACCATAGACCTACGGGTCCGTAGGCAGTAGCTAGATGGCTTCTTCTCTCTCTTATGATTCTCAATACAATGGTCTCTTGGAGATCTATTTGATGTAAACTTTTGCGGTGTGTTTGTTGGGATCCGATGAATTTTGAGTTCATGATCAGTTTCTGTCCATGAATATTATTTGAGTCTTCTTTGATCTCTTATATGCATGATTACTTATAGCCTCGTATTTCTTCTCCGAATCTTTGGTTTAGTTAGGCTGACTAGATCGATTTTTCTTGTCATGGGAAGAGGTGCTTTGTGATGGGTTCGATCTTGCGGTGTTCTTTCCCAGTGACAGAAGGGGTAGCAAGACACGCATGTATCGTTGCTATTAAGGATAACAAGATGGGGTCTATTCCTACATGAATAGATCTTGTCTACATCATGTCATCGTTCTTATTACGTTACTCCATTTTTCCATGAACTTAATACACTAGATGCATGCTGAATAGCGGTCGATGTGTGGAGTAATAGAGGTAGATGCACGCAGGAGTCGGTCTACCTATCTTGGATGTGATGCCTATATAATGAGCATCGCCTTGGATATCATCATGACTATTCGATTTTCTATCAATTGCCCAACAGTAATTTGTTCACCCACCGTGCGCTATACTCATGAGAGAAGCCACTAATGAACCATACGCCCCCCGGGTCTACTTTTCCATCATATTGCTTTCCGATCTATGTTTTTTACAATCTTTGTTTTCAGATCTACAAAACCAAAAACCCCAAAATATATTGCTGCATATTTACTCTTTTTTTATCTTGTGTTCTTGAGAGATCTATCTCTCCTATATATCACTACCTAATCTATCTTATTACCGTAGAGAGATTGACAACCTCTCTTTCGCGTCGGGTTGCAAGTATTTGTTATTTGTGTGCAGGTGATGCTTATTGGGTGGCGGTGATCCTCCTACTAGTTCGATAACCTTGGTTTCATAACTGAGGGAAATACTTACCGTCGTTTTGCTGCATCATCCCTTCCTCTTTGGGGAAATACCGACGCAGTCTCAAGCCACGTCATCGCCCTAGGTTATGATTGTTATATGATGAATATTATCCAATGAGTTCACCGATCCAGTGCCTACGAGCTTTCCAAATATTGTTCTTGCTAAGTTACTATTGCTACTGCTACTGTTCCAATTGCTACAAAACCATTGCTATCCTTGTTACCGTTACTACTACTGTTACCACTGCTATCAAACTATCATATTACTGTGCTACTGATCACTCTGCTGCAGATATTTAATCTCCAGGTGTGGTTGAATTGACAACTCAACTGCTAATACTTGCAAATATTCTTTGGCTCCCCTTGTGTCGAATATATAAATTTGGGTTGAATACTCTACCCTCGAAAACTGTTGCGATCCCCTATACTTGTGGGTTATCAAGACCTTTTTCTTGCGCCGTTGCCGGGGAGCATAGCTATATTTGTTGAGTCACTTGGGATTTATATCAATCTATCACTATGAAGAATCCGAAGGATACAAGAACCAAGATTTTTTCCTCTAAGACGAGGGGAGGTAAGGAATTGCCATCTAGCTCTGTACTTGATTCACCTTCGGTTATGACTAAACTTGCAACACCACCACATGCTATTAATCCTGATATGTCGCAAGTTATTGATGATGCTACTTCTGCTATGAATGATTCTTATGATGATGCTAGTACCATGCTTGATGATAATGTGCCACTAGGTGAATTTCTTGATGAACAAATTGCTAGAGCTAAAGAGAATGAAATTACTGAAACCAATGGGATTACTATAACTGATGAAGTCTTTGAAACTGATAACTATGAAACACCTATTAGACCTAGCTCTCCTAGATTTGAAATGCCTAAGATACCTGAGGCTTATGTTATGGATGGAGAAATAGCTAGAGAAATCCTTGCTTGTAAGGATAGAGATGATCTTAAGAAATTAGTATGCAAGTATAAAGAAAGGACTTTGAATGCTAGAATGAAATGTGATCTTAAGTTTGCTACTTCACCTATCTTTGTTACCGATAAGGATTATGAATTCTCTGTCGACCCAGAGTTAATTACTTTGGTTGAATCTGATCCTTTCCATGGCTATGAAACTGAAACTATAGTGGCACATCTTACTAAGCTGAATGATATAGCCACCCTCTTTGCTCATGATGAGAAGATTCGCTATTACTATATTCTCAAATTATTCCCGTTCTCATTAAAGGGTGATGCTAAGATATGGGACAATACTCTTGCTCCTGGTTGTGTGCGTAGTCCCCAGGATATGATTTACTACTTCTCTGAAAAATATTTTCCTGCTCATAAGAAACAAGCTGCCTTACAGGAAATATTTAACTTTGTGCAAATTGAAGAAGAGAGTCTCCCACAAGCTTGGGGGAGGCTTCTCCAATTGCTTAATGCTTTGCCTGATCACCCTCTTAAGAAAAATGAAATACTTGATATCTTCTATAATGGACTAACCGATGCTTCTAGGGACTTCCTAGATAGTTGTGCTGGTTGTGTTTTCAGGGAACGAACTATTGAACAAGCTGAGGAACTATTGAATAATATGTTGAAGAATTATGATGATTGTACTCTCCCTGAACCACCACTTAAACCCACTCTGAAGAAGAGGGGTATCTTATTTCTCAGTCCTGAAGATATGCAAGAGGCAAAGAAATGTATGAAGGAAAAAGGTATTAAAGATGAGGATGTTAAGAATTTACCACCTATTGAAGAAATACATGGCCTTGACACACCACCACCTCAACAGGTGGTAGAGTTAAATTCTTTATTAAAGTTTGATAAAAGTGGTATCCCTTACAATAAACATCCTAGTCAATGCTTATATGAGTTTGATAACTACATTAGGACACAAGATCACTTCAATGCAAATGTTCTGAAACAATTGAAATATAATTCTGATATGATTGCTTGCCTGAGTGATGATGACCCACAAGTATAGGGGATCTATCATAGTCCTTTCGATAAGTAAGAGTGTCGAACCCAACGAGGAGCAGAAGGAAATGACAAGCGGTTTTCAGCAAGGTATTCTCTGCAAGCACTGAAATTATCGGTAACAGATAGTTGTGTGATAAGATAATTCGTAACGGGTAACAAGTAACGAGTGTAACAAAGGTGCAGCAAGGTGGCCCAATCCTTTTTGTAGCAAAGGACAAGCCTTGACAAACTCTTATATAAAGCAAAGCGCTCCCGAGGACACATGTGAATTTCTGTCAAGCTAGTTTTCATCATGCTCATATGATTCAAGTTCGTTACTTTGATAATTTGATATGTGGGTGGACCGGTGCTTGGGTGCTGCCCTTACTTGGACAAACCTCCCACTTATGATTAACCTCTCTCGCAAGCATCCGCAACTACGAAAGAAGAATTAAGATAAATCTAACCATAGCATGAAACATATGGATCCAAATCAGCCCCTTACGAAGCAATGCATAAACTAGGGTTTAAGCTTCTGTCACTCTAGCAACCCATCATCTACTTATTACTTCCCAATGTCTTCCCCTAGGCCCAAATAATGGTGAAGTTTCATGTAGTCGATGTTCACATAACACCACTAGAGGAGAGACAACATACATCTCATCAAAATATCGAATGAATACCAAATTCACATGATTACTTATAACAAGACTTATCCCATGTCCTCAGGAACAAACGTAACTACTCACAAAGCATACTCATCTTCATAATCAGAGGAGTATTAATTATCATTAAGGATCTGAACATATGATCTTCCACCAAGTAAACCAACTAGCATCAACTACAAGGAGTAATCAACACTACTAGCAACCCACAGGTACCAATCTGAGGTTTTGAGACAAAGATCGGATACAAGACATGAACTAGGGTTTGGAGAGGAGATGGTGCTGGTGAAGATGTTGATGGAGATTGACCCCCTCTCGATGAGAGGATCGTTGGTGATGACGATGGCTTCGATTTCCCCCTCCGGGAGGGAAGTTTCCCTGGCAGAACAGCTCCGCCGGAGCCCTAGATTGGTTCTGCCCAAGTTCCGCCTCGAGACGGCGGCGCTTCATCCCGAAAGCTCTCTTCTGATTTTTTCCAAGTCAAAACCCTTCATATAGCAGAAGATGGGCACCGGAGGCCTGCCAGGGGGCCCACAAGCCACAGGGGCGCGCCTAGGGGGTAGGGCGCGCCCCCTGGCTTGTGACTGCCTGGTGGGTCCCCTCTGGTATCTTCTTCGTCCAATATTTTTTATATATTCCAAAATAATTCTCTGTAACTTTTCAGGACTTTTGGAGTTGTGCAGAATAGGTCTCTCATATTTGCTCCTTTTCCGGTCCAGAATTCCAGCTGCCGGCATTCCCCCTCTTCTTGTAAACCTTATAAAATAAGAGAGAAAAAGCATAAGTATTGTACCATAATGTGTAATAACAGCCCATAATGCAATAAATATCAATATAAAAGCAGGATGCAAAATGGACGTATCAACTCCCGCAAGCTTAGACCTCGCTTGTCCTCAAGCGAAAGCCGAAATCGATAAATATGTCCACATGTTTAGAGATAGAGGTGTCGATAAAATAAAATATGGACATGAGAGCATCATGATCATCTTTAGAACATCAATACTTATTGACATATAATTTCTTATACTAGAGTAACAATTCATTCACAAGGTAAAGTATGAATCAAGAACTTTATTGAGAACCAACAAACTATGATCTTAGTCATTGAAGCAATTGCAATTTATCATAACATCGGAAAGAGTCAACATAAGAACTTGTAAAGCAGATCCACATACTCAATCATCTCTTAGTTTTTCATAATTGCTAACACTCACGCGGTACTTATGAAGTCAAAGCTTCAATTGGACACAGAGAAAGATAGGGGCTTATAGTTTCGCCTCCCAACTATTTACCTCAAGGGTAATGTCAACAGAAATAACTCATGATCACCCACATCCGAGTGGATATATGTGTCTAGATCTTTCCCCAACACATGACGCTTGCCAAGAGAGAAAGGCGAAATAAAGGAAGTGGTGAAGATCACCACGACTCTTGCATAAAGGTAAGTACTAGAAAGTAAAAGTAACAGATAGGCCCTTCGCAGAGGGAAGCAGAGGTTGTCATGCGCTTTTATAGTTGGATGCGCAATCTCTTAATGCAAAAGAACGTCACTTTATATTGCCGCTTGTGATAAAGAACTTTATTATGCAGTCTGTCGCTTTTATTTCTTCCATATCACAAGTTCGTATAAAGTTTATTTTCCTCACACTAATAGATCATACATATTTAGAGAGCAATTTTATTGCTTGCACCGATGACAACTTACTTGAAGGATCTTACTCAATCCATAGGTAGGTATGGTGGACTCTCATGGCAAAACTGGGTTGAGGGTGTTTGGATGCACAAGTAGTATCTCTACTTGGTGCGGAAGTTTTGGCTAATATGGGGTGGAAGCAAGCATCACATGTTAAAGGATCTATAACCATATAACTTCTATTCGGAAATAAGGAAACATAACCCATTATGTTGTCTTTCTTGTCCAACATCAACTTCTTAGCATATAATATTTTAATGAGTGCTCACAATCATAAAAGATGTCCAAGATAATATATTTATATGTGAACCTCTCTTTCTTTATTACTTCCTTTTAATTGCAACAATGACCAATCGCTATGTTTGTCAACTCACAACAAATTTCAATCGACATACTTCTTATATGTGAAGTCATCACTCCCCATAAGATCATCATATATACTCTTTGCTTTTATTCTATACTTCTTTCTATTTATTTTTCCCAAGATCATAGCAAGCAAGCAAAGCCCTCAACTCAAAACTACTTTTTATTATATAACTCTCGGACTCGCTTACATAGGGGAAACATAAAGCAAAACTCAAAGCTAGATCACACTATCAAGATATACCCAAAAGGATCGAACTAAGAAAAACAATAAAAGTAAAAGATGTGAAGGTGATACAATACCGGGGCACCTCCCCCAAGCTTGGCACAAGCCAAGGGGAGTGCCCATACCCATGTGTTTAGTTGTCTTTCTTCGGAGGTGGTGATGATGGAGTTGTTGATGAGGTGGGAAGCTTATCCAGTTTCCTCTTAAGCATAAAATTTTGTTCCCTCAGATCGTCAACTTCCCGCTCGAGCTTCAATATCTTTTGACATAATTCTTGCTTGCTCTCCTGCAGAAAATGAGAAGGGATAAATAGCACCTTGGGTTTTCTCCTTGTGTTTGGGAGGCTTGATTTCCTGAACTCCACGTGCATATCTCCTGGTTGAGGCAGGGGGATCTCTTCTTCATCCGAGCTTTCTTCCTCATAATTGCCTTCTTGTTCCTCCTCCGAAAACAATCCATAAGGATCTAAGTCCCCATAGAGCTTGGGATTGGCAAGATAATGCGATACATAGCTCTCCCCATCGGAATCTTGGGACGACATATTTTCAGATCTATTCCTTTTCGGAGTCTGAAACGTTCCGGTGGGTCTCCTTAATGTACTCCTCCGGAGTTATGGTATTGATAATATTGGTTTCAACATTTATGGGAGTACCTGAGATATAATGTTTAATTCTTTGCCCATTTACCACCTTTCGATTTGTGCCCTCGGCGTTGTTGATCTTGATGGCACCGGAACGATATACTTCCTCGATAATATAAGGCCCTTCCCATTTAGAGAGAAGTTTTCCTGCAAAAAATCTTAAACGAGAATTGTATAGCAAGACATGGTCACCTACATTGAATTCACGCTTTTGTATCCTTTTATCATGCCATCTCTTAACTTTTTCTTTAAACAACTTGGCATTCTCATAGGCATGGGTTCTCCATTCATCAAGAGAGCTAATGTCAAATAACCTCTTCTCACCGGCAAGTTTGAAATCATAGTTGAGCTCTTTAATTGCCCAATAAGTTTTATGTTCTAGTTCAAGAGGTAAGTGACATGCTTTACAATAAACCATTTTATATGGAGACATACCCATAGGGTTTTTGCAAGTGGTTCTATAAGCCCATAATGCATCATCAAGTTTTTTAGACCAATTCTTTCTAGATCTATTAACAGTCTTTTGCAAGATCAATTTAATTTCTCTATTGCTTAATTCTACTTGACCACTAGACTGAGGATGATACCGAGATGCAATTCTATGATTAACATCATACTTAGCAAGCAATTTACGGAAAGCACCATGAATAAAGTGTGAACCACCATCAGTCATTAAATATCTAGGGACTCCAAATCTAGGGAAAATAACTTCTTTAAGCATCTTAATAGAAGTGTTATGATCAGCACTACTAGTTGGAATAGTTTCTACCCACTTAGTAACATAATCAACAGCAACTAGAATATGAGTGTACCCGTTGGACTTTGGAAAAGGTCCCATATAATCAAAACCCCAAACGTCAAATGGTTCAATAACAAGTGAGTAATTCATAGGCATTTCCTGACGTCTACTAATATTACCAATTCTTTGACATTCATCACAAGACAAGACAAACTTACGAGCATCCTTGAAGAGAGTAGGCCAATAAAAACCAGATTGTAATACCTTGTGTGCAGTTCTATCTCCAACGTGGTGTCCTCCGTAGGCCTCGGAGTGACACTTGTGTAGGATTTGTTCCTGTTCATGCTCAGGTACACAACGTCTAATAACACCATCTACTCCTTCTTTATAAAGGTGTGGATCATCCCAAAAGTAATGTCTTAAATCATAGAAGAACTTTTTCTTTTGTTGGTATGTGAAACTAGGTGGTATAAATTTAGCAACAATGTAATTAGCATAATCAGCATACCATGGAGCATTACGCGAAGCATTTATGACAGCTAATTGTTCATCAGGAAAGCTATCATCAATAGGTAGTGGGTCATCAAGAACATTCTCTAACCTAGACAAGTTATCCGCTACGGGGTTCTCAGCACCCTTTCTGTCAACAATATGCAAATCAAATTCTTGTAGCAGAAGAACCCATCTAATAAGTCTAGGTTTAGCATCTTTCTTTTCCATAAGGTATTTAATAGCAGCATGATCAGTGTGAACAGTTACTTTGGAATCAACAATATAAGGCCTGAACTTATCACATGCAAACACAACAGCTAAAAATTCCTTTTCAGTAGTAGCATAATTTCTTTGAGCATTGTCTAGAGTTTTACTAGCATAATGGATAACATTCAATTTATTATCAACTCTTTGTCCTAGAACAACACCAACAGCATAATCACTAGCATCACACATAATTTCAAAGGGTAAGTTCCAATCAGGTGGTTGAACAACAGGTGCAGAAATCAAGGCTTTCTTAAGAATTTCAAATGCTTCTACACAATCATCATCAAAAACGAATGGAACATCTTTTTGCAAAAGATTAGTGAGAGGCCTAGAAATCTTAGAGAAGTCTTTAATAAGCCTCCTATAGAAACCAGCATGACCAAGGAAACTTCTTATACCTTTGATATCCGTAGGACACGACATTTTTTCAATAGCATCAACTTTAGCCTTATCAACTTCAATACCTCTTTCGGAGATTTTGTGCCCCAAGACAATACCCTCATTAACCATAAAGTGGCACTTCTCCCAATTCAAGACAAGATTAGTTTCTTCACATCTCTGCAAAACTCGATCAAGGTTGCTCAAGCAATCATCAAAAGAAGTTCCATAAACGGAGAAATCATCCATGAAAACCTCATCAATCTTTTCACAAAAGTCAGAGAATATAGCAGTCATACATCTTTGAAAGGTAGCAGGTGCATTGCATAAACCAAAAGGCATATGTCTATAAGCAAAGGTACCGAAAGGACAAGTAAAAGTGGTCTTCTCTTGGTCCTCTTTTGACACAGGTATTTGAGAGAAACCAGAATAACCATCTAGAAAGCAAAAGTGTGTGTGTTTGGATAGTCTTTCTAGCATTTGATCAATAAAAGGTAGAGGGTAATGATCTTTCCTAGTAGCTTTATTTAATTTCCTAAAATCAACTACCATTCTATATCCTGTAACAATTCTTTGCGGGATCAATTCATTTTTATCATTAGGAACAACGGTAATACCTCCCTTCTTAGGGACACAATGAACGGGACTAACCCATCTACTATCAGCAATACGATAAATTATACCTGCCTCCAAAAGCTTTAATATTTCATTTCTTACCACTTCTTTCATTTTAGGATTTAACCGTTGTTGGTGATCAACAACTGGTTTAGCATCAGGCTCCATATTAATTTTATGCTGACATAGAGTGGGACTAATGCCCTTAAGATCATCAAGAGTATATCCAATAGCAGCACGGTGCTTCCTCAGAGTTTTCAATAATCTCTTTTCTTCATGCTCTAAAAGGTTAGCACTAATAATAACAGGATATATCTCCTTTTCATCAAGATAAACATATTTCAGAGTATCCGGTAATTGTTTAAGCTCAAACACGGGATCACCCTTGGGTGGAGGAGGATCCCCAAGTATTTCAACAGGCAAGTTGTGTTTCAAAATAGGATGCTGATCAAAGAAAATCTTATCTATTTCATTCCTTTCATTCATATGCATATCGTTTTCATGGTCTAGCAAATATTGTTCTAAGGGATCAGTAGGAGGCACGACAATAGAAGCAAGACCAATAATTTCATACTTACTAGGCAATTCTTTATCATGGGGTTGTCTACGAAATTTAGAGAAATTAAACTCATGGGACACATCCCCAAAGCTTACAGTAACAGTTTCTTTCTGACAATCTATCTTAGCATTAACGGTGTTCAAGAAAGGTCTACCAAATATAATGGGACAAAAATCATCTTGTGGGGAACCAAGAACAAGAAAATCAGTAGGGTATTTTATTTTCCCGCACAAGACTTCAACATCTCTAACAATCCCAACTGGTGCTATAGTATCTCTATTAGCAAGCTTAATGGTAACATCAATTTCCTCTAATTCAGCAGGTGCAATATCATTCATAATTTCTTGATATAAGGTAAAGGGAATTGCACTCACACTAGCACCCACATCACATAAGCCATGATAACAATGATCTCCTATTTTAACAGAAACAACAGGCATGCCAACAATAGGTCTATGTTTGTTTTTAGTATCAGGTCTAGCAATTCTAGCAGCTTCATCACAGAAATGAATAACATGCCCATCAATATTATCAACCAAGAGATCTTTAACCATAGCAATACTAGGTTCAACTTTAATTTGTTCAGGGGGTGTAGGTGTTCTAACATAACTCTTACGAACCACAATTGAAGCTTTAGCATGTTCCTTTATTCTAACAGGGAAAGGTGGTTCCTCAATATAAGCAGTAGGAATAACAGGATCAACATTATAAGTAATAGTTTCTTCTTCAACTTTAATAGGTTCAACTACTTTCACTTCAACGGGAGGATGATATTTAAACCACTTCTCCTTAGAGAGATCAACATGAGCATCAAAAGATTCACAGAACGAAGCTACTATCTCAGAGTCAAGTCCATATTTAGTGCTAAATTCACGAAAAGCATCGGTGTCTATAAAGGATTAAACACAATCAAACTTAAGGTTTATACTTGACTCCTTACCTTCGTCGAGTTCCCAATCTTCAGAGTTGCGTTTAATTCTTTCCAATAAATCCCATTTGAATTCGATAGTCTTCTTCATAAAGGAACCAGTACAAGAAGTATCGAGCATGGATTGATCATTACGAGAAAGCCGAGCATAAAAATTCTGAATAATAATTTCTCTTTAGAGATCATGATTGGGGCATGAATATAACATTGACTTAAGACTCCCCCAAGCTTGAGCGATACTTTCTCCTTCACGAGGCCAAAAAATATAAATATAATTCTGATCACGATGAACCAGATGCATATGTTAAAACTTCTGATGAAATTCCAATTTCAATCGGTTGTAGTTCCATGATCCAATATCATCACATAGCCTATACCATGTCAATGCCCTCTCCTTCAAAGATAAAGGAAAGACCTTCTTCTTGACATCATCCTCGGGTAAACCAGCAAGCTTAAATAATCCACAAACTTCATCTACATATATCAGGTGCAAATTAGGATGAAGTGTTCCATCTCCTGCATAAGGATTAGCTAGCAGTTTCTCTATCATACCCGAAGGAATTTCATAATAAATATTTTCAGTAGGTTCAGTAGGTTGAGGAGAAACTCTTTGTGCTTCCGGTCGAGGTGAAGATACCCCGAACAAGCCCCTCAAAGGATTACTTTCCATAGTAACAAGTGACAGTAAATTTCAGCACACTATCTAAATTTTTCCTTACCAAATTCCACTCACCAAAGGCGCTTCACTCCCCGGAAACAGCGCCAGAAAAGAGTCTTGATGACCCACAAGTATAGGGGATCTATCGTAGTCCTTTCGATAAGTAAGGGTGTCGAACCCAACGAGGAGCAGAAGGAAATGACAAGCGGTTTTCAGCAAGGTATTCTCTGCAAGCACTGAAATTATCGGTAACAGATAGTTGTGTGATAAGATAATTCGTAACGGGTAACAAGTAACGAGTGTAAAAAAGGTGCAGCAAGGTGTCCCAATCCTTTTTGTAGCAAAGGACAAGCCTGGACAAACTCTTATATAAAGCAAAGTGCTCCCGAGGACACATGGGAATTTCTGTCAAGCTAGTTTTCATCATGCTCATATGATTCGCGTTCGTTACTTTGATAATTTGATATGTGGGTGGACCGGTGCTTGGGTGCTGCCCTTACTTGGACAAACCTCCCACTTATGATTAACCTCTCTCGCAAGCATCCGCAACTACGAAAGAAGAATTAAGATAAATCTAACCATAGCATGAAACATATGGATCCAAATCAGCCCCTTACGAAGCAACGCAAAAATTAGGGTTTAAGCTTCTGTCACTCTAGCAACCCATCATCTACTTATTACTTCCCAATGTCTTCCCCTAGGCCCAAATAATGGTGAAGTGTCATGTAGTCGACGTTCACATAACACCACTAGAGGAGAGACAACATACATCTCATCAAAATATCGAACGAATACCAAATTCACATGATTACTTATAACAAGACTTATCCCATGTCCTCAGGAACAAACGTAACTACTCACAAAGCATACTCATGTTCATAATCAGAGGAGTATTAATTATCATTAAGGATCTGAACATATGATCTTCCACCAAGTAAACCAACTAGCATCAACTACAAGGAGTAATCAACACTACTAGCAACCCACAGGTACCAATCTGAGGTTTTGAGACAAAGATCGGATACAAGAGATGAACTAGGGTTTGGAGAGGAGATGGTGCTGGTGAAGATGTTGATGGAGATTGACCCCCTCTCGATGAGAGGATCGTTGGTGATGACGATGGCTTCGATTTCCCCCTCCGGGAGGGAAGTTTCCCCGGCAGAACAGCTCCGCCGGAGCCCTAGATTGGTTCTCCCCAAGTTCCGCCTCGAGATGGCGGCGCTTCGTCCCGAAAACTCTCTTCTGATTTTTTCCAAGTCAAAACCCTTCATATAGCAGAAGATGGGCACCGGAGGCCTGCCAGGGGGCCCACAAGCCACAGGGGCGCGCCCAGGGGGGTAGGGCGCGCCCCTGGCTTGTGACTGCCTGGTGGGTCCCCTCTGGTATCTTCTTTGCGCAATATTTTTTATATATTCCAAAATAATTCTCCGTAACTTTTCAGGACTTTTGGAGTTGTGCAGAATAGGTCTCTCATATTTGCTCCTTTTCCGGTCCAGAATTCCAGCTGCCGGCATTCCCCCTCTTCTTGTAAACCTTATAAAATAAGAGAGAAAAGGCATAAGTATTGTACCATAATGTGTAATAACAGCCCATAATGCAATAAATATCAATATAAAAGCATGATGCAAAATGGACGTATCAAGTGACTTGTTATTTAGAATCAGTAATGATGTTAGAGGTTTTGGAAAACATGCCTCTATGGTTCAAACCCAGTTAGAACAAGTTGCTAAATCTCAAAGGAAATTGCTTAATGAAATGAGTAATAATATGAATGATCATGCTATTAGAGTAGTGACTAGAGGAGGTAGAATGACCCAAGAACCTCTTTATCCGGAAGGTCATCCTAAAAGAATTGAACAAGACTCTCAAAGAATTATTGATGATGCACCTAGTCCTTCTAAAAAGAAAAAGGAAAAGAAAAATGATAGGACTTTGCATACCTCTAGTGAACCTGAAATAGAAAAACCTCCTAAAGATAATGATGTCTCTATTTCCGATGCTGAAACTCAATCTGGTAATGAACATTCACCTAGTGGTAATGAAAATGATAATGATGATGTTCATGAAGATACTCAACCGAATAATGATAAAGAACCAGATAAGGATGTTGAAGTAGAGCCTGCTGTTGATCTTGATAGCCCACAACCTAAAAATAAACGATATGATAAAAGAGACTTTGTCGCTAGAAAACATGGTAAAGAAAGAGAGCCATGGGTTCAGAAACCCATGCCTTTCCCACCTAAACCATCTAAGAAAAAGGATGATGAAGAATTTGAACGCTTTGCTGAAATGATTAGGCTAGTCTTTTTACGTACCCGCTTAACTGATATTTTAAAGATGGCCCCTTATGCAAAATACATGAAAGACATCATCACTAATAAAAGAAAGATACCTGAAGCTGAAATCTCCACCATGCTAATTATTCTTTTAAGGATGGAGTACCTAAAAAGCTTGGAGATCCCGAAATACCAACTATACCTTGCTCCATTAAAAGAAATTATGTCAAAACTGCTTTGTGTGATTTGGGAGCTGGTGTTAGTGTTATGCATTTCTCTTTATATAAAAGACTTGATTTGAATAAACTCACACCTACTGAAATATCATTGCAAATGGTTGACAAATCAACTGCCATACCTATCGGTATTTGTGAGGATGTGCCCGTTGTTGTTGCAAACGTTACTATCTTAACAGACTTTGTTATTCTTGAGATGCCCGAGGACGACAATATGTCGATTATCCTTGGTAGACCCTTTTTGAATACTGCAGGGGCTATTATTGACTGCAATAAAAGCAAATTCACTTTTCATATCAATGGTAATGAGCATACGATGCACTTTCCGAAGAAACAATTCCAAGTGAATGGTATAAATGTTATTGAAGAATCTCCGACACTCACTATTGGAAGTTTTCAACTACCTCTACCTACTGCCAAAAAGAAATATGACATACTTATTGTTGGGGATATGCATATCCCCATTGAGGTAACTTAGTGTTTTACGAAAGTTCTTTGGTTCCATGCTAATCGGAAGTGGTTGTTAATAAGACTTGATCAACCTTATTAATGGATCATTTTTTAGAGGTATGAAGTTGATGAATCTAGTAGGCACAACCTTCTACTCCCACCTTTTGTTTTCTATTCTTCTTAGTCAAATAAAATAAAACGCCATGTTTATCCTTTTTTTATTTCTCCGTGCAATAAAAAATGACCCAAAAATAAAAGTTCTCAGAATGTCCTGAAAATTTAACACGATTTTTTCTGAATATTTCTGAATGTCTAGTGCAAATGACATCAGAGGGGGGGGGGTGTACCTGGTGTCTACAAGACACCAGGGCGCGCCAGCAGCCCCAGGCGCGCCCTGGTGGGTTGTGCCCCCCACGTGGGTCCCCTTACTTATTCCTTTAGCCCATGTCGTCTCTTACCTCCAAAAAAATCACCATAGCTCTCTCTCTCTCTCTCTCTCTCTCGTGTTCTTGCTCTGAAACCCGCGGATTTCGATCTCTTTGCTCGAAGCTCCGTTTCCGAAACTGTTTTGGGGGATCGCTACTTGGTATGTGACTCCTCCATTGCTCCAATTAGTTTTTGACTTAGTGGTTTATTTTTAGAATAATTAGCTACTCTTGGTGCTGCTGTAGATGGGCTTGCATGTTGAATTCTTAGAGTTCTAAGTAGTTTTAGTTCTTCGAGAGAAGGTCATCGGAGGCATCTTCGAGTAGTGGCTTAATATGACGGTCCTATGTTGAGCCAAGTGCAAGCTCGATGCGAGATGCCGCTACCAAATCATGCTTATGGCCATGTAACGAATTCATGGTAGGTGCGGGTATCAAGGAGGAATTCAAGCAATTTATCGACAACGCAGAACTTGCACCCTTCATCGCAGATGAGTGCATTCAACATCTCGAACTCACAAAAACATTCACAAAGATTTTTGAATATTTTCCTCGTGAGTCCAGAGTTTCATTTAACCTTTATGACCATCCCTTTACAATGCCTTTAGATGTGTTCTGTGAAGCGTGCAAAATGCCATATTGGGGTTCGCTAGACGAACCACCAACATCTGAGTATGAATCAGTTTTGATTAACCTTTGCTACAGTGAAGATAGAGGAGTGACACAAGGTAGAATAAAAAGCATCCATTTTCCATCAATACACTACTTTGCAATCTTTAATGGCAAATGCATCGTAGGGAAGCAAGATTGCAGCACATCGTGTGCCCCTGATTTGAGTCTTATACACACTGCTATAACAGGAATTAAATGTTATAATCTTGGAGCAATCGTTGCACGGATATTGCAACACAACGCTGCTAGTGGTCACTTTTATGGAGGGATCTATGCCTCCCGTGTAGCTAAGAAGCTAAATGTATCACCTTGGCCTAATGATCCCATTTTACCTACTCAGTGCTTAGACTTTGAGGCCGTGAAACGTCATAAGTTCCTTAAGGGCAGATTCACTAATTATACTTACAATTTGAGGTTCAATAAAGATCCCATTGTACCTGTTACCTTGCCTGCTCCTGCTCTCTTTCATTATCACAGTAAAGGAAGATACTATGTTCTTGAGAGCGAGGCCCGCGCTTACAATGCGGAGGTTGAAGCTGCCAGGTGGGCTGAGGAGGCTGCACCAAGAGCCTCGGTGGGCTATCACTCAGACTATTTTCTAGGCCGCGGATGGTGATTACCAAGCTAGGCCAAAAGCCTAAGCTTGGGGAGTACGTATATCGACCGACATTATATTCATGTTTGCACATTTCATTCCATTTGTCGGTGTCTACACTTTTTCATTATATTATCCATGCTAAATTTATTTTCTTGCTTTCTTCGTGCGTGTTTGAAAAACTTTGAGAAAATCCAAAAATATTTCTTGCTTCTTTTCGGTTTTTCTTTCTAATTTAAATTAGTTGTAGTAGCAAAAAGAAAACCCAAAAAGATTTCTCGTTTCTTCTTTTGCTTGTTGGGAGCTCTCCCGTGTAAATAACTTTTCTCGTTTTTGTTTTTCCTTCTTTAATTTCCTTCTTCAAGAAAAACCAAAAACTCAAAAAATATTTCAGTGTGTTTCTCTGAAATTCTTTTCCTTTTATTTGAGTCGTACCACGGAGAAGACCACAATGAAAATGTTGAGTGGCTCTCATATGCATTATTGTTGATCTAACAAAGAGCCCATATTACTTTGTCTTCTTCTCTTGAATAAAATGTTTGCAGATTCCATCTTAGTCCACGGTACTTTTGCACGATTATTATTTTCATATCATTCAGTCGTGCAAGTGAAAGGCAATAATGACGATATTTGATGAAGTGGATGTGGCAGAGAAAAGCAGGTATGAACTCAACTTGTTTTTTTTGTAAATATGTTTAACCTAGTATCCATGATTCAGCATATTATGATCAAACATGTTTGCAATGACAATTAGAGATTATAGTTGCTCGTGCCATGCTTAAGTATCTAGGAGTGGATAATGATTTATCTTGGATGTCAACGTGCATTAAAATTATTGTGATGTAGTATGATGATATGGTATCCTTCTCTGGATGTTTCAAGTGGTTGGACTTGGCACATGTTCCCGCATGTAGTTGAATCAAAACCAACATAGACTTCACGATATTTATGTTCATGGTGTCCTTATCCTACTCATGCTAGTATTCAATGTTGATTATTCATAATGCATGTTCACGACCGTTTTCGCTCTCCAGCTAGCCGATTCTCAATCTATTTGCTAGCCTTCGCCTGTACTAAGTAGGAATACTTCTTGTGCGTTAAAATCCTTAAACCAAAGTTATTCCAGATGAGTCCACTATATCTACCTATATGCGGTATTAACCTGCTGTTCCAAGTAAATTTGTATGTGCCACCTCTAAAATTTCAAATGAACATCTGTTTTGTGTGCCTAGACCGCTCATGGAGCGATAGGGGGCGGTCAGTATATTCCATGTTAAGCGGGTTATTCTCATGATGAGTGTTTATTCACTCGTCCTTGCACGAGAGGGGTGGTAATAGGGATTCCTAGTCCCGAAATCAAAAATTGCAAATAATCAAACAAAACTCTCCCAGGAATGTTGTTGGTATGGACGGTACTCGTGGATTCGGCTAACCATGGAGTGTGTTTGTTGGTGGAGGGGGAGTAAACCTTTACTTTTACCGCTTGGGAACCGCCACTAATGTGTTTAGCGTGGAAGATATTGATAACTGTTGGTTGTAACGTTGATAGGAAGGGTGTACCTCCCAAAATTATATTTATCGCTGATTTAAGCTATGAGCTCTAGCACCTCTGCAAATTCCTGCTTCCCTCTGCGAAGGGACTATCTATTTACTTTTATGTTGAGTCATCACCTTCTCAAATACGCGCCAGATCTGAGAGCACTATTGTCATCCTCATGCATTGTGTATAGTTAATGTTCGGTGCAGCATGACTGGATCTTTTCTACCATGAATTACAAGGTTTAGTCGCTGCTTGAACTTTGGAGGTGCTCTGCATTTATGTTTTGCGGTCTCAGAAAGGGCTAGCGAGATACCACTGTTATCATATTATATCATGATTGTTTTGACAAAATGTTTGCATTTGAGATATTTTATTATTGCTCGCTAGTTGCTTATGACATTGATATGAGCTAATATAATTTCTAAGAGTTATTGTTGACATGGTTAGTCATAATCTTTGCTGAAAACCTGGGTGCTACTTAAGCATATGTATATAAAGTTGTAAACAAGAACAAAAGAGTTCGTAAAAGTTTTTCTTTATCACTTTCAGTTTGTCAACTGAATTGCTTGAGGACAAGCAATGGTTTAAGCTTGGGGGAGTTGATACGTCTCCCTCGTATCTGCTTTTCCTAACGCTTTTGCTCTTGTTTTGGACTCTAATTTGCATGATTTGAATGAAACTAACCCGGACTGACGCTGTTTTCAGTAGAACTACCATGGGGTTATTTTTGTGCAGAAATAAAAGTTCTCGGAACTGGACGAAACTTTTTGGAGAATTATTCTACAATAAATAAAAAATACTGGAGCCAAGAACCACCGGAGGGGGTGCCCTGGCTGGGCACGATACACTAGGGCGCGCCACCCCCTCCAGGCGTGCCCTGGTGGGTTGTGCCCACCTCGTGGCCCCACTGACCCTAATTCCAGTGCTATAAATTCCTATTTTTGGAGAAAAAATAGGAGAGAAAGTTTCATCGCGTTTTACGATACGGAGCCGCCGCCACCTCCTGTTCTTTATCGGGAGGCCAGATCTGGAGCCCGTTTGGGGCTCCGGAGAGGGGAATCTTCGGTCTTCGTCATCATCAACCCTTCTCCATCGCCAATTCCATGATGCTCCCCACCGGGAGTGAGTAATTCTTTCGTTGGCTTGCTGGTCGGTGAGGAGTTGGATGAGATTCATCATGTAATCGAGTTAGTTTTGTTAGGGCTTGATCCCTAGTATCCACTATGTTCTGAGATTGATGTTGCTATGACTTTGCCATGCTTAATGCTTGTCACTAGGGCCCGAGTGCCATGATTTCAGATCTGAAACGTTTATGTTATCACCATTATATCTATGTTCTTGATCGGATCTTGCTAGTCATATGCACCTGCTATGTGTTATGATCCGTAAACCCCGGAGTGACAATAGTCGGGATACTTTCCGGTGATGACCATAGTTTGAGGAGTTCATGTATTCACTATGTGTTAATGCTTTGTTCCGGTTCTCTATTAAAAGGAGGCCTTAATATCCCTTAGTTTCCTTATGGACCCCACTGCCACGGGAGGGTAGGACAAAAGATGTCATGCTAGTTATTTTCCATAAGCACGTATGACTATTTACGGAATACATGCCTACATTACATTTATGAACTGGAGCTAGTTCTATGTCGCCCTAGATTATGACTGTTATATGATGAATATTATCCAACGAGTTCACCGATCCAGTGCCTACGAGCTTTCCAAATATTTTTCTTGCTAAGTTACTATTGCTACTGCTACTATTCAAATTTCTATAAAACCATTGCTATCCTTGTTACCGTTACTACTACTGTTACCACTGTTGTCAAATTATCATATTACTGTGCTACTGATCACTCTGCTGCAGATATTTAATCTCCAGGTGTGGTTGAATTGACAACTCAACTGCTAATACTTGCAAATATTCTTTGACTCCCCTTGTGTCAAATCTATAAATTTGGGTTGAATACTCTACCCTCGAAAACTGTTGCGATCCCCTATACTTGTGGGTTATCAACCACCGCCCTCTACATCGACGGCCAGGCGACTCACTGGCTTCAAGAGTTCCGCCAATACCACCGCAACCTCTCCTGGGACATGTTCACGGCAGCTCTTCTGGAGGAGTTTGGTGTGGACGAGTTCGAGCTCGTCATGCACAAGCTTCTCCAACTGCGCCAGCCTAGCTCGATCTCCGACTATCGCGCGGCGTTTGATGAGCAGATGTACCATTTCGTGGCGTTGGACCCATCCATAACCTCGAAGTTCTTCATCACATAGTTTTTGCTGGGCCTTAAGGACGAGCTCCACGCCGCCGTTCACCTGCAGGCACCTTCCTGCAT
Source organism: Elymus sibiricus (assembly GCA_039707655.1). Classification (NCBI taxonomy): domain Eukaryota; kingdom Viridiplantae; phylum Streptophyta; class Magnoliopsida; order Poales; family Poaceae; genus Elymus; species Elymus sibiricus. Next base: position 363,363,229 of record CM077663.1, on the reverse strand, counting down.
CATGCGTGCCTAGGTTCTGGCACGCATCCATGAGGAAGAGCTAGGCACTCAGCGGCCACGGGCGCGCCTCATCCCTCTCGGCTGGCCGCCCCCAACAAACGCTGCTCCATCGCGGCAAGCGGGCATACCACGCGTCCAAGACGACGACTACGCGTGGGAGCACCAACTTCTCGACTATCCGCGCGCCAATAACCTTTGCTTCAAGTGCGGCGGCCGCTACTCCCATGAGCACCGGTGCGCCCAACCGGCACAGCTGCTCACGATCCATGTCGGGGATCATGGCGAGGTCGTCTCTGACGATGCGATCCATGCCTTGGAGCTCTTGGATGAGCCCGCGCCAGCGGCACCGGATGTGGCGTGTTGTGTCCTGTCGGCCCAAGCCCTTGACGGTTCGGACTCTCCCAGTACCATCCGTCTTCGCGCGCTGGTGGGCAACCATGTCATGTTGCTGCTCCTCGACTCGGGCAGCACCCACAGCTTCGTCAACAAGAGTTTCGTCGACCGAATTGACACCCAGACTCAAGAGTTGCTGCCGGTTGAAGTCTGGGTCGCCAACGGTGATCGCCTCACCTGCAATCGCATCGTTTTGGAGCTAAAGTGGTCGATGCAGGGCCACACATTCACCACCCTAATGCGGGAACTCGAGATCGGTGCATACAACGGCATCCTTGGCATGGACTGGCTCACTCAGTTGAATCCCATGATGTGGCACTCGCAAGACAAGTTCGTCTCCTTCATCCACGAGGGCGAACAAGTCACGTTACGTGGAGTGTAACCCAAGGCCACGCAAACCCTAGCGGCTGTGGAACCTGATGAGCTCCGCAAAATGATTGGGGGCAATGAGGTCTGGGCAATGGCCTTGGTGGATGCTTCTATGCCGGCATCGCGCCCCTGCAAGGCCAACAACATCACCCCCATCAGCAATCTTCTTGATGAGTTGGCGGACGTCTTTGCCGCTCCACACGACTTGCCACCGCATCGCCAATACGACCATGTCGTCACGCTGGTGGAAGGAGCGGTGTCGGCCAACACCAGGCCGTATTGCTACTCCCCTCTCTAGAAAGACGAGATCGAGCGACAGATCCGGGAGATGCTGGACTTCGGCGTGATCATGCACAGCGTCAGCCCGTACGCCGTGACGGTTCTCCTTGTCAAGAAGAAGGACGACACTTGGCGGTTCTTCGTGGATTATCGCCACCTCAACGACGCGACGATCAAGAACAAGTTTCCCTTCCCCACTGTGGATGAGCTCCTTGACGAACTGGTCGGCGCCGCGGTCTTCTCCAAGTTGGACCTGCATGCCGACTACCACTAAATTCGCATGCGCGAGGAAGACGACGCTAAGCATGCGTTCAAGACCCATCACGAACATTTCCAGTTCAAAGTCATGCCGTTCGGCCTCAGCAACGCCCCGACAACGTTCCACTGCCTAATGAATGCGATATTCAGTAAATACTATAATTGTTCTTCTGTATGCCATTCTCGTCTTCAGTGAGACGATGGAGGAACATGTCGAACATTTGCGGATCGTGTTCCAACTGCTTCGCCAAAACCAGCTCTTCGTCAAGACCTCCAAGTGCGAGTTCGCTACCGACCACATCAACTACCTCGGCCACGTGATCTCCAGTGAGGGCGTGGCTACAGACAAGGAGAAGACCCATGCCATGGTGTAGTGGCCAACACCGGCCAACGCCACCAAGCTTCGGGGGTTCCTGGGCCTCACCGGCTACTACCACAAGTTTGTACCACACTACGGCATCATCACGAAGCCACTCACACAGCTCCTCACCAAGAAAGCCTTCGCGTGGTCGGAACAAGCTCAATCCACCTTTCAATTGCTCAAGCAAGTGATGGTCACCACGCCCATGCTTGCGCTCCCCAACTTCGACCGGCCCTTCGCCATCGAGACGAACGCCCGCGACACCGTCATTGGCATCGTGCTCACACAAGAGGGCAACCCGGTGGCCTACTTCAGCAAGGCGCTGGGCGTGCGCAACCAAAAACTCTCCACCTACGAGACCTTGCAGTGATGATGGCAGTTGACAAGTGGCGGTAATACCTCTAGCGCGGGGCCTTCGACATGCCGACGGATCACAAGAGCCTCTACAATCTGGGGGAGCAACACTTGGAAACCGAAGTGCAACTCAGGGCCATGTCCAAGCTCATGGGGCTCCAATTCTGCTTCATCTACAAGCGGGGCCTCGACAACGGCGCTGCGGAAACCCTCTCTAGGGTCAGCAAGCTCCTCGACGTCGCCGCCCTCTCGACTTGCTAGCCGACCTGGTTGCAGGAGGTCATCAACTCCAACGAGACGGATGCGGATGCCCATGAGCGCCTGCAACAACTCGCCATCACCAGCCCCGTCGACGACGGCTACGAGCTGCATCGCGGCCTCATCCGTCGACAAGGACGGCTCTGGATTGGAGCCAACACCGCTTTGCGCATGAAGCTAGTCTCTGCTCTACACTGCAGCGTCGTGGGCGGCCACTCTGGAGCCACTGTGATGTATCACCACGTAAATAAGCATTTCGAGTGGCGCGGCCTGAAGAAGGACGTCACGGAGTTTGTGTAGCAGTGCTCGGTCTGCCAGCAGGCCAGACACGAGCTCACCAAGCCAGCGGGCCTATTGGCCCCCTCCCCATTCCAACCGCGCCATGGGAGGACCTCACGATGGACTTCGTTGAAGGCCTGTCGACGTTCGAGTGCTATGACACAATCATGGTGCTTGTCGACCGCTTCACCAACTTCACGCACGTCATCCATCTTCGCCACCCCTTCAATGCCGCGGAGTTGGCCCGCGCCTTCTGGGACAACATTGTCAAGCTTCATGGGATCCCGGCCTCCATCGTCTCGGATCGTGACAAGGTCTTCACCAGCAATCTGTGGCGCGAGTTGCTCGCCGGAGGGGGCACCAAGTTGTTGTACTCCACAGCATACCATCCACAAACTGTCAGCCAAAGCGAGCGCGTCAATCAGTGCATGGAGACGTACCTGTGCTGCGCCGTGCATGAAGACCCCAAGAAATGGCGACGCTGGCTGCCCATGGCAGAGTTCTGGTACAACTCTACCTTCCACTTGTTGCTGAATTGCACACCATTCAAGGAGCTTTACGGCAAGGAGGCCAATTTGGGGGCCATGGCAACCTGGGCGGACGATGCTCTGGCAGGAGATGACCTGGACTGGGCAGCTCACACTAGCTGCATTCGCTCCCATCTCGAGCGTGCCCAGCATCGGTTCAAGAAGCAAGCTGACAAGAACCGCACCGAGCGATTCTTCCAGGTGGGCGAGCAGGTCCTCCTCAAGCTGCAGCCCTATGTGCAACGCTCGGTGGTCTCTCATTTGTGTGCCAAGATCGCCTTCAAGTTCTTCGGTCCGTACACCGTGCAAGAGAAGATCGGTTCCCTGGCCTACAAGCTGAACCTGCCGCCTGACAGCCGAGTCCATCGGGTCTTCCACGTCTCTCAACTGAAGCCGTTCATGCCGGACTACACTCCGGTGTTCACCGATCTTCCCCGTGTCCAGGACCTCTCGGCGAGAGAGGTCGAACCTACCAAGATCCTCGACAGGCGCATGATGAAGCATGTCAACGCAGCCGTGGTTCAGCTGCAGGTTCAATGGTCTCGCGGCACACCAGACACAACAACTTGGGAGGACTCCGACGTGTTCCACCGAATGTCACACCTGACCACCTCCTGGTCAGTGTGCCTTGACACGCCTAACCAGCATGGCCCACCTAGCATGTGTGTGCGTCGTCCGTGTTAAAAGGGCAGCCTGTTGGCCGAGTGAGACATGCGTGCGGAGAACACTTTCTGTAATCTCACCTACCCCCTCTGCAATCTCAGCCCCCTTCTCCAAGCTCACCCCCTTCTCTTGCTGCTCTCACCCACTCTCCAGTTCATCGAATCCCCTCCCCGGTCAGGGGTGTTACAACCTCCCGCCCAGGGCACATCACCCTCACACCACGGCCGCGTCATGGTCAATACAAGCTGATCTATGGAGCATGTCGATGCATAGCTTCAGAAATAGGCACTAGTACATCTAATTTCCCAACCCGGCGGTCGCGAGGCAGCCTAGCCGAAGAAGAGGTGAATGTTGGACTCGGACAACTATGCCACACAGCCACACCGCCGGAGTGCCTGGCCATGAGCATTGCCGAGGAAAGGGACGCGGGTTCCTGGACGAAGATGAGTCGTAACGGTGGCCGCCGGCAGAGGAAGGGATCGAGGTCTCGTCGAAGAAGACGAAGCTGGCATGCGCGATGGCGTAGTGGCGACGAGCACGGCCGGGAATAGGGAGGCGACCAGGCGGCCGTAGGAATCCGAACCGAAGGGCGCGTGAGTTCAACATGCGAGGAAGACTAATATTTCTCTCTCCCTAAATTACCGTCACAGGGCGTGTACTGCTACACATGGAGCGGACGGTGCCACTGATACTGCAGGTGACATTGCTCGCCCAATTTTGCAGTATAGATCGATTGTCTCCCTTGAATTTCGAGAATAGACGGCCCATATTGATTACTGGGTACAGTAAAAGAGCTCAAATTTCTCACACCATGAATGAGCCATATTGGGCTCTGATATTTTTCCTAGAAATCATAGAAAATAATAACGGGCTAAAGCCTAAATATTCCAACACCTATAATGTTTTTACCAATCTCAAAATACGTCGATACAGTTTTTTGAAGGTGCTCGTAGAGATAGGATATATATATGTATACACTTGTATGGATACGTGTGCATACGTGTTGTGAGCGTCCACGATTATACTGTCTTTTCAGAAGAAAAAAAGGACATGTACTTTCCAGCCCCAGCTACGTGCTCGGTGCTCACCACGATGCTATCCAAATTAAAGCGACTTCGTGGACGTGAAACGTTTGCTTGTGAGTGTGAAACTTTGCGACTGCTCAATCGTCCGAAACGTGTTTCTTTCTTTCTCAGCTTTGGTGATCCAAGTTTCTTACCCTCTGTGGTGATTCTCGATTTATAGTGCGTTGATTGACTAAGAAACGCCACCAAGTATGTTCAGTTTTTTTTTTTTTTTTGAAACTAACTAGGTTCAGATAAGCCCGGACGGACAAGGTGTGGCTTGTGGTGTTTGTGTTGCTGGTCGATATGACCCGATTGACACGAGTTGAGACTTGGTAGGCTGCTATCTTTGCGGAGAGCTAGCAAACTTGTGCAGTGTGCACACGTTTCCGAATGCACGTACGTATTACGAGAGAACTAAGATCGTAGCACATCCGGAGGTTGGCAGGTGAAAATTTGAGGTGATCTCCCATCCGGAGGTTACGCCACCAAGTATGTTGTCGAGCAAGCGCCATACCGATCATCAACGCATGAATCTCAGTTTCCAAAGCCTCATTGCAATTGAATAAGAACCGATATGCCGATAAGATAACTGATCCATCATGTCTTCGTAGAATCACCCCAACCGCCGATGTACCATCTTCCTCCAAGAAAGACCCATCAACGGACAGAGCAGTCATATTAGGAGGAGGTGCAGGCCACTGTAGCACTCGAGGCGAACGGTCAGGCCTCGGTCTTTCCCATGATTCTACCACCACCATTTTTCCTCTTAACATTTCTTCCGTGGTGTACTTTTGAGCATGCAGAATCGATCTCATGTAACTGAGTAGGAAGTCCACCGAAACGTGAATTGGTACCACCTCCTTTCCATGTGTTATATCCAGTCGAATCTGCCAGATGCGCCACACTAGCATCACGATCATGCTTCGAGTAATCTTTGAGCAGCGAGCAAGTAGCATTAGTAGCCAATCACTGCCTGTGTCGAGCACTTCCTCTTTGCGCGGAATCGGCCAAACCGCGCCAATCGCATCCCATAATTCGCCTGCCTGCATGCATGCCACTATGGCGTGGAACGTCCCTTCATCTTCCCGACCGCAAACAGGGCAAGTAGCCCGCGTGGTTAGATGCCGGTGTTGTTTATTTTTTGTAGTTGCCAACGCACGTGAGACAACCTTCCACGCTTGAATTTTAATTTTCTATGGCACTATGGTATTCCATATACCCTTCCACAACGGACGTTCTCCCTCCAGGTGGGAGCTAGTTGCTCCGCCAGCGAAATCATCATCATGTTGTAGTGTGGCTAAACGATATACGCTTCGAACCGTGAACATACCCGAACGCTCTGGGTGCCATGCCAAAAAATCATCCCGGAGCCGCGGAGACGTTCTGATCTTGAGAATTAGTAACATGTCCATAGGCCAAAAGTACTCCCCTAACGTTTCCTTCATCCAGGCACCATTTTCATCAATGAAATCTGAAACACGTTTGAATCTACAATTTCCTCTCGGTGCGATGGGACGGAGCGAGGGGACTCTAGGGATCCAAGGATTCCGGCACACACGAATAGATTAACCATCGCCTACTCTCCATATCATCCCTTTTTTGACGATCTCAAGTCCGTACTCAATACCTTTCCACACCGCCGAAGCATTGCCAGTGAACACTGTGTCCAACAATTCCCCATGAGGAAAATATTTTGCTTTCATCAACCATGCACATAAGCTTAACAAGCGCCAAGCCTGTTTTGCTAACAAAGCTTGGTTGAAAGCACGCATATCCCGAAAACCCATACCTCCTTTAGACTTTGGTAGCATCATCTTATCCCAACTTAGCCATGCCATCTTTCTTTTACCTTTCTCAACTCCCCACCAATTCTGCCTCATCATACGGGTTAAGTCATCACATACTGATGCAGGTATTCTGAACACGCTCATAACATAGGTAGGTATAGCTTGGGCCACAGACTTAATCAGATTTTCTTTATTCCCACTCGACATATATTGCTCACTCCAATCCACAAGTATCTTCCCCAGTCTTGCTTGGACAGCCTCAAATCGTCCCTTATGCATTCTCCCATCTAGAACAGGTAGCCCCAAATACTTAGGATCAAAGACCTACTGTGTAATCTCTAGCACATTCTTCACATCCTCCATAACAGTCACTGGACAATTGTCAGAGAAAAGGATGGAACACTTCGAAGGATTTATGAGTTGTCCCGTCGATGTCGCATACGTGTTCAACAAACCTTTCACCCTCTCTGCCTATTGTACAGAAGCTTTAAAGAATAGAAGCGAGTCATCCGCAAATAAAAGATGTGATATAACAGGAGCATTGCGACAAATCTCCACCCCCTCTAGACCTTCTGATGCCAATGATTTATTCACCAAGGCAGACAATGCATCAGTAACGAATAGGAATAAAAAGGGGGATAACGGGTCACGTTGGCGAAGCCCTCTCGAGGGAATAAAAGATTCCAATAATTTGCCTTTCAGTTTGACAGAAATTTTTACCGAAGTAACACAGGCCATAACACGAGCAATCCAGGCCTGAGAAAACCCCCACTTTGACAGTGCCTTCTGTTGGGGAATGTCGCATGGGAAACAAAAATTTTCCTACGCACATGCAAGATCTATCTATGGAGATGAGCATCTACGAGAGGGAGAGTGGATCTACATACCCTTGTAGATCGCTAAGCGGGAAGCGTTAAGAAACGCGGTTGATGTACTCGAACGTCTTCGCGATCCAAATCGCAATCCGTCCCGCGATCCAATCACGATCCGTCCCGCGATCCTATCACGATCCGTCCCGCGATGCAATCATGGTCCTTCCGATCTAGCGCCGAACGGACGGCACCTCCGCGTTCAGCACACGTACAGCTCGATGATGATCTCCACCTCCTTGATCCAGCAAGCGAGGGTGGAGAGGTAGACGAGTTCTCCGCTAGCATAACGGCGTGGTGGCGGTGGTGGTGGAGCTGTCGCAGCAGGGCTTCGCCAAGCACAACCGAGACGATCTAGTGGAGAACAGATCTAGAGGGAGAGAGAGACAGCCGTGGCTTTTTAGGTGGGGTGCTGCCCTCAAAATCCCTCAATATATATAGGAGGAAGGGGAGGGGGGAGGTAGCCCTAGCCCCTCCGACAAGGAGGGGTTCGGCCGAACTAGGAGAGGAGTCCACCTCCCACAAGGGAGGTGGACTCCTAGTAAGACTCCTCCCTACTTGGCCCCTCTCCCACCTCCTTGCGCATGGGCCCTTAGGGGCTGGTTGCCCAGCCCACCAGGGGCTGGTGCACCACCTCCTAGGCCCATGTAGCCCCTGGGGTGAGTGGGCCCCTCCCGATGGACACCCGGAATCCTCCCGGCACTCCCGGTACACTACCGGAAATACCCGAAACTTTTCCGGTGACCAAAATGGGACTTCCTATATATCAATCTTTACCTCCGGACCATTCCGGAGCTCGTGACGTCCGGGATCTCATCCGGGACTCCAATCAACTTCCGGTCACCAACATACATAACTCAATACTACCGAAACGTCACCGAACATTAAGTGTGCAGACCCTGCGGGTTCGAGAACTATGTAGACATGACCGAGACACCTCTACGGTCAATAACCAATAGCAGGACCTGGATGCCCATATTGGTTCCTACTGATGGAAATATGCCCTATAGGCAATAATAAAGTTGTTATTATTTTATATTTCCTTGTTCATGATAAAGGTTTATTATTCATGCTAGAATTGTATTGACCGGAAACTTAAATACATGTGTGAATACATAAACAAATACCGTGTCCCTAGTGAGCCTCTACTAGACTAGCTCGTTGATCAAAGATGGTTAAGGTTTCCTAACCATAGACATGAGTTGTCATTTGATAACGGGATCACATCATTAGGAGAATGATGTGATGGACAAGACCCATCCGTTAGCTTAGCATATGATCGTTCTGTTTATTGCTACTGCTTTCTTGAATGTCAAATACATGTTCCTCAGACCATGAGATCATGCAACTCCCGGATATCGGAGGAATACCTTGTGTGCTATCAAACGTCACAACGTAACTGGGTGATCATAAAGATGCTGTACAGGTATCTTCGAAGGTGTCCGTTGAGTTGGCATGGATCGAGACTAGGATTTGTCACTCCGTGTTTCGAAGAGGTATCTCTGGGCCCTCTCGGTAATGCACATCATAAGAAGCTTGCAAGCAAAGTGACTAAGGAGTTAGTTACGAGATGATGTATTACGGAACGAGTAAAGAGACTTGCCGGTAACGAGATTGAACTAGGTATGGAGATACCGATGATGGAATCTCGGGCAAGTAACATACCGATGGACAAAGGGAATTACGTATGTTGTCATTGCGGTTCGACCGATAAGATCTTCGTGGAATATGTAGGAACCAATATGAGCATCCAGGTTCCGCTATTGGTTATTGACCGGAGAGGCGTCTCAGTCATGTCTACATCATTCCCGAACCCGTAGGGTCCGCACGCTTAACGTTCGTTGACGATATAGTGTTATATGAGTTATGTGAATTGGTAACCGAATATTGTTCGGAGTCCCGGATGAGATCCCGGACGTCACGAGGAGTCTCGGAATGGCCGAGAGGTAAAGATTTATATATGGGAAGTCATATTTTGGGTTCCGGAAAAGGGTGCAGTTTTTTTCGGTATTGTACCGGGAAGCTTCCAGAAGGTTCCGGAGGATTCCGGAGGGGTCCGGAAGTCCACAAGTGGGTCCACCACGTCCCAAGGGCTGGCATGGGCTAAGGGGAGGCGCCCTGGCCTTATTGGGCCAGGCGCACCAAGTCCTTAAAAGCCCACGCAGCTAGGGAAGGAAAAAAGGAGAGTCCTAGTAGGAATAGGATTGGACTTTGGAGTCCAAGTCTACGTGTGTACTATTCACGTGGTACTGTTCACGTGATACTATTCACATGGTACTGTTCACGTGGCACTATTCACGTGGCACTATTCCTTCTACTCCAAGCCCCTACACATATATAAATAGAGGAGAGGGGGCGCCCCAAACAAGCCACAACATTGTCTTAGCCGTGTGCGGCGCCCCCCTCCACAGTTCCGTCCCTCGGTCATATTTTCGCAGTGCTTGGGCGAAGCCCTGCGGAGATAGCATCACCATCACCGTCACCACGCCGTCGTGCTACCGGAACTCATCCACTACCTCGCCGTCTTGCTGGATCAAGAAGTCGAGGACGTCACCGAGCTGAACGTGTGCTGAACGCGGAGGTGCCGTACGTTCGGTACTCGGTCGGTTGGATCGTGAAGTTGTTCGACGACATCAACCATGTTGTTCTAACGCTTTTGCTTACGGTCTACGAGGGTACGTAGACACACTCCCCCTCTCGTAGCTATGCATCTCCATGGATAGATCTTGCGTGTGCATAGAATTTTTTTGTTTTCCATGCAACGTTCCCCAACAGTGGCATCATGAGCCAGGTCTATGCGTAGATGATATGCACGAGTAGAAGACAAAGAGTTGTGGGCGGTGATCGTCATACTGCTTACTACCAACGTCTTATTTTGATTCGGCGGTATTGTAAGATGAAGCGGCCCGGACCAACCTTACATGTCCACGTACATGAGACCGGTTCCACCGACAGACATGCAACTTGTTTTGCATAAAGGTGGCTGGCGGGTGTCTGTTTCTCCTACTTTAGTTGAATCAAATTTGACCGCGGCCGGTCCTTGTTGAAGGTTAAAACAACAAACTTGACAAATCACCGTTGTGGTTTTGTGCCGTAGGTAAGAACGGTTCTTGCTAGAAGCCCGTAGCAGCCACGTAAAACTTGCAACAACAAAGTAGAGGACGTCTAACTTGTTTTTGCAGGGTATGCTGTGATGTGATATGGTCAAGACATGATGTGATATACGTTATTGTATGAGATGATCATGTTTTGTAATTTATCGGCAACCGGCAGGAGCCTTATGGTTGTCTCTTTATTGTATGAAATGCAAGCGCCATGTAATTGCTTTACTTTATCGCTATGCGTTAGCAATAGTTGTAGAAGCAATAGTTGGTGAGACGACCACGACGCAACGATGGAGATCAAGGTGTCGAGCCGGTGACGATGGAGATCATGACGATGCTTTGGAGATGGAGATCAAAAGCACAAGATGATGATGGCCATATCATGTCACATATTTTGATTGCATGTGATGTTTATCCTTTATGCATCTTATTTTGCTTAGAACGGCGGTAGCATTATAAGATGATCCCTTCGCTAAATTTCAAGATAAAAGTGTTCTCCCCGAGTATGCACCATTGCTAAACTTCGTCGTTTCGAAGCACCTCGTGATGATCGGGTGTGATAGATTCTACGTTCACATACAACGGGTGTAAGCCAGTTTTACACAAGCAGAATACTTGGGTTAAACTTGACGAGCCTAGCATGTACAGACATGGTCTCGGAACACTGGAGACCGAAAGGTCGAACATGAGTCATATAGTAGATATGATCAACATGGAGATGTTCACCATTGATGACTATCCCATCTCACGTGATGATCGGACATGGGCTACTTGATTTGGATCATGTATCACTTAGTTTACTTGAGGGATGTTAATTTAAGTGGGAGTTCATTAGTAATTTGATTAATTGAACTTAATTTATCATGAACTTAGTCTTGATGGTTTCTTTGCATATCTGTGTTGTAGATAAATGGCCCGTGCTACTGTTCCGTTGAATTTTAATGCGTTCCTAGAGAAAGCTAAGTTGAAAGATGATGGTAGCAACTACACGGACTGGGTCCGTAACTTGAGGATTATCCTCATTGCTGCACAGAACAATTATGTCCTTGATGCACCGCTAGGTGATGGACCTGCTGCAGGAGCTGCTGCAGACGTTGTGAACGCCTGGCAGGCTCGATCTGATGACTACTCGATAGTTCAGTGTGCCATGCTCTACGGCTTAGAACCGGGACTGCAAAAGCGTGTTGAACGCCACAGAGCATATGAGATGTTCCAAGAGCTGAAATTGATATTTCAAGCTAATGCCCGGGTTGAGAGATATGAAGTCTCCAACAAGTTCTTTAGCTGTAAGATGGAGGAGAACAGTTCTGTCAGTGAACACATACTCAGAATGTCTGGGTACCACAACCACTTGACTCAGCTGGGAATTGATCTTCCGGTTGAGAGTGTTATTGACAGAGTTCTTCAGTCACTGCCACCAAGCTATAAAGGCTTCGTGATGAACTATAATATGCAAGGGATGGAGAAGACAATTCCCGAGCTCTTCGCGATGCTGAAATCAGCGGAGGTAGAAATCAAGAAGGAGCATCAAGTGTTGATGGTTAACAAAACCACTAGTTTCAAGAAAAAGGGCAAGGGAAAGAAGGGGAACTTCAAGAAGAACGGCAAGCAAGTTGCCGCTCCCATGAAGAAACCCAAAGCTGGACCTAGGCCTGAAACAGAGTGCTTCTACTGCAAAGGGACTGGTCACTGGAAGCGGAACTGCCCCAAGTATTTGGCGGATAAAAAGGATGGCAAAGTGAGCAAAGGTATATTTGATATACATGTTATTGATGTGTTCCTCACTAATGCTCGCAGTAGCGCCTGGGTATTTGATACTGGTTCGGTTGCTCATATTTGTAACTCGAAACAGGAGCTACGGAATAAGCGAAGATTGGCTAAGGACGAGGTGACGATGCGCGTCGGGAATGGTTCCAAGGTTGATGTGATCGCCGTCGGCACGCTACCTCTACATCTACCTTCGGGATTAGTTTTAGACCTCAATAATTGTTATTTGGTGCCAGCGTTGAGCATGAACATTATATCTGGATCTTGTTTATTGTGAGACGGTTATTCATTTAAGTTAGAGAATAATGGTTGTTCTATTTATATGAGTAACATCTTTTATGGTCACGCACCTTTTGTGAATGGTCTATTCTTGTTGAATCTCGATCGTAGTGATACACATATTCATAATATTGAGGCCAAAAGATGCAAAGTTGATAATGATAGTGCAACATACTTGTGGCACTGCCGTTTAGGTCATATTGGTGTAAAGCGCATGAAGAAACTCCATGCGGATGGACTTTTGGAATCTCTTGATTATGAATCATTTGATACTTGCGAAACATGCCTCATGGGCAAGATGACTAAAACTCCGTTCTCCGGAACAATGGAGCGAGCTACTGATTTGTTGGAAATAATACATACCGATGTATGCGGTCCGATGAATGTTGAAGCACACGGCGGGTATCGTTATTTTCTTACCTTCACAGATGATTTGAGTAGATATGGGTATATCTACTTGATGAAACACAAGTCTGAAACATTTGAAAAGTTCAAAGAATTTCAGAGTGAAGTAGAGAATCATCGTAACAAGAAAATAAAGTTTCTACGACCTGATCGCGGAGGCGAATATTTGAGTTACGAGTTTGGCCTTCATTTAAGAAAATGTGGAATTGTTTCACAACTCACGCCACCTGAAACACCACAGCGTAATGGTGTGTCCGAACGTCGTAACCGTACTTTATTGGATATGGTGCGTTCTATGATGTCTCTTACCGATTTGCCACTATCGTTTTGGGGTTATGCATTAGAGACAGCTGCATTCACGTTAAATAGGGCACCGTCTAAATCCGTTGAGACGACACCGTATGAACTATGGTTTGGCAAGAAACCTAAGCTGTCGTTTCTTAAAGTTTGGGGATGCGATGCTTATGTGAAAAAGCTTCAACCTGATAAGCTCGAACCCAAAGCAGAGAAGTGCGTCTTCATAGGATACCCTAAAGAAACAATTGGGTACACCTTCTACCACAGATCCGAAGGCAAGGTCTTTGTTGCCAAGAATGGGTCCTTTCTAGAGAAGGAGTTTCTCTCGAAAGAAGTGAGTGGGAGGAAAGTAGAACTTGATGAGGTAAGTGTACCTTCTCTCGAATTGGAAAGTAGCTCATCAGAGAAAACCATTCCCGTGATGCCTACACCAATAAGAGAGGAAGATAATGATAAAGATCATGAAACTTCAGATCAAGTTACTACTGAACTTCGTAGGTCGACCAGAGTACGTTCTGCACCAGAGTGGTACGGTAATCCTGTTCTGGAAGTTATGTTGTTAGACAACAGCGAACCTACGAACTATGAAGAAGCTATGATAAGCCCGGATTCTGACAAATGGCTTGAGGCCATGAAATCTGAGATAGGATCCATGTATGAGAACAAAGTGTGGACTTTGGTGGACTTGCCCGATGATCGGCAAGCCATTGAGAATAAATGGATTTTTAAGAGGAAGATAGATGCTGATGGTAATATCACTGTCTACAAAGCTCGACTTGTCGCGAAAGGTTTTCGACAAGTTCAAGGGGTTGACTACGATGAGACTTTCTCACCCGTAGCGATGCTTAAGTCTGCCCGAATCATGTTAGCAATTTCCGCATTTTATGATTATGAAATCTGGCAAACTGATGTCAAAACTGCATTCCTTAATGGTTTTCTCAAAGAAGAGTTGTATATGATGCAACCAGAAGGTTTTGTCGATCCTAAGGGTGCTAACAAAGTGTGCAAGCTCCAGCGATACATCTATGGACTGGTGCAAGCATCTCGGAGTTGGAATATACGCTTTGATGAGGTGATCAAAGCATATGGTTTTGTACAGACTTACGGTGAAGCCTGTATTTACAAGAAAGTGAGTGGGAGCTCTGTAGCATTTCTAATATTATATGTGGATGACATATTGTTGATTGGAAATGATATAGAATTTCTGGATGGCATAAAGGGGTACTTGAATAAGAATTTTTCAATGAAAGGCCTCGGTGAAGCTGCTTATATATTGGGCATCAAGATCTATAGAGATAGATCAAGACGCTTGATAAGACTTTCAATGAGTACATACCTTGACAAGATTTTGAAGGAGTTCAAAATGGATCAGTCAAAGGAGTTCTTGCCTGTATTGTAAGGTGTAAAGTTGAGTAAGACTCAAAGCTCGACCACGGCAGAAGATAGAGAGAGAATGAAAGGCATTCCCTATGCCTCAGCCATAGGTTCTATAATGTATGCCATGCTGTGTACCACACCTAATGTGTGCCTTGCCACGTGTCTGGCAAAGGGGGTACAAGAGTGATCCAGGAGTGGATCACTGGACAGCGGTCAAAATTATCCTTAGTAACTAAAGGACTTAGGAAATGTTTCTCAATTATGGAGGTGATAAAGAGTTCGTCGTAAAGGGTTACGTCGATGCAAGCTTTGACACCAATCTGGATATCTCTGAGTAGCAAACCGGATACGTATAATGGAGCACTCATTTGGAATAGCTCCAAGTAAAGCATGATAGCAGCATCTACAGTATGATATAAGGATTTGCAAAGCACACATGGGTCTGAATATTGTAGACCCATTGACTAAAATTCTCTCTCACGAGCAAAACATGATCACACCTTAGAACTCTTTGAGTGTTAATCACATGGTGATGTGAACTAGATTATTGACTCTAGTGAACTCTTGGGTGTTAATCACATGGCGATGTGAACTAGATTATTGACTCTAGTGCAAGTGGGAGACTGATGGAAATATGCCCTAGAGGCAATAATAAAGTTGTTATTATTTTATATTTCCTTGTTCATGATAAAGGTTTATTATTCATGCTAGAATTGTATTGACCGGAAACTTAAATACATGTGTGAATACATAAACAAATACCGTGTCCCTCGTGAGCCTCTACTAGACTAGCTCGTTGATCAAAGATGGTTAAGGTTTCCTAACCATAGACATGAGTTGTCATTTGATAACGGGATCACATCATTAGGAGAATGATGTGATGGACAAGACCCATCCGTTAGCTTAGCATATGATCGTTCTGTTTATTGCTACTGCTTTCTTGAATGTCAAATACATGTTCCTCAGACCATGAGATCATGGAACTCCCGGATATTGGAGGAATACCTTGTGTGCTATCAAACGTCACAACGTAACTGGGTGATCATAAAGATGCTCTACAGGTATCTCCGAAGGTGTCCGTTGAGTTGGCATGGATCGAGACTGGGATTTGTCACTCCGTGTTTCGGAGAGGTATCTCTGGGCCCTCTCGGTAATGCACATCATAAGAAGCTTGCAAGCAAAGTGACTAAGGAGTTAGTTACGAGATGATGTATTATGGAACGAGTAAAGAGACTTGCCGGTAACGAGATTGAACTAGGTATGGAGATACCGACGATCGAATCTCGGGCAAGTAACATACCGATGGACAAAGGGAATTACGTATGTTGTCATTGCGGTTCGACCGATAAGATCTTCGTGGAATATGTAGGAACCAATATGAGCATCCAGGTTCCGCTATTGGTTATTGACCGGAGAGGCATCTCAGTCATGTCTACATCATTCCCGAACCCGTAGGGTCCGCACGCTTAACGTTCGTTGACGATATAGTGTTATATGAGTTATGTGAATTGGTAACCGAATATTGTTCGGAGTCCCGGATGAGATCCCGGACGTCACGAGGAGTCTCGGAATGGCCGAGAGGTAAAGATTTATATATGGGAAGTCATATTTTGGGTTCCGAAAAAGGGTGCAGTTTTTTTCGGTATTGTACCGGGAAGCTTCCAGAAGGTTCCGGAGGATTCCGGAGGGGTCCGGAAGTCCACAAGTGGGTCCACCACGTCCCAAGGGCTGACATGGGCTAAGGGGAGGCGCCCTAGCCTTATTGGGCTAGGCGCACCAAGTCCTCAAAAGCCCACGCAGCTAGGGAAGGAAAAAAGGAGAGTCCTAGTAGCAATAGGATTGGACTTTGGAGTCCAAGTCCACGTGTGTACTATTCACATGGTACTGTTCACGTGATACTATTCACGTGTTGCTGTTCACGTGGCACTATTCCTTCTACTCCAAGCCCCTACACATATATAAATAGAGGAGAGGGGGCGCCCCAAACAAGCCAGAACATTGTCTTAGCCGTGTGCGGCGCCCCCCTCCACAGTTCCGTCCCTCGGTCATATTTTCGCAGTGCTTGGGCGAAGCCTTGCGGAGATAGCATCACCATCACCGTCACCACGCCGTCGTGCTGCCGGAACTCATCCACTACCTCGCCGTCTTGCTGGATCAAGAAGTCGAGGATGTCACCGAGCTGAACGTGTGCTGAACGCGGAGGTGCCGTACGTTCGGTACTCGGTCGGTTGGATCGTGAAGTTGTTCGACGACATCAACCGCGTTGTTCTAACGCTTTCGCTTACGGTCTACGAGGGTATGTAGACACACTCCCCCTCTCGTAGCTATGCATCTCCATGGATAGATCTTGCGTGTGCATAGAAATTTTTTGTTTTCCATGCAACGTTCTCCAACACCTACATATTCTACGAAGATCTTTATCGGTTGAACCTCTATGTCAAGGATTCAGTTAATCCCGTATGCAGTTCCCTTTGTTCTTCAGTATGTTACTTGCCCGAGATTCGATCGTCGGTATCTCTATACCTAGTTCAATCTCGTTACCGGCAAGTCTCTTTACTCGTTCCGTAACACAAGATCCCGTGGCTAACTATTTAGTCACTTTGCTTGCAAGGCTCATTGTGATGTTGTATTACCGAGTGGGCCCCAAGATACCTCTCCGTCACACGGAGTAACAAATCCCAGTCTTGATCCATGCTAACTCAACAGACACCCTCGGAGATACCTGTAGAGCACCTTTATAGTCACCCAGATACGTTGCGACGTTTGATACACACAAGGTACTCCTCCGGTGTCAGTGAGTTGCATGATCTCATGGTCATAGGAACAGATACTTGACATGCAGAAAACAATAGCAATAAACTGACACGATCATATGCTACGTTCATAGTTTGGATCTTGTCCATCACATCATTCTCCTAATGATGTGATCCCATTATCAAATGACATCTCATGTCTATGGCTAGGAAACCTTGACCATTTTTGATCAAGGAGCTAGTCTATTAGAGGCATACTAGGGACACAGTGTTATCTATGTACTCACACATGTATTTGAGTTTCCAATCAATACAATTATAGCATGGATAATAAACGATTATCATGAACAAGGAAGTATGATAATAACTAAATTATTATTGCCTCTGGGGCATATTTCCAACAGTCTCCCACTTGCACTAGAGTCAATAATCTAGCTCACATCACCATGTGATTAACATTGTAATGAATCTAACACCCAATGAGTTCTGGGGTTCGATCATGTTTTGCATGTGAGAGAGGTTTTAGTCAACGGTCTGCAACATTCAGATCCGTGTGTTCTTTGCAAATCTATATGTCATACTGGAGATGCTACCACGCTCCACTTGGAGCTTTTCCAAATGACTGCTCCACTATACGTATCCGGACTGCTACTCAGAGTCGTTCGGATTGGTGTCAAAGCTTGCATC
Source organism: Elymus sibiricus (assembly GCA_039707655.1). NCBI lineage: Eukaryota > Viridiplantae > Streptophyta > Magnoliopsida > Poales > Poaceae > Elymus > Elymus sibiricus. Next base: position 363,345,096 of record CM077663.1, on the reverse strand, counting down.
GACGTAACCCTTTACGACGAACTCTTTATCACCTCCATAATCGAGAAACATTTCCTTAGTCCTCTAGTTACTAAGGATAATTTTGACTGCTATCCAGTGATCCACTCCTGGACCACTCTTGTACCCCTTGACAGACTCATGGCAAGGCACACACCAGGTGCGGTACACAGCATGGCATACTATATAGAGCCTATGGATAAGGCACAGGGGACGACCTTCGTCCTCTCTCTTTCTTCTGCCGTGGTCGAGCTTTGAGTCTCACTCAACTCCACACCTTACAAATCAGGCAAGAACTCTTTCTTTGACTGATCCATTTTGAACTCTTTCAAAATCTTGTCAAGGTATGTACTCATTGAAAGTCTTATCAGACGTCTTGATCTATCTCTATAGATCCTGATGCCCAATCACTACTAGAAAAAGGGCTGTTAGTGGCGCACCTGTTTTTGCTATTAATGGCGCACTACAGGTGCGCCACTATTAACACGCCACTAGTAACAAATAGTAATGGCGCACCTCTGGTGCGCCACTAGTATCCCAGATAATAGTGGCGCACCACACAGTGCGCCATTACTATGTCCACCAGTGCGCCATTACTATGCCTCCCAGGGGGCCATATTTACCTTGTGCTCTGGGTTACTAATGGCGCACTTCTAGATAATGCGCCACTGGTGTGTTTATTGCAGTGCGCCACTAAAGTGCAATATGGTGCGCCACTACTATGAATATTAGGATTTTTTTTTCTTTTCTGATATTTGCACAGGTTACAAAATACATTACTGCACAGAATATAGACAGCACAACATATAAACAGCAGATTTATCGAATACAATAGAAGATTAGTCTCCAAATACAATTCATCATATTAGTCTCCGAATTCAAAATACCGAACAAAGTTAGAACATTACAAGTCTCGAGACCGCGAGTAGCGAGTTTGTCTTCACATTACAAAGTAGCAGCAGCATCACAAGTAGTACAGTAGAGAAAGGAGAGGAAGTACCCTAGCAATTTATGAAAGTGTCCAGTACACTAAACTCCAACTCCAGTACCAGAGGAAATGGGCAGTAGAGGGGCAGCCTACAACAGATGCAGCTCCAGCTCCTTGACGTGCAGATGCAGCTCTATCTCCCTGGAACCAACAAACAAAATTGAGGAAACAACAAACAGCAAGAACTAATCATCGCTTTGCGGAACTAATCATAGCAAGAACATAGCAAGAACTAATCATCGCTAGTATTAATTGTGCTTTCTGAGATGATGCTTATGTAAAATATCAATGAGTATTCCCACTGGTTCATCGCTTTGCGGATCTAACCCACAAGTTTTGGCATGGTAAGAACTTCAAGGGTCAAGTTAGTAGGAGTACACATGAGCTCCTTCAAGCAGTGTGAGGGCCAGCGAGAAGAGGTTCCAGATTGGTGGTAATATCTAGCTCAAACGAAAAAACAGATTACAATGCTTGTTATATAACAGTTTCATGAATCTGGGTTAACATGCTTCTGTCGTGCTTCTGAGATGGTGCCCGTATTCCACATATTTGTGATGTGTAAACAGCACAAATCTTTCAAAACTCTAAAAATGCAATATTCGATTCATTTTGATTTTGTACCAGAAACCTAAATTGTGCATTATTGGCCCCAATAATGCAATTCAACACTAGAGATATATTGAAAATTAAAACCTTTCTGCCATGCATCAATTTCATTATCATATGAGCTACATGAAACATTTGAATTCTCAGGAGCAAGCTTAACATTCCATTCCACCAGTGGCAAACGGAAATTTGACCTCTTTCTAAAATCCTCCAGCATTAACCCAAAAACACAGGCAGTCATACACAGAAACTGATCAGAGATACAAGGATAAAATCCAAGGACACTCATAGGATAAGATTTGATAGCAGAAACTAGCACTTGATAACAACAGAACCCACTAGCTGCCTTAAGCATCTCATCAAAAAAATAACAGGAGGGGATCCCTAACTACAAGCATGCTGATAACTAAAATCAAGCAGAAAATTAACTATACTACACATACCTGAAGCCTCACCGAGTGCACCTCCAAGAAAGCAGAGAAAACCCTAACACTCACACCACCTCAAAATCAAAATCCCTACAAAAGATCTCCCATGAAAGAACAGAGTAACAAATTCAGTTTCACAGATCAACACATAATCACTAGACAAACACGAATCTAAACTGAACAATTAATAGGTTGCAAGAATATATAAAATCTGAACATTACACAATTCTGAACAGTACACTTCTCAAATTCATAGAAATTTGAGAGAGAGAGAGGGAGACAACAAGGATTCAGATTCAGAGAAGTGCAGCAGGAGGGAAGTGGAGAGGAGGAGCAGCAGCAGTTTTGAGGTTTCAGAGAAGAGCAGCAGCAAGACGTTGAGAGGAGGAGCAGCAGGAGTAAAGCAAGAGGGAGGAGCAGCAACAAGGCGAGGGAAGAAACACGGCCGGCAGAGGGCGAGCGCGGCCGTGGGCGGCAACACGCAAGTGCGTGTGTGCGCGGGCGCGGCCGACTGCAGCGACAGCGCAGCGGCGAGGCAACGCAGGAGCTCGGCGACGGCGGCTACGGCAACGAACCCGACGGGGGAAGGGGGAAATCGGTCGAGGGCCTCACCGAGGTGCTCGACGACGAGGTGGACGAGGGCGGCCGAGGTTGTGGAAGACGGCGATGGCGACGATACGATGCAACTCCGGTCGATTGAGACCCCGTAGATGAAGAAGCAGTCGACGGCGGTCCTCCTGGACGTCTCCGTGCGGCGCGGGGTGACTGGTGGCGGCGCAGTGGGTCGGGGCGAGGCGGAGGTTGCGGCGCGCGCGGGCGAGGGCGAGGTTGGTGTCGGCCCTGCGGCGCTGCTCCGGCGAGAGCGGGGTGGGGTCGGAGGGGGAGGAAGGGGAGGATGGGGAGAGGGAGGCGGCGGGGGCGCGGATTGGGAGCGGACGCGTCCCACGGGCGAGGACGACGGCGCACGTAGGGGCGGCGGCGCAGTGGGTCGGGGCGGCGGCGCAGTGGGTCGGGGCTGAGAGAGAGATGTGAGATTGGGGATCGGGGATTGGGGATTTTAGTGGGGGGAGGGTTAGCAATGGCGCACCTTCTCCTGGTGCGCCATAAGTACCTTGATAGCAATGGCGCACCTGCTAGCGGTGCGCCATTAGTAACTTTTTTTTTTGGATTTTTAGTTGCAAAACATTTGTGAATTGGTAAAACATTTATGAATATGAAAAAATATCATCAAATTTGAAAAAATATTCATGAATTCAAAATGTGCCCATGAAATTTTAAAATATTCATGAGTTCAAAAAATATTAACAAATTCAATACTTTTTGTGAGTTAGAAATTCAATAACAGAATAAACCTAATTAAATAAAAATTGGTATACTAATGGCACACCTCCTAGGGGTGCGCCATAAGTACCTTGATAGCAATGGCGCACCAGCTAGGGGTGCGCCATTAGTAACTTTTTTTTAGTAGTTTTGAAAAAAAAATGAAAAAAAAATTGTTAGTAGTGGCGCACCGGGGTGTGGTGCGCCATTACTAGTTTTGAAAAAAAAAATTGAAAAAAAAATTGTTAGTAGTGGCGCACCGGGGTGTGGTGCGCCATTACTAGTTAAAACTAGTAATGGCGCACCACACCCCGGTGCGCCACTGGTAAGTCTGGGGAGGGGGGGTGTGCACAGGACAAACTTAGCAGTGGCGCACCACACACCAGGTGCGCCATTAGTAATATGGACATTAATGGCCCACCCATATCTGGTGCGCCACTGCTATATAGCAGTGGCGCACCACATACATGGTGCGCCATTAATGTCCATATTAGCTATAGCCGTTTTTCTAGTAGTGAATATTTAAGTAGCTTCATTCCAGGTCTTCCTTTGAAAAACTCCTTTTAAACAACCCTTTATGCTTTCCAGAAATTCTACATTATTTCCGATCAACAATATGTCATCCACATATACTTATCAGAAATTCTATAGTGCTCCCACTCACTTTCTTGTAAATACAAGTTTCTCATAAACTTTGTATAAACCCAAAAACTTTGATCACCACATCAAAGTGTATATTCCAACTCTGAGATGCTCGCTCCAGCCCATAGAAGGATTGCTAGAGCTTGGACACCTTTTAGCATCCTTAGGACTGACAAAACCTTCCGGTTATATCACATACAACCTTTCCTCAAGGAAACCATTGAGGAACCGATGTTTTGACATCCATCTGCCAGATTTCATAATCGAAAAATGCAGCAACTGCTAACATAATTCCAACAGACTTTAGCATCGCTACGGGTGAGAAAGTCACATCGTAGTCAACTCCTTGAATTTGTCGGAAACTTCTTTTGCGACAAGTCGAGCTTTATAAATGGTGACATTTACCATCAGCGTATGTCTTCTTCTTAAAGGTCCATTTGTACTCAACGTCCTGCCGTTCAACGGACAAGTCTACCAAAGTCCATACTTGGTTTTCATACATGGATTCTTTCTCGGATTTCATGGCTCCTAGCCATTTGTTGGAATCCGGGCCCACCATCGCTTCTTCATAGTCCGTAGGCTCATCATTGTCTAACAACATGATTTCCAAGACAGGATTGCCGTACCACTCAGGGCAGTACGCGTCCTTGTCGACCTACGAGATTCGGTAGTAACTTGATCCGAAGTTTCATGATCATCATCATTAGCTTCCTCTTCAATTTGGTGTAGGCGCCGCAGAAACATCTTTCTGCGCCGTGCTACCATCCAACTGAAGTTACGGTTCAATAACCTCATCAAGTTCTACTTTTCCTCCCACTCAATTCTTTCAAGAGAAACTCTTTCTCGAGAAAGGACCCATTTTTTAGCAACAAACACTTTGCCCTTGGATCTGAGATAGAAGGTATACCCAATTGTTTCCTTAGGGTATCCTTTGAAGATGCACCTTTCCGCTTTGGGTTCGAGCTTATTAGCCATAAGCGTCGCATTCCCAAACTCTGAGAAATGACAGCTTAGGTTTCTGCCAAACCAAAATTCATACGGTGTCATCTCAACGGACTTAGATGGTGCCCTATTTTAAAGTGAATGTAGTTGTCTCTAATGCATAACCCCAAAACGATAGTGGCAAAACGATAAGAGACATCATAGTACGCACCATATCCAATAGAGCACGACTACGACATTCGGACACACCATCATACTATGGTGTTCCAGGTGGCATGAGTTGTGAAACAATTTCCACATTGTCTTAAGTTGTATACCAAACTCGTAACTCAGATATTTACCTCCATGATCATATCGTAGACATTTTATCTTCTTGTCACGATGACCTCAAAACTTCACTCTAAATTTATTTGAACTTTTCAAACGTTTCAGACATGTGTTTCATTAAGTAAATATACCCATATCTACTCGAATCATCAGTGAAGGTTAGAAAATAACGATATCCACCGCACGCTATAACACTCATTGGACCGCATACATCAGCATGTATCATTTCCAATAAGTCACTTGCCCGCTCCATCATACCGGAATACGGGGCTTTATTCATCTTGCCCAAGAGGCATGGTCCGCATGTCTCAACCGATTCGAAATCGAGTGAGTCAAAAGATCCATCAGCATGGAGTTTCTTCATGCGCTTTACACCAATATGACCTTGGCGGCAGTGCCACAAGTATGTGGTACTATCATTATTAACTTTGAATCTTTTGGCATCAATATTATGAACATGTGTATTACTACGATCGAGATTCAATAAACCATTCACATTGGGTGCATGACCATTGAAGGTATTATTCATGTAAACAGAATAACCATTATTCTCTAACTTAAATGAATAACCGTATTGCAACAAAAACGATCTAATCACGTTCATGCTCAATGCAAACACCAAATAACATTTATTTAGGTTCATCACTAATCCCGAAGGTAGAGAGAGCGTGCGATGGTGATCACATCAACCTTGGAAACACTTCCAACACACATCGTCACCTCGCCCTTAGCTAGTCTCCGTTTATTCCGTAGATTTTATTTCGAGTTACCAACATTTAGCAACTGAACCGGTATCTAATACCCAGGTGCTACTAGGAGTATTCGTAAGGTACACATGAATAAAACGTATATCAAATATACTTCTGTTGACGTTGCCAGTCTTCTTATCTACCAAGTATCTAGGGCAGTTCCGTTTCAGTGACCGTTCTCCTCGTAATAGAAGCACTCAATCTCAGGTTTGGGTTCAACCTTGGGTTTCTTCACTGGAGCGGCAACTGGCTTGCCATTCTTGAAGTTTTCCCTTCTTGCCCTTGCCCTTCTTGAAACTAGTGGTTTTACTAACCATCAACACTTGATGCTCCTTCTTGATTTCTACCTTCGCGGTGTCAAACATCGCGAATAGCTCAGGGATCATCTTCTCCATCCCTGGCATGTTATAGTTCTTCACGAAGCTCCAGTAGCTTGGTGGCGGTGACTTGGAGAACTATGTCAATCACTATCTTATCTGGAAGATCAACTCCCACTTGATTTAAGCGATTGTAGCACCCAGACAATCTGAGCACATGCTCACCCATTGAGCTATTCTCCTTTATCTTGCAGGCAAAGAATCTTGTTGGAGGTCTCATTCCTGTCAACACGGGCGTGAGCCTGAAATCTCAATTTCAGCTCTTGGAACATCTTATATGCTCCGTGACGTTCAAAACGTCTTTGGTGCCTCAATTCTGAGCGGTAATGCATGACGCACGGAACTATCAAGTAGTCATCAGAACGCGTCTGTCAAATGTTCACAACATCCACATACGACGCTAGAGGGGGTGGTGCACCGAGCGGTGCATCATGGACATAAGCCTTCTGTGCAGCAACGAGGACAATCCTCAGTTTACGGACCCAGTCTGCATAATTGCTACTACCATCTTTCAACTTACTTTTTCTCTAGGAACGTATCAAAATTCAGGGGAGCTACAGCGCGAGCTATTGATCTACAACATAATTTGCAAAGTCACTTTGACTATGTTCATGATAATGAGTTTAATTAATCATATTACTTAAGAACTACCACTCAAATCAACATCCCTCAGGTTGTCTAAGTGTGACATGATCCAAATCCACCAACCCAAGTCCGATCATCACGTGAGATGAGGTGGTTTCAATGGTGAACATATCCATGTTGATCATATCTACTATATGACTCATGTTCGACCTTTCGGTCTCTTGTGTTCCGAGGCCATGTCTGTACATGATAGGCTCGTCAAGTTTAACCCAAGTGTTCCGCATGTGCAACACTGGCTTGCACCCGTTGTATGTGAACGTAGAGTCTATCGCACCCGATCATCATGTGGTGCCTCGAAAGGACGAACTTTCGCAACGGTGCACACTCGGGGAGAACACAATTTTATCTTGAAATTTTAGTGAGGGATCACCTTATAATGCTACCATCATCCTAAGCAAAACAAGGTGCATAAAAGGATTTACATCACATGCAAATCATAAGTGACATGATATGGCCATGAACATGGTGGGCTTGGGGGCTACGTCGAGCATTACCCCGAGTCGGAGTATCATGAGCTGGAGGATTATGAGCCGCCGAACCGCGCTGCCGTCTTCATGGCGGGTTCAGCGCCGGCCCCGAGCAGCACGGCCGCCGGTGTGACCGGGTCTGGGGCTGGCAGGCCGCCGGCTCAGGTTCTTCTGGATCTGATGAACGAGCTTACAACCCTGATGGAAACTGAGGTCACTACTGCAAACCAAGTGGCCCGTAATGCGGAGATCACGAGGTTGAAGAACCAGATGGCCGGAGTCCAACATGAAATCAATGCGTTGAAGGTTCAGATGGATGCTGAGGCGGAGCGTCTTAGGGCTGATGCTTTCCGCCTTGAGTTAGAGCAGCAGTCGGCAGCTGCGATTCATCGTATGAGGCATCAATCCCGCTTGCCGGATCAGTATGAAGCCAGAAATCTTTTCAACATGCCAGGGATGGGACGGAATGTGCCTTTGACCGTAACCCGGACGGTGGAAGTACCTGGAAGCCGGGCGGCGGTTCAGCATCAGCAGCCAGACCCGCCCCGACGGAACCAAAACCCGCCACCATCTTTTCCAACACCGCCGGGTCATTATTCTAACCCGACGGAGAACATGGTGGCAGCGGCAACCAGGCTTGGTACAATCCCGATCCCTGATGAGGCGCCCTTCGCAGAGGAAGTGCGGAATGCCATCGTATACCTGCGGACGGCGGTGGCCCAGCAGGAGAAATACACTTATAGCCGGAGTCGCGTGCATTCAACCCCCATCCCCAGCCGGAGCTACAGCCGGCGCTATGAGTCACCGGCGGTTTCTAGCAGTGAACGACATCGGAACCCGCCGCGAGTTGATCGGGCGGCTCTGGATGCTCAGGCGCTTGTGGATCGGGCAAGAGCACGGCGAGAAGCGGCGGCTCTGGCGGCGGTGGCGGCTTATCAGGAACCCACAGTTGCACCTTCCGTCTCAGTAGGAGCAGGAGTACCTCCAGGGCTGTGGGAGTGCCGTGCTTAGCGCCGGCTTTGCGGAATGAACGTCTGCCGAAGGATTTCAAGGGTCCTCGCAAGGTGCCCAATTATACTGCTGACCTGCCTCCAGAGGCTTGGATCGAAAGCTATGAATTAGCCATGGAGATGTTGGATGTCAGTGATGTAGTATGTGCCAAATATTTCATCATGATGCTGGAAGGGCCGGCTCGCACGTGCTTGAAGGGCTTGCCACCCAATACCATTAATTCCTGGGCCGAGTTGAAGGCGAAATTCATCAAAAATTTTAAAGGAACGTGCAAGCAGCCCATGACCATTGTGGATTTGGACCATTGTGTGCAGCGTGAAGACGAGTCGGCTCATCACTAGGTCAGGCGGGTCTCAACCATCATCCACTCTTCTGAACAGATTACAACGGCTCAAGCGGTTTTGATTCTAGAGAAGAATTGTCACTTCACGCCTTTGAAGCAAAAGCTTGGCCGGCTCAAACGCTCATGCCAAGACATGGGGGAGCTCATGGCGGCTCTCACCAAGTATGCTGACTCTGACAACACGAAGGACCCTAGCTCCAATGATGAGAAATCGGCCCAGGGTAAGAAAAATAACAATGGCAAGGGTCAACAGCAAAACGCGGCTAGAAACAGCAACCTGGGCAAGAGGAAGAACCCGGACGGCGGGTCAGAATTGGTGGCGAACATCAGCACCGGGAACAATCGTGCTAAGGGCAACGGGAACTTCAGGCCGCCCTTTAACAAAGGCAAAGCTCCTTTCAACCTTGAAGAGATGCTCAATAAACCTTGTCCAGAGCACAGCCGGCAGGCCATACATGGAGGGATTGCAGTATCATGCGGCAGTTCCGGGATTACAGCCTTCAACAGCATCGCAATAACGGTAATGGTCCGTCGGGCGGCTCAGGCCCGGGCGGTTCAGGAGCCGGCTTTGGCGCCGGCGGCTCAGGATCCGGTTACCAGGGTCAAGGCAATCAAGGGGGTCATCATCAACCTGGTAATGGTGGTCAGCAGCAGAATACCAGTCAGGGTACCAGAGTAACCCGAAGCAGCTCAGCGGGGGTCAGTATCATGTTTTTACAACCAGCCTTGACAAGCGAGACCGGAAGGTGCGCAAGCGGGCGGTTAATGCAGTCATGTCGGCTCTCCCGCAGTATTTGAAGTGGTCTGAGTATGACATAACTTGGAGCAGGGAGGATCACCCGCCGCGTGTTGATAACCCAGGGCAGCTGGCTTTGGTAGTTGCCCCCCAAGTGGGAGGATACGTGTTTACTAAAGTACTTATGGATGGTGGCAGCAGCATCAACATCCTGTACTATGACACTTTCCGCCGGATGAATTTGCTTGACAAGGATCTTAAGCCCTCCTCAACAGTTTTTCACGGTGTGGTACCCGGAAAATCGGCTTATCTGGTGGGAAAGATTTCTTTGGAGGTAGCCTTTGGTGATGAATTCAACTACAGGGTGGAGTCTTTGTGGTTTGAGGTGGTTAAAATCAAGAGCCCATACCACGCTCTGTTTGGACGGCCGGCTTACGCCAAGTTCATGGCTAGGCCTTGCTATGTTTACTTGCAACTCAAGATGCCCGGGTTGAATGGGACAATTACCGTGCATGGTGATAGGAAGACGGCCCTTGAGTGTGAGGAAGGTGATGCAGCTTATGTGGAGTCAAGTTGTGCTGAGGCAGAGCTCAAATTTTATAAAGAAAATGTCGACCCGGAAGATATGACTCCACTGAAGAAGCCTAACACGGAATCTGAGCCGCCCCTCAAGTTTGTGGCGGAAGATACCAAGTTGGTGGATTTTACGCCGGGCGACTCATCACAGCAGTTCACTCTTGGGGCCAATATGGATCCCAAATAGGAAAGCGCGCTCATCGAATTCATCCGTGAGAATCGGGGCATCTTTGCATGGAAACCTTCTGACATGCCGGGTGTACCGAGGGAATTCGATGAGCACCACCTTAATGTGGATCCCAAATTTAAGCCGGTCAAACAATTCCTCTGCTGGTTTAATGAGGAGAGGCGCAAGGCTATTGGGGAAGAGGTGGCCCGGCTCTTAGCAGCAGGGTTCATCATTGAAGTGTTTCACCCGGAGTGGCTTGCTAACCCGGTGTTGGTACTCAAGAAGAATAGCACATGGCGTATGTGTGTGGATTACACGGATCTTAACAAGGCTTGTCCAGTTGACCCGTTTGCTCTCCCCCGTATCGACCAGATTATTGATGCAACGGCGGGTTGCGAGAGTTTATGCTTCCTGGACGCTTATTCAGGTTATCATCAGATCAAGATGGCAGTTAAAGACCAAGAGAAGACGGCTTTCATCATGCCTTTTGGTGCTTTCTGTTATGTGTCTCTGCCTTTTGGGCTCAAGAGTGCCCAGGCGACTTACCAGCGTTGTGTGCAGAACTGTCTTCATGGTCAAATTGGGCGCAATGTTCATGCTTATGTGGATGATATTGTGGTCAAATCAAGGAAGAAGGAGACTCTACTTGACGACTTGAAGGAAACGTTCGATAATTTACGGGTCTACAAGATGATGCTTAACCCGGCCAAGTGTGTCTTCGGAGTTCCTGCAGGCAAGCTCTTGGGATTTCTAGTCTCTGAGCGTGGTATTGAAGCTAATCCGGATAAGATAAAGGCTGTTACTTCCCTGTCTGAGCCGGCATGCATCAATGACGTTCATCGCTTGGCGGGTCGAATCGCTGCGTTAAGCCGGTTCATAAGCCGCCTGGGTGAGAAGGCTATTCCTCTGTATCAGATGATGAAGAAAACAGACAACTTTGTCTGGAGTAAGGCGGCGGGTGAGGTGCTTGAGGCGCTCAAGAAGCAGCTGGTTGAGCCGCCGGTCTTGGCTGCTCCGGCTGAGAAGGAACCTTTGCTCCTCTACGTGGCGGCTAACAACAGGGCCGTCAGTGCCGCGATTGTTGTGGAGCGTAAGGAGGCAGGGAAAGAACACCCGGTTCAGAAGCCGGTTTACTACGTCAGTGAAGTCCTGATCGAATCCAAGCAAAGGTACCCACATTGGCAGAAACTGATATATGGGGTGTTCATGGCAAATCGTAAGTTGAAGCATTACTTCCTGGGACACCAAATCACTGTGGTTAGCTCTGCCCCGTTGGGAGACATAATTCAAAACAGAGAAGCCACTGGCAGGATTGCTAAGTGGGCATTAGAGCTTGGGCCGCTTAATCTGAAATATGTGCCTCGCACGGCTGTCAAGTCTCAAGCCTTGGTGGACTTTATAAACGACCGGACAGAGTGTCAGTCGCCCGAGGAAAAGCCGGATAATACATACTGGACAATTCGCTTTGATGGATCTAGGCAATTGGAAGGGTCAGGGGCTGGAGTTGTTTTAACTTCCCCTAGAGGTGACAAGTTTTGTTATGTGTTAAGGCTGATGTTTCCTTGTACTAATAATGCAGCTGAGTATGAGGCTTTACTTCATGGCCTCCGTGTGGCTAAGGAGATGAACCTGAGCCGGGTTAGATGCTTCGGCGACTCAGACCTCGTGGCTTAGCAAGTTTCAGGCACGTGGGATTCCAAAGACCCACGGATGGCGGCTTATCGTCAGGCGGTGGACCTCATCGCTGGTCATTTCAAAGGTTATCAGGTGGATCATATTGACCGTCGCAAGAACGATGCGGCTGACGCGTTGTCAAGGCTGGGCTCTCAGCGTAAGCCGGTACCACCTAACGTTTTCTTGGATGTGTTGTATCACCCGTCTGTTAAGCTACCTTCAGAGGAGGATCTTGCTATACCTGACCCGGAGGGGCAGCTGCTGGCGGCTCTGCATACTATCCCTGACTGGACGTTGCCTTACCTAGCGTACTTGACTCGCGGCGAGTTGCCCGAGGACGAGACCTTGGCAAGGCAAATCACAAGACGATCTAAGTCCATGACGATCGTCAATGGCGAGTTACATAAGCGCAGCGTTACTGGCGTTTTTCAGCGTTGTGTTTTCTCCTGAAGAGGGTAAGGAAATCTTAAATGAGATTCACGCTGGCGATTGCGGTCATCACGCCGGCTCAAAATCTTTGGTGGCCAAGGCTTTCCGACACGGATTCTTCTGGGTAACGGCTCATAAGGATGCAGAGGACTTGGTTACCAAGTGTGACGGATGTCAGAAGTTTGGGCGACGTGCTCACGTACCGGCTCAGGAGTTGCGCATGATTCCAATTACCTAGCCATTTGCGGTCTGGGGGCTTGATATGGTCGGGCCCTTCAAGAGATCTAAAGACAAGAATACCCACCTTTTGGTGGCGGTGGATAAGTTTACCAAGTGGGTTGAGGCTGAGCCGGTCAGCAAATGTGACGCCGCTACGGCGGTTCAGTTTGTCAAAAAAATGATCTACCATTTTGGCTACCCTCATAGTATTATCACAGATAATGGTACAAACCTATCCAAGGGGGCTATGCAGGCATTCTGTGAAAGCGAGCACATCCGGCTTGACGTCTCTGCTGTTGCCCATCCACAGTCCATTGGTCAGGGAGAGCGTGCTAATCAGGAGATCTTGAGAGGCATCAAGCCCCGGCTTATGGTTCCTCTACTGCGAACGCCGGGTTGTTGGGTAGAAGAGTTACCATCAGTTCTATGGAGCATCAGAACTACCCCCAACAGGTCAACAGGCTATACGCCTTTCTTTATGGTTTACGGTCCAGAAGCTGTCTTGCCAAGTGATATACGTCACGACTTGCCGCGGGTGGCGGCTTACGTTGAGACAGATAATGAGACAGCGCATCAGGACGCGTTAGATGCTTTGGATGAAGAGCGTGATCTGGCGGCGGCTCGATCGGCGATTTATCAACAAGACCTGCGTCGCTATCATAGCCGCAGAGTTAAGACTCGGACGTTTCAGGAAGGCGACTTGGTGTTGCGTCTGATTCAAGATCAGACGGATGCGCACAAGCTATCTCCTCCATGGGAAGGACCTTTTGTGGTCAGCAAGAATCTCAACAATGGGTCATATTATCTCATTGACGTACGAGACGAGTCACATACTTCTGGGCAGGAGACCCACCGGCCGTGGAACATCGCTCATCTGCGGCCTTACTATACTTGAGTCATCGACTCCCATCATTGTACATCATCATTGTATATACCGTTTATATATATATATATATATATATATATATATATATATATATATATATATATATATATATATATATATATAAAATAAAGTTGTCATCCCTGCAAGCCGGGGTCTCTGCCTGTTATACACTTCGGATTGTGCAAGAGTGAACACAACCACAAGGTCATTTGGGGGCTTCTAACCCGCCAGGGTTTAGCTTACACACCCTCTTGATCGGCTCTTCAGCCACCGTAAGGCCGGGTTGTATACCCAAAAAGTTGACTCCGTCAACAAGGTCATTTGGGGGCTTCCAACCCATCGGGTTTAGCTTACACACCCTCTTGATCGGCTCTTCAGCCACCGCAAGTTCGAGTTAAACCTGCCTGTATGCTGCTACTGCTCCGCTAGGTGACCCGCTGAACTCTTACCAGTTAATCTCGCCTAGTGACCCTGAGCTGTTCAAAGTATTTGACAGTCACTCTCACTAGAGACCCTGTACTGGTCAAGGTTAAACCGGCAGCTCTTGTCACGTGAGGGCCGGCTTACGGAAAGCGAGGATAAACTCACCCATCTGATGCATACTCTCCGCTATGTGGCCCGTTCGTACTCTTAAACAGTTACTCTTTTAAAGACCCTGCACTGTTTAAGGTTCAAACGACGGATTTATGTCATGTGAGAAGTAGCTTATGGGCCCTAGGGGTACTCATGCCCTGCTGCGCCTCTTTATGGTTTGTTGTTGCTCTTACCAGTTAATCTCGCCTAGAGACCCTGAGCCGTTCAAAGGAGTTGACAGTCACTCTCACTAGAGACCCTGTACTGTTAAGAGTTCAAACAACAAGTTCATGCCATAAGAGCCGGCATATGAGTTTTGAAAAAAGCAAGGTCATGAAAGATTTAACATCTCCGGGTTGTGCTTTTTCAAGCCGTCCTCACAGCAATACAGAACATATTCTGTCTTGAGCCCAAAATGCAGCGGATTTAAAGTTTTTACATAGTTCCAGTCTCGGCGGCTTAGAAGGCCGGGTTATCAATTTCAGGAGCAAGTGTTCAGCTTGACGGTGGGTCATCCTACGTCGGGTCTTCGACCTCTTCGATCTGAAGATTGTCCACATCCCAGTTGCAGTCTGTTAAAGCCTCAAACTGGGCCTCGTCAAAGAGGGGAGATGGGTCAATTTCAGGAGCAAAGAGTGGCTTACGGCGTGCAGGAGTTAAGTCCCTGGCTTCAAAAGTTGCGCAGTGCACTCGTTTGCTGTCCTCGCTGTAAGCCGCCTGGTATGAAGTCAGATCAATTTCATTGGCAAGTGTTGATGCGAGTACTCGGGAGGCCTTCCTACATTTGGCATAGTCAGCTTCCATAAAGTCTGAGGCGTCATCTTTCTTGGATGGAAAGCCATCCATCATCTCTTCTGCGGCCAGTTCAGGGGCAAAGGCCAGAGACCGGCTTAGTGCGGCCATTTGTCCCTGTCTGACGGCTGATCGTTTGAGCTCATCAATTTGCTTGGGCAGAGTCGATAAGAGTTCTATTACTCCCTTCATGAATTTGGGGATGCTTTTTTCATTCAGCATTGCTTTGATGGTACAAAGGGTCCCGCAGTATAGCTGTTCTGTCAAGGTATATATGGCTTTCAACTTCAACAAGCTGTCAGAAGATAGTTGACGACTTCTTTGGCCTGCAAAGAAAGTTAGGCGTTATAAGCCGCTCGCACAGTTTTTGTTAACAAGGCAAGGAAATTTGCTAAGTATTCAGTACTTACCAAAGATAGCAGAAGTCATCCTGGATATATGACGCTTGAGGGTTTGTAGCTCTTCTGACACAAGCTTGAGCCGCTGGTCAGCATCGTCTGCACGCTTGGTCAGGGCGGCTTCTTTAGACTCAGCAGTCTTTTTGAAGGCAATAAAGTCAGCTTGAACCTTCTCAAGCTCTTTAACGGCAACCCGCCACTTTTCTTCCGCCTCAGCCCGGGCGGTTTGTTGCGAAGCAACATTTACCTTTAAGCCGGTCAGATCAGACTCGGCCGCATCCAAAGCTTCCTGTATTGTGCAAAAACAAAAGTTCAGGAGGTTTAAATCGCCAAGATGAGATATTAGTAGACAAGAGTGATGAAGTTGTTATGATACAAGTCTCAAGCAGATTGCAAGCAATATAATTGACACTTGGGGGCTAATGTCTGTGTTTTCTCTCCAAGTCTACAAGGAAGTTCCGGCTCATCTTCAAAAAGTTAAGCCGGCACTTGGGGGCTACACACGGCGCTTTTCAAGCAATGAAGTTTTTTTCGGATCATATCAGCAGTAAAGTTCCGGCTCATCATTTTCATAATGACCCGGACTTGGGGGCTACACTCGGATCTAGATTTTAAGTAAGTGCCGGCTTATTATCTATATTAACCCGATACTTGGGGGCTACAACTTAAGCTATTTACAATATGATGAAGATTGGAAGACCCGGTCTACTATTGGCAATATTAAACCAGCTCTTGGGGGCTACATAAGGGTATAAGGAAAAACAAGAGGAGTACCTCATATTTTTTCTTCATCAGTCCAACAAGTTTCAACTCCATATTACGGCTTGTGGAGAGGCGGTTCAGATAACCAGCATGTAGTTCATCTGCAGTCAGTTTTTCTAACACGGGGAATTCAAAATCAAGTTTTTCTGGTGAGCATGTTTCAGCCTTGCTGGTGTGCTTCGTTAACACATGGGGTTCAGGAGAATGATAACCCGTCCCAGTGACAACAACTTCTGGATGAGCTGTATCTTTGACGGCTATTGAAGGGCTGGGTGGTTTAGGATCAGCCTTTGGAGGACTTTCAGGAGTGGCCATGTTGTCATCAGCCGGCTCAGAGGGCTGAGGAGCGTCGCCAGGCGCATTTTTTCTAGCCTCAGTAGGCTCAACATGAGGTGCAGGGGAGTCCGGCTTAGCAGTCTCCGGCTCTTGGGCAGTAGGAGCAGCGGTAGACCCGCCGGTCTTCCTTCGTTTTGCTTGAGCCCCGGAAAACAAAAAGATTGTCACATAGAGGACAAGGATGGTAAAAAGGTATGGTGCAAATACAAAGGTACGCACTCCGGGTTGATCTTCAGAGGAGGCAGCTTGGATGCAGTGGAATCACCAGACGAAGGGGGCGTCTCCTGAAAAAGTTAAGACGATAAAAAACAGAGTAAGGTTACAATGCAAGACTGTTAAAAATCGGACTTGGTTAAAAGAATACCTCAGCAGGCCGTTTCCGAGGAGCCGGAGAGTTTGGTAAACCGGTCAAAAGCTCTTCAGAGCCGGTGCTCCGGGTCTAATGTCTGGAGGTGTGCTGTTGCTTTTTCAAAAGAAAGTTGAGGTCTAAATAAGCAAGAGGATGAGAAAATGGAACTTTCCGGATGACCCACCGTATTTTCGCTGGTGGAAAGTTTTCTGAATCAGAGGAAATGTAAGTTACCTCAGGGGCATCAGCATGGCTTGTCTCCGTTTCCTCCTATGAATAATTGTTGTCAATAAGTTGCATAAAGAGACGGCCAAGGGAGTCAAGTTCTACCTCTGAGTCGTCAAACTCAAGCAGTTTTGTCACGGCAGATGTCGGAAGACCTAGGTTCGAGGCCATCGCGGAGGCGGTGGACTCAAAGGGGGTCATTGGGTTCACCTGTGAATTCGTACATGAGTCGGTCACGCCGGCTCAGTGGCAAGATTTTCCACGAAACCCAGCAACAGGTTAAATCAACGCCAGTTAAGCCGTTCGCCATTAAGGCCCTGATCTTCGCGAAGGCCGGAGCATATTTTGCTCGCTCTGCGGCGGACATCCGGTCTGGGAGTTCTCCGGTGTTGCAAAGCCGGGTAGGACGGTAACCCGGCAGCGGATTCTCTTCTGTGGGGGAAGTGTCCTTGCAATAAAACCAGGTCTTGTTCCAATCCTTGGGGTGACTTGGTAAGATAGCTGCTGGGTAGGTTAAATCTCTTCGTCTCTGGATAGAAACGCCGCCAAGCTCCAAACTTGGTCCAGCTGCCACTTCAGTTTGGTGGTTGACATAAAAGTAGTCACGGAAGAGGTCAACAGATGGCTCTTTTTGCAGGTAAACTTCACATAAGACTTGAAATTGACACATGTTGGTGACGGAGTTTGGACCTATATCTTGAGGATGAAGCTTGAAGGAATGAAGGACGTCCCGAATTTTTTTTGACCCGGGCGGGCTAAAACCGCGGAGGAGGTGATCAGTGAATACGACAACCTCCCCTTCCTTAGGAGTAGGTCTTATTTCTGGCCCTGGAACCCGCCAATGTATAACGTCCTGAGCCGGCAAGATACCCGATTCTACGAAGTCAAGCAAAAGCTGCTCGGTGACTCTGGAGCCGACCCAATCACAAGATGCAGGTGCTCTCGACATGGTGGCGGGTCAAACTGGGAGAAGGCGCAAAATATGGCGGGTTAGAAAAACGTCAAATACTTAAGGTAGCTATGGTCGGCATGATGATGAGGTATTAAGCCGCCGACATGTTTTACCAGAAGAACCGGCAATATAACGGCGGGTTAAGTATAGACAAATAGGTTTCACATATTACAGCCGTGGTTGCAAGATCCACGGGCGAAGATAAAGGAAATATATTCAAAACCTAAAAAGGGGGAGTGGAAGAACAGGTGGACAGCATGTGGAGAAGATTGCTATGCAGATCTATAGCAAGTGGGCATTGATACTAAAAGGACCACCGCAGCGGATAGACAGCGGTATAAGATTCAAAGGGACACTTGCAATCTACATTACGAAGAACAGCGATGAACACTAAAGGAACCCGATGAAATCGAAACCCTACTTGGAGATGATTGCGGGTCTTACAAGGAGGGAGGATGGTACCTTGCGGATGCGGATGGGCTGGCGAGTTTCTGGACCACGTTAGGTTGATGCAGTAGCCGACGTTGGGGACGACGGTGAAGATCCGGTCGGCGCGGCGGAGCTCTGGAGATGAGAGGGTCTGAAGGAGGAAGAAGAGGACGATGGCGGCAGAGAAAGGGAAAGGGACCCCACGGGTCCCTATTTATGAGATAGGGATGGCAACAGTGCGCGCGAAAATCGGAGAGGCTCAATGATGATTGACCGGAGGGGACGCCTCGATTTTCAGGACCGACCGTTTAATGAGGAGATCCGTTGCGAACGTCACTGAATCTTTTTAGCATATTCAGTGTGACGTCACGGCGGGTTATGAGTTTTCTTTTCAGGTGATAAAAATGTGAGACTTGCCGCCAAGTGAATTTGAAGATTGACATGAGCAGGCTCAAATCAATCTGGGGCCTAATGTTGGGGATATAACCCCGTGGCAAGACCCGCCCTGGAGGGGCCGGGTCATACCTGGCGGCTCATAGCCAAAAAACCCTTAAGGTGGGCCAGAAGATGAAGGCCAGGCCACATGGCGGCTTACCGGACAGGTCAAGACGAAGGCCCAAGACAGAAGATGGTATGAGACCCGGGCGGGTAAACCACCCGGAGCTGGATTGCCTAAAGAGGCAAGGCGGCTTAGAGATAGGATTGAGTACGTTGTACGAGTCAGTTTGAGACTCATGTAACCCAGGGCCTCGACCTCCTATATAAAGGCGAGACCCTGGGGCGGCTTAGACAAGAAACCAATCAATCGAGAACTAGGTCAAGCGAATCCGCTCCCTTGTAATCGATACACCAGTCAATACGATACAAGCAGGACGTAGGCTTTTACCTCTTCTTGAGGGGCTGAACCTGGGTAAACTCGTGTCCCTCGTCTTGACCAACCCCTTTGAGTCCACCGCCTCCGCGATGGCCTCGAACCTAAGTCTTCGGACATCTGCCGTGACAAAAACACGACAATCTCCATCTCCAAAGCACCGGCATGATCTCCATCGTCACCGGCATGACACCATGATCTCCATCATCTTGATCTCCATCAACGTGTCGCCATCGGGGTTGTCGCGCCAACCATGCTTCTACTACTATTGCTACCGCTCAGCGATAAAGTAAAGCATTACATAGCGCTTAATGAGTGACACGCAGGCCACATAATAATTAAAGACAACCCTATGGTCCTGTCGGTTGCCGTACTCATCGACATGCAAGTCGTGATAATCTATACAAAACATGATCATCTCATACATCACATATATCTCATCATGTTTCTGGCCATATCATATCACATCATACCCCGCAAAAACAAGTTAGACGTCCTCTAATTTGTTGTTGCATGTTTTACGTGGCTGCTATGGGTATCTAGCAAGAACGATTCTTACCTACGCAAAACCACAACGGTGATATACAAGTTGCTATTTCACCTTCTACAAGGACCGCCTTTGTCGAATCCGATTCAACTAAAGTGGGAGAGACAGACACCCGCCAACCATCTTATGCAACAAAGTTACATGTCAGCGATGGAACCGGTCTCTCGTATGTGGACGAGTAAAGTTGGTCCGAGCCGCTTCATCCCACAATACCGCTGAATCAAGAAAAGACTAAGGAGGGAAGCAATCTGAATATCAACGCCCACAAACTCTTTTGTGTTCTACTCGAGATCTCATCTACGCATAGACCTAGCTCATGATGCCACTGTTGGGGAACGTCGCAAGGGAAACAAAAAATTTCCTACGCACACGCAAGATCTATCTATGGAGATGAGCATCTACGAGAGGGAGAGTGGATCTACATACCCTTGTAGATCGCTAAGCGGGAAGCGTTAAGAAATGCGGTTGATGTAGTTGAATGTCTTCGCGATCCAAATCGTAATCCGTCCCGCGATCCAATCACGATCCGTCCCATGATCCTATCACGATATGTCCCGCGATCCAATCACGGTCCTTCCGATCTAGCGCTGAACGGACGACACCTCCGCGTTCAGCACACGTACAGCTTGATGACGATCTCCACCTCCTTGATCCAGCAAGCGAGGGTGGAGAGGTAGATGAGTTCTCCGCTAGCATAACGGCGTGGTGGCGGTGGTGGTGGATGATACGTCCATTTTGCATCATGCTTTTATATCGATATTTATTGCATTATGGGCTGTTATTACATGTTTTGGTACAATACTTATGCCTTTTCTCTCTTATTTTATAAGGTTTACATGAAGAAGGAGAATGCCGGCAGCTGGAATTCTGGACCGGAAAAGGAGCAAATCAGAGATACCTATTCTGCACAACTCCAAAAGTCCTGAAAACTTACGGAGAATTATTTTGGAATATATAAAAAATATTGGGCGAAGAAAATACCAGAGGGGACCCACCAGGCAGTCACAAGCCTGGGGGGCGCGCCCTACCCCCCTGGGCGCGCCCCTGTGGCTTGTGGCCCACCTGGCAGGTCTCTGAAGCCCATCTTCTGCTCTATGGAGGCTTTTGGCCTGGAAAAAATCATAAGAGAGCTTTCGGGATGAAGCGCCGCCGTCTCGAGGCGGAACCTGGGCAGAACCAATCTAGGGCTCCGGCGGAGCTGTTCTGCCGGGGAAACTTCCCTCCCGGAGGGGGAAATCGAAGCGATCGTCATCACCAACGATCCTCTCATCGAGAGGGGGTCAATCTCCATCAACATCTTCACCATCACCATCTCCTCTCCAAACCGTAGTTCATCTCTTGTATCCGATCTTTGTCTCAAAACCTCAGATTGGTACCTGTGGATTGCTAGTAGTGTTGATTACTCCTTGTAGTTGATGCTAGTTAGTTTACTTGGTGGAAGATTATATGTTCAGATCCTTAATGATATTAATACTCCTATGATTATGAACATGAATATGCTTTGTGAGTAGTTACGTTTGTTCCTGAGGACATGGGATAAGTTTTGTTATAAGTAATCATGTGAATATGGTATTCGTTCGATATTTTGATGAGATGTATGTTGTCTCTCCTCTAGTGGTGTTATGTGAACGTCGACTACATGACACTTCACCATTATTTGGGCCTAGGGGAAGGCATTGGGAAGTAATAAGTAGATGATGGGTTGCTAGAGTGACAAAAGCTTAAACCCTAGTTTATGCGTTGCTTCGTAAGGGGCTGAATTGGATCCACATGTTTCATGCTATGGTTAGATTTATCTTAATTCTTCTTTCGTAGTTGCAGATGCTTGCGAGAGGGGGTAATCATAAGTGGGAGGTTTTTCCAAGTAAGGGCAGCACCCAAGCACCGGTCCACCCACATATCAAATTATCAAAGTAACGAACGTGAATCATATGAGCATGTTGAAAACTAGCTTGACAGAAATTCCCATGTGTCCTCGGGAGCGCTTTGCTTTATATAAGAGTTTGTCCAGGCCTGTCCTTTGCTACAAAAAGGATTGGGCCACCTTGCTGCACCTTTATTACACTTGTTACTTGTTACCCGTTACGAATTATCTTATCACACAACTATCTGTTACCGATAATTTCAGTGCTTGCAGAGAATACCTTGCTAAAAACCGCTTGTCATTTCCTTCTGCTCCTCGTTGGGTTCGACACTCTTACTTATCGAAAGAACTACGATAGATCCCCTATACTTGTGGGTCATCAAGACTCTTTTCTGGCGCCGTTGCCGGGGAGTGAAGCGCCTTTGGTGAGTGGAATTTGGTAAGGAAAAATTTATATAGCGTGCTGAAATTTACTTTCACTTGTTACTATGGAAAGTAATCCTTTGAGGGGCTTGTTCGGGGTATCTTCACCTCGACCGGAAGCGCAAAGAGCTGCTCCTCAACCTACTGAATCTACTGAAAATATTTATTATGAAATTCCTTCGGGTATGATAGAGAAACTGCTAGCTAATCCTTATGCAGGAGATGGAACACTACATCCTGATTTGCACCTGATCTATGTGGATGAAGTTTGTGGGTTATTTAAGCTTGCAGGTTTGCCCGAGGATGATGTTAAGAAGAAGGTTTTTCCTTTATCTTTGAAGGAGAAGGCATTGACATGGTATAGGCTATGTGATGATATTGGATCATGGAATTACAACCGATTGAAATTGGAATTTCATCAGAAGTTTTATCCTATGCATCAAGTTCATTGTGATCGGAATTATATTTATAATTTTTGGCCTTGTGAAGGAGAAAGTATCGCTCAAGCTTGGGGGAGGCTTAAGTCAATGTTATATTCATGCCCCAATCATGAGCTCTCAAGAGAAATTATTATTCAAATTTTTTATGCTCGGCTTTCTCATAATGATCAATCCATGCTCGATGCTTCTTGTACTGGTTCTTTTATGAAGAAGGATATTGAATTCAAATGGGACTTATTGGAAAGGATTAAACGCAACTCTGAAGATTGGGAGCTCGACGAGGGTAAGAAGTCAGGTATAAACCTCAAGTTTGATTGTGTTAAATCCTTTATAGACACCGATGCTTTTCGTGAATTTAGCACTAAATATGGACTTGACTCTGAGATAGTAGCTTCTTTCTGTGAATCTTTTGCTGCTCATGTTGATCTCCCCAAGGAGAAGTGGTTTAAATATCATCCTCCCGTTGAAGTGAAAGTAGTGGAACCTATTAAAGTTGAAGAAACTATTACTTATAATGTTGATCCTGTTATTCCTGCTGCTTATATTGAGAAACCACCCTTCCCTGTTAGAATAAAGGAACATGCTAAAGCTTCAACTGTGGTTCATAAGAGCTATGTTAGAACACCTACACCCCCTGAACAAATTAAAGTTGAACCTAGTATTGCTATGGTTAAAGATCTCTTGGTTGATAATATTGATGGGCATGTTATTCATTTGTGTGATGAAGCTGCTAGAATTGCTAGACCTGATGCTAAAGACAAACATAGACCTATTGTTGGCGTGCCTGTTGTTTCTGTTAAAATAGGAGATCATTGTTATCATGGCTTATGTGATGTGGGTGCTAGTGTGAGTGCAAATCCCTTTACCATATATCAAGAAATTATGAATGATATTGCAACTGCTGAATTAGAGGAAATCGATGTTACCATTAAGCTTGCTAATAGAGATACTATAGCACCTATTGGGATTGTTAGAGATGTTGAAGTCTTGTGTGGGAAAATAAAATACCCTACTGATTTTCTTGTTGTTGGTTCCCCACAAGATAACTTTTGTCCCATTATATTTGGTAGACCTTTCTTGAACACCGTTAATGCTAGAATAGATTGTAAGAAAGAAACCGTTACTGTAAGCTTTGGGGATGTGTCCCATGAGTTTAATTTCTATAAATTTCGTAGACAACCCCATGATAAAGAATTGCCTAGTAAGGATGAAATTATTGCTCTTGCTTCTATTGCTGTGCCTCCTACCGATCCTTTAGAACAATATTTGCTAGACCATGAAAACGATATGCATATGAATGAAAGGAACAAAATAGATAAGATTTTCTTTGATCAGCATCCGATTTTGAAACACAACTTGCCTGTTGAAATACTTGGGGATCCTCCTCCACCCAAGGGTGATCCCGTGTTTGAGCTTAAACCATTACCGGATACTCTGAAATATGCTTATCTTGATGAAAAGGAGATATATCCTGTTATTATTAGTGCTAACCATTCAGATCATGAAGAAAAGAGATTATTGAAAACTCTGAGGAAGCACCGTGCTGCTATTGGATATACTCTCGATGATCTTAAGGGCATTAGTCTCACTCTATGCCAGCATAAAATTAATATGGAGCCTGACGCTAAACCAGTTGTTGATCACCAACGAAGGCTAAATCCCAAAATGAAAGAAGTCGTAAGGAATGAAATATTAAAGCTTCTAGAGGCAGGTATAATCTACCCTATTGCTGATAGTAGATGGGTTAGTCCCGTTCATTGTGTCCCTAAGAAGGGAGGTATTACCGGTGTTCCTAATGATAAAAATGAATTGATCCCGCAAAGAATTGTTACAGGATATAGAATGGTAATTGATTTTAGGAAATTAAATAGAGCTACTAGGAAAGATCATTACCCTCTACCTTTTATTGATCAAATGCTAGAAAGACTATCCAAACACACACACTTTTGCTTTCTAGATGGTTATTCTGGTTTCTCTCAAATACCTGTGTCAAAAGAGGATCAAGAGAAGACCACTTTCACTTGTCCTTTCGGTACCTTTGCTTATAGACGTATGGCTTTTGGTTTATGCAATGCACCTGCTACCTTTCAAAGATGTATGATGGCTATATTCTCTGACTGTTGTGAAAAAATTGTTGAGGTTTTCATGGATTATTTCTCCGTTTATGGAACTTCTTTTGATGATTGCTTGAGCAACCTTGATCGAGTTTTGCAGAGGTGTGAAGAAACTAATCTTGTCTTGAATTGGGAGAAGTGCCACTTTATGGTTAATGAGGGCATTGTCTTGGGACACAAAATCTCCGAAAGAGGTATTGAAGTTGATAAGGCTAAAGTTGATGCTATTGAAAAAATGCCGTGTCCTACGGATATCAAAGGTATAAGAAGTTTCCTTGGTCATGCTGGTTTCTATAGGAGGTTTATTAAAGACTTCTCTAAGATTTCTAGGCCTCTCACTATTCTTTTGCAAAAAGATGTTCCATTCGTTTTTGATGATGATTGCTTAGAAGCATTTGAAATTCTTAAGAACGCCTTGATTTCTGCACCTGTTGTTCAACCACCTGATTGGAACTTACCCTTTGAAATTATGTGTGATGCTAGTGATTATGCTGTTGGTGCTATTCTAGGACAGAGAGTTGATAAGAAATTGAATGTTATCCATTATGCTAGTAAAACTCTAGACAGTGCCCAAAGAAACTATGCTACTACTGAAAAGGAATTTTTAGCTGTCGTGTTTGCATGTGATAAGTTCAGACCTTATATTGTTGATTCCAAAGTAACTGTTCACACTGATCATGCTGCTATTAAGTACCTTATGGAAAAGAAGGATGCTAAACCTAGACTTATTAGATGGGTTCTTCTGCTACAAGAATTTGATTTGCATATTGTTGATAGAAAGGGTGTTGAGAACCCTGTAGCAGACAACTTGTCTAGGTTAGAAAATGTTCTTGATGACCCACTAACTATTGATAATAACTTCCCTGATGAACAATTAGCTGTCATAAATGCTTCACGTAATGCTCCATGGTATGCTGATTATGCTAATTACATTGTTGCCAAATTTATACCACCAAGTTTCACATACCAACAAAAGAAAAAGTTCTTCTATGATTTGAGACATTACTTTTGGGATGATCCACACCTTTATAAAGGAGTAGATGGTGTTATTAGACGTTGTGTACCTGAGCATGAACAGGAACCGATCCTACACAAGTGTCACTCCGAGGCCTACGGAGGACACCACGCTAGAGATAGAACTGCACACAAGGTATTACAATCTGGTTTTTATTGGCCTACTCTCTTCAAGGATGCTCGTAAGTTTGTCTTGTCTTGTGACGAATGTCAAAGAATTGGTAATATTAGTAGACGTCAGGAAATGCCTATGAATTATTCTCTTGTTATTGAACCATTTGATGTTTGGGGTTTTGATTATATGAGACCTTTTCCAAAGTCCAATGGGTATACTCATATTTTAGTTGCTATTGATTACGTTACTAAGTGGGTAGAAGCTATTCCAACTAGTAGTGCTGATCATAACACTTCTATTAAGATGCTTAAAGAAGTTATTTTCCCTAGATTTGGAGTCCCTAGATATTTAATGACTGATGGTGGTTCACACTTAATTCATGGTGCTTTCCGTAAATTGCTTGCTAAGTATGATGTTAATCATAGAATTGCATCTCCATATCATCCTCAGTCTAGTGGTCAAGTAGAATTGAGCAATAGAGAAATTAAATTGATCTTGCAAAAGACTGTCAATAGATCCAGAAAGAATTGGTCTAAGAAACTTGATGATGCATTATGGGCTTATAGAACTGCTTACAAAAACCCTATGGGTATGTCTCCGTATAAAATGGTTTATGGTAAAGCATGTCACTTACCTCTAGAATTAGAACATAAAGCTTATTGGGCAATCAAAGAGCTCAACTATGATTTCAAACTTGCTGGTGAGAAGAGGTTATTTGACATTAGCTCACTCGATGAATGGAGAACATAGGCCTATGAGAATGCCAAGTTGTTTAAAGAAAAGGTTAAGAGATGGCATGATAAGAGGATACAAAAGCATGAATTCAACGTAGGTGATCATGTCTTGCTATACAATTCTCGTTTAAGATTTTTTGCAGGAAAACTTCTCTCTAAATGGGAAGGGCCTTACATTATTGAGGAAGTATATCGTTCCGGTGCCATCAAGATCAACAACGCCGAAGGCACAAATCCGAAGGTGGTGAACGGGCAAAGAATCAAACATTATATCTCAGGTACTCCCATAAATGTTGAAACTAATATTATCAATACCATAACTCCGGAGGAGTACATTAGGGAGACCTACCAGAACGTTTCAGACTCCGGAAAGGAATAGGTATGTGATACGGTAAGCAAATCGATTCCAAATCTTTTCCAATAGCAATTTTTATCCGTTTTGGAATATTTAAAAAATTAGAAAAATTTAAAGTAGTCCGAAGAGTTCACGAGGAGGCGACAAGCCAGGGGGGCGCGCCCTACCCCCCTTGGCGCGCCCCTGTGGCTTGTGACCACCTCATGTACCCTCCAGACTCCGTTTTCTTGTGGAATACTCCTTTAGGTCGGTAAAAATTCATTATATAATCTCCCGAAGGTTTTGAACTTCGTATCACGACAATACCTCCTGTTTTTGTTTTGAGCTGTTTCTGCCGCAGATTTAGATCGCCATGACGTCCACAAGTGCTTCGAAGGACAAGTTTTTCGAGAAAGTCATCAACCCCTACCTTGCGGAGGTGCTGCAACACCCTCAAACCATGGAGATGCGTGAGGGGGTGCTGCACATCCGTGATGTAGAGGGGCCAAAGAAGACCGGAAGCGTGGAGACAAGGCTCGAAGCAATGGAGCAGCAAGTCTTCAAGTGCCAAGGAATGGTGGAGCGTGGACTCAATGCCAATCACATGATGATCTCGGAGTTTACCCATAAGCACAAGCTGGATGCCAAGGACATCGGGGAGCACATCTTCAAGCTTTACGAGAAAATCGAGCACCTCCAAGCCCAGATCTATGACCTGCAAAACCAAAACTGTGAGTATGAATACAGATTTAAGAGGATGAGTTTGGCTGCAGATTTGAGGATCAAGGAGACTCGTTCATCTTTTTATGATGGTGAGCCCATGCCTTGGAAGTCGGAGGACAAGCTTCCCACTTCATCAACAACTCCAACATCACCACCTCCAAAGAAAGTCAACTAAACACATGGGTATGGGCACTCCCCTTGGCTTGTGCCAAGCTTGGGGGAGGTGCCCCGGTATCGTATCACCATCACATCTTTTACTTTTATCATTTTTCTTAGTTTGATCCTTTTGGTTATATCTTGATCTAGTAGAATAAAGTTTTTGTGTGATCTAGCTTTGAGTTTTGCTTTATGTTCCCCCTATGTAAGCGAGTCCGTGAGTTATATAATAAAGAGTAGTTTTGAGTTGAGGGCTTTGCTTGATTGCTATGATCCTAAGAAAAAGAAATAGAAAGAAGTATAGAAAAGAGTATATATGATGATCTTATCGGGAGTTATGACTTCACATATAAGAAGTATTTTGACTGAAAATTTGTTGTGAGTTGACAAACATAGTGATTGGTCATTGCTGCAATTAAAAGGAAGTAATAAAGAAAGAGAGGTTCACATATAAATATATTATCTTGGACATCGTTTATGATTGTGAGCAGTCATTAAAATATTTTATGCTAAGAAGTTGATGTTGGACAAGGAAGACAACATAATGGGTTATGTTTGCTTATTTCCGAATAGAAGTTATATTGTCATAGATCCCTTAACATGTGACGCTTGCTTCCGCCCCATATTAGCCAAAACTTCCGCACCAAGTAGAGATACTTCTTGTGCATCCAAACAACCTCAACCCGGTTTTGCCATGAGAGTCCACCATACCTACCTATGGATTGAGTAAGATCCTTCAAGTAAGTTGTCATCGGTGCTAGCAATAAAAGTTGCTCTCTAAATATGTATGACCTATTAGTGTGGGGGAAACAAACTTTATACGAACTTGTGATGTGGAAGAAATAAAAGCGACAGACTGCATAATAAAGTTCTTTATCACAAGAGGCAATATAAAGTGACGTTCTTTTGCATTAAGAGATTGTGCATCCAACTACAAAAGCGCATGACAACCTCTGCTTCCCTCTGTGAAGGGCCTATCTATTACTTTTACTTTCTAGTACTTACCTTTATGCAAGAGTCGTGGTGATCTTCGCCACTTCCTTTATTCCGCCTTTATCTCTTGGCAAGTGTTATATGTTGGGGAAAGATCTAGACACATATATCCACTCGGATGTTGGTGAGCATGAGTTATTTCTGTTGACATTACCCTTGAGGTAAATAGTTGGGAGGCAAAACTATAAGCCCCTATCTTTCTCGGTGTCCGATTGAAGCTTCGACCTCATAGGTACCGCGTGAGTGTTAGCAATTATGAAATTATGAAAGACTTAAAGATGATTGAGTATGTGGATTTGCTTTACAAGCTCTTATATTGACTCTTTCCTACGTTATGATAAATTGGAATTGCTTCAACGACTGAGATCATAGTTTGTTGGTTCTCAATAGAGTTCTTGATTCATACTTTACCTTGTGGATGAATTGTTACTCTAGCATAAGAAATTATATGTCAATATATGTTGCTATTCTAAAGATGATCATGATGCCCTCATGTCCGTATTTTATTTTATCGACACCTCTATCTCTAAACATGTGGACATATTTATCGATTTCGGCTTTCGCTTGAGGATAAGCGAGGTCTAAGCTTGGGGGAGTTGATACGTCCATTTTGCATCATGCTTTTATATCGATATTTATTGCATTATGGGCTGTTATTACATGTTTTGGTACAATACTTATGCCTTTTCTCTCTTATTTTATAAAGTTTACATGAAGAGGGAGAATGCCGGCAGCTGGAATTCTGGACCGGAAAAGGAGCAAATCAGAGATACCTATTCTGCACAACTCCAAAATTCCTAAAAACTTACGGAGAATTATTTTGGAATATATAAAAAATATTGGGCGAAGAAAATACCAGAGGGGACCCACCAGGCAGTCACAAGCCTGGGGGGTGCGCCCTACCCCCCTGGGCGTGCCCCTGTGGCTTGTGGCCCACCTGGCAGGTCTCCGGAGCCCATCTTCTGCTATATGGAGGGTTTTGACCTGGAAAAAAAAATCAAAAGAGAGCTTTCGGGACGAAGCATCTCCGTCTCGAGGCGGAACCTGGGCAGAACCAATCTAGGGCTCCGGCGGAGCTGTTCTGCCGGGGAAACTTCCCTCCCGGAGGGGGAAATTGAAGCCATCGTCATCACCAACGATCCTCTCATCGAGAGGGGGTCAATCTCCATCAACATCTTCACCAGCACCATCTTCTCTCCAAACCCTAGTTCATCTCTTGTATCCGATCTTTCTCTCAAAACCTCAGATTGGTACCTGTGGGTTGCTAGTAGTGTTGATTACTCCCTGTAGTTGATGCTAGTTGGTTTACTTGGTTGAAGATTATACGCTCAGATCCTTAATGATATTAATACTCCTCTGATTATGAACATGAATATGCTTTGTGAGTAGTTACGTTTGTTCCTCAGGACATGGGATAAGTTTTGTTATAAGTAATCATGTGAATATGGTATTCGTTCGATATTTTGATGAGATGTATGTTGTCTCTCCTCTAGTGGTGTTATGTGAACGTCGACTACATGACACTTCACCATTATTTGGGACTAGGGGAAGGCATTGGGAAGTAATAAGTAGATGATGGGTTGCTAGAGTGACAGAAGCTTAAACCCTAGTTTATGCGTTGCTTTGTAAGGGGCTGATTTGGATTCACATGTTTCATGCTATGGTTAGATTTATCTTAATTCTTCTTTCGTAGTTGCGGATGCTTGCAAGAGGGGGTAATCATAAGTGGGAGGTTTTTCCAAGTAAGGGCAGCACCCAAGCACCGGTCCACCCACATATCCAATTATCAAAGTAACGAACGCGAATCATATGAGGATGATGAAAACTAGCTTGACAGAAATTCCCATGTGTCCTCGGGAGCGCTTTGCTTTATATAAGAGTTTGTCCAGGCTTGTCCTTTGCTACAAAAAGGATTGGGCCACCTTTCTGCACCTTTATTACACTTGTTACTTGTTACCCGTTACGAATTATCTTATCACACAACTATCTGTTACCGATAATTTCAGTGCTTGCAGAGAATACCTTGCTGAAAACCGCTTGTCATTTCCTTCTGCTCCTCGTTTGGTTCGACACTCTTACTTATCGAAAGGACTACGATAGATCCCCTATACTTGTGGGTCATCAGTGGACCTGTCCCGGCAGGGCTTCGCCAAGCACAACCGAGACGATCTAGTGGAGAACAGATCTAGAGGGAGAGAGAGGCAGCCATGGCTTTTTAGGTGGGGTGCTGCCCTCAAAATCCCTCAATATATATAGGAAGAAGGGGAGGGAGGAGGCAGCCCTAGCCCCTCCAACAAGGAGGGGTTCGGCCGAACTAGGGGAGGTGTCCACCTCCCACAAGGGAGGTGGACTCCTAGTAGGACTCCTCCCTACTTGGCCCCTCTCCCACCTCCTTGCGCATGGGCTCTTAGGGGCTGGTTGCCCAGCCCACCAGGGGCTGGTGCACCACCTCCTATGCCCATGTAGCCCCTGGGGTGAGTGGGCCCCTCCCGATGGACCCCCGGAATCCTCCCTGCACTCCCGGTACACTACCGGAAATACCCGAAACTTTTTCGGTGACCAAAATGGGACTTCCTATATATGAATCTTTACCTCTGGACAATTCCGGAGCTCCTCGTGACATCCGGGATCTCATCCGGGACTCCAAAAAACAGCCGGTCACCAACATACATAACTCAATACTACCGAAACGTCACCGAACGTTAAGTGTGCAGACCCTGCGGGTTCGAGAACTATGTAGACATGACCGAGACACCTCTACGGTCAATAACCAATAGCGGGACCTAGATGCCCATATTGGTTCCTACATATTCTATGAAGATTTTTATCGGTTGAACCTCTATGTCAAGGATTCAGTTAATCCCATATGCACTTTCCTTTGTTCTTCGGTATGTTACTTGCCCGAGATTCGATCGTCGGTATCTCTATACCTAGTTCACTCTCGTTACCGGCAAGTCTCTTTACTCGTTCCGTAACACAAGATCCCATGGCTAACTCTTTAGTCACTTTGCTTGCAAGGCTCATTTTGATGTTGTATTACCGAGTGGGCCCCGAGATACCTCTCCGTCACACGGAGTAACAAATCCCAGTCTCAATCCATGCTAACTCAACAGACACCCTCGGAGATACCTGTAGAGCACCTTTATAGTCACCCAGTTACATTGCGACATTTGATACACACAAGGTACTCCTCCGGTGTCAGTGAGTTGCATGATCTCATGGTCATAGGAACAGATACTTGACATGCAGAAAACAATAGCAATAAACTGACACGATCATATGCTACGTTCATAGTTTGAGTCATGTCCATCACATCATTCTCCTAATGATGTGATCCCGTTATCAAATGACATCTCATGTCTGATACGTCTCCAACGTATCTATAATTTTTGATTGTTCCATGCTATTATATTATCTGTTTTGGATGTTTTATATGCATTAATATGCTATTTTATATTATTTTTGGGACTAACCTATTAACCCAGTGCCCAGTGCCAGTTTCTGTTTTTTCCTTGTTTTTGAGTATTGCAGATAAGGAATATCAAACGGAGTCCAAACGGAATAAAATCTTCGGAATGATTTTTCTTGGACCAGAAGAAACGTACTAGACTTGGAGATGAAGGCAGAAGACCTGCCGTGTGACGACAAGCCACCAGGGCGCACCCAAGGGGGGGGGCGCCCCCCTGGCATGTGGCCTCACGGCAGACCTCCTAACCCTATTCTTCGGCCTATAAATTCCCAAATATTCCCCCAATACCAGAACAAGCCACGAAAATACTTTTCTGCCGCCGCAAGCCTCTGTTCCCGTGAGATCCCATCTGGGGACCTTTTCCGGTAATCTGTCAGAGGGGGATTCGATCACGGAGGGCATCTACATCAACTCCATTTCCCCTCCGATGACACGTGAGTAGTCCACCACAGACCTTCGGGTCCATAGCTAGTAGCTAGATGGCTTCTTCTCTCTCTATAATCTTCAATACCATGTTCTCCATGATCTTCATGGAGATCTATCCGATGTAATACTCTTTTGCGGTGTGTTTGTCGAGATCCGATGAATTGTGGGTTTATGATCAGATTATCTATGAATATTATTTGAGTCTTTTCTGAATTCTTATATGCATGATTTCATATCTTTGCAAGTCTCTTCGAGTTATTGGGTTTGGTTTGGCCAACTAGATTGGTAATTCTTGCAATGGGAGAAGTGCTTAGTTTTGGGTTCAATCTTGCGGTGTCCTCACCCAGTGACAAAGTAGGGGTAGCGAGGCACATATTTGTATTGTTTCCATCAAGGATAAAAAGATGGGGTTTTCATCATATTGCTTGAGTTTATCCCTCTACATCATGTCATCTTACCTAATGCGTTACTCTGTTCTTCATGAACTTAATACTCTAGATGCAGGCAGGAGTCGGTCGATGTGTGGAGTAATAGTAGTAGATACAAAATCGTTTCGGTCTACTTGACACGGACGTGATGCCTATATGCATAATCATTGCCTTGGATATCGTCATAACTATGCGCTTTTCTATCAATTGCTCGACAGTAATTTGTTCACCCACCGTATTATTTGCCTTCAAGAGAGAAGCTTCTAGTGAAACCTATGCCCCCCGGGTATATTTTCCATATTATATTTTCAGATCTATTTCCTTTTGTTTTTACTTCTCGTTTTAGTATTCTTTTCCATCTATCTCTATTGGATCTCATCCTTGCAAGTAACCGTGAAGGGATTGACAACCCCTTTATAGCGTTGGGTGCAAGTGTTTGATTATTTGTGTAGGTGCATCTATTGGTGACTTGCTTGTGTCTCCTACTGGATTGATACCTTGGTTCTCAACAACTGAGCGAAATACTTATCTACTCTGCTGCATCACCCTTTCCTCTTCAAGGGAAAACCAACGCAAGCTCAAGAAGTAGCAAGAAGGATTTCTGGCGCCGTTGCCGGGGAGGATACATAGCAAGTCAAGACAAGAACTCTCCCGTCAACTTGCCGATTTCTGGCGCCGTTGCTGGGGAGATCTACATCAAGCCTACCAAGTACCCATCACAAACTCATCTCTTGCATTTACTTTATTTGCCACTTGCCTCTCGTTTTCCTCTCCCCCACTTCTAGAACGATTTTCAGAAAAAACCAAAAAGATTTGCCTTTTTATTCGCCCTTCTTCCGTTCGACTTTTCGTTTGCTTTTTTGCTTGCTTGTGTGCTAGATCGTTTGCTCGTCTTTATGGCTCAACCCAAAAGCTTTGATCCTCATCTTAGGAGGTTGGAAGATATTGAGAATAATGCTAAAAGTTTCATGTCGCTCCAATTTGACCATAATAGTTTCTTTAGGAACGAGCTTAAAGAACAAAAGACTATGCTGTAATACATGAATAAAGAACTTGATGATATGACTAAGGAATTTTATGGTTTGAAATCTCAGTTTGCTCATCTTGAAAATTTAGTAGGCCAAATTTCTGATAAACAAGCTACCTTAGTCAACAGAATGGCCGCGAAGCCAGAATCTTTAAATAATGATGAAGATCTTAAAGTGATTGATGTGACTCCTATTGAATCTTTGTTTTCCCATATAAATCTTGATAAATATGGGACTGGAGATAAGTCAACTTTATTTAAAAGTCGTCCCAATGATTTGGAGTTTGTAGATCTTAATGCTAAGATTGATAAAAGTGGGATTGAAGAGGTCAAAACTTTAAATAGCAATGAACCCACTCTTTTAGATTTCAAGGACTTCAATTATGATAATTGTTCTTTGATTGATTGTATTTCCTTGTTGCAATCCATGTTGAATTCTCCGCATGCTTATGATCAAAATAAAGCTTTTACAAAACATATCGTTGATGCTATGATGAAATCTTTTGAAGAAAAACTTGAGTTGGAAGTTTCTATACCTAGAAAGCTTTATGATGAGTGGGAACCTAATATTAATATTAAAACTAAAGACTTTGAGTGCCATGCTTGTGTGATTTGGGTTCTAGCGTTTCCACAATTCTGAAAACTTTATGTGATGTGCTAGGTTTCCATGAACTAGATGATTGCTCTTTAAATTTGCATCTAGCTAATTCTACTATTAAGAAACCTATGGGAAGGATTAATGATGTTCTTATTGTTGCAAATAGGAATTATGTGCCCGTAGATTTCATTGTTCTTGATATAGATTGCAATCCTACATGTCCTATTATTCTTGGTAGACCTTTCCTTAGAACGATTGGTGCAATTATTGATATGAAAGAAGGAAACATTAGATTCCAATTTCCGTTAAGGAAAGGCATGGAACACTTTCCTAGAAAGAGAATTAAATTACCTTATGAATCTATTATGAGAGCTACTTATGGATTGCATACCAAAGATGACAATACCTAGATCTATTGCGTTATGCCTAGCTAGGGACGTTAAACAATAGCGCTTGTTGGGAGGCAACCCAATTTTATTTTTGCTTTCTGTTTTTTTTGTTTCTGTTTTGGTATGTTTAACACATTATTAGCTCTGTATTAATTGTGTTTTTATGTTTTAATTAGTGTTTGAGCCAAGTAAGACCTTTGGGATGGTCTACGGTGATTGTTGATTTGATTTTGCTGAAAAACAGAAACTTTTGCGCTCAGTCCAGGAATTTTATAAATTCACCAGAGCGTCGAATGAGTCTGAAATTTTTACAAAATATTGATATACAAATTTCTCAGATTGTCCTAATTTTTCAGAATTTTTGGAGTTACATAAGTACTCGAAGTCTACAGATTGCTACAGACTGTTCTGTTTTTGACAGATTCCATTTTCTTTGTGTTGTTTGCTTATTTTGATGTATCTATGGGTTGTATCGGGGGGTATGAACCATGGAGAAGTTGGAATACAGTAGGTATTACACAAATATAAATAAAGAATGAGTTCACAACAGTACCTAAAGTGGTGATTTATTTTTCTTATACTAACGGATCTCACGAGTTTTCTGTTCAGTTTGTGTTGTGAAGTTTTCAAGTTTTGGGTAAAGATTTGATGGACTATGGAATAAAGAGTGGCAAGAGCCTAATCTTGGGGATGCCCAAGGCACCCCAAGACATATTCAAGGATACCCAAGAGCCTAAGCTTGGGGATGCCCCGGAAGGCATCCCCTCTTTCGTCTTCAATCCATCGGTAAATTTACTTGAGGCTATATTTTTATTCACCACATGATATGTGTTTTGCTTGGAGCGTCTTGTATGATATGAGTCTTTGCTTTTTAGTTTGCCACAATCATCCTTGCTGCACACATCTTTTTGAGAGGGACACGCTGAATCGTGAATTTATTAGAATACTCTATGTGCTTCACTTATATCTTTTGAGCTAGGCAATTTTGCTCTAGTGCTTCACTTATATCTTTTTAGAGCACGGTGGTGTCTTATTTTATAGAAATAATTTAACTCTCGTACCTCACTTATATTATTTTGAGAGTCTTTAAACAGCATGGTAATTGGCTTAGGTTATGAATTTGGTCCTAATATAATAGGCATCCAAGACGGATATAATAAAAACTTTCATATTAAGTGCATCGAATACTATGAGAAGTTTGATTCCTTGCATATAGTTTTGAGATATAAAGATGGTGATATTGAGAGTCATGCTAGTGAGTAATTGTGGATTCGTAGAAATACTTGTGTTGAAGTTTGTGATTCCCGTAGCATGCACGTATGGTGAACCGTTATGTAACGAAGTCGGAGCATGATTTATTTATTGATTGTCATCCTTTGTGTGAGGGTCGGGAGCGCGCGATGGTTAACTCCTACCAACCTCTCCCCTAGGAGCATGCGTCTAATACTTTGCTTCGATAACTAATAGACTTTTGCAATAAGTATGTGAGTTCTTTATGACTAATGTGAGTCCATGGATTATACGCACTCTTACCCTTCCACCTTTGCTAGCCTCTCTAGTACCGCGCAACTTTCGCTGGTGCATTAAACCCACCTTCCTCAAAACAGCCACCATATACCTTCCTCAAAAAAGCCACCATACCTACCTATTATGGCATTTCCATAGCCATTCCGAGATATATTGCCATGCAACTTCCACCATTCCGTTTATTATGACACGCACCATCATTGTCATATTGCTTTGCATGATCGTAAGATAGCTAGCATGATGTTTTCATGGCTTGTCCGTTTTTTGATGTCATTGCTATGCTAGATCATTGCACATCCCGGTACACTGCCGGAGGCATTCATATAGAGTCATATTTTGTTCTAAGTTTTGAGTTGTAAGTAAATAAAAGTGTGATGATTATCATTATTAGAGCATTGTCCCATGAGAGAAAAGGATGATGGAAGCTATGATTCCCTCACAAGATGGGATGAGTCTCCGGACTTTACAAATAATAAAAGAGGCCAATGAAGCCCAAATAAAAAAAAAGAGGCCAAAGATGCCCACCAAAAAAATGAGAGAAAAGAGAGAAGGGACAATGGTACTATCCTTTTCCACACTTGTGCTTCAAGTAGCACCATGATCTTCATGATAGAGAGTCTCCTATTTTGTCACTTTCATATACTAGTGGGAATTTTTCATTATATAACTTGGCTTGTATATTCCAATTATGGGCTTCCTCAAATTGACCTAGGTGTTCGTGAGCAAGCGAGTTGGATGCACACCCACTTAGTTTCTTTTGAGCTTTCATACACTTATAGCTCTAGTGCATCCGTTGCATGGCAATCCCTACTCACTCACATTGATATCTATTGATGGGCATCTTCATAGCCCGTTGATACGCCTAGTTGATGTGAGACTATCTTCTCCTTTTCTTCACAACCTCCACCATATTCTATTCCACCTATAGTGCTATATCCATGGCTCACGCTCATGTATTGCGTGAAAGTTGAAAAGGTTTGAGAACATGAAAGTATGAAACAATTGCTTGACTTGTCATCGGGGTTGTGCATGATTTAAATAATTTGTGTGGGGAAGATGGAGCATAGCCAGACCATATGATTTTTTAGGGATAACTTTCTTTGGCCATGTTATTTTGAAGAGATACAATTGCTTTGTTAGTATGCTTGAAGTATTACTGTTTTAATGTCAATATTAAACTTTTGTTTTGAATCTTATGGATCTGAACAGTCATGCCACAATAAAGAATATTACATGGATAAATATGTTAGGTAGCATTCCACATCAAAAATTCTGTTTTTATCATTTACCTACTCGAGGACGAGCAGGAATTAAGCTTGGGGATGCTTGATAGGTCTCCAACGTATCTATAATTTTAGATTGTTCCATGCTATTATATTATCTGTTTTGGATGTTTTATATGCATTAATATGCTATTTTATATTATTTTTGGGACTAACCTATTAATCCAGTGCCCAGTGCCAGTTTCTGTTTTTTCCTTGTTTTTGAGTATTGCAAATAAGGAATATCAAACGGAGTCCAAACGGAATAAAATCTTCGGAATGATTTTTCTTGGACCAGAAGAAACGTACCAGACTTGGAGATGAAGGCAGAAGACCTGCCATGTGGCGACAAGCCACCAGGGCGCGCCCTAGGGGGGGGCGCCCCCTGGCTTGTGGCCCCACGGCAGACCTCCTAACCCTATTCTTTGGCCTATAAATTCCCAAATATTCCCCTAATACCAGAACAAGCCACGAAAATACTTTTCCACAGCCGCAAGCCTCTGTTCCCGTGAGATCCCATCTGGGGACCTTTTCCGGTAATCTGCCGGAGGGGGATTCGATCACGGAGGGCATCTACATCAACTCCATTGCCCCTCCGATGACGCGTGAGTAGTCCACCACAGACCTTCGGGTCCATAGCTAGTAGCTAGATGGCTTCTTCTCTCTCTATGATCTTCAATACCATGTTCTCCATGATCTTCATGGAGATCTATCCGATGTAATACTCTTTTGCGGTGTGTTTGTCGAGATCCGATGAATTGTGGGTTTATGATCAGATTATCTATGAATATTATTTGAGTCTTTTCTGAATTCTTATATGCATGATTTCATATCTTTGCAAGTCTCTTCGAGTTATTGGTTTGGTTTGGCCAACTAGATTGGTAATTCTTGCAATGGGATAAGTGCTTAGTTTTGGGTTCAATCTTGCGGTGTCCTCACCTAGTGACAAAGTAGGGGTAGCGAGGCACGTATTTGTATTGTTTCCATCAAGGATAAAAAGATGGGGTTTTCATCATATTTCTTGAGTTTATCCCTCTACATCATGTCATCTTACCTAATGCGTTACTCTGTTCTTCATGAACTTAATACTCTAGATGCAGGCAGGAATCGGTCGATGTGTGGAGTAATAGTAGTAGATGCAGAATCGTTTCGGTCTACTTGACACGGACGTGATGCCTATATGCATAATCATTGCCTTGGATATCATCATAACTATGCGCTTTTCTATCAATTGCTCGACAGTAATTTGTTCACCCACCGTATTATTTGCCTTCAAGAGAGAAGCTTCTAGTGAAACCTATGCCCCCCCGGGTCTATTTTCCATATTATATTTTCAGATCTATTTGCTTTTGTTTTTACTTCTCGTTTTAGTATTCTTTCACATCTATCTCTATTGGATCTCATCCTTGCAAGTAACCGTGAAGGGATTGACAACCTCTTTATAGCGTTGGGTGCAAGTGTTTGATTATTTGTATAGGTGCATCTATTGGTGACTTGCTTGTGTCTCCTACTGGATTGATACCTTGGTTCTCAACAACTGAGGGAAATACTTATCTACTCTGCTGCATCACCCTTTCCTCTTCAAGGGAAAACCAACGCAAGCTCAAGAAGTTGCAATGTCTATGGCTAGGAAACCTTGACCATCTTTGATCAACGAGCTAGTCTATTAGTGGCATACTAGGTACACTGTGTTATCTATGTACCCACACATGTATTTGAGTTTCCAATCAATACAATTATAGCATGGATAATAAACGATTATTATGAACAAGGAAATATGAAAATAACTAAATTATTATTGCCTCTAGGGCATATTTCCAACACCTTCTCCAAAAAAGACCAATCCACACGATCATATGCTTTAGATAAATCCAACTCGTATGCACAAATAGCATCATTACCCTTAAGGGCCTGAATATGGTGGA
Source organism: Elymus sibiricus (assembly GCA_039707655.1). Classification (NCBI taxonomy): domain Eukaryota; kingdom Viridiplantae; phylum Streptophyta; class Magnoliopsida; order Poales; family Poaceae; genus Elymus; species Elymus sibiricus. The sequence continues at coordinate 363,305,370 of CM077663.1, read as the reverse complement.
TACACTCAAAAGAAATGATAGAATTATCTGAAATAAGCCGTCCTGGAATGAAAGCACTCTAGTTTTCCAAAATCAGCCTTGTAAGCAAGGGATGTAGTCGGTTAACCAGACACTTTGAGGCAATTTTATAAATCACATTACACAAACTAATAGGCCGGAATTCCTTCAATTCCTTTGGGTGCACAAATTTCGGAATCGGAACTATAGCTGCGTCATTAACACCTGTCGGCATAATCCCAGATCAAAAAAACTCCAACACAACAGCAACAATTTCTGCGTTAAGAACACCCCAATTTCTCTCGTAAAAACATGCAGGAAAACTGTAAGCACCAGGAGCCTTCAAGGGCCCGATCTGAAACAAAGCATCATAAATCTCTTGTTCTGTATATGGGGTATCAAGGGCCCCATTCATCTCAGCTGTTACCTTCTGCTCAATACAATCAAGGACCACTTCAGGAATTAAAGTTGGATCCTTTGTATAAACTAGTATGATGTAGCCATCCTCTCCATATCTGATGGAATGGAGCACCACGAACCATCATCCTTGCGCAGCCGCTGTATATAATTCCGGTGCGCTCTCCAAACCCCACGCCAATGAAGGTACTTAGTGTTCCTCTCCCCTTCTTTTAACCATGTAATGTGAGACCGTTGCAACCATAACATTTCTTCTCCATATAGTAATTCATCTAACTCATACATCTTTTGTTTGATTAGTCCACGTTCTCCCGACCCAAGCTATAGGGCCTCAAGCTCCCGTCGTAGCTTCTCTATACCACTGTTCACAGGCCCAAAATTCTACTTGTTCCACGATCTCAACTCTTTCATAACTTCCTTCAGAGAGCTGGCCACCGAGCCCAAGTTGCCAGCCGATCTGTTACTAGACCAGGATGATGCTATCACAACTTGGAGTGTAGCATCCCTCTCCCACATTATCTCATATCTCGATGAGCTTTGGAACTTCCTTTCCACTTCAATAGTCAACCGTAGCAACAAGGGACAGTGGTCCGAACAACTGGTAGCGAGATGCACGACCTGAGTTGCCGGAAACAAATCCCGCCACTTCTCATCGGCACAAGCTCTATCAAGGCGCACCCGGACATTCCTATTACCCTGCTGGCCATTATCATATGTGCATGGAATGCCAGAGAAGCCCAAATCGGCCAGCTCACACACCGTCAACACGTCTCCGAACGCCGCCATTTGACTCTCAGCCCGCAACGAACTAGAAAGATGCTCGTGCTGCTAGAGGATCTCATTAAAATCCCCACACATGAACCAAGGCTCCTCAGACAAGCCCCTCAAACACAGAAGGTGTTCCCACATAATATGTCGGTTTATGACCCTTGGTTTACCATACACAAAACCCCCTCGCCACTGAATATTTGTAGACTGATCAAACACCATGACATCAATATAGCGACAACACGAATCGAGTACCGTAACCTGCATGGAATCATCCCAAAACAGGGCAAGCCCTCCACTTCTCCTATCACTACTTACCCCATGAAATCCTTTCAGACCTAATCTCCGCTTTAGTTTCTCCATCTTCTCTGAAGCTTGCCTTGTCTCGCTGAGAAAAACAAACTTGGAGACATTGGCATTAGTGAGGGCCAACACCTCTCGAACTGTCCGGCGGTTCCCCAGCCCCCGGCAGTTCCAAGATAGGATATTCATTGCTCCCGATGGTACTCCTCTAGGCAGCCCACCGATATATCATAAACGTCAGTCGTTTCTGTATCCACCTTTGCTCTCTTACTGCTTGAAGTGGATGAAAGTTCGATATGGTTGACTAGGGGGGGGAATAGGCAACTACCAGTTTTTAACTTTTCTTTAACAAATTAGGTTTAGCAACAAATAGGTTGGCTAGATATGCAACTAGGTGAGCAACCTATATGATGCTAACAACAATAATCACAAAAGTGATGACCCACAAGTATAAGGGATCAATCGTAGTCCTTTCGATAAGTAAGAGTGTCGAATCCAATGAGGAGCAGAAGGAAATGATACGCAGTTTTCAGCAAGGTATTCTCTGCAAGTGCTATGAGTAACAATAGTTGATAGTTTTGTAGGAAGATAATTCGTAACGAGTGACAAGTAACAATAGTAACATGTATGCAACAAGGTAGCCCAATCCTTTTTGTAGCAAAGGACAGACCGGAAAGTACTCTTATATGAAGCAAGCGCTCCTGAGGACACATGGGAATTTCTGTCTAGTCACTTTCATCATGTTGAGTTGATTCGTGTTCGCTACTTTGATAATTTAATATGTGGGTGGACCGGTGCTAAGGTGTTGTTCTTACTTGAAATAACAACCTACTTATGATTACCCCCTATCGCAAGCATCCGCAACCACGAAAGAAGAATTAAGATAAATGTAACCATAGCATGAAACGTGTGGATCCAAATCAGCCCCTTATGAAGCAACACATAAACTGGGGTTTAAGTTTCTGTCACTCTCGCAACCCATCATCTATTGGTTACTCCACAATGACTTCCCTTAGACCCATAGCATGGTGAAGTGTCATGTAGTCGACGTTCACATGACACCACTAAGAGAAGTTCAACATACATATCATCAAAATATCGAACGAATACCAACTTTACATGATTACTTATAACAAGACCTCTCCCATGTCCTCAGGAACAATAGTAACTACTCACACCTCATCAACATGTTCAAGATCAGAGGTATAATAATGATGACTAAGGATCTAAACATAATATCTTTCACCAAGTAATCCAACAAGCATCAACTACAAGATGTAATCAACACAACTAGTAACCCACAGGTACCAATATGAGGTTTTGAGACAAAGATTGAATACAAGAGATGAACTAGGGTTGGAGGTGAGATGGTGCTGGTGCTGAGGTTGATGACGATTGGTCCTCCCATGAAGGAGGAAGTGTTGATGATGACGATGGCTTCGATCTCCCCCTCCCGAAGAAGAATTTCCCCGGCAGAATCTGACTGCCGGAGGGCAAAAGTGCCTCTGTCCAGGTTTCCACCTCGAGGAGGCGGCGTTCCATCCCGAAATTTAACTTATGATTTTTTCTAGGGTAAAACACTTCATATAGGAGAAGGTGGGCGTCGAGAGGCCAACAGGTGGCCCACAAGCTATCTGGGTGCGCCCCTAGGGGGGGCGCGCCCTGTTAGCTTGTGGCCAACCTGTGGCTCCCCTCCATTATATTTTTGCTCCAGAAATTCCCAAATATTCCATAAAAATTCTCCGTTAAATTTCAGGTCATTTGGAGTATGGTGATTTTTCTGACTTTTTCTCGATTTTCCGGTCCAGAATTCCAGTTTCCAGATATTTCCCTCTTTGTGATGTACCTTGCATATTCAGAGAGAAATATATAAGAATTATGTGATAATCAGAGAATAATGGACAATAATGACACAAATATCAATAATAAATCATGATGCAAATTGGACGTATCAACTCCCCAAGCTTATACCTCGCTTGTCCTCAAGCGAAAGCCGAGCTCTAAAATAATGACCACATGATTTGAGAGAGAGGTGTCGATAAAAATAGAATACGGACATGAGAGCATCATGAATATCATCATAGCAGCAAGTTTTTCATCATGTAGCTTCTTATAAACAAATAAAGATCCGTTCACAATTATCAAAGTATGAAGCATAAACTTTATTGACAACCAACAAATAATGCATTTAGTCATGGAGATAATCATAATTCATCATATTAAAGAGGAGAGTCTATATAAGAGCTTCATTTTAGCAAGTCCACATACTCAACTATCATTTTAGTCATCCATGATTGTTGACACTCATTGCATATTTTTGGAGCTAATCTTTTCGTTGGACACAAAGGAAGATAGGGGCTTTTATTTGCCACCCAACTCGTTTACCTCAAGGATAATGTCAACAATAATGAATCATGATCTATCACATTCAACTGGATATATATATCTGGATCTTTCCTCAACACATGATGCTTGACACTAAAAGAGTTTTATAGATTGTGAGAGGGAAGATTATTAATGACTCTTGCAAGAAAGTAAAACCTTTAATAAAAGATAGGCCCTTCGCAGAGGGAAGCAGAGGCTGTCATGTGCTTTTATTTTTTTGTATGTGGAATCTCTTAATGCAAAGGAACGTCACTTTATATTGCCCCTTGTGATGATGAACTTTATTATGCACTCTGTCGCTTTTATTTCTTCATCATCACAAGATCGTACAAAGCTTGTATTCCCTTTTAATAAGAGATCATACATGATTTAATTGTTTTGTGCAACCATGACAACTTACTTGAAGGATCTTATTCAATCCATAGGTAGGTATGGTGGACTCTCATGAAAAGATATTGGGTTTAAGGGGTTATGGATGCACAAGTAGTATCTCTACTTGGTGCGGAAATTTTGGCTAGCAAAAGATCTAAAGCAAGCATCACATGTTAAAGGATCCATGACTATATAGCTTCTATGCAAATGTAAGCAATCATGACCATTAGGTTGTCTTCCATGTCCAACTTCAACATTTGATCATTATATAATATTTTGCGAGGTTTGGAATCATGGATGATGTCCAAGATAGTATATTTATATATGAATCATCTCTTCTCTATCATAGTCTTCCATAGATTATCACAATAACAAAATCTATATTTGTTTATTCTCAACAACTTTTCGTTGCTCATACTCTTCTTTTATGTGAAGTCATCACTCCTTATGGGCTAAGCACATGATTTTTCTATTTTTCTTATAGTCATGCTATATGATGAAGAATGCAATGAGGGTAAGGCACACAAGCTCAACTAACTTTATTATATAACTCTCACACTCGGTTACAAGGATAGATAGGGCTCAAAGCAAAACACTAAGCAAAAAGCAAATCTGAAACTTATTTATCTAAGCTACGAAATAGCTAAGGATCGAACTAAGATAAAAGGTGATGCTAAAAAAGTGATGGTGATACGATACCGGGGCACCTCCCCCAAGCTTGGAACAAGCTAAGGGTGGTGCCCATACCCTTGTACTCAAGTGTTCTTCGGTGATGGTGGTGGTGTTGGGGTAATAGTGCTCTTCTTCTCCAGCTTACGCCTGAGCATGAAGTTTTCCTCTCTTAAATCATCATTTTCTTGCTCTAGTTTCAGAACCCTTTTGCACAATGCTGCTTTGCTTTCCTGCAGAAAACAAGACGGGATAAATTGGGTCTTAGATTGGTTTACTGTGTTGGGGAGGCTTGACTTCTTGAATTCCACAAGCATATCTCTAGGTTGAGGTAGTGGGACTTCATCTTCATCTAAATTGTCGCCCTGGTTTGCCTCCTTCATTTCCTCCAGATCTTTGTCCTCCTACTCATCCGTGGACCACAGGTAAGGATAGATCTCCCCAAAAATCTTTGGGTCAGCAATATAGTCAGCAACGTAGCTTTCCCCCTCCGAGTCTTGAGACGACATGTTTTTAGATCTGTCAGAAAAACAGCCCGAAACAAGAACAGAGAGAAGTCTCGCGATGCGGTGGTCAAAACATACCGTAGTATATATATAATGATTTTTCTAGGTCAGAATACGTGCTCGGGAAGAAATCGGAGTCCGGAAGGCACACGAGGGGCCCACAAGCCATCAGGGCGCGCCCCTAGGGGGGCGCCCTGTTGGCTTGTGCCTCCCTCGTGGGTCTTCCCGACTACTTTTTATTTTTGGAATTTTTCATAAATACCAAAACCAACACAAAGTATTTTTTTGGATTTTTTGGAGTCGGTTTACTTACCGTATCACGTACCTCTCCCTTTTTCAAGTTCTGGAGTGTTCCAGCAGGCCTCTTTTATGTGTTCTTCCGGTGTCATAACTTGGATGACATTAGTTTCTTCATTGATGGGTGCACCTGAAATATAATGCTTGATTCTTTGCCCATTCACCACTCTTGGGTTTTTGCCTTCGAAGTTGTTAATTTTTATGGCACCGGAGCGATAAACCTCCTTGACAACATATGGGCCTTCCCATTTTGAGAGGAGTTTTCCTGCAAAAAATCTGAAACTAGAGTTGTACAAAAGCACTTGGTCTCCTACGTTAAATTCTCGCTTTTGAATTATCTTATCATGCCATCTCTTAACCTTCTCTTTAAAGAACTTAGCATTTTCATAGGCTTGTGTCCTCCATTCATCCAGTGAGCTAATATCAAATAGCCTCTTTTCATCGGCAAGTTTAAAGTCATAGTTAAGTTCTTTAATTGCCCAATAAGCTTTATGTTCTAACTCAAGAGGTAAATGACAAGCCTTTCCATAGACCATTTTATAAGGAGACATACCCATGGGATTCTTATAAGCAGTTCTATAGGCCCAAAGAGCATCATCTAGTTTTTTAGACCAATTCATCCTAGATCTATTGACAGTCTTTTGTAGGATTAATTTTATTTCTTGATTACTCAACTCAACTTGACCACTAGACTGAGGATGATAGGGTGATGCAATTCTATGCTTAACATCATATTTAGCTAGAAGTTTCCAAAAGCACCATGAATAAAATGTGAACCACCATCAGTCATTAAGTATCTAGGGACTTCAAACCTCGGAAAGATAATGTCTTTAAGCATTTTAATAGAAGTGTTATGATCATCACTACTAGTTGGAATAGCTTCTACCCACTTAGTAACGTAATCAACATCGATATCAACTAGAATATGAGTATACCCATTAGAGGAAGGAAAAGGTCGCATAAATTCAACCCCCCAGACATCAAATGGATCAATAGCAAGTGAATAGTTCATAGGCATTTCCTGGCGTTAACCAATATTACCAACTCTTTGGCATTCATTACATGAAAGGACATACTTAAGAGCATCTTTAAAAAGAGTAGGCCAATAAAAACCAGATTGTAATACCTTGTGTGCAGTTCTGTCACCAGCATGGTGTCCTCCGTAGGCCCCGGAATGACACTGACGTGGCTTGGACTACGTCGGTATTTACTCAAAGAGGAAGGGATGATGCAGCACAGCGACGGTAAGTATTTCCCTCAGTTATGAAACCAAGGTTATCGAACCAGTAGGAGGATCACCACCACCCAATAAGTAGCACCTGCATACAAACAACAAATACTTGCAACCCGACGCGAAAGAGAGGTTGTCAATCTCTCTACGATAATAAGATAGATTAGGTAGTGATAGATAGGAGAGATAGATCTCTCAAGAACACAAATAAAAAGAGTAAATATGCAGCAATATGTTTTTGGGTTTTTGGTTTTGTAGATCTGAAAACAAAGATTGCAAAAAAATGTAGATCGGAAAGCAATATGATAGGAAAAGTAGACCCGGGGGCCGTAGGGTTCACTAGTGGCTTCTCTCATGAGTATAGCGCACGGTGGGTGAACAAATTACTGTTGGGCAATTGATAGAAAATCGAATAGTCATGACGATATCCAAGGCGATGATCATTATATAGGCATCACGTCCAAGATAGATAGACCGACTCCTGCCTGCATCTACCTCTATTACTCCACACATCGACCGCTATCCAGCATGCATCTAGTGTATTAAGTTCATGGAAAAACATAGCAATGCAATAAGAACGATGACATGATGTAGACAAGATCTATTCATGTAGGAATAGACCCCATCTTGTTATCCTTAATAGCAACGATACATGCGTGTCTTGTTGCCCCTTCTGTCACTGGGAAAGAACACCGCAAGATCGAACCCATCACAAAGCACCTCTTCCCATGGCAAGAAAAATTGATCTAGTCAGCCTAACTAAACCGAAGATTCAAAGAAGAAATACGATACTATAAGCAATCATGCATATAAGAGATCAAAGAAGACTCAAATAATATTCATGGATAGAAACTGATCATGAACTCAAAATTCATCGGATCCCAACAAACACACCGCAAAAGTTTACATCAAATAGATCTCCAAGAGACCATTGTATTGAGAATCATAAGAGAGAGAGGAAGCCATCTAGCTACTGCCTACGGACCCATAGGTCTATGGTGGACTACTCACGCATCATCGGAGAGGCACCTATGAGGAAGATGAACCCCTCCGTGATGGTGTTTAGATTAGATCTCACGGTTCTGGAACTTGCGACGGCTGGAATTGTGTTTCGTCGACTCCCCTAGGGTTTTTGGACTTCCAGGGAAATTATAGGCACGATAGTCGGTTGAGGGGGTGCCCGAGGTGCCCAGCACCCATCAGGCCGCGCCAGGGGGCCTCTGGCGCGCCCTGGTGGGTGCTGGCCACCCTAGGGCCCCTCTTCTGGTGATATTTGGCCCATCTGGTTTCTTCTGGTCCGTAAAAAATCCACAAAAATCCCCGCAGCGTTTTATCTCCGTTTGGTACTAATTTTCTGCGAAGTAAAAAACAAGCAAAAACAACAACTGGCACTTTGGCACTATGTCAATAGGTTAGTCCCAAAAAATGATATAAAGTTGTAATAATATGATTGTAAAACATCCAAGAATGATAATATAACAGCATGGAACAAGCAAAAATTATAGATACGTTGGAGACGTATCAGAGATGTATCAGCATCCCCAAGCTTAATTCCTACTCGTCCTCGAGTAGGTAAATGATAAAAACAGAATTTTTGATGTGGAATGCTGCCTAACATGTTCATCATATTCTTTTCTTCTTTGTATAGCATGGACATTTGGACTTGTAAATGATTCAAAGCAATAGTCTAGTTTTAACATAATAACTTCAATACTCAAGCATGTCAACAAGCAACCATGTTTTTTCAAAATATCAACACTAAAGAAAGTTATCCCTAGCCCATTATGCTCAATCATTGATCCATTCATGAAACAAACTCAAATATTAGCTATGCCCAATGCTCAAGTACGATCATAGTGCCCCCTAGTTGGTGCTTATAAGAGAAGATGGAGACTCAAAGCAAAAAATAAAAATTGCATAAAGTAAATAGATAGGCCCTTCGCAGAGGGAAGTAGGGATTTGTAGAGGTGCCAGAAGTCAAAGTTTTAAATTGAGAGAGAAAAAATATTTTGGGTGGCATGCTTTTCCTGTCAACGAAAACGACAAAGTAGCTCACAATACTTTCCATGCTAGATATATCATAGGCGGTTCCCAAACAGAAAATAAAGTTTATTCCTTTTTCCAGCAAACTTTCACTTTCCATCGCGGGCCGTATCCACGGTTGCCTTCCATACCAACACTTTCCAAGGAATTTATTATTTGACAACATAAAGTAAATATTTTTTTTCTTTTTCATTTCGGGAATGGGCATCCCTATTACCGCCGCACTCTCGTGCAATGACAAGTGAATAAACACTCATCTTGAGAATAACACATCTAGCATGGAAAAATATTGGACACTCCCCACCGTTTCATGAGCGGTATGGGCACACAAAAGAGAAAATTTATTTTGAAAATTTAGAGATGGCACATACAAATTTGCTTGGAAGGGCATGGAAATACCGCATATAGGTAGGTATGGTGGGCTCATAAGGCAAAACTTTGTTTAAGGATTTTGGATGCACAAGTAGTATTTCTACTTAGTACAAATGAAGGCTAGCAAAAGATTGGGAAGCAATCAAACCAAGAAACGAAAAATCACATAAGTGAGCATTGGACATAACTAACACCGAATAATGCACCACAAGTAGGATGTAACTTCATTGCATAACTGTTAACTTTCGTGCATGCATAGGGAATCACAAACCTTAACACCAATATTCCTACTAAGCATAATTACTCATTAACATGACGCACGTATTACTATCATCATGTTTCCAAACTATTACAAGGAATCAAGTTTAATTTGTCCAATGATCTTCATGAAAGTTTTTATTATATCCTCCTTGGATATCTATCACTTTGGGACTAGTTTCATGTATTGCCATTGATTTTTGGCAAGCTCAAACAAATTTAAGTGAAGCACATGAGCATAAATATTTCATCTCTCAAAAAGGTATAAGTGAAGCATGGGAGGATTTCTTCAAAAATTTACTAACTCTCAAATTATTCTAAGTGAAGCATGAGAGTATTTCTACAAAAGTTTCCAAGCACACCGTGCTCAAAAAGATATAAGTGAAGTACTAGAGCAATTCTATAGCTCAAAAAGTTTAAGTGAAGCACATAGAGCAATTCTAATAAATCATAGCAAGATTTTGGCTTTCTCAAATAGGTGTGTACAGCAAGGATACAAAGGAAAAACTAACAAACAAAGCAAGCAAAGATACAAGACGCTCCAAGCAAAACACATGATATGTGACGAATAAAAATATAGCTCCAAGTAAAATACCGATGGTCGTTAGAAGAAAGAGGGGATGCCACTCGGGGGCATCCCCAAGCTTAGTTGCTTGTTTCTCTTTGGATATATCTTGGGGGTGCGGTAGCATCCCCAAGCTTAGGCTTTTGCTACTCCTTATTCCTTCATCCATCGTGATCTCACCCAAAACTTGAAAACTTCAATCACACAAAACTCAACAAAATCTTCGTGAGATCCGTTAGTATAAGAAAGCAAATAACTACTTTAGGTACTGCTGTAAACCCATTCAAATTTTATAATTGCATTATACCTACTGTATTTTATCTTTACCATGGCTTATAACCTCCAATACAAACCATAGATTCATCAAAAAAAAGCACACAATGCAACAAAAACAGAATCTGTCTCAAACAGAACAGTCTGTAGTAATCTGTATCATACCCATACTTCTGTAACTCTAAAAATTCTTAAAAATTAGGACAGCGTAAGGAATTTGTATATAAACACTTTTTTAAAATTTAAGCTCAAGATCATGTTCCAGCTAAAAATTAAAATTCATATACTGGACGCAAAGTTTCTGTTTCAGATTCAGCATCACTTCTACTCATCCTATGAATCATCCTAACGGTTCTACTTGGCACAAACACTAAATAAACCATAAAAACACAATAATAACACAGGCATAATTGTGTCAACACTCAAAAACAGAAAGGAAAAAGCAAAAATTTATTTATTCATTGGGTTGCCTCTCAACAAGCGCTATCGTTTTACGCCCCTAGCTAGGCATATTGGATAGATTCAAGTAATGTCATCTTTGGTTTTAGATCCATAGGATGCCCTCATGATTGATTCATATGGTGGCTTAATTCTAGTTCTAGGGAAGTGTTCCATACCCTTTCTCAAGGGAAATTGAAAACGAATATTCCCTTCTTTCATATCAATCACGGCACCTATAGTGCATAAAAACGGTCTACCAAGTATAATGGGACAAGACAGATTGCAATCAATATCAAGCACAATAAAATCAATGGGCACGTAATTCCTATTTGCAAGAATAAGAACATCATTAATTCTTCCCAAAGGCTTTTTAATAGTAGAATCCGCCAAGTGCAAATTAAGAGAACATTCTTCCATGTTGGTAAGACCAAGCACATCACATAGAGATTTCGGAATCGTGGAAACACTAGCACCGAAATCACACAAAGCAAAGTATTCATAATTTTTAATCTTGACCTTAATGGTAGGTTCCCACTCATCATGTAATTTTCTAGGAATAGAAACCTCCAACTCCAACTTTTCTTCAAAAGATTTCATCATGGCATCAACGACATGTTTAGTAAAAGCTTTATTTTGCTCATAAGCATGGGGTGAATTCAACATAGATTGCAACAAAGAAATACATTCAATCAAGGAGCAGCTACCATAATTAAAATCTTTGCAATCCAAGATAGTGGGCACATCACTAGTTAAAGTTTTAACCTCTTCAAACCCACTCTCATCAAAATTTTCACCCTCCAAATTATTGGGACACCTTCTAGATAAAGTTGACTCTACTTCAGTCCCTTCATTATCAATTTTAACATTACTAAACAAGGAATCAATAGAAGAAACACCAATCACTTTAAGATCTACATCATTCTTGTAACGGCAATCACTAGAAGACGATTTTTCTAAGATTTCTCTTTTAGCTCTAAGCATAGCGGTTCTTTTCTTACTTTCATCCATAGAGACATATAAAGCTTTAATAGATTCATCAATCTTAGGCACAAAAGCTTTCAACTTGAGATTTTCAACATCATGAGAAATTCTATCAATGCTTCTAGACATATCATGAATCTTATTCAACTTTTCTTCTATCGTAGTATTGAAAGCCTTTTGCGCATTGATAAATTCTTTAATATTACTCTCAAGATCAGAGGTGTTCCTATTATTATTGTAAGAATAATTACCATAGGAATTACCATAATTATTAGAGGAATTTTTAGGAAAAGGCCTAGGATTAAAATTACCTCTATAAGCATTGTTATTGAAATTGTTGCGCGAGACAAAATTCACATCTACGGATTCACTATTTTGCTCAATCAAAGTAGACAAAGGCACATCATTAAGATCAATAGGAGCATTTTTACTAGCAACCAATTTCATCAAAGCATCAACTTTATCACTCAAAGTACTAATTTCCTCTACCGAATTAACTTTTTTACTAGTAGGTGCTCTTTCGGTATGCCATTGAGAATAATTAGCCATGATATTATCTAGCAATTTAGTAGCTTCACCCAAAGTAATATCCATAAAAGTACCACCCGCGGCGGAATCTAAAAGATTTCTAGAGACAAAATTCTATCCCGCATAAAAAATTTGTATGATCATCCAAAGATTCAAACCATGTGTAGGACAATTTCTTATCATCAACTTCATTCTTGCCCAAGATTGGCAACATGTTCATGCTCAAGTTGCTTAAAATTCATGATTTGCGTCCTAAGGGAAATAATTTTCGCGGGAGGGAAATACTTAGTGATAAAAACATCCTTGCACTTATTCCAAGAATCGATACTATTGCGAGGCAAAGATGAAAACCAAATTTTTGCACGATCCCGCAAGGAAAAAGGAAATAGTTTCAACTTGACAATATTATTGTCCACGTGTTTTTTCTTTTGCATATCACACAATTCAACGAAAGTGTTTAGATGGGACGCGGCATCCTCATTAGGATTACCGGCAAATTGATCTTTCATGACAAGATTCAACAAAGCGGCATTAATATCACAAGACTCCGCACTAGTGGCGGGAGGAGCAATAGTCGTACTAATAAAATCATTGTTATTAGTATTGGAAAAATCACACAACTTGGTGTTCTCTTGAGTCATCGTGACTACGCAAACAAGATTGCAAGCAAGGAAGAGATCCGGCAAGAAAAAGGGCAAACGAAAAAGAGGGCGAAGAAAATGGCAAATTGGTGAAGTGGGGGAGAGGAAAACGAGAGGCAAATGGCAAATAATGTAATTGCAAGGAGATGAGATTTGTGATTAGGAACCTGGTAGATGATGATGGAGTCCCCTCGGCGCCTATGATAGGCACGTAGAAGAGACTGCTTCCTCCCCGGCAACGGCGCCAGAAATTCATTTGACGTGGCTTGGACTGCATCGGTATTTCCCCAAAGAGGAAGGGATGATGCAGCACAGCGACGGTAAGTATTTCCCTCAGTTATGAAACCAAGGTTATCGAACCAATAGGAGGATCACCACCACCCAATAAGCAACACCTGCATACAAACAACTAATACTTGCAACCCGACGCGAAAGAGAGGTTGTCAATCTCTCTACAGTAATAAGATAGATTAGGTAGTGATAGATAGGAGAGATAGATCTCTCAAGAACACAAATAAAAAGAATAAATATGCAGCAATATGTTTTTGGGTTTTTGGTTTTGTAGATCTGAAAACAAATATTGCAAAAAAACGTAGATCGGAAAGCCATATGATAGGAAAAGTAGACTCGGGGGCCGTAGGGTTCACTAGTGGCTTCTCTCATGAGTATAGCGCACGGTGGGTGAACAAATTACTGTTGGGCAATTGATAGAAAATCTAATAGTTATGACGATATCCAAGGCGATGATCCTTATATAGGCATCACGTCCAAGATAGATAGACCGACTCCTGCCTGCATCTACCTCTATTCCACACATCGACCGCTATCCAGCATGCATCTAGTGTATTAAGTTCATGGAAAAACGGAGTAATGCAATAAGAACGATGACATGATGTAGACAAGATCTATTCATGTAGGAATAGACCCCATCTTGTTATCCTTAATAGCAACGATACATGCGTGTCTTGCTGCCCCTTTTGTCACTGGGAAAGAACACCGCAAGATCGAACCCATCACAAAGCACCTCTTTCCATGGCAAGAAAAATCGATCTAGTCGGCCTAACTAAACCAAAGATTCAAAGAAGAAATACGATGCTATAAGCTATCATGCATATAAGAGATCAAAGAAGACTCAAATAATATTCATGGATAGAAACTGATCATGAACTCAAAATTCATCGGATCCCAACAAACACACCGCAAAAGTTTACATCAAATAGATCTCCAAGAGACCATTGTATTGAGAATCATAAGAGAGAGAGGAAGCCATCTAGCTACTGCCTACGGACCCGTAGGTCTATGGTGGACTACTCACGCATCATCGGAGAGGCACCTATGAGGAAGATGAACCCCTCCATGATGGTGTTTAGATTGGATCTCGTGGTTCTGGAACTTGCGACGGCTGGAATTGTGTTTCGTCGACTCCCCTAGGGTTTTTGGACTTCTAGGGAATTTATAGGCACGATAGTCGGTTGAGGGGGTGCCCGAGGTGCCCAGCACCCATCAGGTCGTGCCAGGGGGCCTCTGGCGCGCCCTGGTGGGTGCTGGCCACCCTGGACCCCTCTTCTGGTGATCTTTGGCCCATCTGGTTTCTTCTGGTCCGTAAAAAATCCACAAAAATCCCCGCAGCGTTTTATCTCCGTTTGGTACTGATTTTCTGCGAAGTAAAAAACAAGCAAAAACAACAACTGGCACTTTGGCACTATGTCAATAGTTTGTCCCAAAAAATGATATAAAGTTGTAATAAGATGATTGTAAAACATCCAAGAATGATATTATAACAGCATGGAACAAGCAAAAATTATAGATACGTTGGAGACGTATCAGACACTTCCTTAGAATTTGTTCCTACTCATGCTCAGGTACACAACGCCTAATAACACCGTCTACTCCCTCTTTATAGAGATGTGGTTCATCCCAGAAGTAATGTCGTAAATCATAGGAGAATTTTTTCTTTTGTTGATAAGTGAAACTAGGTGGGATATATTTTGCATAATCAGCATACCATGGAGCACTACGTGAAGTATCTATAGCAGCAAGTTACTCATCAGGAAAATTATCATCATGTCGGGGGGATGACCCCCGGGTACCCCAAAGACGGCGAGTCGGACGGGGTGCCCGCCCGCCCTTGCCGGCTGCTCCAACGCGCGCCCGCGACCGGCTTCTTCGGCCCGCCGGCTGTCAGGAGCCAACTACGACGTCCCCTCAGACACGGGCGGACGAGACGACCATACCCCGCGGCGATGCACTGTTAACGAGTAGTACTGCGCTATACACGCGTCATGCAATATCATCTATAGTGTAGCTTGTCCCCTGGGCATTGACCTATAAAGTGTCACCGGGGACAAGCATAGACTAACTCACATGCTTGATAACCCACAAGTATAGGGGATCAGTTGTAGCCTCTTTCGATAAGTAAGAGTGTCGAACCCAACGAGGAACTAAAGGTAGAACAAATATTCCCTCAAGTTCTATCGACCACCGATACAACTCTACGCACGCTTATCGTTCGCTTTACCTAGAACAAGTATGAAACTAGAAGTACTTTGTAGGTGTGATAGGATAGGCTTGCAAGATAATAAAGAGCACGTAAATAAAAACTAGGGGCTGTTAAGATAAAGAAACAACTAAGTTAGTTTTAGTAGAGAGCTTTTTGTCACAAGAAAATTATTTGTCCCTAGGCAATCGATAACTAGACCAGTAATCATTATTGCAATTTTATATGAGGGAGAGGCATAAGCTAACATACTTTCTCTACTTGGATCATATGCACTTATGATTGGAACTCTAGCAAGCATCTGGAACTACCAAAGATCATTAAGGTAAAACCCAACCATAGCATTAAGTATCAAGTCCTCTTTACTCCCATACGCAAACAACCTACTTACTCGGGTCTGTGCTTCTGTCACTCACGCCACCCACCATAAGCGAATCATGAACATATTGCAAACCCTACAGCGGGGATCCCTCACGCTTGCGCGAAACGGAGAGCACCATAGGACAGCACCAATAATAAAACATACAACTCAAACCAATCATGATCATCAATCAACCCATAGGACAAAACGGATCTACTCAAACATCATAGGATAGCCATACATCATTGGGAAATAATATATAGCGTTGAGCACCATGTTTAAGTAGAGATTATAGTGGGGAGAAGGGGTGTTACACCGCTGCATAGAGGGGGAGAGAGTTGGTGATGACGGCGGTAAAGTTGTTGGTGTAGATCGCCGTCACGATGATGGCCCCGGCGGCGTTCCGGTGCCACCGGGAGAGAGGGGGAGAGAGCCCCCCTCCTTCTTATTCTTCCTTGACCTTCCCCCTAGATGGTAGAAGGGTTTCCCCTCTGGTCCATGGCCTCCATGGCGGCGGAGGGGCAAGAGACCCTCCGAGATTGGATCTCTCTCTCTGTTTCCTTCTGTTTCTGCCTTCCAGATTCTGGCCTTTCACCATTTCTTAAATTCCCGGAGATCCGTAACTCCGATTGGGCTGAAATTTTAACACGATTTTTATCCGCATATTAGCTTTCTGACGGCGAAAGAAGGGCACCAACCGCCTTACAGGGTGACCACAAGCCACCCTGGCGCGCCCCTGTGGCTTGTGGGCCCCTCGGGCACCGCCTTCTGTTGATTCCACTTCCCAAAATTCACATATATTCCAAAAAAAATCTCCGTAAGTTTTTATCCCGTTTGGACTTCGTTTGATATGGATTTTCTGCGAAACAAAAAACATGCAACAAACAGGAACTGGCACTAGGCACTGGATCAATATGTTAGTCCCAAAAAGTAGTATAAAAAGTTGCCAAAAGTATATGAAAGTTGTAGAATATTGGCATGAAACAATCAAAAATTATAGGTACGACGGAGACGTATCAATGCTACATATAGCTTGGCATGTACGCTACCCATTGTAGCTTACACCTCAAGCTACGTACAACTTGCATGTAAGCTACCCACTGTAGCTTACATCTCAAGCTACGCACTCATGCCTATATAAAAGGCACCATGCCCACTCACATTCATCCATTCACACCCACGGGATGGCCTAGCCTCCTCACACTCTCATTCTCACACATACGAGGCTAGCCAGCTCCCTCTTCCTCCTCAGATACAGCACCAGGAGCAACTCTGTACTACAAATACACCTCATATACAGATATGCAGGAGTAGTGGTATTATCTCTCCGAAGAGCCCCGAACCTGGGTAAACCACCGTGTGCCGTTACCCTATCCCGTCCTGGATCTCCACTGCAGCCTTGCTCTCACCTCTTTAAGCCATCCCGTGGTATCTACCGTGCCGGGGCACCCCCTGTGAGAAAACGACGACAGTTGGCACCCACCGTGGGGCTACCTACTGCTGGAACCGCGGTCCGTACGGGATCCTCTTCGTCATCACCATCGCAACATCGTCGCCGCCTCTCCGGTGGCGCTCGACGGCGAATACGCGCGACGCCGCATCCTCGCTGCTGGTTTCGTCATCACCACCGCGACGTCACCGCCATCCGCCTGTCACTGCTCCCGTGTTCCTTCGCCCGCGTCCGTCCTCGACGCGCTTGCCTCGCCGACCGCAGCCTCAACCTCTCTCGCGCCGCCGCCAATGGCTCGCGGCCATGACGGACCGTCGCCGCGTACTCCTCATGCTGGCGCTACTCCTGGTGGTCGCGCTCGCGCCAGCGCCGACCGCGTATCGGCGGCTGCAGCCGTTGCCGCTCGACTGGCTGCCGTCCTGGTCGCGTTGGCGCTGCTGCTGGCCGTCGAGCTCCTTGCATTGGCACTGCTGCTGGCCGTCGTGCTCGCGTCGACAGCGGCCGTGTCCTGGCGGCTGCAGCGGCCGGCGTTCTGGCTGGCTCCCGGAAGCCCTTCTCCATTCTCCTCCGCATTTCCTCTCTCGAGGCTGCAACTCACAGAAAGAGTCTCCTCGCTCCAATCTTATCTGCATTGGGAGCACGAGGTCCTAGTCCCAGTCCTCAAACATGTGCGTGTGCCGACGAGGCCGACGCCGATGGCCACCATCCAGCAGTGCCTCTTGCCGGCCGCCGTCAACGCCCTCGACGCGGCCGTGGCCTCCACGCGCCACCGCGCCCACATGCCCAACCACCCCGCTGCATCTCCAACATCGCCTCCCACATCAGCCGCGCCCTGTTGCAAATCCTAGGAAGGAAAAGCAACCAGGAGGGCACTCGGCGGGCACAGCCACGTGCCTGCACTCCCGTTGCCGTCCTGGACCGGCGCCCCCGCGTCGGGCACCGCCCCGCTCGCCCAGGCCCCCTCTACGGCTCCCCGCGCGCCCGCCGGTCGAGCGCCTCGCCGGTCGCCTCTATGCCTGCGCGCGCCCTCGTGGCCGCACATCCCGCTGTGCCAGCACCGCTCCGCCCGCATCGCCTCCCGGCGCCGGCTTCACCCCGTGATGACTGATACGTCCCCAATGTATCGATAATTTATGAAGTATTCATGTCATATTTGTCTATGTTTTTACTATGGTTTTATGATTTATTGGGACTAACCTATTAATGGTTGCAAAAGTGCACAAGTTCTTGTTTCACACTTTCATGTGCAGGAATTAATTTGAAATTGTCGAAAAAACGCAAAAGGAGTCTTGTTGGAGGACTCTGACTTTCCTGAAATCTGTCCACGAACTGTTTTTAGAGATCATCAGTTTGACCCCCGAAGACAGCGTCAAATGGAAATAGCTTAAACTAGGAAAGTGTGGGGAATTTTATGGCATTGATTATGGACTCTAAATTCGTCCAAAACGGAGCTAGGATGTGATCTGTACACCCATTTTACTGGAGGAAAATATCTGATTACGGGATTACGAGAATTGATTTCGTGATTGAGTCCAACTCTTACCATATCTGATGTATTCGGCCAAGCCATGACTTTGAGGACTCATGAGGGCTGTTAGGAGTCCCTAGGAAGGTTCTAGAGGTGCCCAAGAGCCATTGGATCAAGGGTCCATCCATCGGAGGGCCATAGAGAACCACAGAGGCACATATAAGGAGAGAAAAACCCTAATTTTGGGAGAGCCACAAAAAGCCAAGAATTTGCCTCTCCCTTGGCAGCCGCCAAGAAGGGAGAGGCTCCTCCATTGCAGCACCAAGACCAAGGAAGAAGGGGGGCAAGGGGCCGCCGCCCGTCGCCACCGCCGCCGCTCGTCGCCAGTGCCGTGGCCGCCATCGCCTCCATCTCTTTGGGGTTGCACCTCTCCATCAACAACCCTCTCTTTCTCACCATGATAATGTGTGAGTAATCCACCTTGGGGCTGAGGGTTTGTACTGGTAGCTATGTGTTTAATCTCTCTCTCATGTTCTTGAGATGACACGATCTTGATGTATCACGGGCTTTGTTAATATAGTTGGATCATATGGTGTTTTCCCCTCTGTATCTTGTTGTGATGAATTGAGTTTTCCCTTTGAGATTTTGTTATTATCGGATTGAATACTTTTATGGATTTGAGAGCACTTGATGTATGTCTTGAACATGGATACCCATAGTGACATTGGGGTATTCAAGTGATTCACTTGATATATGTTATGGCGTCAACTTACGGATTCCGGTGACCTTGGGGATCTACGCATAGGGGTTGATTGCACGTTCTCATGCCTTGTTCTCCGATAGAAATATTGGGGCACTCTTTGAGGTTCTTTGTGTTGGATTGAGTATTATGAATCTGAAATTGTTTGATGCGTATCGTATAATTAACTCATGGATACTTGTGGTGACATTGGAGTATCTAGGTGACATTACAGTTGGTTGATGCGTATCATATGGTGTTATTTTAGTACGAACTCTAGATAGATTGATCGGAAAGGATAACTTGGTGTTATTTTAGTACGAACTCTTGGATAGATGATCAGAAAGGATAAATTTAAGGTGTTTTCGTACCCTACAAACAATTTCTTCTTATGTTCTCCGCTAGATAAGAACTTTGGAGTGATTCTTCGTTGCACATTGAGGGATGGTTATGTGATCCAATTATATTAGCATTGTTGAGAGATTGCACTAGCAAAAGTACGGACCCTAGGCCTTGTTTTCAAGCATTGCAATACCGTTTGTGCTCACTTTTATTATTTGTTACCTTGCTGTTTTTATATATTCAGATTACAAAAACCTTTATCTACCATCCATATTGCACTTGTATCACCATCTCTTCACCGAACTAGTTCACCTATACAATTTTCCATTGTATTGGGTGTGTTGGGGACACAAGAGACTTTTTATTATTTGATTGCAGGGTTGTTTGAGAGAGACCATCTTCATCCTACACCTCCCACGAATTGATAAACCTTAGGTCATCCACTTGAGGGAAAATTGCTACTATCCTACAAAACTCTGCGCTTGGAGGCCCAAGAAAGTCTACAAGAATAAAGTTGCGTAGTAGACATCAAACTCTTTTCTGGTGCCGTTGCCAGGGAGGTGAGTGCTTGAAGGTATATCTTTAGATCTTGCAATTAAATCTTTTAGTTTCTTATTTTCACTAGTTTGGTTTTATAAAAGAAAACTACAAAAAAAATGGAGTTTAGGTTGCATTATTTGTATCGTCTTTATAATATCTTTCGTGAAAATAAGGATTCAGAAAATTGTGCTCAATTGGTAGAGGAAGAAATTATGAAAATACTTAATGAGAATTCCTTGAATGATGAGCATGATTGCAATGTTGCTAGTATGAATTCTCTGAATATTCATGATGCTAATGATATGCAAAGCCACAAGCTTGGGGATGCTATGTTTGATGAAGATATTTTTATTCCCCCAAAGTTTTGATGAGAAAATTTATTATGATGATGGCATGCCTCCTATCTATGATGATTATGATGATGACATGCATGCTATAAAGAGTGATAGTAACCATGAAACTTGTCATCATGATTTTAATATTGAATGTGGTTATGTCAATCAAGTGTCTCATGATAGTTATTTTGTTGAGTTTGCTCCCACTACCATGGATAAAAAGGAATATTCTTATGTGGAGAGTAATAAATTTTCTATGCTTGTAGATATTGAAAAGAATGATTTATGTGACAGTTATATTATTGAATTCCTTCATGATGCTACTGAAATTTATTATGAGGGAGGAACATATGCTTGTAGGAATTGCAATAATAACAAGTTTCCTCTCTATGTGTTCAAAGTTTTGAAGTTATGCTTGTTTTGCCTTCCTATGCTAGTTGATTCTTGTTCCCATAAATTGTTTGATTACAAAATACCTATGCATAGGAAGTGGATTAGAGTTAAATGTGCTTGTCATGAGATTCATGATGCTCTCTTACATGTTTCAAATACTATTCCTATGTGCGCATCATTGAAATCATCATGCCTAGCTAAAAGGCATTAGAGAAAATCGCTTGTTGGGAGACAACCCAACACTTATACTTTCTATTTTGATGTGTTCACATGATTAAGCTACTGTGGTAATAATGTTTTGTGTCTTTTATTTCAATAAAGTGCCAAGTAAAGCCTTTGGGATGACTCACAAGATGAGTAGAATTGATGCTGAACCAAAACAGAAACTTTTGACTCCAGTACAGGAATTTTCATTTTTTTCTGGAGCGTGATAATGATCTGAATTTTTTACAATGTCATCCTATACAAATTCTTCAGGTTGTCCTAATTTTTCCGAATTTTTAGAGACAGGTAAGTATGGCTATACTACAGATCTTCACAGACTGTTCTGTTTCTGACAGATTCTGTTTTGCATGCATAGTTTGCTTGTTTTAGTGTTTCCATAACTTATATTTACTGGTATAAATTATGGGAATGATAGAATACAGTAGGTATCATGTGGGAAAAATTATGAATCTTGTCTTGACAGTATCTAAGTGAATGATTTATCTTTATTACACTAACCCTTCTCACGAAGTTCCGTTAAGTTTTGTGTGATTGAAGTTTTCAAGTTTTGGGTGAGACACCAATATGAGGACAATAAGGAGTGACAAGAACCTAAGCTTGGGGATGCCCAAGGCACCCCCAAGGTAATATCCATGGAAGACTCAAGCGCCTAAGCTTGGGGGTGCCCCGGAAGGCATCCACTCTTTCGTCTTCAACACTATCGGTATATCTTACTTAGAGCTATATTTTTATTCGTAACATAATATGAGTTTTGCTTGGAGCGTCATTTTATTTTGTTATTTTATGTTAGATATTATTTATAATCTTGTTTTTCAATAAAAAGTTTCAAGAATTATCTTTAGGATGCTTGAATTGCATGTTTGATGTGTGGTGTGTAAAAACAAAAACTTTTGCTGTAGTGTTTGAATTTTCATATTTTACTGGAACGTGGAAAGTTTCTGAAATTTTACACAGTATTTTCATATAAATTATTTAGCCCGTCCGAAATTTTCATAATTTTTTGAGTTACAGAAGTGCACTGGTTTAATAAATTGCTACAGACTGTTCTGTTTGGACAGATTGCTGTCATAGTTTTCTTATCTACTTATCCTATAGTTTCCATAGCCTATATTGGTAGATATAAATTGTGGAAACGATAATAAACAGTAGATTATGTTTGAAAATTATTGTGCAACTTGTCTTGGCAGTACATGAAGTGTGGATTTATTCTTATGTGTACTAACCTATCTCACGAGTTCTTTTCGAGTTTTGTGTGGATGAAGTTTTTGAGAATAGGTGAAACCATGATATGAGAGGATTGAACGAGATACAAAAACTCAAGCTTGGGGATGACCAAGGCACCCCAAGTAAATATTTCAAGAAGTCTCAAGCATCAAAGTACGGACCCTAGGCCTTGTTTTCAAGCATTGCAATACCGTTTGTGCTCACTTTTTTTATTTGTTACCTTGCTGTTTTTATATTTTCAGATTACAAAAACCTTTATCTACCATCCATATTGCACTTGTATCACCATCTCTGCGCCGAACTAGTGCACCTATACAATTTGCCATTATATTGGGTGTGTTGGGGACACAAGAGACTTTTTATTATTTGATTGCAGGGTTGTTTGAGAGAGACCATCTTCATCCTACACCTCCCATGGATTGAAAAACCTTAGGTCATCCACTTGATGGAAAATTGCTACTGTCCTACAAAACTCTGCGGTTGGAGGCCCAACAAAGTCTACAAGAATAAAGTTGCGTAGGAGACATCAATGACTGCTCTGCACACGCGTCAACACCTCCACTCTGCCTGCTCCCGAGCCGCGGAGAGCTCGGCCTCCGCCTGCTCCCGAGCCGTGGCGGGCTCAGCCTCCGCCTCCCCGCTCCCAAGCGCCTTCGCGGCCTCACCTCCGCTGTGGTCCGCCCCGCTCCTCGGCCGGATCCCTGCGTCCCCGTCCGCCTCGCTGCCTCCAGTCCGGCCGCCCGCACGCGGCCCGGGTCGGCTCCCGTCACGGCCGCCCGCCCACGCGCGTCGCAGACCATCTCCCGCCGCGCCAGCCGGCTCCGGCTCGCCGCCCCACGCCGTCTACCCCGCGCCTCTCCCGCCAGCGTCTCGTCCGCGCACGGGCCGGCTCCACCCTGCTCCACCCGCGACGTCCGCCCGCTCCTGAGCATCCGCGTCGCTTCACCGCCCGCGCGCCGGCTCTGCCCCGGACGCCGTCCGGCTCCGACTCCAGCCCCGAGCACCTTGTTCCGCCCCGGCCGCCCGACCGCCGACCCCTCCTCCATGCACCCCGGCGCCTGCGCTCGCGCCCGCCTCTCCCCGCGGCCGCGCACCCTGCGCGCCGCCCTAGCCCCGCCTACAAAGTCGTGCGCCTGCGTTGCCCCGGCGCCCGCCTCGCCTCGCCGTTGCGCGCCCTGGCTACGCGCCTGGTGACGTGGCCTGAGACCGCGTCGGTATTTCCCCAAAAAGGAAGGGATGATGCAGCACAACGACGGTAAGTATTTCCCTCAGTTATGAAACCAAGGTATCGAACCAGTAGGAGGATCACCACCACCTAATAACTAGCACCTGCACACAAATAACAAATACTTGCAACCCGACACGAAAGATAGGTTGTCAATCTCTCTAGGGTAAAAAGATAGAATAGGTAATGATAGATTGGAGAGATAGATCTCTCAAGAAAACAAAATAAAAAAAGCAAATAAAAAGTGCAGCAATATATTTCTGGGTTTTTCGGAATAATAGATCTGAAAAAAAAGTGGCCAAAAGATAGATCGGAAAGCAATATGTTGGAAAAGTAGACCCAGGGGCCGTAGGTTTCACTAGTGGCTTCTCTCATGAGTATAGCACACGGTGGGTCAACAAATTACTGTTGGGCAATTGATAGAAGATCATATAATCATGACGATATCCAAGGCGGTGATCATTATATAGGCATCACGTCCAAGATAAGTAGACCGACTCCTGCCTGCATCTACCACTATTACTCCACACATCGACCGCTATCCAACATGCATCTAGTGTATTAAGTGTTGGAAATATGCCCTAGAGGCAATAATAAAAGTAGTTATTATTATATTTCCTTGTTCATGATAATCGTTTATTATCCATGCTATAATTGTATTAATTGGAAACACTAATACATGTGTGGACACATAGACAACACTGTGTCCCTAGTATGCCTCTAGTAGACTAGCTCGTTGATCAAAGATGGTCAAGGTTTCCTAGCCATAGACATGAGATGTCATTTGATAACGGGATCACATCATTAGGAGAGTGATGTGATGGACAAGACGCAAACTATGAACGTAGCATATGATCGTGTCAGTTTATTGCTATTGTTTTCTACATGTCAAGTATCTGTTCCTATGATCATGAGATCATGCAACTCACTGACACCGGAGGAATGCCTTGTGTGTATCAAACATCACAACGTAACTGGGTGACTATAAAGATGCTCTATAGGTATCTCCGAGGGTGTCTGTTGAGTGGGCATGGATCAAGACTGGGATTTGTTACTCCGTGTGACGGAGAGGTATCTCAGGGCCCACGCGGTAATACAACATCACAACAAGCCTTGCAAGCAATGTGACTAAAGTGTTAGCCACGGGATCTTGTATTACGGAACAAGTAAAGAGACTTGCCGGTAAAGAGATTGAACTAGGTATAGAGATACCGACGATCGAATCTCGGGCAAGTAACATACCGAAGAACAAAGGGAACAACATACGGGATTAACTGAATCCTTGACATAGAGGTTCAACCGATAAAGATCTTCGTAGAATATGTAGGAACCAATATCGGCATCCAGGTCCCGCTATTGGTTATTGACCATAGAGGTGTCTCGGTCATGTCTACATAGTTATCGAACCCGCAGGGTCTGCACACTTAAGGTTTGGTGATGTTTCGGTAGTATAGAGTTATGTATGGTGGTGACCGAAGGTTGTTCAGAGTCCCGGATGAGATCTCGGACATCACGAGGAGCTCCGGAATGGTTTGGAGGTAAAGATTGATATATAGGAAGTTGGTGTTTGAACTCCGGAAAAGTTTCGGGCATTTCCGGCAGTGTACCGGGAGTGACGAATGGGTTCCGGGGGTCCACCAAGTGGGCCCACCATACCCCAAGTGGGTCACATGGACCTGAGGGTGGCGCACCCACCCCTAGTGGGCTGGGCTGCCGGCCCAAGAATGCCTATGCGGCTGGGCTTGAGGGAAAGGAAAGTCCAAGTGGGGGAAGGGAAGGAATCCTACTAGGAGTAGGATTGGAGGTGGACTCCTCCACCTCCTCCTCCTTTTGGCCGACCCCAAGGGAGTTTCCCTTGGCCGGCCAACCCTGCCCTCCCTCCTATATATACTAGAGGGAGAGAGGGCAAAAGCACTTCAACCCAAAAAGGCCAAAGTGCAACCCTCTCTCCCGATAGATACATTCCTCTAGTTTTCAGCAGTGCTTAGGCGACGCCCTGCTGGAATAGTTCCACCACCACCGCCGCCGCGCCGTCGCGCTGCCGGAGAACTCACCTACCTCTCTGCTCCCTCTTGCCGGATCAAGAAGGCGGAGATCGTCATCAAGTTGTACGTGTGCTGAACGCGGTGGTGCCGTCCGTTCGGTACTAGATCGTGATTGGATCGCGGGACGCTCGGCGATTTGGATCGCGAAGACGTTCGACTACATCAACCGCGTTTCTTAACGCTTCCCGCTTAGCGATATACAAGGGTATGTAGATCCACTCTCCCTCTCGTAGATGCTCATCACCATGGATAGATCTTGCGTGTGCGTAGGAAATTTTTTGTTTCCCATGCAACGTTCCCCAACAGTGGCATCTGAGCTAGGTCTATGCGAAGATGAGATCACGAGTAGAACACAAAGGAGTTTGTGGGCGTTGATGCTTAGATTGCTTCCTCCCTTAGTCTTTTCTTGATTCAGCGGTATTGTGGGATGAAGCGGTCCGGACCAACATTACTCGTACGCTTACGAGAGACCGGTTCCATCAACTGACATGTAACTTCGTTGCATAAAGATGGCTGGCGGGTGTCTGTCTCTCCCACTTTAGTTGGATCGGATTTGACAAAGGCGGTCATTGAGAAGGTTGAATAGCAATTTGAGTATCACCGTTGTGGTTTTGCGTATGTAAGAATTGTTCTTGCTATATACCCGTAGCAGCCACGTAAAACTTGCAACAACAATTACAGGACGTCTAACTTGTTTTTGCAGGGTATGTTGTGATGTGATATGGCCAATTACATGATGAGATATATGTGATGTATGAGATGATCATGTATTGTATAGAATATCACGACTTGCATGTCGATGAGTACGGCAACCGGCAGGAGCCATAGGGTTGTCTTTAATTATTTTCGCCGTTTTTGCTTTACTTTATCGCTATGAGTTAGCAATAGTCATGGAAGCAACAGTCGGCGTGACAACCTCTTGGCGACACGTTGATGGAGATCATGGTGTTATGCCGGTGACGATGGAGATCATGCCGGTGCTTTGGAGATGGAGATCAAAAGCACAAGTTCATGGCCATATCATGTCACTTATGATTTGCATGTGATGTTAATCCTTTTATGCATCTTATTTTGCTTAGGACGACGGTAGCATTATAAGGTGATCCCTCACTTAAATTTCAAGATAAAATTGTGTTCTCCCCGAGTGTGCACCGTTGCGAAAGTTCATCGTTTCGAGACACCACGTGATGATCGGGTGTGATAGACTCTACGTTCGCATACAACGGGTGCAAGCCAGTGTTGCACGTGCAGAACACTCGGGTTAAACTTGACGAGCCTAGCATGTACAGACATGGCCTCGGAACACAAGAGACTGAAAGGTCGAACATGAGTCATATAGTAGATATGATCAACATGAAGATGTTCACCATTGAAACCACCTCAACTCACGTGATGATCGGACTTGAGTTGGTGGATTTGGATCATATGACACTCGAATGACCGGAGGGATGTCAATTTGAGTGGGAGTTTTTAAGTAATATGATTAACTAAACTCATTATCTTGAACAATAGTCTAAGTTGTTTTTGCAAAATTTATGTTGTAGATCATGGCTCGCGCAGTAGCACCCCTGAATTTTAATGTGTTCCTAGAGAAAGCTAAGTTGAAAGATGATGGAAGTAACTTTGTGGACTGGGCCCGTAATCTAAGGATTATCCTTACGGCTTCCTAGAAGGCTTATGTCCTTGATGCACCGCTTGGTGATCCACTCGCTCCAGTTGAGTCTCCAGACATTGTGAACGCCTGGCAGGCTCGTTCTGATGATTACTCAATAGTTTAATGTGCAATGTTGTATGGCTTAGAACCAGGACTTCAAAGACGTTTTGAACGTCATGGAGCATATGATATGTTCTAGGAGTTGAAGTTTATCTTTCAGAAGAATGCCCGAATCGAGAGGTATGAGACCTCCGATAACTTCTATGCTTGCAAGATGGAGGAGAACTGGTCTGTCAGTGATCACATACTCTGAATGTCCGGGTATTCCACCCATCTGGCTGAATTGGGGATGCCCCTTCCGCTAGAGGCTATCACTGACAGAGTTCTTCAATCACTGCCACGTAGCTACAAGAGCTTCGTGTTGAACTATAACATGCACGGGATGAACAAGTCAGTCGCCGAGCTGTTTGCGATGTTGAAAGTTGCTGAGTCTGAGATTCAGAAGGAGCATCAAGTGTTGATGGTCAATAAAACCACTAGTTTCAAGAAGAATGGCAAGGGTAAGAAGGGTAACTCCAAGAAGAGTGGCAAAGCAGTTTCCCCTCCCGTAAAGAAACCCAAGGCTGGACCCAAGCCAGAAACTGAGTGCTTTCATTGCAAGGGAACTGGTCACTGGAAGCGGAACTTCCCCAAGTATTTGGCTGACAAGAAGGCGTCCAACAACAAACAAGGTATATATGATATACATGTTATTGATGTGTACCTTACCAACTCTCGTTGTAGTGCCTGGGTATTTGATACCGGTGTGGTTGCTCACATTTGCAACTCAAAATAGGAACTGCGGAATAGACGGAGGCTGGCAAAGGACGAAGTGACGATGCGCGTGGGAAATGGTTCCAAGGTTGATGCGATCGCAGTCGGCACGCTCGCTCTTCGATTACCATCGGGATTAGTGATGAACCTGAATAATTGTTATTTAGTGCCTGCGTTAAGCATGAACATTATATCTGGATCTTGTTTATTGCGAGACGGTTACTCATTTAAATCAGAGAATAATGGTTGTTCTATTTATATGAGTAATATCTTTTATGGTCATGCACCCAATGTGAGGGGTTTATTCTTATTGAATCTCAATAGTGATGATACACATGTTCATAACATTGATGCCAAAAGATGTAGAGTTGATAATGATAGTACCACTTTCTTGTGGCACTGCCGTTTAGGTCATATTGGTGTAAAACGCATGAAGAAGCTCCATGCTGATGGACTTTTGGAGTCACTTGATTTTGTATCACTTGACACATGTGAACCATGCCTCATGGGCAAGATGACTAAAACCCCGTTCTCTGGAACAATGGAACGGGCAAGTGACTTGTTGGAAATCATACATACTGATGTGTGCGGTCCGATGAGCATTGAGGCGCACGGTGGATATCGTTATTTTCTCACCTTCACTGATGATTTAAGTAGATATGGGTATATTTACTTGATGAAACACAAGTCTGAAACGTTTGAAAAGTTCAAGCAATTTCAGAGTGAAGTTGAGAATCATCGTAACAAGAAGATTAAATTCCTACGATCTGATCGAGGAGGAGAATATCTGAGTTATGAGTTTGGCAGTCACTTAAGACAGTGTGGAATTGTTTCACAATTGACACCGCCTGGAACACCACAGCGTAATGGTGTGTCCGAACGTCGTAATCGAACCTTGTTGGATATGGTGCGTTCTATGATGTCTCTTGCCGATTTGCCATTATCGTTTTGGGGTTATGCATTAGAGACAGCTGCATTCACTTTAAATAGGGCACCATCGAAATCCGTTGAGACGACGACATATGAACTGTGGTTTGGCAAGAAGCCAAAGTTGTCATTTGTTAAAGTTTGGGGGTGTGATGCTTATGTCAAAAAGCTTCAGCCTGAAAAGCTGGAACCCAAAGCGGAGAAATGCGTCTTCATAGGATACCCAAAAGAGACAGTTGGGTATACCTTCTATCTCAGATCCGAAGGCAAAGTGTTTGTCGCCAAAAACGGAACATTTCTTGAGAAAGAGTTTCTCTCGAAAGAATTGAGTGGGAGGAAGATAGAACTTGATGAGGTTGTTGATCCTTTACTTCAACCTGAGAGTGGCACAGCACAGAAAGATATTTCTGTAGAGCCTACATCAGTTGAAGAGGAAGTTAATGATGATGATCATGAAACTTCAGATCAAATTGCTATCGAACCTCGTAGATCGACAAGGACGCGTACCGCTCCAGAGTGGTACGGCAACCCTGTCTTAGAGGTCATGTTGTTGGACAATGATGAACCTACGAGCTATGGAGAAGCGATGATGGGCCCGGATTCCGAGAAATGGTTAGAGGCCATGAAATCCGAGATGGGATCCATGTATGAAAACAAAGTATGGGCTTTGGAAGTATTACCTGAAGGGCAGAAGGCCATTCAGAACAAATGGATCTTTAAGAGGAAGACGGACGCGGACGGTAATATCACCGTCTATAAAGCTCGACTTGTGGCAAAAGTTTTTTCACAAGTTCAAGGAGTTGACTACGATGAGACCTTCTCACCCGTAGCGATGCTTAAGTCCGTCAGAATCATGTTAGCAATAGCTGCATTTTTCGATTATGAAATTTGGCAGATGGATGTCAAAACAACGTTCCTTAACGGCTTCCTTAAGGAAGAGTTGTATATGATGCAACCAGAAGGTTTTGTCGATCCAGAGAATGCTGACAAAGTTTGCAAACTCCAGCGATCCATTTATGGACTGGTGCAAGCATCTCGTAGTTGGAATCTTCGCTTTGATGAGGTGATCAAAGCGTTCGGGTTTATACAAGTTTACGGAGAAGCTTGTATTTACAAGAAAGTGAGTGGGAGCTCTATAGTGTTTCTAATATTATATGTGGATGACATATTGCTGATTGGAAATAATATAGAAATGTTGGAAAGCGTGAAGGAATATTTGAACAAGAGTTTTTCAATGAAGGACCTAGGAGAAGCTGCTTTCATATTAGGCATCAAGATCTATAGAGATAGATCAAGACGCTTAATAGGACTTTCACAAAGCACATACCTTGACAAAGTTTTGAAGAAGTTCAAAATGGATCAGGCCAAGAAGGGCTTCTTGCCTGTATTGCAAGGTGTGAAGTTGAGTAAGACTCAATGCCCAGTGACTGCAGAAGATAGAGAAAAGATGAGTGTTGTCCCCTATGCTTCAGCCATAGGCTCTATCATGTATGCAATGCTGTGCACAAGACCCGATGTCAGCCTTGCCATAAGTATGGCCGGAAGGTTTCAAAGTAATCCAGGAATGGAACACTGGACGGCGGTCAAGAATATCCTGAAGTACCTGAGAAGGACTAAGGACATTTTTCTCGTTTATGGAGGTGATCAAGAGCTCGTCGTAAAGGGTTACGTCGATGCAAGCTTTGACACTGATCCGGATGACTCTAAGTCTCAAACCGGATAGGTATTTATTCGCAATGGGGGTGCGGTAAGCTGGTGCAGTTCCAAGCAGAGCGTAGTAGCTGATTCTACATGCGAAGCGGAGTACATCGCTGCCTCGGAGGCGGCGAAGGAAGGTGTCAGGATGAAGGAGTTCATGACAGTTCTTGGAGTAGTGCCTAGTGCACTAAACCCAATGACTCTGTTCTGTGACAACACTGGTGCCATTGCTCTAGCCAAGGAACCAAGGTTTCACAAGAGGACCAGACACATAAAGCGACGTTTCAATTCCATCCGCGATTACATCAAGGAGGACGACATAAATATTTGCAAAGTACACACGAATCTGCATGTTGCAGATCCGATGACTAAACCTCTTCCAAGGGCTAAACATGATCAACACCAGAACTGTATGGGTGTTAGATTCATTACAATGTAAATCACATAGTGATGTGAGCTAGATTATTGACTCTAGTGCAAGTGGGAGACTGTTGGAAATTTGCCCTAGAGGCAATAATAAAAGTAGTTATTATTATATTTCCTTGTTCATGATAATCGTTTATTATCCATGCTATAATTGTATTAATTGGAAACACTAATACATGTGTGGACACATAGACAACACTGTGTCCCTAGTATGCCTCTAGTAGACTAGCTCGTTGATCAAAGATGGTCAAGGTTTCCTAGCCATAGACATGAGATGTCATTTGATAACGGGATCACAACATTAGGAGAATGATGTGATGGAAAAGACCCAAACTATGAACGTAGCATATGATCGTGTCAGTTTATTGCTATTGTTTTCTGCATGTCATGTATCTGTTCCTATGACCATGAGATCATGCAACTCACTAACACCGGAGGAATGCCTTGTGTGTATCAAACGTCACAACGTAACTGGGTGACTATAAAGATGCTCTACAGGTATTTCCGAGGGTGTCTGTTGATTGGGCATGGGTCAAGACTGGGATTTGTTACTCCGTGTGATGGAGAGGTATCTCAGGGCCCATGCGGTAATACAACATCACAACAAGCCTTGCAAGCAATGTGACTAAAGTGTTAGCCACGGGATCTTGTATTACGGAACAAGTAAAGAGACTTGCCGGTAAAGAGATTGAACTAGGTATAGAGATACCGACGATCGAATCTCGGGCAAGTAACATACAGAAGAACAAAGGGAACATCATACGGGATTAACTGAATCCTTGACATAGAGGTTCAACAGATAAAGATCTTCGTAGAATATGTAGGAACCAATATGGGCATCCAGGTCCCGCTATTGGTTATTGACCGTAGAGGTGTCTCGGTCATGTCTACATAGTTCTCGAACCTGCAGGGTCTGCACACTTAAGGTTCGGTGACGTTTCGGTAGTATAGAGTTATGTATGGTGGTGACCGAAGGTTGTTCGGA
Organism: Elymus sibiricus; assembly: GCA_039707655.1. NCBI lineage: Eukaryota > Viridiplantae > Streptophyta > Magnoliopsida > Poales > Poaceae > Elymus > Elymus sibiricus. The sequence goes on along the minus strand of CM077663.1, from coordinate 363,272,976 downwards.
GTCCCGGATGAGATCTCGGACGTCATGAGGAGCTCCGGAATGGTCCGGAGGTAAATATTTATATATAGGAAGTTGGTGTTTGAACTCCAGAAAAGTTTCAGGCAGTGTACCGGGAGTGACGAATGGGTTCCGGGGGTCCACCAAGTGGGCCTACCACACCCCAAGTGGGTCACATGGACCTGAGGGTGGCGCACCAGCCCCTAGTGGGCTGGGAAGCCGGCCCAAGAATGCCTATGCGGCTGGGCTTGAGGGAAAGGAAAGTCCAAGTGGGGGAAGGGAAGGAATCCTACTAGGAGTAGGATTGGAGGTGGACTCCTCCACCTCCTCCTCCTTTCGGCTGACCCCAAGGGGGTTTCCCGTTGCCGGCCAGCCCTCCCCTCCCTCCTATATATACTAAAGGGAGAGAGGGCAAAAGCACTTCAACCCAAAAAGGCCAAAGTGCCGCCCTCTCTCCCGATAGATAGATTCCTCTAGTTTTCAGCAGTGCTTCGGCGAAGGCCTGCTGGAATAGTTCCACCACCACTACCGCCGCGCCGTCGCGCTGCCGGAGAACTCACCTACCTCTCCGCTCCCTCTTGCTGGATCAAGAAGGAGGAGATCGTCATCAAGTTGTACGTGTGCTGAACGCGGTTCCCCAACATTAAGTTCATGGAAAAACGGAGTAATGCAATAAGAACGATGACATGATGTAGACAAGATCTATTCATGTAGAAATAGACCCCATCTTGTTATCCTTAATGGCAACGATACATGCGTGCCTTGCTGCCCCTTCTGTCACTGGGAAAGGACACCGCAAGATCGAACCCATCTCAAAGCACCTCTTCCCATGGCAAGAAAAAAAGATCTAGTCGGCCTAACTAAACCAAAGATTCGAAGAAGAAATACGAGGATATAAGTAATCATGCATATAAGAGATCAAAGAAGACTCAAATAATATTCATGGATAGAAACTTGTCATGAACTCAAAATTCATCGGATCCCAACAAACACACCGCAAAAGTTTACATCAAATAGATCTCCAAGAGAACATTGTATTGAGAATCAAAAGAGAGAGAGGAAGCCATCTAGCTACTGCCTACGGACTCGTAGGTCTATGGTGGACTACTCACGCATCATAGGAGAGGCACCTATGAAGAAGATGAACCCCTCCGTGATGGTGTTAGATTGAATCTCGAGGTTCTGGAATTTGCGGTGGCTGGATGTGTTTTTCGTCAACTCCCCTAGGGTTTTCTGAATATTTGGGTATCTATAGGCGTCAGAGGCGGTGGAGAGGGGCCCCGAGGAGGGCACAACCCATCAAGGCGCGCCGGGGCCCCCTTGGGGCGCCCTGGTGGGTTGTGCTCTCCACAGCCCACCTCTCTGGCCCTTCTTTTGCCCACTGGGTGTCTTCTGGTCCCAAAAAAATCCCCAAAAAGTTTCGTCGCGATTGGACTCCGTTTGGTACTGATATTCTGCGAAGTAATAAAACAAGCAAAAAGAGCAACTGACACTTTGGCACTATGTCAATAGGTTAGTCCCAAAAAATGATATAAAGTTGCTATAAAGTGATTGTAAAACATCCAAGAATGATAATATAACAGCATGGAACAAGCAAAAATTATAGATACGTTGGAGACGTATCAACATCCCTGATACGTCCATTTTGCATCATGATTTCCTACTGTTATTTACTATGTTTTGTTGAATAATAATGCTTTAGGGAGTGGTTCTAATGCCTTTTCTCTCATAATATGCAAGGTTTACACAAAGAGGGAGAATACCGGCAGCAGGAATTCTGGACCTAAGAAAAGCACACCCGAGATACGTATTCTGCACAACTCCAATGAAGCTGAAATTTTACGGAGATTATTTTTGTATTTAATAAAAAATACCGGAGCAGAAAACTACCGGAGGGGGCCAGCCAGGTGGGCACAACCCACTAGGGCGCGCCAGACCCCCTGAGCGCGCCCTGGTGTATCGTGGACTCCTCGGCCCCCCTCCGGTGCCCATCTTCTGGTATATAGTCACATTTGACCTAGAAAAAATCAGAGGAGGACTTTCGGGACGAAGCGTCGCCGCCTCGAGGCGGAACTTGGGCAGGAGCACTTTTGCCCTCCAGCGGAGCGATTCCGCCGGGGAAACTTCCCTCGCGGAGGGGGAAATCGAATCCATCTGTGACGCCCTCGACTTAATCGTGCACTAATCATACACGCAAATGCACACGATCAAGCCTAAGGACTCACGGGAAAATATCACAACACAACTCTAGACACAAAGGTAAAACAATACAAGCTTTATATTACAAGCCAGGGGCCTCGAGGGCTCGAATACAAAAGCTCGAGTTATAGAAGCATCAGCGGAAACAAGGGGTATCTGAGTACAGACACAAGTTAAACAAGGGTGCCTTAAGAAGGCAAGCACAAACAACGACACTGATCGAAAAGGTGAAGGCCTCCTGCCTAGGGCCTCCGAACTACTCCTGGTCGACGGGGATCTCCACGTAGTAGTAGGCTCCTCCGGGAATCTCCTGCTCCTGGACTCCGGCATCTGAATGCAGCAATCGAGCATAGGGGAAAAGAATAGCAAAGCAACCGTGAGTACTCATCCAAAGTACTCGCAAGACTGACATCAGAACTATACTACTTATGCATCGGTATCAAAGGAATGGGGCTATATCTTTGGACTAAACTACAGAAGTGCCAGAACAGAGGGGGAAGGCCTAGCCTATCGAAGACTAGCATCTTGAAGCAGTTCTTGCAGCATCAGAAGAGAGTAGAGCAAATAATATATAATAGTGGTTATATAGTAGCAGCGCCCTGAGATCCTTTCTCGACTCCCTGCGAGAAAGTGATCCCGAGAGCAGAAGTATCAGTTTAATAAGCATCATCATCAGTTTGTAGTTGTCATAGATCTGGATACAACTCCAAGCGTCCTGGTACCGTGGACACGGCTATTCGAATAGATTACTTCCCTACAGGGGTGCACTACTATTACCCAACACGCTCGATTAACTCTGGCCGGACACACTTTTATCGGGTCATGCCCGGCCTCGGCTGATCGACACACCGCAGTCCTACCTCGAGCTCAGCAGAGAGGTCCCCGCCGGTCTATATCCTAAGTGCTCAGGGGTCTTGGGCCATCGCCCTGTGCACTCCGGGTCGTTGTGTGCAGGGTAGACCAGGCACCACCTCTGTCCTGGATGGCGCCGGCCCGACCCGGCCACAATGCTGAACTGGACGTCTGTCAGAGCTTTCGGCTGATACGTACGGTGTAGAGGGCCCCATTAAACCATTATCCCACGTGGTGGTAGTGCGTATAGGGCACGACGACCCACTCAGATCAAATACCCAAATCCGTTTAATCATGTTTAGTAACTCGTAGAGACGAACAGGGTTCCTGTCGCTCCGACTTGGTATGTCATATCGCGCGGGTGCTCATGGAGCCGACCCGTCTTTAATGTCATTTACTCGCGGGCACCCTTGGGGCCAGGGGTGATCTACGGCATCGATTAGTATTCTAGACAGAGAGGGAAAATATCCGGGAATATTTTCCCAGCTCCGGACGGTTATCGGTATACGGATCCGGAGAGGACGGTTCCATGTTCATCATGTTAGAAGGGGCTGTCAGGTAAGTGGGTGGCATATTCGGATTCGTCATATTTTTCTGGTCATTTTTCATATATAAATTATTTCCATCTGACATATGGTTTATTTTCTATGATTTTCTAAAGTTTTAAAGTATTTTCTGGAATTTCTGAAATTCTTCTCAGTCTGAAATCTGTTTATTGTTTACCCATTTTGTGAGGGCTATAATGGGTTATTCTTAGCTCTAATGAAAACACATCCTAAAGATGATTCACTCTACTCCAAAAGTACTTCAAGGCCATGCCATTTGATGGTATGAACAGTTCCTATACAGGTCCAAATTCAGCTCTAAAATGGCTAAGGCAATAATCTATTTTTCAGTTATTCCAATTAACAGAACATTGACTTTTGTCATTTTTGTAGGAATTAATCCATGTATCAAATGAAGTTGCTCCAAAGGAATGAAATGGAGTTTGTCAATTGTACTATCTACACATTTTATTTTTACCCATGTTAGCACTTGATTAGCTGGTGATTAGTGGTTGTCAAAAGGGGTAATCAGTGCATAATAGCAAAAGCTAGCCTCAGCTACAGTACCCGCTACAGTAACTGAATGTTACTGTAGCAGCGGCAGCAGTAGGCAGAGCAGAGCAGCGGCAGCAGCGACGTAGAGCAGCGGTGGACGCGGGCAGGCAGCTGCGGGTGCGAGCGCGGCGAGGCCGGCCGGCCGGGGCTGCGTCAGGCAGCGACGGGCGACGACCGCGGCAGCAGCAGCAGTTGCAAGCGGCGGCAGCAGGCGAGAAGCAGCAGCAGCGCGTCAGGCAGCCGCAAGCAGCAGCAGGTAGGAGCGGGCGGGGGCGGCGCGACCGCGCGCGTGAGGGCGCGGACAGGGGACGGCCAGGCAGGAGTGGCGTAGTAGCTGCAGCAGCACAAGGAGCAGCAACGGGAGCGGCCATGGTCAGTAGGTGGCCGGAACACCAGGCGCGTGTGCGCGGGAGAGGAGCTCCATTGGCGACCATGTCGAGCTCAACACGACGGCTACGGCGATGGATACGAGGGGGAAAAGAGGGGAATCGGTCGAGGGCCTCACAACGGTCCTCGACGACGAGCTCGGGAGGTCGGGGAGGCGCCGGTGGTGGAGATCGACGAAGACGACCGCGGCGGCCGTGGGCGAAGAAGAGCTCGATGGCGACGGCAGGGAGCTCTCCTACTCGAACAGATGGACGGAGCCGATGTGGACGACGACGGTGGTCCTCCTGGACGCCTCCAGGTGACGCGGGGTGGCCGGTGGCCGTGACGGCGACGACGCGCGGCGATGGTTCCGTTTGGGCTCGAACCAAATCGAGGCAGGGAGGGGGAACGAGGGGATTAGAGGCTAGGGTTTGCAGCGGGAGGGAAAGGGCGGCCTATAGGCGTCGGGGAGGTCGGGGATGGCCGACGCGTGGCCGGGCGTGGCCACGGCGCTGGTGGATGCCTGCCACGGCCTCCTCTGCCTCTGTAACGAGAGGTTAGGGAAAGGCCAGCCAGGTGGGCTGGGCCTGGTACAGTAAGTGGGATGGGCCAGGCGCACAGTGTAGTTTCACTATTTTCTTTTATCTTTTTCTGTAATCTCTAATCCCTTTGCATTGCAAAAATGTTTAGCCTTAAATTGAATCTTGTAAAATATGAGACTAGGCCCAAAATTAACAGTGCAATATTTGCCACAGCTATAAAATGGTTTGGAGGTGTTTTGAATTCATTTGAATTTGGTTTAGTTATAATTCGGTTTTAATGTTGCTATCTTGGCACTGATTTGATGATGTTAGAGTCACTTAACTAATTCAATTAAGATAGATTATATTTTTATAAATGCTTCTGGATTATTTATAATTTAATGAACATTTTAGTTTTCATTATTTGACAAGGTTTCATTTCCGCCACAATTTGAATTGGATTCAAATGGAATTTGAAATGAGTTTTGAATTGAAGTGATCATTAAGCCTTTCCAAAACATGGTGACCTGGCATTTTCATTGATGATCACTGTAGATAATACAGGGGATGTTACAATTCTCATCCTCTATAAGAAATTCTTGCCCCGAGAATTAAGAGGAAGGCTGAAAGAAAGCGGGGTATTCTTCGCGAAGACGATCCTCGCGTTCCCAAGTGGCTTCAGCTTCAGAATGATTCGACCACTGAACTTTGAGGAACTTGATCGACTTCTGACGGGTTCGACGTTCAGCTTGATCAAGAATGCGGATCGAATACTCTTGATAAGAAAGATCCTCTTGCAATTCAAGCACTTCATGATCCACTGCTCGGATAGGATCCTTGAAGCAGCGTCGGAGTTGCGACACATGGAAGACGTCATGCACTTGAGAAAGGTTCGGCGGCAATTCCAATTGGTATGCCACTTCTCCTCGACGGGCGAGAATACAGAACGGGCCAATGTAGCGAGGAGCTAACTTGCCCTTTATCCCGAAACGGTGAGTGCCCTTCATCGGAGTAACGCGAAGGTAAGCTTGTTCGCCAGGTTGATAGACCATTACCTTGTGTTTACGGTCATAGTTGCTCTTCTGACGAGACTGAGCAGTCTTCAAATTTTCACGGATAATGCGGACTTGCTCTTCAGCTTGTTGAATAATGTCCGGTCCAACGAGTGATCGTTCCCCAGTTTCTGACCAAATCAGAGGGGTCCGACACTTATGTCCATATAGAACTACAAAGGGTGCCATCTTCAGACTAGCTTGGTAGCTATTATTGTATGAAAATTCAGCATACGGGAGAGATTCCTCCCATTTCTTACCGAATGAGATGACACAGGCTCGAAGCATATCTTCAAGCACTTGATTGACTCGTTCAACTTGTCCCTGGGACTGGGGGTGAAAAGCAGTGCTGAAGGACAGATGAGTTCCCATAGCTTCCTGGAAACTATTCCAAAACCTTGAGGTAAAGAGGCTGCCACGATCTGAACTGATCTCCAACGGAATACCGTGAAGTGACACAATTCGGGAAACATACAAGTCTGCTAACTGACTAGCAGTGATTGTCTCCTTGACTGGCAGAAAGAGAGCAACCTTCGAGAATCGGTCAATGACGACAAAAATAGCATCATGACCATTTTGGGATCTGGGAAAACCAGTGATGAAGTCCATTTCAACCTTGTCCCATTTCCATTCAGGAATATCAAGTGGTTGCAGAACTCCAGCAGGCCTTTGATGTTCTGCCTTGATGCGACGGCAAACGTCACACTCGGCAACATATTGAGCAATGTCATGCTTCATATCAGGCCACCAGTACCGTTGACGAATGTCTTGGTACATCTTGGTGCTACTAGGGTGAATTGACAAAGGGGTATCATGTGCTTCTTTCATAACATCCGAACGAGAGTCCAGGTTGTGTTTCCTGGGGACCACTAGGCGACCTTTGAAGAACAAGGCACCATCATCACCAACATGGTAGAATGAAGAATTTCCCTTGGAGAGGTACTTCTTAATCTTTTCAACTTCAGAGTCATATTTCTGCCTTGTCTTGATGTTGTGCTCGAGATCTGGTTCAACAACCAAGGTATTTAGATATCCTTGAGGAACTATCTCGATGTTCAGCTTTCGAAGCTCTTCATACAGGAGTGGTTGCTGCAGTTGAACCTCAAGTTCACAACAGTAGGATTTACGGCTCAAAGCATCAGCCATTACATTAGCCTTGCCAGGGGTATAGGAAATACCCAAGTCATAGTCAGTAATGGCCTCCATCCATCTTTGCTGACGGAGATTCAGAGATGGTTGAGTGAACAAGTACTTCAAACTTTTATGATCCGTGTAGATCTCGCAACGATTACCAAGGAGGTAATGTCGCCATAACTTCAATGCATAAATAACTGCTGCAAGTTCGAGGTCATGCGTTGGGTAATTCTCTTCATGAGGACGCAACTGTCGGGAGCCATAAGCAATCACCTTGAGCTCTTGCATTAGGACATAGCCTAATCCTTGACAGGATGCGTCACAATAAATCACGAAGTCTTTGCTAGAATCGGGAGGAGCAAGCACTGGGGCAGATGTCAGCTTGTCCTTGAGTGCTTGGAAACTTTCCTGACATTTTTCTGTCCACTCAAACTTGACGCCTTTGTGAAGCAGATCAGTCAGAGGCTTGGCAATCTTGGAAAAGTTCTCGATAAATCGGCGGCAATAACTGGCGAGTCCAAGAAAACTTCTGACTTGCTTGACATTCTTCGGAGGAGTCCATTCAAGAATAGCCTGAACTCGTTCTGGGTTAACAGCAATGCCATCTTTGGAAATCACGTGGCCGAGATATGTCACTTCAGATAACCAGAATTCACACTTGGAATACTTGGCATATAGTTGATGTTCACGCAGCTTCTCCAGTACAAGCCGAAGATGTTCGGCGTGCTCTTCTTCATTCTTGGAATATATAAGAATATCATCCAAATAAACCACGATGAATTTGTCGAGGTAATCCATGAAGATGTAGTTCATCAGTCGAGAGAATGTTGCTGGAGCATTGGTTAAGCCAAAGGACATGATAGTGTACTCGTAAGAACCATAGCGAGTAACAAAGGCTGTCTTCGGAATGTCCTCTTTACGAACTCGGATCTGGTGGTATCCCAATCTCAAATCAAGTTTAGAGAACACTGAGGAACCAGCAAGTTGATCATACAGATCGTTGATCCTGGGAAGCGGATACTTGTTCTGAATTGTTGCTTGGTTGATAGGTCGGTAATCTTGAACCAACCAATTCGTTCCATCCTTCTTCTTAACAAAGAGAGAAGGTGCTCCCCAAGCAGAAGAACTGGGGCGGATGAAACCTTTTTTAAGTGACTTGTCGATTTCCTCCTTAAGTTCAAGGAGTTCATGTGGCGGCATCTTGTATGGGCGCTTGGCAATAGGAGTGGTGCCTGGCTTCAAGTCGATGACGAACTCGACAGCTCTGGCAGGTGGTACTCCTAGGAGTTCCTCTGGAAAGACATCTTGAAAGTCACGAACAACTGGGACGTTCTCTATCCCTTCAAGAGGTGAAGCATTCAAGGCATTCAGTGCATATATCTGGCTTTCGGCACTCTGGACTATCCGGGCTGAGTAGCTGACGGTCTGGCCAGAGGGATATGTAAGTTGGACTTTCTTAGCAGCACAGTCAATCAAAGCATTATGGGCGGTCAACCAGTCCATACCGAGAATGATGTCTATGTCGGAAGGTCCGAGAGCAATGAGGGAAACCGAGAACATCAACCCTTCAATTCTGATCTGATTGTTGTGACTTACCATCTTGGTTTGCCACCTGGAACGGGGAGTGATAATCTCTAATGGGGTGGGCAACAACTGCAGAGGTAATTCATGTCGCTGAGCAAAATGTTGAGACACAAAGGAATGTGATGCCCCGGAATCAAAGAGAACAGAAGCTGCAACTGAATTAACTGGAAGAGTTCCCATCACGATTTTAGGGGACTCACGAGCTTCTTGCATCTTGACGTGGGTGACTTGACCACAACCCATGGCAGGCGGCCTGGCATTACAATTTCTGGAGGGATGGTTTCGACGGCCCTTCTTACGGCCAACAGTAGGACGTGATGCATTCTGTGGCTGACCCTGGCGACAGTTGAGAGCACGGTGTACTGGCTGTCCACACTTGCGGCATAAACCATCATTAGGGGGAGGGACCATAACATTGGGCTGTCCACCCTGAACCGTTAGCTGTCTCGGCGGCGGAGGCAGACGAGGTGCAACATAAGACGGCCTTGGTGTTGGAGCTGGTCGGTGATGTACATTGTGCGGAATCCAGACTTGACGCTTCTGAGCAGGCTGACCCGAGGACGAGCCAACGTCACGAGTGCGCTTGAGCGACTCCTGGTACTTATTCAAAGCAGTTTCAATTCGGAAAGACTGGCTGACAAGCATTGCAAAGTCTGCGGCTTCATGAACAGCAAGTGCGAGCTTGATATCAGGATGCAGTCCTTCACGGAATTTCTCCTGCTTGCGAGCGTCAGTGCAGACGTCATCTTCAGCATAGCGGGATAATTCAAGGAATTTCCTCTGATACTCATCCACAGTCATTTTGCCCTGAGTGAGTTTGCGGAACTCCTGCTTCTTCTGGTCGATCAGACCTTGAGGAATGTGTCGTGCACGAAAGGCTAACTGAAATTCCTGCCAAGTGGTTACAGTTCCAGTAGGCAGCATACGCCTATGGCTTTCCCACCATTGAGCAGCTGGACCCTTCAAGTGAAATGCCGCAAAGGTGACGTAACTGTCAGGGGCAACACTAGCTGACTCCATCTCAAACAGGATGTCACGAAGCCAATCATCAGCATCCATAGGGTTGGTGGAGTTGCGGAAAACAGACGGGTTGAGGCGCACGAACTCTTGCAGTGAGATCGGACCAGGCTCCTGACGAGCATTGCTGCTGGCTAATCGGTCCACTAGACTCCCCATGAATTGCCGGTTCAGTTCAAACTGCTGGCGGTTCAGCTCAAACTGTTGTGCCACTGCGGCCATATAGGGTGGAGGTGGAGGATCATCAGCCATCCTGCCAAATCAACAGGGGCAGTTTAGCAAGAACAAATGCATGTGTCAGAGATCATTTATGACGTAACATGAGAAATGAACAAGAAGTGCATTAGATACATATTAGTAGTCATTAAAGACATACAGATCCATGCACAGAATTGGATATCAACGGACAGCGCGAGTTCAGAAACACACGCAGTTAGACAAACTAGGCGGCGCGCAGGCACGCGGTGAGGAATACACAACGGGACATAGCAAAGGCTATATCAACGTCGGAGAAAACTTTTGGGGCGAGGAATCTGCAAATGACAACGCAGGGTGTCCTCCATAAAAGGATCCTGCGGTCCGTGGGCATTGTGCAACAGAACCTGGCCCTCATCTTGAAGAAAGGGGGGATAATTCAGAACTCCGGATGGATGTGATCATGAGAACCTAACGTTAGAGTTAGCAAAACTTTAACCCGAATAGGAGAGAGAGCAGAGTCCTAGAGTAAGGAAGAGGAATAAAAGATCCTAATCCCATCCATTGGCGACGTGGGCCCGTAAGCCACACAGCCATGTTAGTAAAATAAATAAATAAAATTTGAACGTCTAGACTCAACTTCGGCCAAGGAGTTGGAAAGGGGGTTTCCTACAGGCAGTCGGCTCTGATACCAACTTGTGACGCCCTCGACTTAATCGTGCACTAATCATACACGCAAATGCACACGATCAAGCCTAAGGACTCACGGGAAAATATCACAACACAACTCTAGACACAAAGGTAAAACAATACAAGCTTTATATTACAAGCCAGGGGCCTCGAGGGCTCGAATACAAAAGGTCGAGTTATACAAGCATCAGCGGAAACAAGGGGTATCTGAGTACAGACACAAGTTAAACAAGGGTGCCTTAAGAAGGCAAGCACAAACAACGACACTGATCGAAAAGGCGAAGGCCTCCTGCCTAGGGCCTCCGAACTACTCCTGGTCGACGGGGATCTCCACGTAGTAGTAGGCTCCTCCGGGAATCTCCTGCTCCTGGACTCCGACATCTGAATGCAGCAATCGAGCATAGGGGAAAAGAATAGCAAAGCAACCGTGAGTACTCATCCAAAGTACTCGCAAGACTGACATCAGAACTATACTACTTATGCATCGGTATCAAAGGAATGGGGCTATATCTTTGGACTAAACTACAGAAGTGCCAGAACAGAGGGGGAAGGCCTAGCCTATCGAAGACTAGCATCTTGAAGCAGTTCTTGCAGCATCAGAAGAGAGTAGAGCAAATAATATATAATAGTGGTTATATAGTAACAGCGCCCTGAGATCCTTTCTCGACTCCCTGCGAGAAAGTGACCCCGAGAGCAGAAGTATCAGTTTAATAAGCATCATCATCAGTTTGTAGTTGTCATAGATCCGGATACAACTCCGAGCGTCCTGTTACCGTGGACACGGCTATTCGAATAGATTACTTCCCTGCAGGGGTGCACTACTGTTACCCAACACGCTCGATTAACTCTGGCCGGACACACTTTTATCGGGTCATGCCCGGCCTCGGCTGATCGACACACCGCAGCCCTACCTCGAGCTCAGCAGAGAGGTCCCCGCCGGTCTACATCCTAAGTGCTCAGGGGTCTTGGGCCATCGCCCTGTGCACTCCGGGTCGTTGTGTGCAGGGTAGACCAGGCACCACCTCTGTCCTGGATGGCGCCGGCCCGACCAGGCCACAATGCTGAACTGGACGTCTGTCAGAGCTTTCGGCTGATACGTACGGTGCAGAGGGCCCCATTAAACCATTATCCCACGTTGTGGTAGTGCGTATAGGGCACGACGACCCACTCAGATCAAATACCCAAATCCGTTTAATCATGTTTAGTAACTCGCAGAGACGAACAGGGTTCCTGTCGCTCCGACTTGGTATGCCATATCGCGCGGGTGCTCTTGGAGCCGACCCGTCTTTAATGTCATTTACTCGCGGGCACCCTTGGGGCCAGCCTGACTTTAACAGTTTAAATGATGTAATAATGTAAACAGTTCCGCGATCCTCACCCAGAGTGATCACGGCCCGGTATTAAGCATGGCATACGCACAAGGGTGAAGGGCCACCGATGAAGAAGTAGCACAGCTGACTAGGTAATGTGGGACAACAGGTGGGGTATCAATAACAGACTACAAAATCAGGCTATGCATCGGAATAGGTGCTATCGGAACAGTAACAGGGCAATTCTAATGCAAGCATAAGAGAGAAGGGAGTGGGCGATATCTGATGATCAAGGGGGTTTTGCTTGCCTGGTTGCTCGGCAGATGAAAATGAATCCTCAACGAAGTAGTCGATCACAGGGGCACCGGCAGCGGTCGCAGGGCCTACCGAAAGAGAAGAGGGGGAAGAAACAGATAAATAACGGAGCACACAATTGCAACAATAAGCATGACAGGCCAATACGACATGCAGGGGTGATCTACGGCATCGATTAGTATTCTAGACGGAGAGGGAAAATATCCGGGAATATTTTCCCAGCTCCGGACGGTTATCGGTATACGGATCCGGAGAGGACGGTTCCATGTTCATCATGTTAGAAGGGGCTGACAGGTAAGTGGGTGGCATATTCGGATTCTTCATATTTTTCTGGTCATTTTTCATATATAAATTATTTCCATCTGACATACGGTTTATTTTCTATGATTTTCTAAAGTTTTAAAGTACTTTCTGGAATTTCTGAAATTCTTCTAAGTCTGAAATCTGTTTATTGTTTACCCATTTTGTGAGGGCTATAATGGGTTATTCTTAGCTTTAATGAAAACACATCCTAAAGATGATTTACTCTACTCCAAAAGTACTTCAAGGCCATGCCATTTGATGGTATGAACAGTTCCTGTACAGGTCCAAATTCAGCTCTAAAATGGCTAAGGCAATAATCTGTTTTTCAGTTATTCCAATTAACAGAACATTGACTTTTGTCATTTTTGTAAGAATTAATCCATGTATCAAATGAAGTTGCTCCAAAGGAATGAAATGGAGTTTGTCAATTGTACTATCTACACATTTTATTTTTACCCATGTTAGCACTTGATTAGCTGGTGATTAGTGGTTGTCAAAAGGGGTAATCAGTGCATAATAGCAAAAGCTAGCCTCAGCTACAGTACCCGCTACAGTAACTGAATGTTACTGTAGCAGCGGCAGCAGTAGGCAGAGCAGAGCAGCGGCAGCAGCGACGTAGAGCAGCGGTGGACGCGGGCAGGCAGCTGGGGGTGCGAGCGCGGCGAGGCCGGCCGGCCGGGGCTGCGTCAGGCAGCGACGGGCGACGGCCGCGGCAGCAGCAGCAGTTGCAAGCGGCGGCAGCAGGCAAGAAGCAGCAGCAGCGCGTCAGGCAGCCGCAAGCAGCAGCAGGTAGGAGCGGGCGGGGGCGGCGCGGGGGCGCGGACAGGGGGCGGCCAGGCAGGAGTGGCGCAGTAGCTGCAGCAGCACAAGGAGCAGCACAAGGAGCAGCAACGGGCGCGGCCATGGCCAGCAGGTGGCCAGAACACCAGGCGGGTGTGCGCGGGAGAGGAGCTCCATTGGCGACCATGGCGAGCTCAACACGACGGCTACGGCGATGGATACGAGGGGGAAAAGTGGGGAATCGGTCGAGGGCCTCACAGCGGTCCTCGACGACGAGCTCGGGAGGTCGGGGAGGCGCCGGTGGTGGAGATCGACGGAGACGACCGCGGCGGCCGTGGGCGAAGAAGAGCTCGATGGCGACGGCAGGGAGCTCTCCTACTCGAACCGATGGACGGAGGCGACGTGGACGACGACGGTGGTCCTCCTGGACGCCTCCAGGTGACGCGGGGTGGCCGGTGGCTGTGACGGCGACGACGCGCGGCGATGGTTCCGTTCGGGCTCGAACCAAATCGAGGCAGGGAGGGGGAACGAGGGGATTAGAGGCTAGGGTTTGCAGCGGGAGGGAAAGGGCGGCCTATAGGCGTCGGGGAGGTCGGGGATGGCCGACGCGTGGCCGGGCGTGGCCACGGCGCTGGTGGATGCCTGCCACGGCCTCCTCTGCCTCTGTAACGAGAGGTTAGGGAAAGGCCAGCCAGGTGGGCTGGGCCTGGTACAGTAAGTGGGATGGGCCAGGCGCACAGTGTAGTTTCACTATTTTCTTTTATCTTTTTCTGTAATCTCTAATCCCTTTGCATTGCAAAAATGTTTAGCCTTAAATTGAATCTTGTAAAATATGAGACTAGGCCCAAAATTAACAGTGCAATATTTGCCACTGCTATAAAATGGTTTGGAGGTGTTTTGAATTCATTTGAATTTGGTTTAGTTATAATTCAGTTTTAATGTTGCTATCTTGGCACTGATTTGATGATGTTAGAGTCACTTAACTAATTCAATTAATATAGATTATATTTTTATAAATGCTTCTGGATTATTTATAATTTAATGAACATTTTAGTTTTCATTATTTGACAAGGTTTCATTTCCGCCACAATTTGAATTGGATTCAAATGGAATTTGAAATGAGTTTTGAATTGAAGTGATCATTAAGCCTTTCCAAAACATGGTGACTTGGCATTTTCATTGATGATCACTGTAGATAATACAGGGGATGTTACACCATCGTCATCACCAATAACGTGGCTTGAGACTGCGTCGGTATTTCCCCAAAGAGGAAGGGATGATGCACCACAGCGACGGTAAGTATTTCCCTCAGCTATGAAACCAAGGTTGTCAAACCAGTAGGAGGATCACCACCACCCAATAAGCAGCACCTGCACACAAACAACAAATACTTGCAACCCGACACGAAAGAGAGGTTGTCAATCTCTCTACGGTAATAAGATAGATTAGGTAGTGATAGATAGGAGAGTAGATCTCTCAAGAACACAAATAAAAAGAGTAAATATACAGCAATATATTTTGGGGTTTTTGGTTTTGTAGATCTGAAAACAAAGAGTGCAAAAACATAGATCGGAAAGCAATATGATGGAAAAGTAGACCCGGGGGACGTAGGGTTCACTAGTGGCTTCTCTCATGAGTATAGCGCACGGTGGGTGAACAAATTACTGTTGGGCAATTGATAGAAAATCGAATAGTCATGACGATATCCAAGGCGATGATCATTATATAGGCATCACGTCCAAGATAGATAGACCGACTCCTGCCTACATCTACCTCTATTACTACACACATCGACCGCTATCCAGCATGCATCTAGTGCATTAAGTTCATGGAAAAACGGAGTAATGCAATAAGAATGATGACATGATGTAGACAAGATCTATTCATGTAGGAATAGACCCCATCTTGTTATCTTTAATAGCAACGATACATGCGTGTCTTGCTGCCCCTTCTGTCACTGGGAAAGAACACCGCAAGATCGAACCCATCACAAAGCACCTCTTCCCATGGCAAGAGAAATCGATCTAGTCGGCCTAACTAAACCAAAGATTCGGAGAACAAATACGAGGCTATAAGTAATCATGCATATAAGAGATCAAAGAACACTCAAATAATATTCATGGATAGAAACTGATCATGAACTCAAAATCCATCGGATCCTAACAAACACACCGCAAAAGTTTACATCAAATAGATCTCCAAGAGACCATTTTATTGAGAATCATAAGAGAGAGAGAGGAAGCCATCTAGCTACTACCTACGGACCCGTAGGTCTATGGTGGACTACTCATTCATCATCAGAGAGGCACCTATGATGAAGATGAACCCCTTCGTGATGGTGTTTAGATTGGATCTCGAGGTTCTGGAACTTGCGGCGGCTGGAATTGTGTTTTGTTGACTCCCCTAGGGTTTTTGGAATATTTGGGAATTTATAGGCATCAGAGGTGGTGAGGAGGGGCCCCGTGGAGGGCACAACCCATCAGGGCGCGCCGGGGGGCCCCTAGCGCGCCCTGGTGGGTTGTGCTCTCCAGAGCCCACCTTCCTGGCTCTTCTTTGACCCACTGGGTGTCTTCTAGTCTAGAAAAAATCTCCAAAAAGTTTCGTCGCGATTGGACTCTGTTTGGTATTGATTTTCTACGAAGTAAAAGACAAGTAAAAATAGCAACTGGCACTTTGGCACTATGTCAATAGGTTAGTCCCAAAAAATGATATAAAGTTGTTATAAAATGATTGTAAAATATCCAAGAATGATAATATAACAGCATGGAACAAGCAAACATTATAGATACGTTGGAGACGTATCAACCAACACCCCTCTCATCTTTGGGAGGCCAATCTTCATCAACATCTTCAACAGCACCATCTCCTCTCAAACCCTAGTTCATCTCTTGTGTTCAATCTTTGTACCGGAACCTCAGATTGGTACCTGTGGGTGACTAGTAGTGTTGATTACCTTGCGTAGTTGATTACTATATGGTTTATTTGGTGGAAGATTATATGTTCAGATCCATTATGCTATTTAATACTCCTCTGATCTTGAGCATGATTATTATTTGTGAGTAGTTACCTTTGTTCTTGAGGTCACGGGAGAAGTCATGTTGCAAGCAATCATGTGAATTTGATATGTGTTCGATATTTTGATGATATGTATGTTGTGATTCCCTTAATGGTGTCATGTGAACGTCGACTACATGACACTTCACCATTCATGGGCCTAAGGGAATGCATTGTGGAGTAGTTATTAGATGATGGGTTGCTAGAGTGACAGAAGCTTAAACCCTAGTTTATGCGCTACTTCTTTAGGGGTTGATTTGGATCCAAACGTTTAATGCTATGGTTAGATTTTATCTTAATACTTTTCTCATAGTTGCGGATGCTTGCGAGGGGGTTAATCGTAAGTGGGAGGTTGTTCAAGTAAGAACATCACCCAAGCAACGGTCCACCCACATATCAAATTATCAAAGTAGCGAACACGAATCAAACCAACAGGATAAAAGTGACTAGATGAAATTCCCGTGTACCCTCAAGAACACTTTGCCTATTACTGGAGATTGTTTTGGCCTGTCCTTTGCCACAAAAGGATTGGGCTACCTTGCTGCACCTTGTTTACTGTTACCGTTACTTGCTTGTTACCAATTATCTCGCTATCAAACTATCTGTTACCTACAATTTCAGTGCTTGCATAAATTACCTTGCTGAAAACCGCTTGTCATTTCCTTCTGCTCCTCGTTGGGTTCGACACTCTTACTTATCGAAAGGACTACGATTGACCCCCTATACTTGTGGGTCATCAATCCCCAAGCTTAATTCCTACTCGTCCTCGAGTAGGTAAATGATAAAAATAGAATTTTTGACGTGGAATGTTGCCTAACATGTTCATCACATATTCTTTTCTTTTGTAGCATGGACATTTGGACTTTTAGATGATTCAAAGCAATAGTCCAGTTTTAACATAATGACTTCAATACTCAAGCATGCCAACAAGCAACCATGTCTTTCAAAATATCAACACTAAAGAAAGTTATCCCTAGCCCATCATGCTCAATCATTGATCCGTTCATGAAACACACTCAAATATTAGCTACACCCAATGCTCAAGTACGATCATAGTGCCCCCTAGTTGGTGCTTTATAAGAGAAGATGGAGACTCAAAGTAAAAGTAAAAATTGCATAAAGTAAACAGATAGGCCCTTCGCAGAGGGAAGTAGGGATTTGTAGAGGTGCCAGAGCTCAAAGTTTAAATTGAGAGATAAAAATATTTTGAGTGGCATACCTTTCCTGTCAATGAAAACGACCAAGTAGCTCACAATACTTTCCATGCTAGATACATCATAGGCTGTTCCCAAACACAAAATAAAGTTTATTCCTTTTTCCACCATTCTTTCACATTCCATGGCTGGCCGTATCCACGGTTGCCTTCCATACCAACACTTTCCAAGGAATTTATTATTTGACAACATAAAGTAAATATTTTTTCTTTTTTCATTTCGGGAATGGGCATCCCAATTACCACCGTACTCTCGTGCAATCACAAGTGAATAAACACTCATCTTGAGAATAACACATCTAGCATGGAAAATTATTGGATACTCCCCACCGTTTCATGAGCGGTACGAGCACACAAAAGAGAAAATTTATTTTGAAATTTAGAGATGGCACATACAAATTTGCTTGGAAGGGCATGGAAATACCGCATATAGGTAGGTATGGTGGACTCATAAGGAAAAACTTGGTTTAAGGATTTTGGATGCACAAGTAGTATTTCTACTTAGTACAAATGGAGGCTAGCAAATAGATTGAGAAGCAACCAACCAAGAAACGAAAATTCACATAAGCGAGAATTGGGCATAACTAACACCGAATAATGCACCATAAGTAGGATGTAACTTCATTGCATAACTATTGACTTTCGTGCGTGCATAGGGAATCACAAACCTTAACACCAATATTCCTACTAAAGCATAATTACTCACTAACATGACTCACATATTACTATCATCATGTCTCAAAACTATTACAAGGAATCAAGTTTAATTTGTCCAATGATCTTCATGAAAGTTTTTATTATATACTCCTTGGATATCTATCACTTTGGGACTAGTTTCATATATTGCCATTGCTTTCTGACAAGCTCAAACAAATTTAAGTGAAGCACATGAGCATAAAGATTTAATCTCTCAAAATAGTATAAGTGAAGCTTGAGAGGATTTCTTAAAAATTTACTAACTCTCAAATAAATCTAAGTAAAGCATGAGAGTATTTCTTCAAAAGTTTCCAAGCAGACCGTGCTCAAAAAGATATAAGTGAAGCACTAGAGCAATTCTATAGCTCAAAAAGTTTAAGTGAAGCGTATAGAGCAATTCTAACAAATCATAGCATAATTTTGGCTCTCTCAAATAGGTGTGTCCAGCAAGGATACAAATGACAAACTAACAAGCAAATCAATCAAAGACTCAAATGATACAAGACGCTCCAAGCAAAACTCATGATATGTGACGAATAAAAATATAGCTCCAAGTAAAATATCGATGGTTGTTAGAAGAAAGAGGGGATGCCACTCGGGGGCATCCCCAAGCTTAGTTGCTTGTTTCTCTTTGGATATATCTTGGGGGTGTTGTATCATCCCCAAGCTTAGGCTCTTTTCACTCCTTATTCCTTCATCCATCGTGATCTCACCCAAAACTTGAAAACTTCAATCACACAAAACTCAACAAAATCTTCGTGAGATCCGTTAGTATAATAAAGCAAATCACTACTTTAGGTGCTGTTGCAAACCCATTCATATTTTATTATTGCATTATACCTACTGTATTTTAACTTTACCATGGCTTATACCCTTCAATACAATCCATAGATTCATCAAAACAAGCACACAATGCAACGAAAACAGAATCTGTCTTAAACAGAACAGTCTATAGTAATCTGTACATTAACCATACTTCGGTAACTCTAAAAATTCTGAACAATTAGGACAACGTAAAGAATTTTTATAGCAACACTGTGTTAAAATTTCAGCTCAATATCACGTTCCAGTAAAAAATGAAAATTCGAACACTGGAGGCAAAGTTTCTGTTTCAGATTCTGCATCGCTTCTACTCATCTTATGAATCATCCTAAAGGCTCTACTTGGCACAAACACTAAATAAAACATAAAAAACACAATCATAACAGAGGAATAATTGTGTCAACACTCAAAAACAGAAAGCAAAAATAAATTTATTCATTGGGTTGCCTCCCAACAAGCTCTATCGTTTTGCGCCCCTAGTTAGGCATAACGCATAGTTTCAAGTATTGTCATCTTTGGTTTTCAAATCTTCAATCACACAACTAGATTTCTTCAAGGATTTATCATGCATACTCTCGATGACAACACTCATAGGAAAAAGACCAAAGAACTCATTTTTATAAATAGGGTCTCTTACTATTTCAACAAAGTCGGGTTGAATACTAATCATTTTAAGATCTCCCTTGTGGCCACTAGGTGTAGCAACTTTGTTCTTAGTGACTTGCGTGGTCTTGCCAATTTTTATGGGAGTTTTTTCAATAGTTTTAACAGAAGAAAAAGCCGAACCCAAGTTACTAAAGATTTCTTCCAACTTATCAATCCAGTAAGGGCTCTCTTCTATCTTTTCGTTAACTACGGTTTCTTATCCAAATTTTCAAGATGTTCTTTGGTAATCGTCTTCTTTTCAATAGCATCTAATCTCTCCATAACATGTTCGAGAGTTAAAGTTGTTTCATTGATCATAAGAGGTGGTGATCCCACTAAACTTCCCATAGCATTAAAAGCATCCAAAGATGGACCCATCAAGAAATTCCCAACGGTAATCGTATCAAGGACGAATCTATACCAAGTGGTGATACCGACATAAAAACTGCGAAGAAGAACAATGGTAGATTGCTTATGGATAGATCTGTTATGAGCATTGCAAATCCTATACCAAGCATATTTTAGGTTCTCCCCTCCCCTTTTCTTAAAATTAAGAACTTCATTATCGGGAGTACACGCAATAAAGGAAGAACTAGCCATAATAGCAAGGCAAGAGATCTGACGAGAAAAAGGCAAACGAAAAAGAGGGTGAATAAAACGGCAAATTGGTGAAGTGGGGGAGAGGAAAACAAGAGGCGAATGGCAAATAATGTAATTGCAAGGAGATGAGATTTGTGATTAGGAACCTGGTAGATGATGATGGTGTCTCCTCGGCGCCAGAGATTGGCACGTAGAAGAGACCGCTTCCTCCCCGGCAACGGTGCCAGAAAATTCCTTTGACGTGGCTTGAGACTGCGTCGGTATTTCCCCAAAGAGGAAGGGATGCTGCAGCACATCGACGGTAAGTATTTCCCTCAGTTATGAAACCAAGGTATCGAACCAGTAGGAGGATCACCACCACCTAATAAGCAGCAACTGCACACAAATAACAAATACTTGCAACCCGACGCGAAAGAGAGGTTGTCAATCTCTCTACGGTAAAAAGATAGATTAGGTAATGATAGATTGGAGAGATAGATCTCTCAAGAACACAAAATAAAAAGAGCAAATAAAAAGTGCAGCAATATATTTTTGGGTTTTTTGGAATAATAGATCTGAAAACAAAAGTGGCAAAAAGATAGATCGAAAAGCAATATGTTGGAAAAGTAGACCCGGGGGCCGTAGGTTTCACTAGTGGTTCTCTCATGAGTATAGCACACGGTGGGTGAACAAATTACTGTTGGGCAATTGATAGAAGATCAAATAATCATGACGATATCCAAGACGATGATCATTATATAGGCATCACGTCCAAGATAAGTAGACCAACTCCTGCCTGCATCTACCACTATTACTCCACACATCGACCGCTATCCAGCATGCATCTGGTCTATTAAGTTCATGGAAAAACGGAGTAATGCAATAAGAACGATGACATGATGTAGACCAGGTCTATTCATGTAGGAATAGACCCCATCTTGTTATCCTTAATGGCAACGATACATGCGTGTCTTGCTGCCCCTTCTGTCACTGGGAAAGGACACCGCAAGATCGAACCCATCACAAAGCACCTCTTCCCATGGCAAGAAAAATCGATCTAGTCGGCCTAACTAAACCAAAGATTCGAAGAAGAAATACGAGGCTATAAGTAATCATGCATATAAGAGATCAAAGAAGACTCAAATAATATTCATGGATAGAAACTGATCATGAACTCAAAATTCATCGGATCCCAACAAACACACCGCAAAAGTTTACATCAAATAGATCTCCAAGAGATCATTGTATTGAGAATCAAAAGAGAGAGAGAGGAAGCCATCTAGCTACTGCCTACGGACCCGTAGGTCTATGGTGGACTACTCACGCATCATAGGAGAGGCACCTATGAAGAAGATGACCCCTCCGTGATGGTGTTAGATTGGATCTCGAGGTTCTGGAACTTGCGGCGGCTGGATGTGTTTTTCATCGACTCCCATAGGGTTTTCTGAATATTTGGGTATTTATAGGTGTCAGAGGCGGTGGAGAGGGGCCCCGAGGAGGGCACAACCCATCAAGGCGCGCCTGGGGCCTCCTGGCGCGCCCTGGTGGGTTGTGCTCTCCACAGCCCACCTCTCTGGCCCTTCTCTGGCCCACTAGGTGTCTTCTGGTCCAAAAAAAATCTCCAAAAAGTTTCGTCGCGATTGGACTCCGTTTGGTACTGATATTCTGCGAAGTAAAAAACAAGCAAAAACAGCAACTGGCACTTTGGCACTATGCCAATAGGTTAGTCCCAAAAAATGATATAAAGTTGCTATAAAGTGATTGTAAAACATCCAAGAATAATAATATAACAGCATGGAACAAGCAAAAATTATAGATACGTTGGAGACGTATCACCTAGCCCCTTCACCGGCTCCCGCGTCGCTACATGAGTGGGCATAGATGAACTTGCTTGAACGTCCACCACCAAGTCCTTGCTTCCGGTCATATGATTTGTTGCTCCACTATCGAGCAACCATGAACCTCCACCGGAAGCAAACTCCTACACGAGATCAATGCTTAGATTTTGGTACCCATTCTTGAATGGGTCCTTTCATGTTAGTAAAAAGGGTCTTAGGAACCCAAATAGTCCATTCAATATACTCATAAGGAGAACCAACAAATTTGGCATAAACATGCCCATTACTAGCACGACATAAAACATAAGAGGGGTCAAAGTCGCCGACATCATTGGGTGAAGTGGTTTTGCCATTCTTGGCACCACCACGAGGCACCTTGTCATTCTTCTCCTTAGGAGCACCCTCTCCCTCTTTAACAAACATAGTTTTGTGAGGGAGAACTGAAAGCACAACTTCTCCCTAGGTGGTTTTGGTAATTAATAACAACATGTATTTCATTGGACTAATGTTTCCACTAAGTATATTTCAGGAAAGTTCAATGAATGTCTTGGCTAAAGGATTGTGAGGAAACCCCAAAGCAAGGAATAGGATTGGCAAGACTACAAGCTTGAAGACTCTACATTTTATATTTTGTGAGAAAACACTTTGAGTCCATAGGAAAGCCCATACTATTAAAAGGGGGTGAGGTAATGTTGGTGAATGATATGCTCGAAATGCTCAAGTGTTAGCCACCAAAAGCACTCACCACTTTCCCCACATATTTTTTGTCCAACAAAATACACTCTAAATCGATAAGACCAACAATTCACATCCGGTCACACCGAGTTCAAACCCAAGACAGATCCTAAGCCAAACACCCATCTCGCTACTACCGGGTTTTCCATTTCGGTCCCACTGAAAATAGTGACCAACTCTCTGGTTAGCAATTTTCAATGATCGGCCTCACCGAGAATTGCAAGTTGGCCTCACCGAGATTTGGACCAACTCTCTGGTTAGACATTTTCAAGAATCGGTCCATCCGAGTTTTGAGAATCGGTCTCACCGAGAAATGGTAACTGCCTAGGTGACCCATATTGGTGCCACCGAGATTAGTATATCGATTTCATCGAAAAGTCTAAAGTTGCCATATTTTGCACTAGTCGGTACGACCGAGTTTTTACTCCGGTTTCACCGAGTTGGGTAATAATGTTGTAATGGTTGGATTTTCGGAGATGCCTATATATACCCCTCCACCACCACTCACTCGAAAGTGAAGCACTCAGAACAGATCCACACTTGTCATATTCATTTTCTGAGAGAGAGCCACCTACTCCTGTGTTGAGATCAAGATATTCCACTCCAACCATATGAATCTTGATTTCTAGCCTCCCCAAGTTGCTTTCCACCCAATCAATCTCTTCTACCCAAGCCAAATCTGTGAGAGAGTGATTGTGTGTTGAGGAGTCTATCATTTGAAGCACAATAGCAAGGAGTTCATCATTGTTACCACATCTATTACCTTTTGGAGGGTGGTGCCTCCTAGATTGGTTAGGTGTTGCTTGGGAGCCTCCTACTTCGCGTTGTGGAGTTGAACCAAGAAGTTTGTAAGGGCAAGGAGATGCCTACTTCGCGAAGATCTACCCCGAGTAAGGCTAGTCCTCCGTGGACGTAGGCCATCATGGAATAGACAAGGTTGCTTCTTCGTGGACCTTTCGTGGGTGGAGCCCTCCGTGGACTCGCGCAACCGTTACCCTTCGTGGGTTGAAGTCTCCATAAACATGGACGTATGATAGCACCACCTATCGGAACCACATGAAAAATCTTCATGTCTCCAAATTGTGTCTGATTTTCCTCTCCCTACCTTTACTTTCATGTGCTTGTCTTTATTTTCTGCTGCTATACTCTTAGACATGCATATGTAGGGTGTGCTTGAGTTGATACAATTGCTAAAATCTGCCAACACTAAAATTGGGAAAAGGCTTGGATTTTAATTTGGACAAGTAGTCTAATCACCCCCCCCTCTAGACATACTTTGGATCCTACAAGTTGTATCAGATCTTTGGTCTCCATTGCATTGGTCTCACAACCTAGGAGAGTATGGCGTCTAGTAAGGGAAACTATTACCGTACATGTCCATATTTCGATGGTACAAACTTTGCTAGTTGGAAGCATAAAATGAAAATGCATATTCTTGGTCATAACCCCGCCGTATGGGCTGTTGTTCGTGTTCGCTTGCAAGATGAGTTCTTTGGCGATGGAAGGGAACCGGATCGTGAAGCGACCACGGAAGAATTGAAGATGTTGCAATACAATGCTCAAGCATGTGACATTCTATTCAACTGCCTATGCCCCGAAGAATTCAACAAGATAAGCCATCTCGAGAATGCAAAAGAGATTTGGGATACTTTGGTTGATATGCATGAAGGTACCAAATCCGTCAGGGAATCTAAGTTGGATGTGCTACAAAGTCAACTTGACAAGTTCAAGATAAAGGGTGGTGAAGGAGTCGTGGAAATGTACTCTAGGCTTGCTCTCATCACCAGTGAGATTGTCGGCTTAGGAAGCGAAGAAATGACCAACAAATTCATCATCAAGAAGATCCTTAGAGCCTTGGATGGAAAGTACGACACCGTGTGCACATTGATCCAAATGATGCCCAATTACAAAGATCTCAAGCCCACGGAAGTCATTGGAAGGATTTTTGCTCATGAGATGTCACTCAAAGACAAAGAAAAGCTTCACACCAAGTCAAGCGGTGCATACAAAGCCACAAGTGACACTCCCGCTACTTCAAGTGACAATCTCTTTACCAATGAAGCGATAAGCCTCATGGTCAAGAAATTCAACAAGTTCTACAAGAGTAGAGGCCAAGAGAGACGCTCCAATTCAAGATATGATGAGAAGCATTCCTCTAGTCGTGACCGGAATTGTTACAATTGTGGAAGGCCCGGACACTACTCCAATGAGTGCATGCCCCCCCCCCCCCACAAGAGAAGAGAAGAGTCACCTAGAAGACGAATCTCAAGAGATGAATCACCTTGAAGAGAGAGAAGGAGTAGAGAAGATCGCTATGAACAAAGACCCTCCCGGAGAAGCGAAGACTCGGAGAAGAAGGACAAGTACACCAAGAGCTACACAAGAAGAAGACATCAAGCTCATGTTGGTGAATGGGTTTCCGGCTCCGATTCCGACAACCACTCTGAGAGAAGCTACCACTCCGACTCTGACTATAGTCAAGATGAAGGTGTTGCCGGACTTGCACTCGTAACCTCCAATTCCTATGACATATTTGATTCACCAAATGAAGGAAGTGGAAGTTGCTTCATGTCTAAAGGCCCCAAGGTATCACACCCCGAATACTTTGACTTTAATAGTGATGAGGATGATCTATTAGGAGATGATGACTTGCTCTTTGATAAAACTAGTGATATTAGTCAAAATGAATTTGATGACATTCATGCAAATCAAGATGAGTCGTATGATGATGATAGGAAGGAGATTAAGCGTCTAACTAAGGAACTAAACACTCTTAAGTTAGCTCATGAATCTACTCTAGAAGATCATAGAGAGCTCTTAAGAACTCATGAGAAGCTATGCTTCGAGAAGCTAAATTTAGAGCAAGAGCATAAGCTTCTTAAAGCTATCAATGACGTTCTTCGAAAGAAGAGTTCTTCTTATCCTGCCAAACGACTACTCTTGTATACATTTGTTCCACAAGTTAAATCTAAGCAAACTATTAACAAAGGCAAGAAAGGTTCTTCATCTAGTAACAACAATGCTAATGCCAAATCAAATGATGTTGTTTCTAGTAGCTCTATTGATTCCACTAATGATTCTCTTAGCCAAGTTACACTTGAGCAAGAAAACGATTTATTGAAAGGAATTATAGAGAAAGGTGTCTAAAAAGCCTTGCCGGATGTAAGCAATTTGAATAGATTGTACGCAAGCATGGAGGATACCGGAAGAACCGAGGAATTGGCTACTTCAATGCTAATGGAGTTGAATGGGAAGAAGGTCAATACCCAAAGCCGAAGTTTGTTCCTCAAAGGGAGAAGTATGAACCTACTCTCCCCAAGGGAACAAGAGCTCATGGTGACCTTCCACCACAAGACCACAAGGGCAAGGGCAAGCTTCAAGATGACATTGACACATTTGAAGATGAGTCTCTAGCCATGGTGAAGTGGGTTCCCAAGGCTACTCCAAGTTGTACTTCAACTAGTGCTACTTCAACTCCAAGGATTCACATCAACTTGATGTGGATCCCTAAGAAGAAGAACTAGAGAAGTTCTTGAGGGGTGACTCCGCCAATGAAATTCACTCACATTCATTTTTGGTAAGGACTATTTGCAATCAACTCCAACCTTACTCAATAGTTCAAGGATTCACACATTACCTCAAAGGTAAGCAAGGGACAAGGTAATAAATGAATCCATGGACATCATCATGTATGCATTCCACTCCACGTACATAGATATACTTATATTTGTTCCTTGTGTGGGACTAACCCATGTAGGTGAGAAGAGTAAAAACAACAAGGATTTCTCCCAACTCAAGATGATCTTCATCACCTTAGGGCATCCACCACTACATCACCCACATGAAGTCTTCACCGACAAAACCAAAGGTTACTTTATCCCTCTTAAGGGGGGATGTCACATCAAGGGGGAGCTTTACTCTAAGACTTGAGTTAAAGCATCGCATAAGATGTGACAACATTAAAATATTTTATGTAAAAGTGGTAACCCCACTTGTGCTTAAACAATGAGTATGACCTATGATCAAGTATTCTTACTTGGCTCCTAAGTTAATATACTCATATATAGATGACTCCATCATCGCCCAAGTGCTTGGTAGATGCTAGAGTGGTTTTGCATGTTTGCCATGATTTCATTTGACATCTTATTGTGTGGGCATGTTGGTATGCATATCTTTACTCATTTGAGGACATCCAATTGTTGTTATTTGGCTTTCATTTTTATTTGTCAATTGGTTCTACAAGAATGCCTAGGACCCCTCTAGCTATCTATGATTTCTCGTCTCAAATTCTATTCTTGCTTCATCACATAATTTGAACAAGCACTTCTCGGACCCTCTGTGTGAGGAGCATTCGGAGTTTTGTTTCGATAAGAGCCGCATTCGAAAACCTCCCTATGTAAACTCGGTGTAACCAACTCCACAAGCTCGGTTCCACCGAAGCCTAGGGTTGATATGATTTCAGTACCTCGATACCACCGATTTTGATTTCTCGGCATCACCGAGTTTCGCTGTCACCTGAGAGTTATGAAACTCGGTGGCACCGAAATGTTCGGATCGCTGTCATCGACAGCGCTGGGGTATATATTCCCAACGGACCCGACTTTTGAAATTCACTCTTCAATCGTCGTCTTCCACAACCCCTCCCTGCCGAGCTCGTGTCTCCGGACGTCGCCCGTGCCTCCCGTGTGCCCTCGCCACAGGATTTCTCCGCCGTCGACGGGAATCTCCACCGCCATTGCCGCTGTAGCGGAATCTTCACCGAACTAGGGTGAGGTTTCGAACCCTATTTTGTGCTCCCAAATCTAATTCTTGTGCAGTAGGTTAAGTCCATCTATATGCCACGTTTTGCAATGCCCCTATCCAGAAGAAATTTCCATTAGATTAGTCGAACACAAATTTCTAGGGTTAGGTATCCGCCAAGTGTGTCTCAATGTCATCGAGTTTGGAAGAATCTGTCTTACCAATTTTAATTTAGGGCTACTGAGGATATTCTCAGTGAGACCGAGTTGCTCGTTTTGGTTGTGCCGAGTTGAGTGGCCAAGTCTTTGTTGATGAGAATATGTGTCTCGGTGGCTCCGAAAAATCCAACTCGGTGGAACCGAAACCCACTTAGCTGAAACTTAAAACTAGAATTTTGAGTTCAAGTTTTCGAAAAACGTTCTAATTTTTGTGATGCTTATCCCTCTGCTCATCTATATCTATTCACAGGGTCAGCATGTCAGGTTCAGATGACAGTCAAAACCAGTTCATTGAGGACAATGCTGATTCCTTTCCCCATGTGCAAGAAAACTTCAAGGCCATTGACATAGATAATTTTGTTGGCAGAGAGTTCACTGCATGGAACGATGAAATGATCATGCAATTCTACTCCACAACACACTTCTATCCAGATGGCAGGATAGGTTGGATGACTGAAGGTACAAGGTACCAATCCACTATTGATGAGTGGGCTACCCTCTTAGGAGCCCCACAGGTACATGAAGGTGATCTTGATGTCTACTTTGAATCCAAGATGAACCACAACTCTATGGCAAATATGTACAATGCTATTCCTACTACCTGTGTGAAGACCCACAAGTTTGGTTCAGTGTACTTTCTGCAAGATGGTCTACCCACTACCAACACAGTCATGAGGCACACTTTGATGCCCAAGTCTGGAGATGACAAGATGATTAGAGGGTATTCCATCAACATGTTGCACCATTTGTATCTCCACACCAGATTCAGGGTGATGGATTTGATAGTAGAGACTATCAAGAGGACTGCTGCTGACCAGAAGAGGTCATGTGGATATGCTACATATATTCAAATGCTCATCAATTCCAAGATTGGGAAGAGCCCCTATGCAATTGATCGTCTACATCTGCCCCTCCAGCCAGACTTCAAGGATAATATTGTGGTGATGGATCCTAGTCATCCAACTTCATCCACTGCACAGGCAGAAGCAGAAGCAGCCAGAGCCACTAATGATCCACCTCCCATGACCAAGTCTGATCAACTAACCTACATTCTTACTACTGTCCAAGGGATTGAGAAAAATGCTGCTGAGCTCCTCAAGAACCAGAAGAGTCTTGAGAGGATTGTTGAAACCAAATTTCATGCTCTAGACAACAAGGTGGATGAGATGACTCTGGCAGTTGATACTCTGAAGCGAGAAGTGGATGCAGTGCCTAGTCCTCATTCTAGTGATGATGAAGGATCTCCTCTCTGGACCAGCACTCAATTCAAGACACATGTCAGATCTGCTGCAGTGCCTGTCCATGAGTTGAGGCTCTCTTCATCAGCACTAGCCACAACTCTAGCAGCTCCTTCAGCAGCTACTCCACCACCCCAGAGGACTTCAGCGGAAGTTTTTGCAGATGCTGTTCTTTCGACTCCTTCAACTGCCACCGGAGGAGAGGCCCAGAGAGACGATTAGTTCTAGTTGCTTTGAACTTTTTGGTAACTTGTTGCCAAAGGGGGGGAAGTGTATAGATCAATAGGGCTTTGAGAGAGAGCGTTCTGTCTTTTTGCTTGTTTTAAAAACAGTTGCTTTATCACCTGCTTGCTTGTTGGTTCTACTATTTCCTATCCTTGGATATATCTATGAGATGATCATTCACTTGTTTTGGTGCAATGTGCATTGTAATCCATTCATATCATTTTGCACACCACCAATTTGTATGTGACATGGAAGAGTTGCTCATGTACCTAATTGATTGTGCAATTGCATTCAAACACAAATTTTAAATAATGCACAAATTTAGGGGGAGCTCTTGCTTATCACATACTTCTTAAAGGAACGATGCTATTCATTGATTATAATGTTTGTCGAAGCTTTGATCCATATGTTGTCATCAGTTACCAAGAAGGGGGAGATTGAAAGCACAACTTCTCCCTAGGTGGTTTTGGTAATTAATAACAACATATATTTCATTGGACTAATGTTTCCACTAAGTATATTTCAGGAAAGTTCAATGAATGTCTTGGCTAAAGGATTGTGAGGAAACCCCAAAGCTAGGAATAGGATTGGCAATACTACAAGCTTGAAGACTCTACATTTTATATTTTGTGAGAAATCACTTTGAGTCCATAGGAAAGCCAATACTATTAAAAGGGGGTGAGGTAATGTTGGTGAATGTAATGCTCAAAATGCTCAAGTGTTAGCCACCAAAAACACTCACCACTTTCCCCACAAATTCTCTGTCTAGCACAATACACTCAAAATTGGTAAGACCAACAATTCACATTCGGTCACACCGAGTTCAAACCCTAGACAGATCCTAAGCCAAACACCCATCTCGGTACTACCGGGTTTTCCATTTCGGTCCCACCGAAAACAGTGGCCAACTCTCTAGTTAGCCATTTTCAATAACCGGTCTCACCGATAATTGCAAATCAGCCTCACCGAGATTTGGACCAACTCTCTGGTTAGGCATTTTCAAGAATCGGCCCATCTGAGTTTTGAGAATCGGTCTCACCGAGAAATGGTAACTGCCTAGGTGACCCATATCGGTACCACCGAGATTAGTATATCAGTTTCACCGAAAATCCTAAAGTTGCCACATTTTGCACTAGTCGATACGACCGAGTTTTTACTCCGGTTTCACCGAGTTGGGCAATAATGTTGTAACGGTTGGATTTTTGGAGATGCCTATATATACCCCTCCACCACCACTCACTCGAAAGTGAAGCACTCAGAACAGATCCACACTTGTCATATGATTTTTCTTAGAGAGAGACGCCTACTCATGTGTTGAGATCAAGATATTCCACTCCAACCATATGAATCTTGATTTCTAGCCTCCCGAAGTTGCTTTCTACCCAAGTCAAATCTGTGAGAGGGTGATTGTGTGTTGAGGAGTCTATCATTTGAAGCACAAGAGCAAGGAGTTCATCATTGTTACCACATCTATTACCTTTTGTAGGGTGGTGCCTCCTAGATTGGTTAGGTGTTGCTTGGGAGCCTCCTACTTCGTGTTGTGGAGTTGAACCAAGAAGTTTCTAAGGGCAAGGAGATCGCCTACTTCGTGAAGATCTACCCCGAGTAAGGCTAGTCCTCCATCGACGTAGGCCATCATGGAATTGACAAGGTTGCTTCTTCGTGGACCCTTCGTGGGTGGAGCCCTTCGTGGACTCATGCAACCGTTACCCTCCGTGGTTTGAAGTCTCCATAAACGTGGATGTACGATAGCACCACCTATCGGAACCACGGGAAAA
The DNA here is from genome assembly GCA_039707655.1 of Elymus sibiricus. Taxonomy (NCBI): domain Eukaryota; kingdom Viridiplantae; phylum Streptophyta; class Magnoliopsida; order Poales; family Poaceae; genus Elymus; species Elymus sibiricus. The sequence goes on along the minus strand of CM077663.1, from coordinate 363,241,780 downwards.
ATCTTCGTGTCTCCAAATTGTGTTTGATCTTCCTCTCCCTACCTTTACTTTCATGTGCTTCTCTTTATTTTCCGCTGCTATACTCTTAGACATGCATGTGTAGGGTGCGCTTGACTTGCTACAATTGCTAAAATCTGCCAACACTAAAATTGGGAAAAGGTTTGGATTTTAATTTGGTCAAATAGTCTAATCACCCCCTCTAGACATACTTTGGATCCTACAAGAGCTTGCTTGGTCTTGTTGTTGTTCTTCTTATTTGACTTGGGGACAAACCCAAATCCCTCCTTTGCCATAACTTACTTTTGATTGCTCAAAAGGTCATTGAGATTCTTATCGCCTTGAATGCAAGTGACACGACCTTTCTCAAGTTGCTCTTTTAACTTGGCATTCTACTCAACAAGATGTGCAAGCTCACAACAAGGGTTAGCATGTGCATTCTCAATTAATACAAAAGGAGGAAAAGTAGCGATCTCCTTAGTTAGTGTCACTTGGAGTTGATCATCAGACTCTTTGAGAGAGTTATAAGCACTCTTCAAGGCCTTGTGAGCCTTTTCAAGTAGCTCAAATGCCTCCTTAAGTCTAGCATGGCCAACCCAAAGTTCGACATTCTCGGATTAAAGCACACGAGCTAGAACTTGAGCATGATCAGGATCTTTATTAAACTTAGCAAGATCAACATTGTGTGACTCCTCAAGAGCCAAACAAAGACCTTGCTCTTCCTCAAGAGCACGGGAAAGATCCACAATCTCATCGGCATAGTCACTACTATGACCTTCCATCTTAGTGATGGTATCTTCATGAACCTCAATGGTGTCATTGGCCTCACCAAGTTGTTCCAAGAGAGCAACAAAGTGCTTCTTGATAATACCTTTAAGCTTACCATGTACTCGTCAAACTCATTTTCATCCACCTTACCCACCTCGGTTTCATCTACACAAATCGTCGAAGAGGGATGAGTAGTGCTAGTAGTTTTGATGTTGGAGGTTACCTTGTTGGTGGACTTGGCCATGAGGCACTTGGAGGGTGCGATGAGATTCTCGTTGGGGAGTCTAAGGGAGACACATGAGTTGGGGAAGACATGGCAGTGGAGACAGAGGCCGTTGCAATTCCTTCACCACTTGTATCGTCATCATCGGAGGCGTACTTTTCAAGTGTCACCAACCCCTTCTGTGGCACCCGCTTAGTGAAGTTGTTCTTGTTGGGGAAGGACTTGGCCTTGTCTTTGCGAATGAGCTTGCCACCATTATCTTCCCTCTTCTCATACGGACAATCCACAACGAAATGGCTCACGTTGACACAATTGTAACAAGTCCTCACATGTTGCTTGCCCTTTGCGCCACTTGAGTTGTTCTTGGAGAAATTGGGCTTGGAATTTCTCTTGTTGCCCCAAAATTGCCTTGACGCAAGAGCCATGTGCTCGTGGTAAGCATATTTGGTGTCTTCGGGGCAACACTCTTCTTTTTCTTATTCTTCTTCCTCTTCTGATATTGCCTTGGCCTTCAAAGCAAGAGTTGGCTTCTTTGACCATTGGACATGATCTAGAGCATTGTCAGTGGTCTTGTTCAAGATGTTCATAGCAACAAACTCATCCAACACTCCGCTTGAGGTCAAGGTATGGAAGTCCGACCTTTGACGGATCACAGAGGACATGACTTTGTTGAATGGCATGATGTCCTTGAGGAACTTGTTCTTGACCCAATTGTCATCTGTGTCCTTACTCCCATGACCTCAGAGAGAGAGACATCAAGAGTGGTCAACCTCTGGTAGAGCTCGCGGGGATCTTCATCCTCATTCATCACGAACTCATTGGCTTCATCAAGTACCACCTCAAAGTTGGAACGTTGAATGCTTGAGCTTCCTTTGTACATGGAAATGATGTGCGCCCATGCATCCATAACAATGGTGAAAGAATGAAAATGAGGAAGCTCTACGGGTGGCATGGATTTTTTAAGAATGAACAATGCGGGTGCATTAAGTTGGTTGTCCACTTCTTGCCTTGGCGTCATGTTGTTTGGATCATGAGGGTAGAAGCCTTGATCAATTACCCTCCGTAGTTGCGTTGAGCAATGATTCAAATGAGACTTAATAAGAAACACCCAATTAGGAAAGTTAGACAAATCAAGTCCTTTGGATCAGTGCGGGTGACTACAGTCTCGGACCAAGAACAGAGTTCTCCCCATCGTCAACCATACTCTTTAGGTGGTTAAGCCCTTAAAAAGAGATGAGGCTCTGGTACCAATTGAAAGGATCGATATGGTTGACTAGGAGGGGGGTGAATAGGCAACTACCAATTTTTTAGGTTTTCTTAACAATTTAGGCTTAGCAACAAATAGGTGATACGTCTCCAACGTATCTATAATTTTTGATTGTTCCATGCTGTTATATTATCATTCTTGGATGTTTTACAATCATTTTATTACAACTTTATACCATTTTTTGGGACTAACCTATTGACATAGTGCCAAAGTGCCAGTTGCTGTTTTTGCTTGTTTTTTACTTCGTAGAAAATCAGTACCAAACGGAGACAAAATGCTGCGGGGATTTTTGTGGATTTTTTACGGACCAGAAGAAAGAAGATGGGCCAAAGAACACCAAAAGAGTGGCCCAGGGTGGCCATCACCCACCAGGGCGCGCCTGAGGCCCCCTGGCGCGGCCTGGTGGGGAATGGGCACCTCGGGCACCCTCTCAACCGACTATCGTGTCTATAAATTCCCAGGAAATCCAAAAACCCTAGAAGAGTTGACGAAACACAATTCTAGCCGCCGCAAGTTCCAGAACCGCGAGATCCAATCTAAACACCATCACAGAGGGGTTCATCTTCCTCATAGGTGCCTCTCCGATGATGCGTGAGTAGTCCACCATAGACCTTCGGGTCCGTAGGCAGTAGCTAGATGGCTTCTTCTCTCTCTCTCTTATGATTCTCAATACAATGGTCTCTTGGAGATCTATTTGATGTAAACTTTTGCGGTGTGTTTGTTGGGATCCGATGAATTTTGAGTTCATGATCAGTTTCTATCCATGAATATTATTTGAGTCTTCTTTGATCTCTTATATGCATGATTACTTATAGCCTCGTATTTCTTCTTCGAATCTTTGGTTTAGTTAGGCCAACTAGTTCGATTTTTCTTGCCATGGGAAGAGGTGCTTTGTGATGGGTTCGATCTTGCGGTGTTCTTTCCCAGTGACAGAAGGGGCAGCAAGACACGCATGTATTGTTGCTATTAAGGATAACAAGATGGGGTCTATTCCTAGATGAATAGATCTTGTCTACATCATGTCATCGTTCTTATTGCATTACTCTGTTTTTCCATGAACTTAATACACTAGATGCATGCTGGATAGCGGTCGATGTGTGGAGTAATAGAGGTAGATGCAGGCAGGAGTCGGTCTATCTATCTTGGACGTGATGCCTATATAATGATCATCACCTTGGATATCGTCATGACTATTCGATTTTCTATCAATTGCCCAGCAGTAATTTTTTCACCCACCGTGCGCTATACTCATGAGAGAAGCCACTAGTGAACCCTACGGCCCCCGGGTCTACTTTTCTATCATATTGCTTTCCGATCTACGTTTTTTGCAATCTTTGTTTTCAGATCTACAAAACCAAAAACCCAAAAACATATTGCTGCATATTTACTCTTTTTATTTGTGTTCTTGAGAGATCTATCTCTCCTATCTATCACTACCTAATCTATCTATTCACCGTAGAGAGATTGACAACCTCTCTTTCGCGTCGGGTTGCAAGTATTTGTTGTTTGTGTGCAGGTGCTGCTTATTGGGTGGTGGTGATCCTCCTACTGGTTCAATAACCTTGGTTTCATAACCAAGGGAAATACTTACTGTCGCTGTGCTGCATCATCCCTTCCTCTTTGGGGAAATACCGACGCAGTCCAAGCCACGTCAAAGGAATTTCTGGCGCCGTTGTCGGGGAGGAAGCAGTCTCTTCTACATGCCTATCGTAGGCGCCGAGGGGACTCCATCATCATCTACCAGGTTCCTAATCACAAATCTCATCTCCTTGTAATTACATTATTTGCCATTTGCCTCTCGTTTTCCTCTCCCCCACTTCACCAATTTGCCGTTTTATTTGCCCTCTTTTTCCTTTGCCCTTTTTCTTGCCGGATCTCTTCCTTGCTTGCAATCTTGTTTGCGTAGTCACGATGACTCAAGAGAACACCAAGTTGTGTGATTTTTCCAATACTAATAACAATGATTTTATTAGTACGCCTATTGCTCCTCCCGCCACTAGTGCGGAGTCTTGTGATATTAATGCTGCTTTGTTGAATCTTGTCATGAAAGATAAATTTGCCGGTAATCCTAATGAGGATGCCGCGTCCCATCTAAACACGTTCGTTGAATTGTGTGATATGCAAAAGAAAAAATATGTGGACAATGATATTGTCAAGTTGAAACTATTTCGTTTTTCCTTGCGGGATCGTTCAAAAAATTGGTTTTCATCTTTGACTCGCAATAGTATCGATTTTTGGAAATAAGTGCAAGGATGATTTTATCACTAAGTATTTTCCTCCCGCGAAAATTATTTCCCTTAGGATGCAAATCATTAATTTTAAGCAACTTGAGCATGAACATGTTGCCCAATCTTGGGAAAGAATGAAGTTGATGATAAGAAATTGACCTACACATGGTTTGAATCTTGGGATTTTTATTTATGTACCCCTGGTTCCTTAGCTGTGCTCATTCATCCCCACGTCCTTAACTTTTGCTCACTTTTCCCCACTCTCTAGCCCGAAACCCTCACCAAAGGTCACAACGGAGGATGCCGTCGGGTCAATGGTTTGACCATTAACTCTGACGAGTGGGGCCGCGCTGAGTCCGTCCCGCCCCATTTCGGGCCACACGGACGCCGAACGGACGTGCACGCACTTTCTCCTCGTCCGCCTCGGGGACGCGTGGCGGCCTTCCAACTACCCCCACAGCCAAAAGTAAATGCGCACGCGCGGTGGGCCCCGGTCGTCAGCCACCCATGTTCGGGTCGTCGTCCTTCTTTAAATGGAAACCGGCCAATCCACAACACCTTCCATCCTTCCAGAGCCGCGCCTGCCCCCTCCACCCCCGGTAGGATACAAACCCTAGTCCGCCGGTGACAAAACCAAACCCTAGCCAGTAGCCACCATGGGCATCTTCTGAGGGGCTGGCTCGAGCTCTGGCAAGAAGAAGGGCAAGGCCCCCGCCATCCCTTGGCGCGCGCTACCCCCGCCGTCCTCTTCCCGTCCGCCTCGGCAGCGGATTCGCGTCCCAGTGCACCAGGCGATGTGGCACTGGGAGCACACCATCCCTCTCCCCTACGCCGGCGTGATCCTACCACACCACTGGCACTTGGATCCGGAGAGGATCCCAGTGCCGGCGGTTCCACGGTCGGCGCGGGCGCATGCGGAGGTGGTGAGGCGCCGGCGGCAGCAGCTCATGCCCGAGCAGCGGCTCGATCCGGCCTATGCTACAGACTCTCCCAATTGGGAGGTCTGGTTTGTGTTTGAGCACGAGGAGCAGTGCCGTCGTGGCGTCCGCGACGTGCGGGCTTGCACCCCGCCGCCGCTCATCGTGTGCGATGAGGACCAGGAGGCGAAGGCCGCATACCAGGAGGCGCTGGCGCTGGCAGCTGTCCTCCGCGAAAGCGAGAGGAAGAGCGGCGCAAGGAGGAGGAGGAGGAGGCGGCTTACCAGGCACGGATGGCGGAGGCCATTACGCTCTCCGCTGCTGGCGACTGCGTCATGCCGCCGCTGGCACCGCCGTCCCCTGCCAGGCTCAAGCAGGCGCCGACCGCCCTCACGCCCCACGAGTACTTGTGGGAGGGGGTGGTGCGGGAGTGGGTGAGCGCGCCACCCATATGGATGCTGGCGACGCCGAAGCAGGAGCGGGACTACCTTGAGTTCTGGTGACAATGGCACCTGCAGGCAGAGCGTCTCGAGGGTCAGCGGCTCGAGGAGTTGGAGAAGGACGCTGAGGCAGAGGAGGAGGAGCGTCGTGCCGAAGCGCAGGCAGCGCCGGTGCAGCCACCGGCGGACGACGTCGCCACCGCCTGGGAGACGTCGGCGCCTACCCTCGTCGACCTCACCGGCCCCGACGACGACGACGACGAGGACGCCTAGGGGGCAGCGCACCTCCTCGTTTTCATTTTTAGTTTTAAAGTTTTTAGTTAATGCCTGGCAGACTTGTGAACTCTCGCCTGGCAGACTTGTGAACTCTCGCCGGCCTTTGTGGCCGCCATTAATGTATAATTAAAGTTAACGCAGGTTGATGTGATTTGATATGATGTTTCGACTGTGATGTGATGTTTGAATTTTGACTGACATTTGAATTATAAGCAACATTTGTGTTAATGTTAGCCTAAACCCTAAACCCTAAACCTCTGTGATTGCAATGATCATGTTAGCCTAGGTTGCAATGATCTAACAACAAATAAAACAAAAATACAAACAAACGATCATGTTAGCCTATGTTGGTGAGCTCCGAAAGGTTAGGGTAAACAGGCCATTTCCAATATAAATCATTATAAAAACAGTTTAAAATTTCAATAATAAAAATATAAGTTCAAATCCTTCTTATTCACACTAAAATGAATCTATGGTGATTTTTTTGATTTTTTAAATTTTTCATAGATCCAAACCCACTATCACTCTCTTCTTGGACTCTATACAATCTCATACGTGATAGCTCATTTGTGTGAAGGAGTTTTCATGGAAATTTCCATAAACCAAGATTATTATTTTTTGTCATAACCATGTCACATACAACGGCATTGTGCGCAGGTCTTCCATTTTTTTTGATTATTTTTGAATTTGTTCTTCTCATTTGAACTTGGAGATGGTAGCTTACCTCAAAAGAATATTTTCCATAAAAATATCCCTAAACCAAGTTTATATTTTTTATGGTAACTATGTCTTATGAAACGACGAACCGCGAAGGTTTGCTATTTTTTTGATTTTTTTTGAATTAGTTAACATCATTTGAAAGTTGGTCAAACCTAAGATAACCCCGCTGACGGGCTCATAACCCCGCAGCATCTCTCCAAACCCTAGCGTCGAACTGCAGCCATCCGATCATACCCTAGCGCCAAGCGACAGCCCTCAGATCTGGTCTTCTAGAAGGAATTCACAGGGCGGGCGCGCGTGCATGCTGCGCGCCGTTGGATCACATGGACGGCTCCGCACCGTTGGATCGTTGGGCGATCCGCGAGAGGTTGGTTCTGCTCGCCCACCCATCTGTCCCAAAATGCAAACAAGTCCTTGTTGGGCCTTCGCAAGGCGTTGACCTGTCGAGGGCCCACAAGGATAAAAGAGGCCTATTAAAATGGTGCACGCGCTGGTTCTGTTTTTTTTATTGATTTGATTGCACCGTCACCCTTTTCTTTATGGGCCCTTTCTTTATTGATTTGATTGCACCGTTTGTTTCTTTTTTTTATTTGATTGCATCAAATTAGTTTCATCATGCAAAAAATAGTTTCTTTTCCTTCTTCTTTTTCAACATCACCATGGTTCATATTAGATTGAAAACATCATTACACAACAGGATATCTCATATTCAGAAAGGAAAAAAATTCATATAAAAGCATGCAGGATGTAAAACCTACATACTACTACATAATAAAACCTATCTACTCTTCGTCGGAGATGTCGATGATCTCCGTGCCTTCCAGTGGATAAATGGCCGCCTGTTGCGGCTCCGCCCGCTCCGGCGCCTACGGCAGCTCCTCTGCCGCCTTCTCTGCCTCTATCTCCGCCTCCAGCTCGTCAAACATGGCATCGGCCTCCGTCTGCCTCTTCCGGATGAGCCGACGGTTGGCCTCCACCTCGGCCTCATCCCGGATGGAATCCAGGAAGGCCTGCTGCTCCGCCATCTCCTCCGGCTGGTCGACGGCGACCTCCGCCTCCGCCTCCGGGCCGTCCTCCTCCATGGGCGACGGCTAATGCTCCTCCTCCTGCTCCTCCTCCTCCTCTTCCTCCTACTCGTCTGTCTCTGGCGAATCCAAAGGGAGACCCGCAGCGATGCGGGCGGCGTAGCGAGCCTGCATTTCCGCCTCGATTTGCAGGCGCCGCTCCGGAGTGAGCTGCGCGTACGTGGTGATGAGGTGTCGGACCATCCTGACGACAACGGAAGTGCGAGAGGAGGCGTATGGGCTCGGGCGGTGGCGGGGTGGAGGGAGGAGGAGGATGTGCAAGGGCTGGGGGACGACGGCCGGCTTAAATAGCCGGGGAATGGCCTCGGGCGGCGATTCGAAGCGGCGCCATGCGGCGTTCACACCGCGCCGAAAGTCGAGACGCCCGTCGGACCGTCAGGTTTCCCGACGAGTCCGCGTGGGGCCATGCCGTCAGCCCGACGTGGCGGGCGCCTGTGAAAAGACGGCTGCAAAACGGGATGGAGGGAGTGGCGCGCTTCGGCCCAACAGTCCACAGAAACCGGTCCCACTTGTTAGAGTTAACGGTCAGAGGCATTGACCCGATGGCAACGTCCGTTGTAACCTGTTATGAGGGTTTCGGGCAAGGGAGTGGGGAAAAGTGAGCAAAAGTTAAGAGCGTGGGGATGAATGAGTACAACTAACGAACCAGGGGCACAGAAATAAAAATCCCTTGAATCTTTGGATGATCATACAAAAAATTTATGCGGGATTGAATTTTGTCTCTAGAAATCTTTTAGATTCCGCCGCGGGTGGTACTTTTATGGAGATTACTTTGGGTGAAGCTACTAAATTGCTAGATGATATCATGGCTAATTATTCTCAATGGCATACCGAAAGAGCACCTACTAGTAAAAAAGTTAATTCGGTAGATGCAATTAGTACTTTGAGTGATAAAGTTGATGCTTTGATGAAATTGGTTGCTAGTAAAAATGCTCCTATTGATCTTAATGATGTGCCTTTGTCTACTTTGATTGAGCAAAATAGTGAATCCGTAGATGTGAATTTTGTCTCGCGCAACAATTTCAATTACAATGCTTATAGAGGTAATTTTAATCCTAGTCCTTTTCTTGGAAATTCCTCTAATAATTATGGTAATTCCTATGGTAATTCTTCTTACAATAATAATAGGAACACCTCTGATATTGAGAGTAATATTAAAGAATTTATCAATACGCAAAAGGCTTTCAATACTACGATAGAAGAAAAGTTGAATAAGATTGATGATATGTCTAGAAGCATTGATAGAATTTCTCATGATGTTGAAAATCTCAAGTTGAAAGCTTTTGTGCCTAAGATTGATGAATCTATTAAAGCTTTATATGTCTCTATGGATGAAAGTAAGAAAAGAACCGCTATGCTTAGAGCTAAAAGAGAAATCTTAGAAAAATCGTCTTCTAGTGATTGTCGTTACAAGAATGATGTAGATCTTAAAGTGATTGGTGTTTCTTCTATTGGTGTTTCTTCTATTAGAGCTAAAATAGATAATGAAGGGACTGAAGTAGAGTCAACTTTATCTAGAAGGCGTCCCAATAATTTGGAGGGTGAAAATCTTGATGAAAATTTTGATGAAAGTGGGTTTGAAGAGGTTAAAACTTTAACTAGTGATGTGCCCACTATCTTGGATTGCAATTATTTTAACTATGATATTTGCTCCTTGATTGAATGTATTTCTTTGTTGCAATCTATGTTGAATTCACCCCATGCTTATGAGCAAAATAAAGCTTTTACTAAACATATCGTTGATGCCATGATGAAATCTTTTGAAGAAAAGTTGGAGTTGGAGATTTATATTCCTAGAAAATTACATGATGAGTGGGAACCTACCATTAAGGTCAAGATTAAAAATTATGAATGCTTTGCTTTGTCTGATTTGGGTGCTAGTGTTTCCACGATTCCGAAATCTCTATGTGATGTGCTTGGTCTTACCAACATTGAAGAATGTTTTCTTAATTTGCACTTGGCTGATTCTACTATTAAAAAGCCTTTGGGAAGAATTAATGATTTTCTTATTCTTGCAAATAGGAATTATGTGCCCATTGATTTTATTGTGCTTGATATTGATTGCAATCCGTCTTGTCCCATTATACTTGGTAGACCGTTTTTACGCACTATAGGTGCCGTGATTGATATGAAAGAAGGCAATATTCATTTTCAGTTTCCCTTGAGAAAGTGTATGGAACACTTCCCTAGAACAAAAATTAAGCCACCATATGAATCAATCATGAGGGCATCCTATGGATCCAAAACCAAACATGACAATACTTGAATCTATCCATTATGCCTAGCTAGGGGCGTAAAACGATAGCGCTTGTTGGGAGGCAACCCAATAAATAAATGAATTTTTGTTTTTTCCTTTCTGTTTTTGAGTGTTGACACAATTATGCCTCTGTTACGATTGTGTTTTTATGGTTTATTTAGTGTTTGCGCCAAGTAGAACCGTTAGGATGATTCATAGGATGAGTAGAAGTGATGCTGAATCTGAAACAGAAACTTTGCGTACAGTATATGAATTTTCATTTTTTGCTGGAACGTGATCTTGAGATGAAATTTTAACACAGTGTTTCTATACAAATTCCTTATGTTTTCCTAATTTTTCAGAATTTTTAGAATTACATAATTATGGGTAGAGTACAGACTACTACAGACTGTTCTGTTTGAGACAGATTCTGTTTTTGTTAGATTGTGTGCTTGTTTTGATGAATCTATGGTTTGTATTGGGGGGGGGGGGGGGGGGGGTATAAGCCATGGTAAAGTTAAAATACAGTTGGTATAATGCAATTATAAAATTTTAATGGGTTTACAATAGTACCTAAAGTAATGATTTGCTTTATTATACTAACGGATCTCACGAAGATTTTGTTGAGTTTTGTGTGATTGAAGTTTTCAAGTTTTGGGTGAGATCACGATGGATGAAGGAATAAGGAGTAGAAAAGCCTAAGCTTGGGATGCTACCGCACCCCCAAGATATATCTAAAGAGTAACAAGCAACTAAGCTTGGGGATGCCCCCGAGTGGCATCCCCTCTTTCTTCTAACGACCATCGGTATTTTACTTGGAGCTATATTTTTATTCGTCACATATCATGTGTTTTCCTTGGAGCATCTTGTATCTTTGCTTGCTTTGTTTGTTAGTTTTTCCTTTGTATACTTGCTGTACACACCTATTTGAGAAATCCAAAATCATGCTATGATTTGTTAGAATTTCTAAATGTGCTTCACTTAAACTTTTTGAGCTATAGAATTGCTCTAGTGCTTCACTTATATCTTTTTGAGCACGGTGTGCTTGGAAACTTTTGTAGAAATACTCTCATGCTTCACTTAGATTAATTTGAGAGTTAGTAAAATTTTGAAGAAATCCTCTCATGCTTCACTTATACCTTTTTGAGAGATGAAATCATTATGCTCTTGTGCTTCACTTAAATTTGTTTGAGCTTGCCAAAAAACAATGGCAATATATGAAACTAGTCCCAAAGTGATAGATATCCATTAAGGATATAATAAAAACTTTCATGAAGATCATTGGACAAATTAAACTTGATTCCTTGTAATAGTTTTGAAATATGATGATAGTAATATGTGAGTCATGTTAATGAGTAATTATGCTTAGTAGGAATATTGGTGTTAAGGTTTGTGATTCCCTATGCATGCACGAAAGTCAATAGTTATGCAATGAAGTTACATCCTACTTGTGGTGAATTATTCGGTGTTAGTTATGTTCAATGCTCACTTATGTGATTTGTCGTTTCTTGGTTTGGTTGCTTTCCAATCTATTTGCTAGCCTTCATTTGTACTAAGTAGAAATACTACTTGTGCATCCAAAATCCTTAAACCAAGTTTTTCCTTATGAGTCCACCATACCTACCTATATGCGGTATTTCCATGCCGTTCCAAGCAAATTTGTATGTGACATCTCTAAATTTTCAAAATAAATTTTCTCTTTTGTGTGCCCGTACCGCTCATGAAACGGTGGGGAGTATCCAATATTTTTCCATGCTAGATGTGTTATTCTCAAGATGAGTGTTTATTCACTTGTCATTTCACGAGAGTGCGGCGGTAATAGGGATGCCCATTCCCGAAATGAAAAAGAAAAAATATTTACTTTATGTTGTCAAATAATAAATTCCTTGTAAAGTGTTGGTATGGAAGGCAACCGTGGATACGGCCCGCCATGGAAAGTGAAAGTTTGGTGGAAAAAGGAATAAACTTTATTTTCTATTTGGGAACCGCCTATGATATATCTAGCATGGAAAGTATTGTGAGCTACTTTGTCGTTTTCGTTGACAGGAAAAGCATGCCACCCAAAATATTTTTTTCTCTCTCAATTTAAAACTTTGAGCTCTGGCACCTCTACAAATCCCTACTTCCCTCTATGAAGGGCCTATCTATTTACTTTATGCAATTTTTATTTTTGCTTTGAGTCTCCATCTTCTCTTATAAGCACCAACTAGGGGGCACTATGATCGTACTTGAGCATTGGGCATACCTAATATTTGAGTGTGTTTCATGAATTGATCAATGATTGAGCATGATGGGCTAGGGATAACTTTCTTTAGTGTTGATATTTTGAAAGACATGGTTCCTTGTTGACATGCTTGAGTATTGAAGTCATTATGTTAAAACTAGACTATTGCTTTGAATCATTTACAAGTCCAAATGTCCATGCTATACAAAGAAGAAAAGAATATGATGAACATGTTAGGAAGCATTCCACATCAAAAATTCTGTTTTTATCATTTACCTACTCGAGGATGAGTAGGAATTAAGCTTGGGTATGCTGATACGTCTCCAACGTATCTATAATTTTTGCTTGTTCCATGCTGTTATATTATCATTCTTGGATGTTTTACAATCATTTTATTACAACTTTATACCATTTTTTGGGACTAACCTATTGACATAGTGCCAAAGTGCCCGTTGCTGTTTTTGCTTGTTTTTTACTTCGCAGAAAATCAGTACCAAACGGAGACAAAACGCTGCGGGGATTTTTGTGGATTTTTTACGGACCAGAAGAAAGAAGATGGGCCAAAGAACACCAGAAGAGGGGGCCCAGGGTGGCCATCACCCACCAGGGCGCGCTAGAGGCCCCCTGGCGCGGCCAGGTGGGGGATGGGCACCTCGGGCACCCCCTCAACCGACTATCGTGCCTATAAATTCTTAGAAAATCCTAAAACCCTAGAAGAGTCGACGCAACACAATTCCAGCCGCCGCAAGTTCTAGAACCGCGAGATGCAATCTAAACACCATCACGAAGGGGTTCATCTTCCTCATAGGTGCCTCTCCGATGATGCGTGAGTAGTCAACCATAGACCTTCGGGTCCGTAGGCAGTAGCTAGATGGCTTCTTCTCTCTCTCTTATGATTCTCAATACAATGGCCTCTTGGAGATCTATTTGATGTAAACTTTTGCGGTGTGTTTGTTGGGATCCGATGAATTTTGAGTTCATGATCAGTTTCTATCCATGAATATTATTTGAGTCTTCTTTGATCTCTTATATGCATGATTACTTATAGCCTCGTATTTCTTCTTTGAATCTTTGGTTTAGTTAGGCCAACTAGATCGATTTTTCTTGCCATGGGAAGAGGTGCTTTGTGATGGGTTCGATCTTCCGGTGTTCTTTTCCAGTGACAGAAGGGGCAGCAAGACACGCATGTATCGTTGCTATTAAGGATAACAAGATGGGGTCTATTCCTACATGAATAGATCTTGTGTACTAGATGCATGCTGGATAGCGGTCGATGTGTGGAGTAATAGAGGTAGATGTAGGCAGAAGTCGGTCTATCTATCTTGGACGTGATGCCTATATAATGATCATCCCCTTGGATATCGGCATGACTATTCGATTTTCTATCAATTGCCCAACAGTAATTTGTTCACCCACCATGCGCTATACTCATGAGAGAAGCTACTAGTGAACCCTACGGCCCCCGGGTCTACTTTTCTATCATTTTGCTTTCCGATCTATGTTTTTTGCAATGTTTGTGTTTAGATATATAAAACCAAAAACCCAAAACATATTGCTTCATATTTACTCTTTTTATTTGTGTTCTTGAGAGATCTATCTCTCCTATCTATCACTACCTAATCTATCTATTTACAGTAGAGAGATTGACAATCTCCCTTTCGCGTCGGGTTACAAGTATTTGTTGTTTGTGTGCAGGTGCTGCTTATTGGGTGGTGGTGATCCTCCTACTGGTTCGATAACCTTGGTTTCATAACTGAGGGAAATACTTACCGTCGCTGTGCTGCATCATCCCTTCCTCTTCGGGGAAATACCGACGCAGTCCAAGCCACGTCAATAGGTTGTTTAGATATGCAACTAGATGGGCAACCTATATGATGCTAACAACAACAATGCAAGCAAGCAAGCAAATGATACAATAAAAATAACACTTGCACGAAGTAAAGGTAAGAAGTAACCACAAGTGGAGCCGAGTAAGATGAGGTTGTGTTACTGAAGTTCCTTCCCTTTGAGGGGAAGTACGTCTCCGTTGGAGCGGTGTGGAGGCACAATGCTCCCCCAAGAAGCTAGTAGGGCCACCGTATTCTCCTCGGGCCCTCACACAATGCGAGATGCCGTGATTCCACTAGTGGTGCCCTTGAAGGCGGCGACCGAACCTTTACAAACAAGGTTGGGGCAACTCCACAACTTAATTAGAGGCTCCCAACACCACCATGAAACTTCACCATAATGGATTGTGGCTCCGACGTGACCTCAACCGTCTAGGGTGCTCAAACACCCACGAGTAACAAGATCTGCAAGGGTTTAGTGGGGGCATTCAAATTTCTCTTGGTGGAAGTGTAGATCGGGGCCCTCTCACCTAAACCCTAGAGTATCAATAAGTTTTGTTGGCTATGGAGAAAGGTCAGGCGAACATGGAGCTTCGAACAACAACGGAGCTTTGTGGAGGAAGAGGTTGTCTTCTTGGAGAAGAAGACCCCCTTTATATAGTGGGGGAAACAATCCAACCGTTACCCCCTCTCAACCCACACAGAAGCGGTACTACCACTCATGGAAGCGGTACTACCGCTTGGGCAGCAGTGCCTTTTGCGTAGTGCAATGGCACGAGGCCACGAGCCGGTAGTGCAGCCGGAGCGGTACTACCACTTTGGTTGTAGCACATGGCCCACAGAGGAAGGGCAGAGAGTGGGGACAGAGGCAGTACTGCTGAAGCGGTACTACCGCTCGCGAGGGCGGCACTATGACTTACATGCGGTAGTGTCTTGCCCCACTGCCGCCCTACATCCGTTGAGAGTGCTGAGGACCAGAAGGGGAGCGGTAGTGACGGGCGATACTACCGTGCCGCACTACCGCCCCAACTACCGCGCAGTCAGACACAAAAAGTCGAGACCCCCAAAGGCAGCGGTACTATGCGCGGCACTGGACAGGAGTACTACCTTCTGTAGGCGGTACTGCCGCCTGCACAGAGTGGTACAACCGCTTATAGGCGGTACTACCGCTTGCCTGTGCGGTACAACCACTTGGGCCCTTCAGGAACTAAGCAATCGGCACAGAAGAGCAACTCCATTGATGCGAAAAGGAATAAGGGTGCAAATGTAGATGTGTACGTGATGATTTCACCCAAACCTTTCCGAAACGAACCTCCTCTTAATAGTACGTTTTTCCCACGACACAAATCCACCGATAAAAGAAACGCAGAAACAATCGTCTTCATTTATAAACTCCTAGGGGCTAGAATCATCTTGTGCCATATGGTAGATTATCTGAAATGCTCAATGCACACGATTTGTCTGCAAAAGCATTATCATCAATCACCAAAACCATTAAGGGAGAAATATGCCCTAACGGTTTATGCTGTCTAGCATTCCTTATCTAAGCCAACCATGGATTCTACGAACATCGCAAATCTCGAATTTGAAGGAATTTTATAGCCCGAGTTCGGTCCTTGGCATGTTGACACCTAAAAATCCAAATCCCGTCCAACAGCGCCCGACCAATGGCCATGTTGGTGCTCTCACACTGCATGGTAAGCGGTTTTGTTTTAATGCCATTAAACAAACTCTTTCATCACTGCTGCTTCGGTACAAGCCCCCCTAAACACATGAACGTTATGATCTCTCCATTACCTCTTCATAGTAAAGGGTAGGATGTTTTTTTATAATTTTATTTTAGAAAAGATGGTATTCTTGCAAAATACGTCGCCCGCGTCCATACACGTCCCGACATACCTGAGAGGTCAACTGGGCCGGCCCAACAGCGAACAGTCTCTCTGTACTAGTGAACCGGTAACAGTGAAAAATCCAAAAACAACAAAAACAATGAGTATAGTTTGTAGCGGGATTCGAACACAAGACTCCTGATCTCGGCCAAACGGCCCAACCACTAGATAGATGGAGCTTTGTTGGCTACTTCGTAGCGTGGCCTTTTAAGAACTATTACTGCCGTGCGGGATTTCAAGGGCAGCAATGCATGAGTGCGCGTACCTGACTGCTCCAAAAACACGAGACTTCCTCTCTGAGGCATTGCAACGAGCAGGCATGCAGGAGCGATGAATGGATCAATTAAGTAAGTACTCCCTTCGTCCCAAAATTAGTGACTCAAAAATGACTCAACTTTGTATTAAAGTTAGTATAAAGTTGAGTCACTTATTTTGGGATGGAGGGAGTAATACATATCACTGACGTACTATATTAGAGGATCAGCCAATGCATCCACTCAAAAAGAAAAATAAGGTGTTGGAAATATGCCCTAGAGGCAATAATAATTTAGTTATTATCATATTTCCTTGTTCATGATAATCGTTTATTATCCATGCTATAATTGTATTGATTGGAAACTCAAATACATGTGTGGGTACATAGACAACACTGTGTCCCTAGTATGCCTCTAATAGACTAGCTCGTTGATCAAAGATGGTCAAGGTTTCCTAGCCATAGACATGAGATGTCATTTGATAACGGGATCACATCATTAGGAGAATGATGTGATGGACAAGACCCAAACTATGAACATAGCATATGATCGTGTCAGCTCATTGCTATTGTTTTCTGCATGTCAAGTATCTGTTCCTATGACCATGAGATCATGCAACTCACTGACACCGAAGGAATACCTTGTGTGTATCAAATGTCACAACATAATTGGATGACTATAAAGATGCTCTACAGGTATCTCCGAGGGTGTTTGTTGAGTGGGCATGGATCAAGACTCGGATTTGTTACTCCGTGTGACGGAGAGGTATATCAGGGCCCACTCGGTAATACAACATCACAATAAGCCTTGCAAGCAATGTGACTAAGTGTTAGCCACGGGATCTTGTATTACGGAACGAGTAAAGAGACTTGCCGGTAACGAGATTGAACTAGGTATAGAGATACCGACGATCGAATCTCGGGCAAGTAACATACCGAAGAACAAAGGGAACAGCGTACGGGATTAACTGAATCCTTGACATAGAGGTTCAACCGATAAAGATCTTCGTAGAATATGTAGGAACCAATATGGGAATCCAGGTCCCGCTATTGGTTATTGACCGTGGAGGTGTCTCGGTCATGGCTACATAGTTCTCGAACACGCAGGGTCTGCACACTTAAGGTTCGGTGACGTTTCGGTAGTATAGAGTTATGTATGGTGGTGACCGAAGGTTGTTCGGAGTCCCGAATGAGATCCTGGACGTCACGAGGAGCTCCGGAATGGTCCGGAGGTAAAGATTGATATATAGGAAGTCCCGTTTTGGTCACCGGAAAAGTTTCGGGTATTTCGATAGTGTACCGGGAGTGCCGGGAGGGGTACCGGGGACCATCGGGAGGGGTGTCTCGACCCAAAGGGCCTCATGGGCTGTGGGAGGAGTCAAGCCAGCCCTTAGTGGGCTGGCCGAGCCCCCCACTAAGGCCCATGCGGCTAGGGGTGGGAAAAACCCAAAGAGGGAAAGGTGGAAAGGGTTTCCAAGTGGAGAGAAGGAATCCTACTCCTTATAGGATTGGAGTAGGACTCCTCCACCTCCAATTTCGGCCAGCCCTTGAGGGTTTGAGGCTGCCTCCTCCCCTCCCTCCCTCCTATATATACTAGAGGATTTAGAGGGGAGAGCGAACCCTAATTGCCACGTGCTCCCTCTACTTCCTCTAGATCGTTTTCTCCTCTAGTCTAGTTCGACGGTGCTTAGGTGAAGCCCTGCCGGAATAGTTCCACCACCATTGCCGCCACGCCGTCGCACTGACGGAGAACTCATCTACCTCTCTGCCCCCTCTTGTTGGATCAAGAAGGCAGAGATCGTCATCGAGCTGTACGTGTGCTGAACGCGGAGGTGCCGTCCTGTTCGGCGCTAGATCGGAAGGATCGTGATCAGGATCGCGAGACGATTCGTGATTTGATCGCGGGACGGATCGTGATGGTATCGCGGGACGGATCGTGATTGGATCGCGAGATGGATCGTGATGGGATCGCGGGACGCTCGGCGATTTGGATCGCGAAGACGTTCGACTACATCAACCGCGTTTCTTAACGCTTCCCGCTTAGCGATCTACAAGGGTATGTAGATCCACTCTCCCTCTCGTAGATGCTCATCACCATGGATAGATCTTGCATGTAAATAGATAAAATTTTGTTTCCCATGCAACGTTCCCCAACACTGGCATCATTAGCTAGGTCTATGTGTAGATGAGATCTCGAGTAGAAACACAAAGGAGTTTGTGGGCGTTGATATTCAGATTGCTTCCTCCCTTGGTCTTTTCTTGTTTCGGCGGTATTGTGGGATGAAGCGGCCCGGACCAACATTACTCGTACGCTTACGAGAGACCGGTTCCATCAACTGACATGTAACTTCGTTGCATAAAGATGGCTGGCGGGTGTCTGTTTCTACCACTTTAGTCGGATCGGATTTTACAAAGGCGGTCCTTGAGAAGGTTGAAAAGCAATTTGCGTATCACCATTGTGGTTTTTGCATAGGTAAGAATTGCTCTTGCTAGATACCCGTAGCAGCCACGTAAAACATGCAACAACAATTAGAGGACATCTAACTTGTTTTTGCAGGGTATGTTGTGATGTGATATGGCCAATTACATGATGAGATATATGTGATGTATGAGATGATCATGTATTGTATAGAATATCACGACTTGCATGTCGATGAGTACGGCAACCGGCAGGAGCCATAGGGTTGTCTTTAATTATTTTCGCCGTTTTGCTTTACTTTATCGCTATGAGTTAGCAATAGTCATGGAAGCAACAGTTGGCGCGACAACCTCATGGCGACACGTTGATGGAGATCATGGTGTTATGCCGGTGACGATGGAGATCATGCCGGTGCTTTGGAGATGGAGATCAAAAGCACAAGTTCATGGCCATATCATGTCACTTATGATTTGCATGTGATGTTAATCCTTTTATGCATCTTATTTTTCTTAGGACGACGGTAGCATTATAAGGTGATCCCTCACTAAAATTTCAAGATAAAATTGTGTTCTCCCCGAGTGTGCACCGTTGCGAAAGTTCATCGTTTTGAGACACCACATGATGATCGGGTGTGATAGACTCTACGTTCGCATACAACGGGTGCAAGCCAGTGTTGCACAAGCGGAACACTCGGGTTAAACTTGATGAGCCTAGCATGTACAGACATGGCCTCGGAACACAAGAGACTGAAAGGTCGAACATGAGTCATATAGTAGATATGATCAACATGAAGATGTTCACCATTGAAACCACCTCAACTCACGTGACGATCGGACTTGAGTTGGTAGATTTGGATCATGTGTCACTCGAATGACCAGAGGGATGTCAATTTGAATGGGAGTTCTTAAGTAATATGATTAATTGAACTCATTATCATGAACATAGTCAAAAAATCTTTGCAAATTATGTTGTAGATCACTAGCTCGCGCTGTAGCTCCCCTGTGTTTTTATATGTTCCTAGAGAAATAGAGTTGAAAGATGATGGTAGCAATAATGCGGACTGGGTCCGTGATCTGAGGATTGTCCTCATTGCTGCACAGAAGGCTTATGTCCTTAATGCACCGCTCGGTGCGCCACCCCCTCAAGCATCGTCTGTAGATGTTGTGAACATCTGACAGGCACGTTTTGATGACTACTTGATAGTTCAGTGCGTCATACATTACGGCTTAGAATTGAGGCTCCAAAACGTTTTGAACGTCACGGAACATATGAGATGTTCTAAGAGCTGAAATTGGGATCTCAGGCTCGTGCCCGTGTTGAGAGGTATGAGACCTCCAACAAGATTCTTTGCCTGCAAGATGAAGGAGAATAGCTCAATCGGTGAGCATGTGCTCAGATCGTCTGGGTGGTACAATCGCTTGAATCGAGTGGGAGTTAATCTTCCAGATAAGATAGTGATTGATATAGTTCTCCAAGTCACTGTCACTAAGCTACGAGAGCTTCGTGATGAACTATAAAATGCCAGGGATGGATATAATAATCCCCGAGCTGTTCGCGATGTTTGACACCGCGAAGGTAGAAATCAAGAAGGAGCATCAAGTGTTGATGGTTAGTAAAACCACCAGTTTCGAGAAGGGCAAGGGCAAGGAGGGAAACTTCATGGATGGCAAGCCAGTTGCTGCTCCAGTAAAGAAACCCAAGGTTGAACCCAAACCCGAGACTGAGTGCTTCTATTATGAGGAGAACGGTCCCTGAAGCGGAACTTCCCTAGATACTTGGTTGATAAGAAGGCTGGCAACGTCAACAGAAGTATATTTGATATACGTTTTATGCATGTGTACCTTGCTAGTACTCCTAGTAGCACCTGGGTATTGGATGATCATCCAGTTCCTCAACTCCTCATGGTGTATGCAAAATAGAAAATAGATGACATGATATTATACATGATGTTGTAACACAATCCAAGGATGGCAATCACCAGTCATCACCATACATCTTACTGGTGTTTAAATGCTTGATTTAAATTTCCAGTGGATCACTGCTTTCATCGCTTTTCCCCAAGCAAATTCGTTCTTGCTACTTTCAATGGGGCTAGTGATTATGTTTGTGATGTCCACATATTCTGCCATCAAATTTTGTATCTCTGGTGGAACTAGATTTAGTGCATACTACATAATTCCAACAAGAAGATATGAAATCTTATCTAGCTGTTGCTTAGCATTTATGCTTTTCAAGTATATGCATATACCCAAATTTGAGCTAAATTTTCCTGGTGCAGATTGTAGATGGTGTGGGCCAGAAGAGGTGATTCATTCCCCTAGCAATGTATTTGGGTCTGCCAATGGTGCTCCATTAGGTGACATTATCAAGAAAAACTGGGGTACAATGTAATTTGTGCTAATAATTTACCGTGGTAACACAAAATTCAAATGTTGACCCCCTGGTATATAAGATGTTTTATTTGTTGGAAATATGCCCTAGAGGCAATAATAAAATGGTTATTATTATATTTCCTTGTTCATGATAATCGTTTATTATCCATGCTATAATTGTATTGATTGAAAACTCAAATACATGTGTGGATACATAGACAACAAAGTGTCCCTAGTAAGCCTCTACTAGACTAGCTCGTTGATCAAAGATGGTTAAGGTTTCCTAGCCATAGACATGAGATGTCATTTGATAACGGGATCACATCATTAGGAGAATGATGTGATGGACAAGACCCAAACTATGAACGTAGCATATGATCGTGTCAGTTTATTGCTATAGTTTTCTGCATGTCAAGTATCTGTTCCTATGACCATGAGATCATGCGACTCACTGACACCGGAGGAGTACCTTGTGTGTATCAAACGTTGCAACGTAACTGGGTGACTATAAAGATGCTCTACAGGTATCTCCGAGGGTGTCTGTTGAGTTGGCATGGAATAAGACTGGGATTTGTTACTCCGTGTGATGGAGAGGTATCTCAGGGCCCACTCGGTAATACAACATCACAATAAGCCTTGCAAGCAAAGTGACTAAAGAGTTAGCCATGGGATCTTGTACTACGGAACGAGTAAAGAGACTTGCCTGTAACAAGATTGAACTAGGTATGGAGCTACCGACGATCTAATCTCGGGCAAGTAACATACCGATAAACAAAGGGAACATCATACGGGGTTAACTGAATCCTTGACATAGAGGTTCAACCGATAAAGATTTTCGTAGAATATGTAGGAACCAATATGGGCATCCAGGTCCCGCTATTGGTTATTGACCATAGAGGTGTCTCGGTCATGTCTACATAGTTCTCGAACCCGCAGGGTCTTCACACTTAACGTTCGGTGACGTTTCGGTAGTATTGAGATAAATGTGTTGGTGACCGAAGGTTGTTCGGAGTCCCGGATGAGATCCCGGACGTCACGAGGAGCTCCGGAATGGTCCGAAGGTAAACATTTATATATATGAAAGTGGTATTTGGGTTCCGGAAAAGTTTCGGGTATTTCCGGTAGTGTACCGGGAGTGACGAATGGATTCCGGGGTCCACCGGGTGGGGCCCACCCACCCCGGAGGCCGCATGGGCCCAAGAGGTGGCGCACCAGCCCCTAATGGGCTGGGGAACTGACCCCACAAGGGCCCATATGCCCAAGAGGGAAAAGGTGGAGATAGGAAGGAATAGGACTCCTTCCTAATATGAATCCACTTCCTAGTAGGAAGTGGATTGGGCTCCTCCTTGCCCTGGTTCGGCCGACCCCTAGGGGAAACCCTAGGGAGGCTTGCTCCTCCCTCTCCCCCCTATATATACTAGAGGAATAGAGCCCCAAAACACACGGCCACGTGCTAGTTCTCTATTCTGTAGTTCCTCCACCAAATAGATTCCGGTAGTGCTTAGGCGAAGCCCTGCCGGGATAACTCCACCACCACCACCACGTCGTCATGCTGCTGGAGATCTCATCCACCTCTCCACCCCCTCTTGCTGGATCAAGAAGGCGGAGATCGTCATCGAGCTGTATGTGTGCAGAACGCGGAGGTGCCGTCCGTTCGGCGCTAGATCGGGACGGATCGTGATTGGATCGCGGAACGGCTTGCGATTTGGATCGCGAAGACGTTCGACTACATCAACCGCATTTCTTAACGCTTCCCGCTTAGGGATCTACAAGGGTATGTAGATCCACTCTCCCTCTCGTAGATGCTCATCACCATGGATAGGTCTTGCGTGTGCGTAGGAAATTTTTTGTTTCCCATGCAACGTTCTCCAACAGTGGCATCATGAGCTAGGTCTATGCGTAGATGAGATCACGAGTAGAACACAAAGGAGTTTGTGGGCGTTGATGCTCAGATTGCTTCCTCCCTTGGTCTTTTCTTGATTTAGCGGTGTTGTGGGATGAAGCAGCCCGGACCAACCTTACTCGTACGCTTACGAGAGACCGGTTCCATCAACTGACATGTGACTTTGTTGCATAAAGATGGCTGGCGGGTGTCTGTCTCCCCCACTTTAGTTGGATCGGATTCGACAAAGGCGGTCCTTGAGAAGGTTGAATAGCAATTTGTGTATCACCGTTGTGGTTTTGCGTAGGTAAGAATCGTTCTTGCTAGATACCCATAGCAGCCACGTAAAACATGCAACAACAATTAGAGGACGTCTAACTTGTTTTTGCAGGGTATGATGTGATATGATATGGCCAAAAACATGATGAGATATATGTGATGTATGAGATGATCATGTTTTGTATAGATTATCACGACTTGCATGTCGATGAGTACGGCAACCGGCAGGAGCCATAGGGTTGTCTTTAATTTATTTTCGCCGTTTTTGCATTACGTTATCGCTATGAGTTAGCAATAGTTGTAGAAGCAATAGTTGGCGCGACAACCTCATGGCGACACGTTGATGGAGATCAAGATGATGGAGATCATGGTGTCATGCCGGTGACGATGGAGATCATGCCGGTGCTTTGGAGATGGAGATCAAAAGCACAAGATCATGGCCATATCATGTCACTTATGATTTGCATGTGATGTTAATCCTTTTATGCATTTTATTATGCTTAGGACGACGGTAGCATTATAAGGTGATCCCTCACTAAAATTTCAAGATAAAATTGTGTTCTCCCCGAGTGTGCACCGTTGCGAAAGTTCGTCGTTTCGAGACACCACGTGATGATCGGGTGTGATAGACTCTACGTTCGCATACAACGGGTGCAAGCCAGTGTTGCACGTGCGGAACACTCGGGTTAAACTTGACGAGCCTAGCATGTACAGACATGGCCTCGGAACACAAGAGACCGAAAGGTCGAACATGAGTCATATAGTAGATATGATCAACATGAAGATGTACACCATTGAAACCACCTCATCTCACGTGATGATCGGACTTGGGTTGGTGAATTTGGATCATGTGACACTCGAATGACCAGAGGGATGTCAATTTGAGTGGGAGTTCTTAAGTAATATGATTAATTGAACTCATTATCATGAATATAGTCAAAGTGGCTTTGCAAATTATGTTGTAGATCAATAGCTCGCGTTGTAGCTCCCCTGTTTTTATACGTTCCTAGAGAAAATAGAATTGAAAGATGATGGTAGCAATAATGCGGACTGGGTCCGTGATCTGAGGATTGTCCTCATTGCTACACAGAAGGCTTATGTCCTTAATGCACCGCTCGGTGCGCCACCCCCTCAAGCGTCGTCTGTAGATGTTGTGAACATCTGACAGGCACGTTCTGATAACTACTTGATAGTTCAGTGCGTCATGCATTACGGCTTAGAATTGAGGCTCCAAAACGTTTTGAACGTCACAGAACATATGAGATGTTCTAAGAGCTGAAATTGGGATCTCAGGCTCGTGCCCGTGTTGAGAGGTATGAGACCTCCAACAAGATTCTTTGCCTGCAAGATGAAGGAGAATAGCTCAATCGGTGAGCATGTGCTCAGATTGTCTGGGTTCTACAATCGCTTGAATCGAGTGGGAGTTGACCTTCCAGATAAGATAGTGATTGATATAGTTCTCCAAGTCACTGCCACAAAGCTATTAGAGCTTCGTGATGAACTAAAAAAATGTCAGGGATGGAAATAATGATCCCTGAGCTATTTGCGATGTTTGACACCGCGAAGGTAGAAATCAAGAAGGAGCATCAATTGTTGATGGTTAGTAAAACCACCAGTTTCGAGAAGGGCAAGGGCAAGGAGGGAAACTTCATGGATGGCAAGCCAGTTGCTGCTCCAGTGAAGAAACCCAAGGTTTAATCCAAACCCGAGACTAAGTGCTTCTATTATGAGAAGAACGGTCGCTGAAGCGGAACAACCCTAGATACTTGGTAGATAAGAAGGCTGGCAATGTCGAAAGAAGTATATTTGATATACGTGTTATTGATGTGTACCTTACTAATACTCCTAGTAGCACCTGGGTATTGGATACCGGTTCGGTTGCTAAATGTTAGTAACTCGAAATAAAAATTATGGAATAAACGGAGGCTAGCTAAGGGTGAGGTGACGATGAGTGTTGGAAGTGTTTCCAAGGTTGATGTGATCACCATCGCACGCTCTCTCTACCTTCGGGATTAGTAATGAACCTAAATAAATGTTATTTGGTGTTTGCGTTGAGCATGAACGTGATTAGATCATGTTTATTGCAATACGGTTATTCATTTAAGTTAGAGAATAATGGTTATTCTGTTTACATGAATAATACCTTCAATGGTCATGCACCCAATGAGAATGGTTTATTGAATCTTGATCGTAGTGATACACATGTTCATAATATTGATGCCAAAAGATACAAAGTTAATAATGATAGTACCACATACTTGTGGCACTGCCGCTAAGTGTCATATTGGTGTAAAGCGCATGAAGAAACTCCATGCTGATGGATCTTTGGACTCATTCGATTTTGAATCGGTTGAGACATGCGGACCATGCCTCATGGGCAAGATGACTAAGACTCCGTTTTCCGGTTTGATGGAGCGGGCAAGTAACTTATTGGAAATGATACATGTGGATGTATGCGGTCCAATGAGTGTTTTAGCGTGCGGTGGATATCGTTATTTTCTTACCTTCGCTGATGATTTGAGTAGATATGGGTATATTTACTTAAAGAAACACAAGTCTGAATCATTTGAAAAGGTTCAAGCAAATTCAGAGTGAAGTTTGAGAGCATCGTGACAAGAAGATAAAAAGTCTACGATATGATCGTGGAGGTGAATATCTGAGTTACGAGTTTGGTATACAGCTTAAGACAATGTGGAAATTGTTTCGCAACTCATGCCGCCTGGAACACCATAGTGTGATGGTGTGTCCGAACGTCGTAGTCGTGCTCTATTGGATATGGTGCGAACTATGATGTCTCTTATCAATTTGCCACTATCGTTTTGGGGTTATGCATTAGAGACAACTACATTCACTTTAAAAGGGGCACCATCTAAGTATGTTGAGATGACACCGTATGAATTTTGGTTTGGCGGAAATCTAAGCTGTCATTTCTTAATGTTTGGGGCTGCGACGCTTATGTCAAAAAGGGTTTTCACCTAATGAGCTCGAACCCAAAGCGGACAAATGCATCTTCATAGAATACCCTAACATAACAGTTGGGTAAACCTTCTATCTTAGATCCAAGCACAAAGTGTTTGTTGCTAAAACGGGTCCTTTCTCGAGAAAGAGTTTCTCTCGAAAGAATTGAGTGGGAGGAAGATAGAACTTCATGATGTTGTTGAACCTTTGTTTCAACCAGAGAGTAGCGCAGCGCAGAAAGTTGTTTCTGTGGAGCCTACGTTAGTTGAAGAGGAAGTTAATGATGATGATCATGAAGCTTCGGATCAAGTTACTATTGAACCTCGTAGGTCGACAAGGACGCGTACTGCTCCTGAGTGGTACGGCAACCCTGTCTTAGAGGTCATGTTGTTAGACAACGATGAACCTACGAGCTATGGACAAGTGATGATGGGCCCGGATTCTGAGAAATGGTTAGAGGACATGAAATCCGAGATAGGATCCATTTATGAAAACAAAGTATGGGCTTTGGAAGTATTACCTGAAGGGCGAAAGGCCATTCAGAATAAATGGATCTTTAAAAAGAAGACGGACGCGGACGGTAATGTCACCGTCTATAAAGCTCGACTTGTGGCAAAGGGTTTTTCACAAGTTCAAGTAGTTAACTACGATGAGACTTTCTCACCCGTAGCGATGCTAAAGTCTGTTGGAATTATGTTAGCAGTTGCTGCATTTTTCGATTATGAAATCTGGCAGATGGATGTCAAAACAGAGTTTCCTTAACGGTTTTCGTGAGG
Source organism: Elymus sibiricus (assembly GCA_039707655.1). Lineage (NCBI taxonomy): Eukaryota > Viridiplantae > Streptophyta > Magnoliopsida > Poales > Poaceae > Elymus > Elymus sibiricus. Next base: position 363,214,745 of record CM077663.1, on the reverse strand, counting down.
AAAGGTTGTATGTGATACAACCAGAAGATTTTGTCAGTCCTAAGGATGCTAAAAAGTATGCAAGCTCCAGCAATCTTTCTATGGACTGGAGCAAGCATCTCGGAGTTGGAGTATACGCTTTGATGAGGTGATCAAAGTTTTTAAGTCTATACAAAGTTTATGAGAAACTTGTATTTACAATAAAGTGAATGGGAGCACTATAGAATTTCTGATAAGTATATGTGGATGACATATTGTTGATCGGAAATGATGTAGAATTTCTGGAAAGCATAAAGGGTTGTTTGAAAAGGAGTTTTTCAAAGGAAAACCTGGAATGAAGCTACTTAAATATTGGGCATCAGGATCTATAGAGATAGATCAAGACGTCTGATAAAACTTTCAGTGAATACATACCTTGACAAGATTTTGAAAGAGTTCAAAATGGATCAGTCAAAGAAAGAGTTCTTGCCTGATTTGTAAGGTGTGGAGTTGAGTGAGACTGAAAGCTCGACCACGGCAGAAGAAAGAGAAAGGACGAAGGTCGTCCCCTATGCCTTATCCATAGGCTCTGCATAGTATGCCATGCTGTGTACCGCACCTGGTGTGTGCCTTGCCATGAGTCTGTCAAGGGGTACAAGAGTGGTCCAGGAGTGGATCACTGGACAGCGGTCAAAGTTATCCTTAGTAACTAGAAGACTAAGGAAATATTTCTCGATTATGGAGGTGCTAAAGAGTTCGTCGTAAATGGTTACGTCGATGCAAGCTTTAACACCAATCCGGATGACTCTGAGTAGCAATCCGGATACGTATAGTGGAGCAGCCATTTGGAATAGCTCCAAGTGGAGTGTGGTAGCAGTGTCTATAGTATGACATAGAGATTTGCAAAGAACACACGGATCTGAATGCTGCAGACCATTGACTAAAGACCTCTCTCGCATGCAAAGCATGATCGAACCCCATAACTCATTGGGTGTTAGATTCATAACAATGTAAATCACATGGTGATGTGAACTAGATTATTGACTCTAGTGCAAGTGGGAGACGGTTGGAAATATGCCCTAGAGGCAATAATAATTTAGTTATTATCATATTTCCTTGTTCATGATAATCGTTTATTATCCATGCTATAATTGTATTGATTGGAAACTCAAATACATGTGTGGGTACATAGACAACACTGTGTCCCTAGTATGCCTCTAATAGACTAGCTCGTTGATCAAAGATGGTCAAGGTTTCCTAGCCATAGACATGAGATGTCATTTGATAACGGGATCACATCATTAGGAGAATGATGTGATGGACAAGACCCAAACTATGAACATAGCATATGATCGTGTCAGTTTATTGCTATTGTTTTCTGCATGTCAAGTATCTGTTCCTATGACCATCAGATCATGCAACTCACTGACACCGAAGGAATACCTTGTGTGTATCAAACGTCACAACGTAACTGGGTGACTATAAAGATGCTCTACAGGTATCTCCGAGGGTGTCTGTTGAGTGGGCATGGATCAAGACTAGGATTTGTTACTCCATGTGACGGAGAGGTATATCAGGGCCCACTCGGTAATACAACATCACAATAAGCCTTGCAAGCAATGTGACTAAGTGTTAGCCACTGGATCTTGTATTACGGAACGAGTAAAGAGACTTGCCGGTAAAGAGATTGAACTAGGTATAGAGATACTGACGATCGAATCTCGGGCAAGTAACATACCGAAGAACAAAGGGAACAGCGTACGGGATTAACTGAATCCTTGACATAGAGGTTCAACCGATAAAGATATTCGTAGAATATGTAGGAACCAATATGGGCATCCAGGTCCCGCTATTGGTTATTGACCGTGGAGGTGTCTCGGTCATGTCTACATAGTTCTCGAACCCGCAGGGTCTGCACACTTAAGGTTCGGTGACGTTTCGGTAGTATAGAGTTATGTATGGTGGTGACCGAAGGTTGTTCGGAGTCCCGGATGAGATCATGGACGTCACGAGGAGCTCCGGAATGGTCCGGAGGTAAAGATTGATATATAGGAAGTCCTGTTTTGGTCACCGGAAAAGTTTCGGGTATTTTGGTAGTGTACCGGGAGTGCCGGGAGGGGTACCAGGGACCATCGGGAGGGGTGTCTCGACCCAAAGGGCCTCATGGGCTGTGGGAGGAGTCAAGCCAGCCCTTAGTGGGCTGGCCGAGCCCCCCACTAAGGCCCATGCAGCTAGGGGTGGGAAAAACCCAAAGGGGGAAAGGTGGAAAGGGTTTCCAAGTGAAGAGGAGGAATCCTACTCCTAATAGGATTGGAGTAGACCTCCTTCACCTCCAATTTCGGCCAGCCCTTGAGGGTTTGAGGCTGCCTCCTCCCCTCCCTCCCTCCTATATATACTAGAGGATTTAGAGGGGAGAGCGAACCCTAATTGCCACGTGCTCCCTCTACTTCCTCTAGATCGTTTTCTCCTTTAGTCTAGTTCGACGGTGCTTAGGCGAAGCCCTGCCGGAATAGTTCCACCAACATGGCCGCCATGCCATCACGCTGTCGGAGAACTCATCTACCTCTCTGCCCCCTCTTGCTGGATCAAGAAGGCGGAGATCGTCATCGAGTTGTACGTGTGCTGAACGCGGAGGTGCCGTCCGTTCGGCGCTAGATCGGAAGGACCGTGATCAGGATCGCGAGATGATTCGTGATTTGATCGCGGGACGGATCGTGACGGTATCGCGGGACAGATCGTGATTGGATCGTGAGATGGATCGTGATGGGGTCGCGGGACGCTCGGCGATTTGGATCGCGAAGACGTTCGACTACATCAACCGCGTTTCTTAACACTTCCCGCTTAGCGATCTACAAGGGTATGTAGATCCACTCTCCCTCTCGTAGATGCTCATCACCATGGATAGATCTTGCGTGTGCATAGGAAATTTTTTGTTTCCCATGCAACGTTCCCCAACATAAGGATCGACCAATGAATGCAAGGCAAACGTGGCTCGAGTCATCGGCATTAACTGCCTCCCGAGATTACACCTCTACCCAACGATAATAAATTAACCTTTGTGGCTTTCTTTTTTTGAACAAGAAAAGGTGCCAGCGGCGCCATATATTCCAATCAAGCACATGTTACACGGAGGATAACAAAGCCCTCGGGGCTAAAACCTGCAATACAATGTAACACAGGGCACTGCATACTAACATGCCTAGAATTATTACAGCTAAACACCGTGGTAGCTACAATGTCCTGATTGATTGCCTGTTGAGCAAAGGTGTGAGCACTTTCATTGAAGTTCCTGGATATATGATAGACCTGAGTTGCTATAGTACTTGTAGATGCACAGAAATCTACAAGTGTTGATCTGATTTCCCAATGTCTAGGATGATTCCTTGGATTTCTTGCTTCGGCTGCTTTCGCTAGCGTTATGTTGTCCGTTAGAAATGCCGCGTCCTGTATATGCATTTGCTTCGCTAGCGGATTGATAAACCTTAGGTCATCCACTTGAGGAAAATTTGCTACTGTCCTACAAAACTCTGCGCTTGGAGGCCCAACACGAGTCTACAAGAAGAAGGTTGCGTAGTAGACATCACTACTACATATAGCAATGAAGGAACCATTACACAACATCGTCATGATCAATATATAGAGAGAAGTGACCTCTCTTTCTCCCTGCTTGGTCGAACAATGCAACAAGTTTTCGTAAATCTATTCGACGGTATTACATATAGTACACGTTCATGCATATATACAATATAACATCTCTTACGATCCTTGACCAAGATCGCATTTCATATCCCGATGGCATTCTCCGTCTTTAGGTATGACATGCTCAACAAAGAATCCCGCCAATTCCTCTTGAATTGCTCGTATGCGATCAGTTGGTAGGAGTTCGTCCCGCTTCCGCCAGATCTAATTTAAAGAAGGGGGTTAATATATGATTTTCTGGACAACAAGACAGAAGGGAAATACTATTGCGAATGGTAATAAAATATATATGAATGAAACTCAACACAATTGATGGTAATAAAATTAAAATGTGAATATTGTTTACGTACTTCAAATTGTTCTGGACATATGCGCCGCTCAGAGGTCGAGTTGCGAATGAACTCGCAAACGTAGTATGCACATAAATTAGTGCCGGTTGCCTGCCACAAGCACTTTACGAGAATAGAGTTCAATCAAAATGATAATCAAGCATGATAATGGTATTGAAACTAGAATCAATGAGAGACGATGTGCGGTACTAGCTAGTAGCTAGTACTTACTTTGGGGTGTGAAAATCGCAGATCATTTCTCCATTCACCCCTAGCCTGGTTGGTGAACTTTTTCCAAACCCTGCGCGGCAAAGAAAATGATTACTTGATGTCAGGAAATGAACGAAAGTTGCCGATATGGTGCGATAATGATTTAACTTACTTCTGAAGCATTTCACTCATGTTCGTCCACTCCTTAGGATCTTTACGTCTCGAGTCCAAGACAAGTACTAGTCCCTCGTCAGGCCGAATGGCTAGTAGAATAAAGTGGAAACTGCTCGTACGCATAACTCATCAATTACACTTAACCTCGAGTAAGCGAAACAGAATGTGCACGTACAAGACAATAACACTCACTGGAAGTTGTAAGGAAATAGTATTTCCCTTCTGTCTTGTTGTCCAAGTAACGCCCATAGCAAGTTTTGCTCTATTTCACGGGGGTTGTGTTTTAACGTATGTTCATTGTTGGTATTTGGGTTAATGAACCCAATGTCATAGATTTGTCGTTTTCTGCATTCGATGATCTTCAATCTGCATATAATATAGTGTGATGATAATTATACATGCAATGAACGAGCTGAGCTAAAGACTTTACAGAAAAAATACTTACAGACAATAGGAACTGACGATAGTTTTGTCGAGTTCCTTTTGGTTGTATAACTGAAAAAATTCATCAAATTCAACGAACAACTCCTGGACTCCATTGAAGAAGTGCTCATTTTTAATTCCCACAAAGATATTGCCGGTCCCGTCCTTGCTGGCTTCCAAGTACCATTCATGCAATTGTCGCATCCTCGTTGGTAGACCCTTGAGCTCCTCATGTCTGATGAGAGGCTTCCCATGCTCGTAACTTAAAGATGGTACTACCTCGGCCTTTTCGAACTATACCGAATCGGGCAAGTAATCACCAGCAGTGATAGCAAGACCACCGGCCGCTATCTCCAGATCATTAGCGATATCGGTAAACACCTTGAGCGGGGGGCACGATTGGTTTTCTTGTTCACCGAGCTGGGGAATTCTTTTCCCACTTCTAGCGCCACTGCTACTTAAGCTTCCCGACCGGTTCGCCTGACCAAATGACTTTTCAATATAGTGGTCATAGTCTGATTGCAGCGGAGGCGGTGGTGGTCGCCTAAGGGCATCCAGAGTTCGCTGCGCTTTCACCGGATCTATTTTCACCTTTGGAGGCGGACGTTTCGGTGCAAGCTGGCGTCTCACATCATCAGCCAAGATCTCGTTGAGTTCCTCCTCAGTCCTCTCGTAGGGTAACTTGGGAGGGGCCTTGAGGCTTGGGCCAGCTCTGAATTTCTTCCCTGTTGTATTGCTGCTAGCCGCCGGAGCGGCGGCGGCTCTCTTCCGCCGTTGCTGAGGCGGCGGAGGAGGCGGAGTCCGCTGACGCGGTGGAGACAGCTGAGGCGGAGGTGGATTCTGTTGAGGGGCCTCCACCGTTGGAGTCCGCTGACGCGATGGAGTCCGCTGAGGTGGCGGAGTCGGCTGACGCGACGGAGACGACTCAGGCAGTGGAGACGACTGACGCATCGGAGACGGTTGATGCACCGGAGACGGCTGACGCACCGGAGACGGTTGACGCGCCGGAGACGACTCAGGCAGCAGAGACATATGACGCACCGGAGACGGTTGACGCATCGGAGACGGCTGACGCACCGGAGACGACTCAGGCACCGGGGCCTCCTCCGGCTGAGTCTGCTGAGGCGGCGTCCAGTTTGGAAGCAGGATGTTTTCCTTTCTCCATAGACAGGTAGTCCTTAAGGCATTTTCAAGAAGAGTCTCCCCTTCACCTGTAGCGTACTCAAGCTCCAGCCCCTCAAATCCATCCATTATTTCATCCACCCCGACAATAGCAAAGCCAGCTAGAACCGGAGTGAAATGGAAAGTTGCACCAGGTTGAGGGGGTAAGACATAGCCGACCGCCGCCTTGAAGGTCAGGTTATGGCATTTCGCCATTAGCACACAATGTTCATTATCCGTGATACCATCCACGGGGTAGCGAGGAGCCGTGCTATCAGGCTGAACGAGCTCCGTGGAAGCCACGCTGCTTCTCCGCTGAGATGGTGGGGTAGCATCGTGGGTAGTATCCAATGAAGGATCGTCGTGCCGCTGAGATGGTGGGCCGATAGCTTGCTGGCTCTCAAGTGCCTCTAGTTTCGCTAATCTTTCATTGATCTTCTGCATTTCGCTTGCTTCCTCTTTCTTCTTTCTCTGTCTACTTCTATAACCAATGCTATCGAGAAACCCATGCACCCACGGAACGGAATCTGATGTGGCTCGTGTTCGTCCAGGGTGTTCAGGATTCCCAAGGGCCGCTGACAGCTCGTCCTTCTCTCTGTCGGGAACGAACGTCCCTTCCAGCGCTTTCTTGATTACTTCCTCAAGCCTTGTGATGGGTGTTTGAAGTTGAGCTTTCGTCCAAACACACTTCCCTGTTTCTGGGTCCAAAGTTCCCCCAACCCCGAAGAACCAAGTCCTTGCCCAATCTGGCCAGTGCAATGTCGCTGGTTGGACATTTTTAGCAAGCAGGTCTTGCTCAGCTTTGTCCCACGTAGGCCGGGCTTTGCTGTAGCCACCTGACCCCGTAACATGGTGATACTGCTTCTTTGCAGCATTTTTCTTATTTATATGTGGCCTTTGCTTGGGCTTCTTCGATTTCTTGTAGGCCACAAATGCGGGCCAGTGATCTTTTATCTTCGAGTATTGACCTTTGAATTCTGGAGTCTCGTCTTTCTCGACAAACTTTTTGTTCAATAGTTTCTTCCAGTTCTTGAATAGTTCTGCCATTTTCTTAAGAGCAAACACCTTGACCTTTCTCTGTATAACTGGGTTATTCGAATCCTCCTCTGGCGGTAGGCTGAAATTTCTCAACAGCGCGTTCCAAAGATCATCTTTCAGTCTATCGTGGACATGAGGAACTTCAGGGTCCTTCTTATTATTCAATTCTTGGATGCTGATCGGGACGCTGTCCCTAACAATAACTCCACACTGATGTATAAATTTGTCCTTGGTCCGCTTGGGAGCAATCGGTTGGCCTTCTGGAGAGACTTCTTCGATCGTGAACCTTTCATCCGGGTCCAACCTTTTCTTCGGGCCTCGTCTCCTTACCGAAGTTTGGCTCGATCCGGAGAGCTAAAAGAAGAAAGAAGCGTTAATATATGTACATACAAAACAATTAATGCATCTAGTCAGCAGAGGCTTAATATATATATATATATATATATATATATATATATATATATATATATATACCTCGCCAGACTTTGAAACAGTTAAGGCTCCCTTGTCCATTCGATCATCGGAGCCGTCATGATCTCCTTCCTCCTCCATTCCATCACCGGAGCCGTCATGATCTCCTTCCTCCTCCATTGGATCACCGGAGCCGTCATCCTCTCTTCTATCACCATCGGTGTCGTTGAGCCACGACAAGATATTATCATCACCTCCGTCGCGGATTATATCCCCCAACAAGTCTTCTTTTTCTAAGTCTCTGTCATCCATAGATTCTGCACATAAAGCATTGACACTTCAAACTAGCTATCACATAAAGCAAAAAAGAAGTATATTTGTCACCAAAATGCAACATTTGACAGAGTTTCCTCTATTTAAAAAATAGTTCTCTGTTTTCAAAAATCATTCCCTCCATATAGAAACTTGCGGACCCCCCCCCCCCTCATGTCAAAGTTATCGGGGATATGTTGAATTCCCGAGAGAGTTAGGGGTGTTCTAATGTGGCACAACACGATATAGGTGAAGGGGGATAACCTCCGGGAATGTTTTCCCGAAGTCTGCATTTTCGGACAGATGAAACGGAGGGGGACGGTTCTAGGTTCGCTATGCTAGCTGCTTGTGACAGACGAATGGAGGGCATATTCGGATTCGTCATATTTTTCTGATCGATTTTCAGATATAAAGAGCTTCACGGAATGAGATCCAGTGACTTGCCTCTAGCAAGTCACGTTGTAACTGGCTCCCCCTCATCTGCCGTTGAAACAACATTTTTGTTGCCGACTGCTCGTGAAATACAACATGATAAAGACGGCGACACTCGGTAAAGACGGATTTTTAAGCACTGTTCTCACTAAGCCTCTCTCCGATCCAAATTTCATTGTGGTTACGTCCCTCTCCAACCAACAAGTTACGGCCTCATCTTGTAATTTGAAATCCTTGCGGTTAATCTGTATATGTTAGCACTCCACACCAAAAAACATATATACACAAAACTCTTATTTTATTATTAGTACCGAAAACGACTGCTTCCATTTTTGTTAAATTAAATGTTATTTAATAAGTTTATCTCTAGTTTTGTGGTACTTTTCTTCAAAAAAGAAGGTTGAAACCCCTGGTCTCTGCATCAATCCATCCATCTATACATACATGGGGGCAGGGGCATCAATCCACACCAAATAATTCAATAAACGTCTAGGAGGGGCTCACTGGGGGCAGGGGCATCAATCCATCCATCTATACATACATACATACATGGACAAAAAAAATTCATATATACATATGAACATATGAACATTTTCTATATACATATGAACATTTTCAGAAACAGCAGCATATATTGCATAACAGCAGCATATATCTTCACATATTAGCAGCATAAATTCTTCATATATTGCATAACAACAGCATATATATGAACATTTTTACATCAATGATCAATCCATCCATCCATAAGCAGGAGGGGCTCACTTGGGGCAGGGGCCGGCGCGGGGACGGCGACGGCGACGTCGGGGCCGGCAGGGGCGCGGCGACGGCGACGGGGCAGGGGCGCGGGGCCGGCGACGGCGACGTCGGGTCCAGCAGGGGCGCGGTGACGGCGACGGGACAGGGGCGTGGTGACGGCGACGGCGGGGCAGGGGCTCGGGGACGGCAGGACGTCGGCGAGGGCAAAATCCGGCAGCCTGGCGGCGTCGAGGTGGTCGTCGGCGTCGTCGGGGGAGAGGAGGAGAAGAAACTGCAGGTGGATTTGGAAAATTTTCCAAGTCCCGCTTATATAGCCCCCCCGTTAGTCCCGGTTGGTGGCTCCAACCGGGACTAATGCCCCCCCCTTTAGTCCTGGTTGGAGCCACCAACCAGGACTAAAGGTAAATTTCAACAGCCCAAAGGGCGGGAAGCACAGCCCTTTAGTCCCGGTTGGTGGCACCAACCGGGACTAAAGGGGGGCCTTTAGTCCCGGTTGGTGCCACCAACCGGGACTAAAGGGCTGTGCTTCCCGCAGCCAAAAAAGCTGAGAGGGTTACGGGAAAAACTGGATGCACTTCGTGTACAAACTAGACAATCTCTTTCGAAGTAACAGTGTTTCGGACGAAAACTCATCTATTACAAAAGGGATTTCATTTTTTTAACATATTTTAACTCCAGACTTTTTCTGCATTCAATATGCACCATTCAAAGCCACATCATCAATTTCAACCCTTTTCTGACTTCATTTGCTATTTTTCATGCATTTCATGATTTATTTTGAGCTAAATGACCCTGAAATTGACAAGCACTGCAAATGAACTCTGAAAATGTTGAAACTTGGCATGGTATCATAATTTCACCCACATAGCATGTGCTAAAAAGTTGAGAGGGTTACGGGAAAACCTGCGCCACATAGAAAACCTGTGCCACATCATTAGCTAGGACGAATGGTTCGTCTGTGTACCGAAGATTGTTGAGATCCACTGTTGTCATTCCGTATTGCGGGTCTAACTGTACCCCGCCTCCTGACAGATTGACCCATTTGCACCGAAACAAAGGGACCTTAAATTCATGTCCATAGTCAAGTTCTCATATCTCCTCTATGTAACCATAATATGTGTCCTTTGCCCTATTGGTGATTGCTGCATCAAAGCGGACAACACTGTTTTGGTTGGTGCTCTTTTTATCTTGGGCGATCGTGTAAAATGTATTACCATTTATCTCGTTCCCTTGGTCGGTGCTCCAAAGTACACAGTGATCAAATGTTATTACTAAAAAAATAAATACATAAAGTTCATACATAGTTCTCATAGAACAACATACAGCTCTCTAGAGCATCTAATTAAAACATAAATTGAAACTAACATACAACTATGTAAAACATTTAAATGCAACAAAAAATGCGATCATAATCGCAACTAAGGTAACAATTGATCCAACAGCATAATGATACCAAGCCTCATTATCAATGGCATATTTTCTTATCTTTCTAATCTTCAAGCGCATTGCATCCATCTTGATCTTGTGGTCATCGACGACATCGGCAACATGCAACTCCAATGTCATCTTCTCCTCCTTAATTCTTTTCAAATTTTCTTTCAAATACTCGTTTTCTTTTTCAACTAAATTTAACCTCTCGACAAGAGGGTCAGTTGGAATTTCCGGTTCACATACCTCCTAGATAAACACATCTATGTCACGTTGGTCGGCATAAATGTCATAAACACTAAATGAAACAAATAGTTATAAAAGATAATATACCACATCCGAATCATAGACCGGACGAGGGCCAACGTGGGCGGATACCATGACCATGGCACTATATAATAACAAACAATAATAAAAGTAAGAAATTTATACAAGCATCTATGTAAATCATACAAGTGAGAATTTTTTTTCTTTCAAAAAGAAGATAAGAACAAGATGCTCACCACGGTGGTGCCGGCGACGAGATCGGCGCGGGCGATCGACGACGGTGAGGACGGGGACGGGACGTGATGGACCGCCAAACCTAGACAAATCTTGGGGAAAATGGAGCTTGGAGAGGAGAAAGCTTAAGCGTGGCTCGGGCATTTCATCGAACACCTCGTGTGCATAGGAGGTGAGAGCAGAGCAGCACACACCTCCCACACGCCGGCCGGTCAAAAAACAGAGGAGTGAGCGGGCAGGGGCAAACATATATATAGGCATATCTTTAGTCCCGGTTGGTGGCTAGAACCGGGATAGAAGATTGCCCTTTAGTCCCGGTTCCAGCCACCAACCGGGACTAAAGGGGCTGCGCCAGGAGCGAGGACCTTTAGTCCCGGTTCGTGTCTGGAACCGGGACTAAAGGGGTCAGACGAACCGGGACTGGTGCCCGCCGAGGCCCGGCCGGCGTCCTGGCCTCACGAACCGGGACTGATGCACCCATTAGTCCCGGTTCGTAACACGACCGGGACTGATGCAATATTCTGGCCTGGACCAAAGCCCTGTTTTCTACTAGTGGTAAACCAAGCTGCTTTAGCATAGTGACATAAGAAAAAATGTGTAGTTCATCTTCTTCTATTCCACATCTTGGGCAGAGCTTACTAATGTGAATGGTGTACTTCCCTGCTCTTTTACCTATAGGGAGTGCTTTCCTGATGAGCCTCCAAGCGAATTCGGCTAGCTGGCGTTCAAATCCCAGTCTGAGGTAGTATGAACAGCGTCAGATTTGGACGTTTTTAGGAATTTTGAATGTGACTTTTTAAAAACGAGAAACAAATTTGAACGTTGTTAGGAATTTTGAAAGCGATTTTTTTAAACGAGTAACAAATGCAAAGAATTTTCTCGAAAAGTGGAATACAGTTTGAAACTCTAAAAAATCCGGAATTTGAGAAAACAAATTGAAATTACGAACAATTTTTTAAAAGACAAACAATTTTGAAACTCCTAACTTCGTTGAAAACGCGACCATTATTTGAAATATATAAACTTGTTCGAAAAATATGAATGGATAAATATGTTAAACTTTGTTTGAACTTTACGATTTTACAAAGAAGAAAAAACCTAGAAAAAAGACAAAAATATGGATTCACGAACCTTCTAGAAGGTATACAAACCGATGAAAACTGACCTGGAACCATCTAGAAGGTTCCCAAACCCATCATGTGCAGAGGCAAAAAAAAGTTAAAATGAGTTGGCCCTTGTTCACTTGTATCGACCAAGGTCTGTGAGAAACCTCGACTGTTTGACGCAATAAATGTTAAATAGGGTTTTCTCCCTGCATGCGCCCGATAGGAGCGATGTCGTCGCCTAGTTCGATCAAGGCTTAAGCATTTTTTTTCTATCTTTTGGTTTTTATTTTTATTGGTAATTTATTTTCCTCCTTTTAAAACTTTATTATTCTTTTCAAAATCTGTTCCAACATTTGAAAAAATTGCAATACCATAAAATGTTCTTGTCTTCCAATATCCTTTACTATTAAAAAATCTAGAATTTCAAAAAATGGTCACGTTGTTGAAGTTTTTGTTCACAAGTTTAATAAATATAGTCATTTTAATAAAAGTTCATAGGTTTTTAAAAAGTATGTAGTTTTCCATTTGTGTTCATATGTTTCATCAATTATTCAGAATTTTGTTAACAATTCTGGAAAAAGTGTTCAAACTTGTAAAATGTTCATACACAATTTGTTCATGTCGATTGATAATGACAGGAATTGCAAATGGCAGAAGCATTCAAATTAGAAAAAACAACATGCTCATGGATGCACCCAAACTGTTGATTTATTTTGGACTATGAATAAATGAAACCAACGTCTTGCAGCAACCTGACATAGACATATGAGGCATCCATGTCAGGTTTGAATGACTTTCGACAAAGTTTGCACGTTGCGACACATCAGTCCATTTATCTGTCCATTTTGACTGTGAAAACTCTAGAAAATGCAAAAGTTGTCAAAATCAAAATAACTTCGCATGATGCCTTAAATTGGTCATAAAAACTGGTGGAAAAATATTGTGGTCATTCGATCGATGTCAAAAACAACACACTTTCAAACAGACCCTCCTGGTCTCTACCGAACACACTATGTTGAACATGGTATATTTTTAGACATGGTTGAAATGACCCCAACTTTTGCAACAAGGTGGGCATGCCCATAGTCGGCATTCATGTCAAGTTTGAACAATTTCTCACACCGTATGCAAGTTGCGACACGTCTGAACATTTATTGGCATTTTATCATAGAGAAAATTCTAATGAATATAAACTTGTCAAAAACTCAAAAAAAATGGTGTGGTGCCTTCAATTGGTCATAAAAATGCATGGAAAAGATTGGGGCCATTACGGAGATGGAGCCTTCTGGCCTACACGGACACCCTCCGCTGAACATGGTCTATTTTTGGATATCTACGAAATGACCACACCTTTTGCAAGCAGGTGGCATGCTTCTGGTCAGAATCCATGTCAAGTTTGAATGATTTCGGACACCGTATGGAAGTTGCGACACGTCCGACCATTTATCGGCCTTTTTTTACCAGGAAAATTTCAGAAAATGCAAAATTTGTCGAAAACCAAAAAAACATGACATGGTCCCTTGAATTGGTCATATAAGGCCATGTAAAAAAGTTAGGTCCATTTCAAGGATGTCGAGAAACAACGTGCTCTCAGACAGAGCTTTCTTGCCTACCTGAACACCCTTTTATCAACATGGTTTATTATTGTACATCCTTAAAATGACCCCAACTTTTGAAATCAAATGGGCATGCCCTAGGTATCCATGTCATGTTTGAACAATTTTGACACCGTATGCAAGTTGCGACACGTCCGGCAATTAATCGGTCTTTTTTAACCGAGAAAACTCTAGAAAATGCAAAATTTATTGAAAACCAAAATAAGTTGGCATGTGATTTGAATTGGTTATACACTACCACCAACAAATTTGAGTCTAGTTCAAGGATGTCGAGAAAAAACATGCTCTCTAACAGAACCTTCTCGCATACCCGAATACCCTTTGTTGAACATACTCTCCAACGGAGCATTTTGTCCTATCTGTACGCACTATGTTGAACATGGTCTATTTGTGAATATTTTTAAAATGACCCCAATTTTGGCGAGCAGGTTGGCATGCCCATGATAGACATCCATGCCATGCTTGAACAACTTTTGACACGTCCTGCCATTTATCGGCCTTTTTTGATCGAGAAACTCCAAAAAATTCAAAATTTGTCGAAAAATCGTGCTTTCAAACATAGCCTTTTGGGCTTTTAATGTGGTTTCAAAGTTTTGTTCGCTCTTTTTAGAAAATATTATTGTTTTGCCATTCTGAGACAATTTGAAATACACGAACATTTGTTTTGAAATTTTTGTACACTTTCTTAAAATGCGAATATTTGTATTTTATGACTATTTTTGAAAAAGTGACCAAATTCTTAAAAGCATGAGCAGTTTTTGGAAAAAAAAGAGAAAAATGAAAAGGAAACAAATAGCAAATAGAAAAAAAATAAAAATAAATAGTGGGAAAAGACTGGTTCATAATTTTTGATTTTATGTTTCTTTTGGAATTTGCAGATTTGCAAATTTGTATTATTGTTTTTTGATTTTATGTTTCTTTTGGAATTTGCAGATGTGAACATTTTTTAAAAATAATAATGAGAATTTAGATTTTTGTTCTCCTTTTTTATTGTGTTCATAATTTCAAAATGTGCTCCAATTTTTTGAAAGAATGTTCTCATTTTAAAATATTTTCACAGATTTAGAAAAATGTTCGCATTTAACAAAAGTTTGTTGATTTTAAAAAAATCACGTTTTCAATTTTGTTTGGAATTTTGAAAATGTTTATGTTTTCAAAATTTGTTCACAGAATATTTTTATTTTTTTAAAATTCACAATTTTCAGTGAAACGTTCGAAAATTTGTAAATTGTTCAAATGTGCTGATTCAGAATGTTGATGAAAGGCATGCGCTTGCTAAATACTCCCTCCGTTCCTAAATATAAGACTTTCAAAAGATTCCACTATGAATTACATACGGATGTATATAGACATATTTTAGAGTGTAGATTCACTCATTTTGCTTCGTATGTAGTCCATAATGAAATCTCTATAAGGTCTTATATTTTGAAACGGAGGGAGTATCACTGATTGGTGGCCAGTCGAGTGGCTTGCAGGACCAATTCAAGTCTCGCTGGTTGTGAGTTCCAATCCTTGGCACCACGTGTCATATTTTTGTGACTTTTGTGTTGCGCGTGCTCGGTTCCTGTTAGTGGGCCAGCCAGTATCGGGTCCTCTCCCGAAACGTACAGCGGCCGAACCGATGATCCACCGTATATACGAAAGTTGATATAATTTGTGAAATGTCCCTATTGCCCTTTATACATTTTGTAAGGAGGTTGTACCGAAGCGGGACTCCATTCCAAGAGCAACAGGAATATTCAAAATGCGTTGAGCATCAATGGGCTAGAAGAGGCCCCGGACTGGATAAGAGCTTCATCACACTCGCTTCATTAATTCATTGATTACTCAGAAGCCTTTGTAGTGACTCCCTTGCCACTCTCCTATTTGGACTGCTAGGTACCCAAGGGTCTTGTATGTTCAAATTTATTCCTTCTTTAAAATTTGAAAATGCGCTTCTTTATTTTACTAATTTAGGATCCAGAAGAAGTAGTTTTTCTTTGATTCATATTATAGTATATGAATACCCTCTACTCATATGAAATAATATCTACCGAATATCAGATTAGTTGATTTGCATTTTTTATTCTATAATAAGTTTTATTTATATATTAATAATGAAGTTCTTACTCTTTCTTAGTTTGGAAAGATCGAACACACGATGTTCCTATTTCTGTATTTCGTGATGAGTCATGCGCTTCCGATAATAACGACAAAAAAAATGAATTCAAATTATCTATTTGTATTGAGGCAATTCTTTTGAGTAATATATCTAGAAATCACCATCGATTCCTCATTGGCACCTTTTCGAACACAACAGATGCATTCCAAAATAACTCTAATTCTGACATCTTTTCCCTTGTCATGAACCTCCTTTTCTTTTTGGATTGACTTAACTCAATTCTTCTGGTTATTACTTTATTCTTCTATTTTGAATCCAAGGAAGAAGAATAAATTCATTATAATATTTTTTAATTCTTAAATTAAGTAAAAAAAATAGAGAAATAATTACAGAATACAATCCTTGTCGAATAAGCATAGATTTCATTCGAAATCCTTTCATTTAATTAGCCAGCCCCGCTTTTTCTATACTCTGATTTTTTAGGACTGATTTAGCTTGGGTACCCCTTTAAATTAAATTTCTATTTTAAAAAATGGGGTTTATCAAAATTTTCATGACTCTGAGGTTCAACCCAATCCATCTTTTCTTCCTTTTTCCTTCCGATACTAAAATAATCAAATCATGCATGTTCGATCGAGCGACACCGACATCTAGATGTTGCCCAGTAGAGTCAAAGATTCTAATTTTAAATCAGCGAGACTTCTCATACTATATCTCAAAAAAATCCAATCGAAGGTCTCCCAAAAAACATTCATGTTGATCAAAGGCTTGGGGGGGGGGGGATAGTTGCATAGCTCAACCTCTGATTATTCATACAATCTCATACTATATCTCGTAAATTATAACACTCAACACATAATAGTAAAACATTTTCCATTATCGATGGTTGTTTACCTCCCTAAGGTCTCCGAGCACCGAACAACAGTCTCCTTGTCTCTCTTCCGTCTTTGACGCTGGAAAGGTGTAACAGCCCGAGGCTGACGCTCCAGATGTCTTCAATATATTTCATTATCCTAATGTGATTTATTTGTTCGTCGCGTTCATCATGGCATCATTCGCATTGCATAACCACTACGTTGCCATCGTTTTCTAAAACTTACTATCAAGTAACTTCGCACAAATTATCATTCACTTGTTCTTTTTTTTATTTCCTGTTATACTTTGCTAGTTATATAAAAAACAAAAATACAAAAAAAATGGAGTTTAGGTTGCCTCATATTCTTCGTCTTTATAATGTCTTTCATGAAAATAAGGATTCAGAAAATTGTGCACAATTCTCAGAGAAAGAATTGATAAAAATGCTTAATGTGAGTTCCTTTAATGATGAGCACCATAGCATGAAACATATGGATCCAAATCAGCCCCTTGCGAAACAGCGCATACACTATGGTTTGAGTTTTTGTCACTCTCGCAACCCATCACATATTTGTTACTCCACAATGCTTCACTTTAGGCCCAAATAAGGTGAAGTGTCATGTAGTCGACGTTCACATGACACCACTAAAGGAAGAGCAACATACATATCATCAAAATATCAAACAAATACCAACATCACATGATTACTTATAACAAGACTTCTCCCATGTCCTTGAGAACGAAAGTAACTACTCACAAAGCATGTTCATGTTCAAGATCAGAGGAGTGTTGAATATCATTAAGGATCTGAACATATAATTTTCCACCAAATAAACCAACTAGCATCAACTACAAGATGTAATCAACACTACTATTTAGGTTCCGCCTCGAGATGACACCGCTTCGTCCCGAAAGTATCCTCCTGATTTTTTCTTGGTCAAAACCTAATATATAGCAAAAGAGGGGGTCGGAGATAGCCTGTGGGACCCACAAGGCATCAGGGTGCGGCCCGGGGGGTGGGCGCGCCATGTTGCCTTGTGAGCGACAGATGGCCCCTCCTCTGGTATTTCTTGGCTCCAGTATTTTTTATATTTTCCAAAAATATTCTCCACGAAATTTCAGGTCATTTGGAGTCCAGCGGAATAGGTATCTCTGATGTGGATTTTTCACGTCCAGAATTCCAGCTGTCGGTAATGTTCCTCTCCATGTAATCCTTGTAAATTTAGAGAGAACAGGCATTAAAACCTTATCATGAAGTGGAATAATGACCAAAAACAATATAAATAACAGTTGGAAATCATGATGTAAAATAGACGTATCAAATCCCCCAAGCTTAGAGCTCGCTTGTCCTCAAGCAAAAGCGGAACTCGATAATCATGACCACATGCTTAGAGACAGAGGTGTCGATAAAATAAAATATGGATATGGAAGCATCATGATCATTATCATAACAACAACATAATATCATAAAACTTCTGATGAACATGTAATAATCTATCCACATGCTCAAGTATGAATCAACTTTATTGAAAACAAGCAAACTATGTTCTTGGTCATTGAAACAATTGCAATCCATCATATTTCAGAAAGAGTATATGTAAGAGCTTTGTTCAGCAAGTTCACATACTCAACGATCATTTAGTCTTCTATGACTGTTGACACTCATGACATATTTATGAAGCAAAAAAAGTTTCAATCAGACACATAGGAAGATAGGGGTTCATAATTTGTCACCACCCAACAATTTATCAGGGATAATGTCAACAATAATAACTCATGATCACTCATATCCAACTGGATATATGTGCCTGGATCTTTCCCTACCACATGATGCTTGCCAGGTAGAGAATAATAAGAATGGAATAGGAATTAACATTTATTGACTCTTGCATAAAAGTAAATACAGAAAAGTAAAAGATAGGCCCTTCGCAGAGAGAAGAAGAGGTTGTCATGCACTTATTATTTGGATGTGCAAGCTCTTAATGGAAAGGAACGTCACTTTATATTGCTCCTTATGATAGGAACCTTTATTATCCATTCCGTCGCTTTTATTCCTTTGTCATCAGAAGCTCGTACAAAGCTTATTTTCCCTTCCAATAAAAGATCATACATAATTTGGAGCAATTTTTATTGCTTTTGCACCGATGATAACTTGCTTGAATGATCTTATTCAATCCATAGGTAGATATGGTGGACTCTTATGATAAGAAACTAGATTTAAGGGTTCATAGATGCACAAGTAGTATCTCTACTTGGTGCAGAGTTTTTGGCTAGGAAAGGGTAGGAGCAAGCACCACATGTTGTAGGATCCATGATAATATAACTTCTATGTTAATATAACCAAACATAACTCATTACGTTGTCTTCCATGTCCAACATCAACCAACTTATCATGCATAGAATATTTAATGGGGGCTCACAATCATAAAAGATGTCCAAGATAGTATATTTGTATGTGAGATCTCTCTTTCATTATTAATTTTTCATGAATTACATCAATGACTAATGTTATGTTTGCTAACCTCCAACAAATTTTACCATTTTTTTGCCTGTAATATGTTCTTTGCAAGCATGTGATGCATTCCGTTTTGGCCAGAGAAAAGCAAAGCAACAACAACTTCTTCCCTTTTTTTCTTTTGCGTTGTGTGCGTGTGTTTGACTGTTTGTTGTGTCTGTGCCCCCTAGTTAATATTTCTCGTGTAAGTAACGACCCCTAGACTCCTCAGTGTTGTTTGTACTTCGTGAGGTACTTATTATGGCCATCTCATCTTCTCCATCAACGGATCATGTCGCATTGTTGATGCGTTTACAGTTGTTAGTACATCACCGTCACAGCTACATGGTGACGAATACACCGAGGTCTACTACAGTGCCCTCACGGCTCCCCTATGGTCACCCAACTCACATCTCCTTTGTCACCAACGGATCCCACAGTTTCTTTTGGTGTGTTGCTAGTCATTCTTGGTTGAGGCCGTGTCCCTGCGATGGAACGGTCAAGTAGATCGTGACCTTCAGAGGCCAAATTTTTGGGATGGGCTATGGTGGCATGCTCTTTGTCGTGCATTTTGCACCTCATGTCTCCATTCAAAAAATGATAGTAAGTTGGGCATCATGCCAACGTAATCCTAGTGGCGTGTGAGGATATGCTTCTCATGGTCGAATGTCGGGGATCATTTGATACCTTTGAAGCCTTTCGCCTCGACCAGTCAACTAGGCATCCAAAGTGGGTGAAGGTGGAGGAGTTGATGAACTGGGTGATCGGTGCTTTATTATTAGGTAAAGACAAACCAAAAGCCCGTTAGCCAGACTAAATATGTAGGAGGGATTTTTTTATTATTATTTTCAATAGGGGAGATTTCCCCTGATTAATTGCATTGGGCTTTGCAGCATGTTGCAAGATAGGTTAAGTGAACCAAAAATACGCGGCATAGGAGGAGAGAGATAAAGCAAAAAAACAACACACACCGATACACATAACATGGAGAAACAAAGAGAAAAAACACAACACAACACAACAAAAGCACCATCAATGTAATCAAATTGCATTGGCCAAAGACTGCACAAACGCCACACCACCACCTATGTCTATATTTCAAAGGTCACAAGAGGCTGAGACAACGCCTCGACACATGTGTGCCATCGACATAGTCAAAGGGCATCGCCTAGCAGACCAAACCAAGACACTGCACCGTTGACACAATCAAAAGGTGCCACACATCCGAGACCGCACAACGCCGCGACACCACTTATGTCATGAGGCGCAATCGAAAGGTAATGCAAGTGCCATCAGCGAGGTTGCAGGGCACAACCTAGTAGAGACACGCCGCACTCAAGCGCAAACCACAACACCGATGAGGACGAAGCCCGCCAGAATGGTAAAGATGGCCACCCCCCAAGCCACGGCCCTCCTGAGTGGAAGGAAGCTGCATCCATTGTTTCATCCATGGTCGCCATAGCGAAGCCATGAAGCTCGCATCCCAACAAACAAGCACCCACCAAAGTCGAGGACAAGGGGGGCCTCCCAAACCACCCACTATTGTGGGGGCGGGGGGGGGGGGGGGGGGGAGGGGGAGAAAGCCGTATCCTTGGCTACCATTTGCACGCCAAGGAACTGCCGACCCACACAACCGCAACAAGCCGATAGATAGGAGAAGAGGTGACCAATGGCATCGCCCGACACCATGCCTGTCAGGTCAGCACCACACCGGGAAGCCCCGAACCACCACCAAACGCCACCGAGAGCGCCACCCATGCCGTTCGCACCAATGCAAATGGGGTAGTCCCAACGGATACATGCGGCGACGGATCGGGGGCGAGCCTGATATTTTCTTCAAAAACCATGAAAACTTCGGAATGCGTGTAGATGAAGCGAGAACCAGCTATCTTAACTGTAACTGTCTTTTGTGAACTATTTTGCATTTATTTATGTAATACTGGAATAACACAAGGCCAAAACCAAGCCACGACGTCTTCCATAATAAAATCATAAATACTATTTACTTCTACATGTTGTATTTCCCAGGACGCACCATGGAAACAACAAATAATTTGCATCTCCTTGCACTTGCACAAATATGTGACCCTCCTCCTGAGGGAATGGCATTAGTATCCCTGAAAGAGAGAAGAATGTCCCGGTATGTTACGGTAAAGATGGTACCTTGGAAACAATGTATTACCTTTTTTAAAGGGAGAACAATGTACATCAGACACCCAACATTATAGCACCACGATAATAAATATAGGCGTTCTTCACAAGAAAACTTACAGGATCCGATAATTTCTGTTCTACCAGTGAAACTTATGGATATCTACGGACTCCATTGGCCTGATTTGACCCTGAAAATGAGTTGCAGAAGGTAAGTGTCTAACTTTTGCTTAAATTTATTTCACTAATATGCTAAAATTTGATCTTCTTTGTGACAGGCAGATTCCACTAACCTCCACCTAACTGTCATGTTACTCCATCAATGATGGCTATGCATAGGTGCTCATGTACAACTGAGAAGGGCTTACCAAATAAATTGCAAACTCTTACTCTCTTAGTATATTATAAATCTCTCCTATGTTACAAATGACGTGGTGTTACAACTTACAAATATAATTATGTTGTGTTAAAGATAGCAAATTCAAAATGATGCTGTCAGGTGTCAGCTTGAAACATCACTAGTCAAGTAGTAATCCAACTGCATGGTTCTGATAGGTGTTCCACCAAAAGAAATGGATACATAATTATTTTAAGAAAAAAATACAGATAATCATTGTAACTTATTTAAAAGTTTAGGGTAATAACCGTACCATAAGGTCGATAATTAGAACTTGGGCTTCGGCGCTGCTGTTGAGGCAGTTACCAACATGCTGGAATTAAGGAAAAACCGTAGGCATGAATTATCAGAACAGGACAGAGTGTTGCTGGAAATAAAAACAAAATAGCTAGTTTTATTTAGGAAAACATTTAGGTGTCCAAATAAATACTTTTAAAGTCTACATAAGCATACAAATAATACAACAACAACGACAGCAAAGCCTTTCAGTCCCAAACAAGTTGGGGTAGGTTAGAGTTGAAACCCACATGATCGAAACCAAGTCATGGTTCTGGCACATGACTTGGTTTCTATGTTACATAAATTTGTTAGCGAAACTTTTGAGTGACTCCATTTCTACTAAGTTTCTAGCTATTCAGTGCTCGAATAATTTTGGCACTGCAGAAAAAACAGTAGGCATGTATTTAAACTTGCGTATATATATAATATATGCCTGGATATTACCACACGAAACTATACAAAAATCTGAACAAAAAATAAATCTTAAATATCTGAAAGCACACATCAAATCCCTCTCAACAGTTCTTCTACTGATTTTTTTTTGGCGAGAAGTTCATCTACTGGTTCAAAAAGGAGATGCCACAAAACACAGTTTCAACCCCAATCCTTTAAACTGGATGTTTTTTGTTAATTAAGCAACTGAATTTAGGTACCACCCTCATGCTTTCAAGTGCTTACCCTTACACATTAGAGGTGCCACCCACATATACCCTTAATATTCCAATGTACCAACTCCTCCAAAATGGTAATCCAAAGCTTTCACAGATTGTTCTTCCGATCATCACACATTGGTTGGAGATGTTGGAAACCAACAAGAATAAATATCTGCTTAATTTAGCAAACGAAGGTGCTCCTGATCAAGATGAATGGGACAATATGGCCAAGTCGTGCAGATGGTGATAAGGAAGCGATAGGTCGAAAGTAGCAACAAGCGACTAGTAAGAAGGCGACGGACAATGTCAGGTCACAAAAAAGGCTACAGAAAGGATCGAGAGGGCAAAGTCACATCAACAACAATGATAGGGGCACCGAGTTCAATCCAATTGAAAAGACAATGGGAAAACCCCAAAGAAGGGACTAAATGGTTTACGGTGAAATGGATGAATTCCACACCATGCAGACAGATTCAAAATGAGATGACTTCGATGGGGTCAGATGGATGATGGACATGATGTCTATGGACACAAAGATGCAGCAACAGTGATTATGGACGGACATGCAGCACAACAGAGTAGAAGAGCAGGCAGAACTGAAGCAGCACACCAGCACACATATAACTAGCCCTACAAACCATCGAGCAAACACGACAGTAGAACCATGGCCAAAATGACCCAGTGCAGAAGAACCTCACCTAGCATCAACATCGCAGCAAGGCCCGACACCCAGCTGGTGATGATATATTTATATGCACGGGCTGGCGATGACGCTGGATAAAGAGCAGCAACGAGCTCTGATCTGGGGAAACTGCCGCCGACGGGAAGGGCTACAGCTGCAATGGGCCAAGCCTACAGGAACACTAGCTTCTACCACCCAGGACGTGCTGATGTAGTCCAGCGTCAAGGAGTGTGGTTTTTTGTAGCCTGGGCTCTGTGGTACCTCCTATCTACACCGTTCACTGAACCATCCTGTTCCTAAAGATTTGTGCAAAACCTGACCTGTTTTGCAGGGTTGAGTAATTTGGAACCCCTTCTAATTAACGCTCCTAACTGCACAAATCTCGAGAGAACGTCAACGGTACAGATAAGGGGCTCCGTGTAGGACGAGCTACAAAGAAACTTTGCGAGCGTCAAGTGGCAGTAGAAGAAGATGAGCCGCCCGTTACCTAGAGGATACCAGGCAGCGCGGTCCAGATGAGGGGGAACACCACAACCTGGTATCAACAGATCCGGCCAGAACGGTGATGCAGAAGGCCAAACCATGCCTCCAAGTCGACCAGATCAGACGAGGATGGAGATTGACGACAATAAAGAGCTCAAATCCAAACAAAATCGATGCCAGAAACGAGGAGAGGACAAAGGATGCAGATTTGGCCTGCGAAGGTGACCTTGCTGCTGAGGAAGACGAAGACATGCTGCTGCTAGCTACCATGGGTATATGAGAGAAGCTTGCCAAAGAAACACATGGCCACATGAGACAAGAAGGAACAAGCTACCACTACATTTAGATAAATATCGATGCCGCCACCAGGAGTGGAGATTGCTCCTCCCTGGAGCAATGCAGCAGCGACGGAGAGTGGCAGCGCCAGGAGAGAACCTGTCACAAGGATACTACCTAGTAAGGAAGCAACAGTTACCTTTAATATTTTGCATATTCCTTTTTCGAAAGCCAACTTAACATCGAAAGGATCAAGATCGTCACTTTCATAATCAACAATAAGATCTTCCATGCATTCAAATAACCTGTACATAGTAAAAAAATGTCAAAAATGCTGGGATATAATGTCGATTTGTAGCAGCATATCTACAAAATTGTCAAAAGTATCAAAGAACTTTACTTGTTGCCACCACTCTGTTCCTTCTGTGCTACCTCAAACTTCCCAAACCAAGGGAAGATAACATATTTGATGTACTCCAAACATGGGTTGCATACTGCGACTTTTGGAGGACAGACAGCCTTGCTTATTTTTCCATTCAAAGCGAACTGCAACATACCAAAGTGCAATTTCAAACAACCTTTTTGCACAAAACTGTGGACAGGAGAGCAATGATTGACACTAGAAAATGTAGAAGCAATGTCTCTATGTACGACGTTTTACATGGCAAGATTATAAAAAAAAACCATGCAAAACTGAACCACTCAAACCATATTTAGAAGGACACAAATACCGAAGTTAAGAGGCAACAACTCCTGTACCGTAAAGTGTTTTCAGGCTCCTGTTAACATAAAATTGACGACCTCATGATACTGACCTACAAAATTCTACAACTTAAACATAAATTTTAGAAGGACGAAAATATAGAAGTTAAGAGGCACAACTCGTGTACTGTAAAGAGTTTCCAGGCGCCTGTTAACATAAAATTGACAACCTGATGATACTGACCTCCAAACTTCTACAACTTAAACAGTCTAGGCAAATTTAGCTTGGAATGCAAAAGGTGCGCCAATATATATAGATAAAGCCAGATTTGCCAATAAAGCTAAATTCTCCATTGCTGAATGACTATAACACATACCTCCTTATCGTGCATGAAGATGTTCCATTTTGGTTCCCTCATGTTATAATGGTCCTTTAGTACAATATAAGGATCATCTACTAAATTAGGTAGTGTATCTGTACTTCAAGTTAAGGATCTATCTCATGAAATTAACATCACCATCCAAGCTCGAAACAACAAAGTACAAACATCAGAGGGACCCTTCGAGCGGCTCCCGTGTCGCTCCCCCCGCGGGCGACCCGGGAGAGCCCTCCCCGCCGCCGGCCAGCAACCCCTCCTCCCGCCCTCTCCTCCCCTCGCCGCCGCCAGCAGGCGCCGCCGGGGCAAAGCCCTCGCGACGTGGGCGGCGGCGGGGCGGTCTCCCTCCCTGTCAGGTGCGGGGCAGCGCGGGGCTGTTCGCATCTCCATGGCGCGGGGCTGTGACCCATTCCTGGCTTCAGCGCTCTCCCTCCGGCGTCGTGGTGGCCCGGCCGGCGCGGCTTTGCTCCCGTTGCCCTGCTGCTCGCCTGGGCACGGGCTGAGCGCGTGGTGGCGGCGGATCTGGGGTCTCCTGCCCAGATCCGGTCGGTGGTGGTGGTTGGTGGCGTCGGGGGTTCGTCCGGTGGCCTTGGAGGGTGGTGGTGGCGCGTCGGGTGAGGGCTGGAGCGAGCGCTCCCATCGACGGTGGTGTCGTCTGGCTGGGGTTCTCCCTTGCTCGGGGTCGGTCGGCACCATGGTGGGGCTGTGACTCCGGGCGGTGGATCCTTTCGGTGGGTGCTGGCGCGGCGGCCCCGGCAAACCGTGCGGCTA
Source organism: Elymus sibiricus (assembly GCA_039707655.1). Classification (NCBI taxonomy): domain Eukaryota; kingdom Viridiplantae; phylum Streptophyta; class Magnoliopsida; order Poales; family Poaceae; genus Elymus; species Elymus sibiricus. Next base: position 363,188,967 of record CM077663.1, on the reverse strand, counting down.
GGTGGCGCTGTGGTGCGAGTTTCTGGCTGGCGTGCGTCTCGCACCCTCGCGCTGGCCGGCTTGCCCCTCGGCCTGTCCCTGTCCTGCACGCGGCTGCCCGTCGTCCTGCTCCTTCTTCGGCTACTTTTGCTCGGCTAGTGGTGGGCTTCTGTGCTATGGTTGGCTGACTTGCTCCAGGTGCGAGGTGAGGGAGGCACGGCCAGGGGGAATCTTCATCGACGGTGACGCTTGCGGCGCCATTTTCCTTCTTGAAGGCGTCGATTTTGGCCTTGTCTCCCTCCCCCCATGCTCTCAGATCCTGGGAGAAATCTCGGACCCGGGGTTCCCGAGTCGGATGGTGTCGACGTCTCTACGCCGTTTCCTCCTTGGGGGCATCGTCTTGGATCTTTTGCTCCGGGTGGACTCGTCTCTTGCTGCTCTCTTCTTCTCATTGGCTTTGACCCCCGGCTAGCCTTTGTCTTGGCGACTCGGGTGGAGCTTGCATGTACATCCTGGGGTGGCCTTGGCGGCATGCTGCTCTTCGACCTCGGCGGTAGTACACCGGGTATTGCGCCCTTCGGTCTCGGTAGCGCGTTGCCTTTCGGCTTCGCTGGCGGCACACCGGCGCCGCCACTCGAACTCGGCTATCCGACGCCCTTCGTTCGCGCCATTGATGCTTCTTGGTATGCCTCTACCATGGTGTCTCCTTTATGACAGGGTTGTGTTTCCTGGTGGCCCAGGCTACATTTGCATGGACGTCTTGGGGTGGCCTTGGCGGCACGTTGCCCTTCGACCTCGGCGGCGGTACACCGGTGCCGCGCCTTTCGGTCTCGGTGGCGCAATGTCTTTGCTTCTCCGGCGGCACACCGGTGTCGCCGCGCGAACTCGGCTATCCGACGCCTTTCGTTCGTGCCAGTGGTGTTCCCTTCGGAATGTTGTTTTGGTGCCTGATTTTTTTTCTCCCTAGGCCTTGTTGTGGTTCTTTGTCGGTGGTGGACAGAGCTGCTCAGTGGAGCTCGCTCTAGAGGTGTCGGCCTCCGGGGGTCGGCTTGGTTGTTGTAACCAGCCTTCCCCTTCGTTTTCTTTCTGTCTTTCTCTAGTGTTGGGCTATCCTCTTGGGTGCCTTCCTCTGTAATTTTCTTTTTGCGTCTCCGTGCGCTTCATGTATTTGTACCGACTGCCAAGTCGCCTTCGAGTTGGAATATAACAAGCGGTGGGGTTTTTGCCCCCCCGTCAATCTCGAAAAAAAAAAAGTACAAACACAAAGATGCATCATAAACAATCTGGACTGCAAAAAACAAAAGGAGCCAGAATCAAGATACTGTGCAACATAAAAGTTGGTTGGTTTTCCCTTTTTATGTCTTCACAGTACTCTCTGGTTAGCATGAGAATTTCTTGCTGATCCGTGCTGAAGAGCCATATATCCGCATGCAACTACAAAAACAGAAGGATTTGACTATTTAATGCAGGATCAAGATTATATACACATAAGCAGGCTGCTCATAAACACAAGTAGTTTGTATCAGGTGCAAATGATTTTTTTTATTCACTAAAATGATTTCTTTAAAATGGGATACTGCGATGATCGCAAAAAACCAATGGTAACCTAAACATTTTGACAAGATCTAAACTAGAACTTAAAAGGCATCTACTCGAAAGAAAAAACTGTGATATACATTGCCGGTGGTACAGAAAGGATACTTCATACCGAAGTGCTAGCTTACATTGAATATGCCAAGCCTACCTTTTGCTACAAACTCTGTTCAGGTATATCAAAGTGCGTGACTATGTCAAAGAGTGAAATGCTGCCCCGTTTGCTACCAACTCTGTTCAGGTTCACTTCAGTTCAGAAGAAGACAAACCCCTACAGTATATTACAACTAGTATATGTTTGTCTTGCTTCAGTTATGATGGGACCTTTGTTTTCCTCAGTTGACTGCAAAATTCAGTTTTTGTAGCCATGACTTTACTTAGAGCCAACAAAAGCAACAAAGGTTGTAAACACAAAAGGTGCCTAGCAAAAATGGAAGCTAAGGAAGTAAAGTAATCTTTGTTTGAAACCAACCTTCTGACATAAAATAGCAGCAACTTGCATGCATGGATAAAATATCTCAGCAACAGGCAGTCGCGGTTCATATGGGGCTGTTTCGGTGCAACATCTGCTCATTAAACAATAAATTATCTTGCTTGTTACAAGAACGAGAAACAATCTGGCAATTGAATGTTCAAGGATTTGTAAGTGAAAAAAAAAAACCTAAAAATAGCATAAAAAGGGGATACCTTGCCATTCTTTTTAGAGTGCATTTTCTAGAGACATCCAGGGCAAGTTGCCAATAATCAGTTGCATGCCTTTCCAACACATCTGAGAACCATACAAGCTCTACTCGGTCAAGATCCATTCCAGCTGCTTTCCACATCTCAATATTGTAGCAGCCAATTTTCCTCATTACATATTTATTGCTGCAAATCCTATGGTTCCGCTGGGCAAACCAATCTGCTATCAATATTTTAACTATGTAACCAGCTTTGACCATCTTGTTAACATAAATTGTCTTCAGAAGCCCCTCAAAGATAGAACAGATACATGCAACCATTCCATTTGTTGATAATGTATTAAAAATTTGAAAAAACTTGGCGTAAGCAAATATTAACAGTTGTGCCAAGATGAAACGTGCATAATTAGCATTTCCCTAAAACATAAACCAAGTAAACCAGCAGTGCAAGAAATATACTCCTCATGGAAAGTAATAGCAATGGAAACCTGACTCACCCAAACATATTTTTAATTTCACAATCTTTCTGCTTAAGCTCAGTTTAAATGGCAGTGTTTGGTTGCATGGATGAGGGTGCATAAGATGATACCACCCATGCCTTGAAGGCTGAACCTTTGTATGATTGCTGGGATAGGATTGGGTGGGATGGGAACAGATGTGTTCATAATTAAAAAAAATGTATCCAAGTCCCAGCATACATTTATGTGAATTTCATAAGTCATAAATCCTTTAGTGATGAATACACCAAGGACCAGGAAATTCCGAAGACTAAAGCTGAGAAGCGGATGAGTAAGGCTATGTCTTTCGTGCATGAACATGATGCAAGACCGACATCTGCTACAGCCACTGCTGATGATGATGCTGGTATCCTGATGATTTTTGGAGCACGACGAAGGAAGGGATTCCTGCAAGTCTATGTGTTGGCTTTATTTTAGTTTGGCCTGTATATGGCGATGTAGCTACTTAAACTGCTAGACAAGTGATGAAGTACCAACAGGTTTTTGCCCGAAGCTTGCCGTTGAGATCAATAGTAAGAAGCTGGATTTCTGACGATGTCCATACTCATTTTTTTCCTTTCCATCCATCTTTTGTTGTCGTACAAGTGATTATTACCGCTCTGGGCAACAGAAAAGACCGCTTTGAAAAACACATAATAATTCCAGCCGCACTCATTAAATTCAAACGGTAATCATAAGAATTTGTTTGCATCTTTTGAACCCTCCGAAACTAATCTGATTAGAGATCCAAACTAAAAGTGCTTAGAAGCACAAAGCTACCCACGCTAAATCAAGCTGGACTACAGTGAGAATGGCCATATTGGCAGACAAGAAGAGAGGTGTGTGGGTGTCTGACACTTAACAGGATGGTTCAGTGTAACTCAAACCCCATCCTTATTTGTGGATAACAAGGATCCGATAATGTAAAAGTGATTTTTTTGGTAGCTATACCTGGGTTATGTCCATCCAGGGGGTTGGCTCAAACCAAACGTAGCAAATGGGAGCATTCTTCTTCTGAAGCAGGAGCCGGAATTCATCCGCATAGATGCACTGATCCCCGATGCTCCTCAGGGCCGCGATCCTCTCATAGCAACTCGACTCCATTGAATCCCTACAAAAGTATATGGCAAATTCACATGTGACACTCCCACAGCTTATGAAAGAAACATTGCAATCCATGTCAATACTCCAACCTGTCGATGTTGGCAGCCACATCAGTCCAGCTATCCATGGTGGGAATCTCGGGTTGCTCCGTAGAGTTTGTTTCCAGCAAACGTTGTTGCCTAGAGCGACATGAGAAGATGACGATAAATCAACTAAATCAATAGCTGGTTAGCACGGTTTTGCTATTTGGACAGGAGCTGTTGCAGGATTTGTAAAGAGGGCTTGAGATTCTAAGGGGGTATGAAACCGGATTGAAGTAGATTATACCTCGCCATTCGGGTGGCAAAACCGATGCGGAGACGGGGCCGCGAGTTGGGAGGCATAGGTGGGGACTTGGAGGAGCCGGGAAGGGGCGGCGGCACGCTACTGCTTGAAGTTGAGGAGCCGCAGGCGATCGCCAGATGAGCTGGTAGAGGAGGTGGTGGAGGCTAGGCCTCCCTGGCACCCGCGATGGCGTGCAGATGGCAGCTGTGCAGGTGCTCCGGCGAGGGGAAGACGAGGAACGGCCGGGTCGGACGGCGGCGGCTGCGGCGGCGCTAAGGGAGGGGAGAACCAAGGGGCAATTGGGGGCTAGCGGCAGGGTCGGGGCTGACCCGTCATAATTGTACGCCAGGCGATCCTGCGAGTCTTCAGAAACGATGGTATGCTTTCATCCCTACCACTGGCATTTCATCCAACATCTCAAGTGCACTCCTCCCCCGCCCCCAATTTGATGAACCGTAAAAGTTTCTCCCCGAATAGCTCCGAGAGAGCGCTTACGCGCCATCCTATTTGACCCGCGAAGTCCGAGATCAGATTGGAAGAACCAAATCTGCACCACCCCCGCAAAACCCTAGCACTCCCTTCGCCCCCACCGCCATGGCCGGCGCGCAGGAGTCCCTCGTGTACGCCGGTGTGATGCGTGACCACAACAGCGTGGTCACGGCCATCGCGATGCCCATCAACAACTCGCCGGTGTGATGCGCGACCACAACAGCGTGGTCACGCCCATCGCGATGCCCATCGACAACTCGCCGGTGTGATGCGCGACCACAACAGCGTGGTCACGCCCATCGCGATGCCCATCGACAACTCGCCTTCATCGTCCCCTCTTCCCGCGGCAAGTCGCTGCTGGTCTGGGACCTCACCAACCCCATCCAGGCCATCCAGGGCACCAGCTCCGAGTAAGGCGTCCCCTTCCGCCGCCTCACCGGCCACGGCCACTTTGTCCAGGATGCCCGAGGTCCCGGTCTCCAGCAAACACGTGCTCTACTGCAATTGCTTGAGCTGGGGCACAGATGGCAGCAGACTCTACGCTGGTTACACCGATGGAACCATCCGCATCTACAAGATCTCGTGGTCCAGCTGCTATAGATAGATTACGAATCTTGTCTTAGTGGCCTCTGTTTTGGTGAACGGCTACGGTATCTTCTTCTTTTTGACTGTCTTGACTCTTGAGGCATAATATCTGCCTTGGTACTTCTGCTTAATTTACTACTAGTATCTCTATGTCTTAATTAGCCTCAATCATGATATCGTGGATAATGCATCTTTGTTGGTGTTGGCTGTTCAATACTGATATATATTCAGGGGTATTCTAGAAAAGGATTGCAAGAACCCAGTAATCTTTCCAAAGCAGGGAGCTCACCATTGGCTCTATCAGATAATTAAGTGTCTCATAGGAACGAGCCAAGAGCTCCCTCGCGCACACTCGGCCACACAAACATTAGGACGCAGTCACGCAGGGCATAGGAGAAGAGTACCAGAAAATGTATGTAGATGGGGCCATTAGTAGTCCACTTATGCTGAGTTTGTCTTCCCATCATTGATTTGAACATAGGTAGTCTATGCATTTCTGCACAAGCCCTTTGATTTGAGCCCAGGCTCTAGTTTCATTAGCCACATTGTTGCCCAAGTCTTTGTTGTGAGCCACCAACCCACTTAGCCCATGGTGAGTCAGGCGCCATGAGTAGACGGTGCACAGATTTCATAAGGAGGCTCTCATTCTGAATCTTCAATTTTTTATGCCTAGCCCACCTTCAATGGAGTCTCAGCAGACGTAATCCCTGGCAACAAGACAATCACGTCCACTCACCATGTCTTTTAATTTCCGTTCCACAAGAAACACCGCCTCAGAGTGTCGATTTCTTCAATAACCCACTCAGGTAGCTTTTCTTCCTTTCTTCCGAACTGAGGGGCTCCTCGCTCCCGATTTCATAGAAACCAATAACACAGTTAACCCTGAGTGAGGCACATTTTTAGGCTGTAAGCAAAAGGAAAAAGAATGCAGGTGATCTATCACGGCAACCTACATGCATCACACCCCCAGGGTTATCAAAACATGACTCCCCAGCAGGCACATGGGACTACAGAGAAACTTGATGGCAAAAATAAACTGATAACCACCATTACAGGCTCAAGACTGCAGAAACAAATTGATCCAGGATCTACAAAACAGAGAACCAACGGAGTGTCAGCAAAGCAAGCTCGTCGAACATGTTCCAGTCCACTTCAATGCTGCTCGCCATTGGCGCTCACCCCCTGCTCAGATGAAAGAAATCTTTCGCCACCTTTGACAGCCACGACGCTGCGGTTTGTGGTGCCTGACGCCCGCTTCCTTTCTGTAGACCACACCAGTAGGATGACCAATTAGCAATATGAAAAATTATGCTATTAGGATCATGCGGGTAAACAAGGTCAAACATGGACGCATTTCTAACTTTCTAAATAGTCCAGAAAACAACGGAAACCCCAACAACAACAACAGCTAATTGTCTATCTCTACTAGGAAAAATCTGTATCCATTAACTGAGATCCTCTACTTTGTCAGGTATATCACTAACCTTAACACCCCCCCACCCCCCACACACCCACACACACACAGTGTGCAACAGCACATTTCAAGAACAAATGCTCAATATTTTCTTCCCGGTCAGAGAAAATTACATCTTGTTTCTTTACTCCTCCATTTCCACTTTGCTAACATGTGTGTAGTCAGTATTCTTTTACTTAATAGCAGCGACAAGCTTTGATTTTCAGCGGCACCTTAACATGCCATGCCAAATTTCTTATTCAGTGAAGGGTCACATAGGCCGAGCAAAGTTCACGCTGACGGAATAAAGTTTGAGGCAGGTCGATATCCTTGGAAGTGCTCTAATGTCATCTATCTCAATTTTGATGCAGCTTCTTCATTAAAGTGGATATCTACATGGTCATACTCATTGAATGCAGATTTTAGTGAGAAAGAACTCAATTTTCTCAGTCATGTTCAACTAGATCTACCGTTTCCTCCATTTCAAATTAGTTTCCATAGAAACTACACCCCTCATGCAAAAATAGGTACCCTTACACCATGAACACTTGTATTGGCATTAAATAAATGTACTCTGCAGGAAGTGGGTCAGAAGGCGAGGTGCATAAATGTCACTCCCTTTTCATGGGTGGGAAATTCTCTGCTGTTAAGAAAGTCTCTCAAACTCTTCAGTCTCTCAGGGATCCAACTCAGAACTCTGAACCTAGGTTAGTTGATTATCTTTGAACTAGTGCTTATTTCGTTACTTCTGTCTTTCTATTCTACTTCCATTTGCCAAATTATTCGCATGTAAGGTTGTCATTATTTTGTTCTTAACAAGGTTTTTGTAAGCTAGGCACTGAGCGAGATTTTGCCTTTGCCTAGTGCAATGAGTGCCTAAGTGGTGCCTAGGCGCAGTTAGGCGTTTTGTGCGGACAGGGAACACCGAATATCTAGATTTGTGTTTTCAAAACATACAAGGCATATATAAGCCTATAATAACAGTTTTCAAGGAAAAGTAGCAGAATTTGTGTACACTTACACTAACGATCAACAACAGCAGTCAAACTTGGTAGCAGCAGAGCAGGCAGCAACATAGCTAGCAATAGAGGACAGCCACACACTTCGGTAGTTCACAAATCACAAATCGACAGCACCACAGAGCAACAAGCAAGCAGCAGAATAAAGGGGAAGAAGCAGGGGAAGCACCCGAGGGGGAGAGAAGCTTGTTTTTTCTCTGCCTAGTTTTTCATTGGTTCTTAATATCATGTCGATGTAATTATGAATGTAGTTATAAATAAATAGCTAGAATGGAGTATTCTCCATCATGCCATTTGAAATAATATTGTAGCTTTTGTGTCTGTTTTCTTGCATGCAGCGAGGTAAAAATAATGTCCCTACTGAATCATGTCGGCATTGTGCGGTTCTATCAAGCGTGGGCTGAAAGGGAGTCAATTTTCATCGGAATGAAGCTATGTCAGAGGTACTTTTCCGAATTTAAGTAATTGCAATGTTGCCATGTTGGTTAAAAACCTCAGTGTTCATATGATATGTCTCAATTGTGTAAGATTATTGTGAAGCGTCTCAACCCTCTGTCGAGAGCCCGCGTGCTTATATTGATAGCGAGAGGAAAAACCCTCGAGAGATTACAGCAGCGGTTGAGGAGTCCAGGAGGATTACAATAGGGAGAAAAGATAGAAAAGAGAGAGAGAATTAAAAGGAGTCCTCTCTAACTAACTTATCCTATACGTGTACCTCAAGGCTCTAATTACAAGCGTGATGCAAGTCACGATCGGGTCTACACGACCTGTAGAGAATGACGCTTAACACCCTCCCATAATCTAAACTCCTATACTTTGTAAGTTTAGATTACGCTTGAATTCTTCAAACGGTCTTGTAGACAAAGCCTTTGTGAAGTCATCCGCAACTTGATCTTTAGAGGAAACAAACCGAATTTCCAACTCCTTACTAGCGACTCGTTCCCTCACAAAATGATAGTCAATCTCGATGTGTTTGCTTCTTGCATGAAAAACAGGATTAGCAGAAAGATATGTAGCACCAAGATTGTCGCACCAAAGGCAGGGAGTCTGTATGGGAAATATACCAAGCTCCTTGAGCATAGACTTAACCCATATGATTTCTGCTGTTGCATTTGCCAAAGCCTTATATTCTGCCTCGGTACTAGAGCGTGACACTGTTGCTTGTTTCTTTGCACACCATGAGATCAAGTTAGGGCCAAAGAAAACAGCAAAACCACCAGTTGATCTCCTATCATCCAAACATCCTGCCCAATCAGAATCAGAAAATAGACTAACAAGAGTAGAGGATGACTTGTTGAATGTAAGGCCAACACCCAAAGTATGCTTCACATATCTCAGTATCCGTTTAGCAGCAGTCAAGTGAGCTGTAGTGGGTGCATGAAGAAACTGACATACTTTATTTACTGCAAAAGATATATCAGGCCTAGTAAGTGTCAAGTACTGAAGATCACCTACCAAGCTTTTGTACTTAGTTCCATCCTCTTGATTTAAGAGATCACCCTCAATAAGAGACAATTTGTCTGAGCTGGAAAGTGGTGTTGGAGAGGGTTTACAGCCCTGCAACCCTGCCTTGCTCAAAAGATCAGTTGCATATTTTTCTTGAGACAGATGAAGACCACCTTCTTTATTTCGTTTTACCTCAATGCCAAGAAAGAAATGCAAGTCCCCAAGATCCTTGAGAGCAAATTCAGAGTTCAAGTCATGCAAAAGAGCTGTGACTGCCTCATTGGAGGAACTAGTAAGAATGATGTCATCAACATAAATAAGCACAAAAATGATGGTGTTGGACTTGTTGTAAATAAACAAGGATGTATCAGACTTGGAAGGAAGAAAACCAAGGGCTTGCAATTTCATGCTCAAGCGAGAGTACCATGCTCTAGGGGCTTGCTTCAGTCCATAGAGAGACTTATCAAGCCTGCAGATGTGAAAGGGCTTGTCAGGATTCTCAAACCCAGGAGGTTGCTTCATATACACTTCCTCTTCCAGAACACCATGAAGGAACGCATTCTGTACATCTAGCTGACGAAGACTCCATCCTCTGGAAACAGCAATGGAGAGAACAAGATGAATGGTGGCAGCTTTAACAACAGGACTAAAGGTATCCTCATAACCATACCTCTGCTTGAACCCTTTAGCAACAAGCCGTGCTTTGTAGCGATCAATGGTACCATCAGACCTTCTTTTGATGCGGAACACCCATTTACAATCAATCACATTGATATCGGGGTGATGGGGAACAAGATGCCATGTATGATTTTTCTGAAGAGCATGAAATTCATCATCCATAGCCGCCTTCCACTTAGGATCCGTGAGAGCATCACGAACAGTACGTGCTTCACCTGGGGAATCAGCAGAAACAACAAGACCATAGCGAGTTTTATAATTAACCGGCTGGATTTTGCCTGATTGGAGACGTGTACGGGGTGGTGATGGTGCGGCTACAGAAGATCCAGGCTTTGCTGCATCCTGATGGACAGCGAATCCACCGGATCCCGAGGAAACAGCCCCAGGTGAAGCCGTCGGATCTGTTGTGGCTGGTTCGGCTCAGTGTGGCGAAGACGAAAGAGAACCAGGCACAGACGATCCAGGGGAGAGAAGCAAATCAGCCGCACCGGGCCCGCCTGGCATGGTGTTAGTAGGACACAGCTCCCGCCTGGTGTAGACGCGCGGTGCGGTGCCAAACCACGTGGTCGGGGTGGCCCCAGGCGCCGATTGGTGGGACGCAACCGGTGGAGCGGTCTCCGCAACAGGCTGTCGCGTGGCGAGCGGAGAGAGGCTCGGACCAGGAGACGACGCGTAGGTGCGGGCATCCGGACGTGCGAGAGATCCCGAGGCAGATCCTGGCGGGGCTGACGGACCCAGACACTCCGATCCCGAGGAGGATCTCGCCAGATCGGTGGCAGGTGTCACAGAATCCTCCTGAACAGTAGTTTGAGCCAAAACTGCATCATTTAATACATCATTTTCTGCAATGTTGCTTCCTGTACGATCAAACACAGGTGAAACCGCAGGAGGAACATTAGTCAATAAAGGATCATCACTAGTATCATTGCCCACACGATCGTCTCCGGAAAGATGAGAAGGAAAAAGAAGTATTTCTTTCCTAAGGAGGGCACCAGCGTTGGGATGAAGCTTTGCAAAAGGGAATTCGGTTTCATCAAAAACAACATCGCGTGAAATATAGACATGACCAGATGAGACGTCAAGACACTTGACCCCTTTGTGTTGAGCACTATATCCAAGAAAGATACATTGCTTGGAGCGAAACATGAGCTTACGATTATTATAGGGACGGAGATTGGGCTAACAGGCACAACCAAAGACTCGAAGAGTGGTATAATCTGGTGTGATATGCAACAGTCGTTCAGTAGGAGTTTTATTGGAGATAGTGCGACTGGGCCACATATTAATAAGATGAACGGCAGTAAGAAAAGCTTCATCCCAGAATTTGAGTGGTATGGAGGCTGGAGCTAAAAGAGCTAAGCCAGCTTCAACTATGTGTCTATGCTTCTGTTCGGCTGACCCATTTTGTTGATGGGCATGTGGGCATGAGACGTGGTGAGAAATACCTATTTGTTGGAAAAAGGAATCAAGTTTCTCATACTCACCACCCCAGTCCAACTGCAAGGCAATGATTTTGCTATCAAATTTTTGTTCAACGAGGGCTTGAAAGTTATGAAAGACTTGAAACACATCGGAACGTTTCTTAAGGAGATAGATCCAAGTATACTTGCTAAAGTCATCAATAAAACTCACATAGTAAGAGTGTCTGCCAACAGAGGTGGGTGCAGGACCCCGGACATCAGAAAAAATAAGTTACAATGGCTTTGTAGACACACTAGTAGAAATAGGATAAGGTAATTGATGACTTTTCGCTTTTTGACAAGAATCATAAATAGTTTCTGAGTTTCTCTCCCCAACAACTGGGAGTTTATTTCTACTAAGAATTTGATGAACGGTAGCAAAAGACGGATGACCTAAGCGATTGTGCCACCTTTCAGCAGAGAGCTTGATGGCACCATACACTTGTTTATTGTATTGGCAATATTGTGGAAGCAATGCATAGAGCCCTTCCACACAGACACCTCTATGAAGAATTTTCTTCGTGACCCGATCCTTGATCAAAAAGAAGAATGGATGAAACTCAAGAAAGACATTGTTATCAAGAGCAATTCTATGAACAGAGAGCAAGGTTTTGGAGGCATTAGGAGACCGAAGAAATTCATTAATCTCAAGATTTTTGTGTGGGGTTCTGATAAGTGATTTACCAATATGACTAATTTCCATACCTGAACCGTTGGCAGTGTAAACTTGATCATGACCCCGATACTTCTCATGCATGGTTAGTTTATCAAGCTCTCTAGTGATGTGATGGGTTGCGCCTGTGTCCATATACCAATTGGTATCAAATCCATAAGATGCATCTGCGGCAGCTGCAATTTTCTTTTTCTGGGAATTATCATCAGCATAGCGCCAATCGCAATCTTTGGCAATATGGTTGGATTTCTTGCAGATTTGGCACTTGCCTTCATACCCTTCATAACCTTGGAAGTTGTGGCCTCTATTGTTGTTGCGTCGAGGATTGTTGTTGCCGGAGTTGTTTGGGTGATAGGAGCCACTGCCGCCACCACCCTGGTAGCCGCCACCACCATTGTTTTGGTGATAGCTGCCACCATAACCGCCGCTGCCACCACTATTGTGATAGCCGCCACCGCCACCAGCGCATTGATGGCCACCATTGCCACCTCCCTGATAGCCGCCACCACCTGGGTAGCCACCACCACCGCGGGGATAGCCGCCGCCACCGCCGGAGTAGCCACCACTGTGAGGACCGTTGCTGCTGCCCCCGCCTCGCTAGGATCGGTAGCCTCCCCTGTTACCCCCTTGGCGGCCTCTGGATGCAGAGTTCGCCGAGGACTTAAAACCACCAGCGCCATTGCCATGGTACATCTCGAGGCGCTGATCGAAGTTCGCCACCAGCGAAAATAGGTGATCGACGGTGATGGGTTCGGTGCGAATATCAAGAGCGGAGATAAGGGGTTGATACTCCATGTCGAGACCGGCAACGATGAAGGAGATGAGCTCCGGTTCCCCGATCGGCTTGCCCGCCGCCGCAAGCTCATCGGAGAGGGAGCGCATGTGCCCGAAGTATGCCGAGGCAGATTGCGTGCCCTTCTGGGCGTTGGTAAGGGCAGCCCGGATGTTGTTGACGCGGGAGAGGGAGACGGCCGAGAACATGTTGGCCAACGCCGTCCAGATCGCGTGGGAGTTTTCCATGGACGCCACCTGAACAAGAACCTCTTTGGAGAGGTTGCGAAGGAGGTAGGCGACGATTTGTTGATCCTGGATGAGCCAGGCGGCATAGGCAGGGTTTGAGAGCACCTGATCCTTGCCATCTTTGTCTTTGGTAGCTATTATTTTGGGAGGCACTTCTAGGGTTGCATCGATGTAGCCATACAAGCCGGCGCCCATTATCTGGGATCGTGCTTGAGCTCGCCAAAGGACGTAGTTCGTCCGGGTGAGAGGCTCGGAGGTGTTGTAGTTGAGGCCGGAGGTGGGAGCAGCGGTGGAGGAGGACATGGTTGCTGGTTGGGGAAGGTGGGTTGGAGAAGATGAGCTAGATGCGTTGGAAGAGGCCTGCTCTGTATACCATGTAAGATTATTGTGAAGCGTCTCAACCCTCTGTCGAGAGCCCGCGTGCTTATATTGATAGCGAGAGGAAAAACCCTCGAGAGATTACAGCAGCGGTTGAGGAGTCCAGGAGGATTACAATAGGGAGAAAAGATAGAAAAGAGAGAGAGATTTAAAAGGAGTCCTCTTTAACTAATAACTTATCCTATACGTGTACCTCAAGGCTCTAATTACAAGCGTGATGCAAGTCACGATCGGGTCTACACGACCTGTAGAGAATAACGCTTAACAAATTGCTCATTAGGACACTCCGGGCATGTCTAAATGAAACTTCTGAAGGTGTCGTGGATAATGGAAGGTTTATCTGTCTGCAAATAGCAAAGGCTGTGGAATGTATGCATGACAAGGGTGTGGTCCATAGAGATATCAAGCCTGGCAATGTTTTGTTAGATGGATTGATTGTTAGGCTTGCAGACTATGGACTTGGTAAGATGTCGATTCTGTTTTGTATTGTTATTTATAATGTGTAAGTCCCTTAAAAAAGTGCTGATTATTTTCTTCATTTTAGCTGTAAGAAAAAAAGGAAAGCAAAATTATTTTTCTGGTGGCTGTTATGGTAGTCTACCTTACAGAGCTCCTGAAATAGTGAGTATCTACTGCCGCCACAACGAAAAGGTTAGTCAAATAATATCATTTAAGTGTAAAATTCGAATGTTATTTAAATATTTCTTATGTACATTCTCTTTATTTTGTGGCTGCCGTGGTTTTGCCTTGCAATCTGTTTGATCTTTATATTAATTATGTATATGGCTTATAGATTCCATCTAGATGGGTTGAATAGGTATTTTCTATTGTAGATGTGTATAATAATGCCCTGTGCCCTTTTGAAGCATGCACTAGTGTGGCTATGCTCATGTCAACATCAAGAATTAGCAAAAACTTCGAGTCTATATCCACATCGGGGGTGAGACGGAACACAAAAGTCTAGCTGAATCTGACCAAGTACCACTGACAACCTACTAAATTTGATTATTAGTTTACTGGAGTGCGCTTAACAACTGAAAATTCCCTGACCTAACTGAACTAACTAATGGCACTGCATTCTCATTCAGCCTTTACTCCCCTGTTTGTTGCTAACGATACGAGAAGCAACTATACATTACAAGCAGGTCCATTGCTTATTGCTGTGCACATGCCGCCTCCTGCAGCGGCAGTCAAAATTTGACATTCCGTTTTTAGGAGTAACTTTGACATTCTTCCATAGTTCTCCAGATACGTACATGAACAAAATCTCTTGTGAACCCACATGAAGCAAATAATCTGTTGAGCTACTTTCACTAGTTTGTTTTCAAAACACACCGTGTTGCCTTTTTGGCAAAATGCACAACAAATCTTGCCGAATGGAACCTATGAATATAGGTTGTCCATTACATTACTGCTTTTGATGTTGAAACATGCTGGGGAGTGAAGCTGAACCGATATGAAGTGCCGTTAGTCTGTTCAGTAGCCCACGGAATGTTTTAGGTTTGATGTACCGTAGTAAACAAATAATCAACTTTAGTAGCCGATAATTTAGTGTCAGTCTAAGCCAATAACCCTCCTACACTATTTTGGCAACAGGACAGCTCCTTTCTTTAACATATTCATTTTCTTGACACAAATCTGTTAACCGTTTCTTGCCAATTCTTTTTCAGAAGTTTGTTCCTAGTAAGGGTATCAGTATAAGGGCTAGCCATGGAAATAGTTCTTACTTCCTCTGTTTCAAATTATAAGATTTTTTGGTATGCTAAAATAGTCTAAAAAACGTCTTATAATCTGGGACGGAGGTAGTACATTTCTACTGCTATTCAGCTTGGCATCTCTTAGACTAGTTCTTACATGTCAATCTTTGTGACTCATGCTTTCTATTTGTATCGTTTTGACCTCAGTTATGAATTATCTGACTGCTGTTATAGTTGATTACGGATTAAAGTATTGTATGGGCTAATCCTCAGTTTTATTCTGCACACCATGCTATTGTTCATTATTTGGCTGCTATAGTAGTTGACCATGGGTTAAAGTACTGCATCTGCTTATCACTAGTTTATTTTCACACCATGTTCTTGTTTATGTTCTTGTTTATGGGCTTCCTGTACACCATGAAAATTCCATTCCTGTATTCTAGTATTTTATTTATAAATCCTTTTGTTGTCCATTACATAGGTCGACATATTCTCGTTTGGAATGATCTATTATGAAATTTTCCTTGCTGGAGATAAGAGTAAGAGAAAGAGGAAGGTGGAGCAACTCAGTGATATAATTCGAGAAGGAATAGCAGAATATGATCAGAAAGGGATTGTGTTTGATCTCGATGAGTATCTACGTGAAAATGACACAGATTTGTTCGAAGTCTGGGAAGGTGAATACAGAGTTCTAAAGCCAATGCTCAGATCGGCGCCAAGCGAAAGACCGTCAGCTTCTCAGAATCTGTTAACTTCGAATTCACTAAACATGTGTTCTCGGTTCTAATATTAATTTGTGTGTGATAGTATTAATTCTCATGTGATATTATGTACAGGACCTGCTTGGTTTTTGAGAAAGAAGGACTGTGCTTGCTGAAAAGTGAAGCAAACGGTTAGATCAACAGCGAGTCAACTGCAGAATTTAAATTTCACTCAACAAGTGTCACATTGTTGTATTTATTCTTTTGTGTCATATCCTTTGCAGGAGTCCACTGATATGGAGATCAAAGTTTCACTCGTCTGAAAAACACTTGTACGTGACGTACAAATCACAAAATAGGATACGGTGGACATCCTGGACCACCTGCCCTTGACATGGAAACCGGGACAAGGTTGTAAAGATAGGAAATCAAGTATAGATGAACGTGATACTGAATAGATGAGGTACATTTCTGTGTATGTAGATGTTTCTAGGGAGCAAGTAACTGTAGAGAGTTTGATCTTACCACGGTGTGCTACTCATTCTGTACTGAGTATGGAACCAACTTTTGTTACCGAGTTGTGGAAACTTGGGAGAATGCTCGTTCTCTATATCTTGCTATGTGCTTGAATGTTATTTGATTCCTTAATTCTGGGAACTGCTTAATAATCTTTACTGGAGTCTAGTAGTTGGTGCTGCACTTGAAACATCTGCTCTGGGCTTGTAAACATCCCAGTTTGCTCCTCTTTATACTTGCTCCTTTTGCATTTAGGGTTTGGCAAATGGTTTCCAGCCTATTTTGTTAAACCTTCAGGAAACATGTGAAGTATTTGACACTTTTATTTACATTTTGTCATGCATATACTCCCTCTGTTCCCTTTTATAAGACGTTTTACACAGTTCAGACACGCCCAAAACAGTTCGAAGCGGACTGGCTTAAACGTCTTATAAAAAAGAACGGAGGGAGTGTATTCTAGCCATTCGACCTCCTGCTGTTCGTTCTTTTGCTGTGTTTTTCAAGTCTCCCTGACGTGCCTGTTTTATTTTGTTTCTGCCGTGGCTTGTCTGTGTGTGACTGTTGAGTGAGGGAGAGAGAGAGAGAGAGAGAGAGTAAAGGAGAGTGTGTGAGGCTTTGTCAGTGGGCGATGTGGCAGCCGCGGCGCTGTTGTCTCTCTGTGCGGGGTTCCGTGGCTGCCAGTGAGCTTGCAAGGCTCGGTGCCCACGAAGAAAGCAGGGCGATGTGTGTCGGTGCCCATGGAGGTCGCCGGCGCATGATCGGGAGAAGAGCGTGCATAGGTGTGTTTAGTTTCTGCCGGCCAAGTTTGGTTTCTCCCTGGCTGAGTGCAACATTCCAGTTACACTTGAAACATTCTTGATTTCTGAACTTTAGCATCATACGCTTCAAAGCATTTCTGAACTTGAACAGTTGCATTTCTGAATTTCAACATTTCTCAACTCTTTCCAGTTGTAAACATATCTCACTGAACCTGACCAAATGTATTATTCTTGATCATATGCTCTTATACAGTACATCACTTTAAAGATAGTTCTAGCCACGGTGGTACACTTCGACGTAAAGTAATTCTGCTGCGGATGCCTGATGGAGGAACACTTTGGCTTCAGCTTGACCAACGCGTGATGAGGAGGAACCGGAGGGCATGCTCCGGCATCGGAGAGGCAGCAGTTGCCAACATCGGAGCCTCCATCCTGTAGCTCCGCCCCTGACGGAGGAGCATGTCGGCGACCTCGCCGTGGCACAATCGGTGCCGGCTCAGAAGCAAGCTCAAGCAGCATGCTGAGGCGATGTCGGCCAGAAGCGGGGAGAAATTGAGCAGAGCGGGGAGAAATCGAGCAGCAGCTAATCGCGGGTGCGGGATGACCAGAGCAGCGGCCGGTTGGGAGCAACGGCGCGGATGCGACAGCGGGAAGAGGCAGGGGAGATGGCGGTGGGAAAAAAGAAATCAGAAGGGGGAGAGTGTGTTTTGTGTATACCGGGCCGGACCGGGCCAAACCAAGCCCAACGCAAAAAAAAACAGGCCCGAGCCCGGCCCGGCCCGGGCGTCAGGCCTAAAATCAGGCCCAAGCCTGGCCCATGAGCGTAAAAGCCCTTCGGGGCTCGGGCCGGGCCTCTTCGTTAAATTGCAAATATGGCGGGCCCGCTCGTGGGCACCATCGGGCCGGGTCGGGTCGGGCTTTTTTAGGCCGGATCTGGTCGGGTATCCCATGGCGAGGTATAGTTTCGAGGGTACCATACATGCGACACGACCATCGATGATCTATGGTGGGTTCCACCAGTAAGGGACACATGTTCACCTTTTTTATTTTCCCTTTCCATTTTCAAAGGACGGTCCCACCCGTAAGGATATGAGAGCGAGAGCGCTTTTTCTTTTGTATTTTCTTCCCATGATGGGCCCCACCTATAAGTGACACGTCTACAACGGCCTAGAGAGAAAAGGCAAAATTATCATGAAACGTCTCGTGAAATGCCTTTGACTGGATGAAAACTACACGAAAGGGCATTGCTGTAAGGACACCTGATTAAAAAGGGACATATTTAAGCAATCTTGAAAATTAGAGGTAAATGTAAGTAGTGGGTTTGACTTAGCCGTAGAAATGGAATTGTTCCCTTTTCGAATAGGACAATTCTATCTCCCCCCTAACTCGAAACCACACCTATCATTTACCCCTATTTTTCAAGTATGCTTAAATTTACCCTCTGTCCTTAAGAGTTTGTTAGCAAATTTTTGAAATGTTTGTTTTTCTAAATATAGTTACTTTTATGGAAAAGACAACCACGTTCAAAATTTCCAAAAAAATATATTTTCTATCCCCGCCTATAGTACTTCATATAAAATGAGCTGGCATTTTAGATAAACACTTCTGTGAACTCGGTGGCTGGTGACGTGGTTCACTCACCTGAGGTTCTGTGTTCGATCCCAAACACCATTTTTGGGGGAATTGTTTGCCAGCGGTTCTTTAAATGTTGCAGTTGCCGTTCGCTTCTTTAAGTTTGACATTGCAAATCTTCCACTAGGGTCAGCTGGTCGTAGTGGCTAGTTGCACGGTCGTATTTTACGGCTGGTCGCGGGTTCATCAACGGTTTGCCGCAATAAGCGGCATACTAGCAGACGGAAGTGTGGCGGCACGCCGCGCCCATAGGTTAGCCCTTTGAATCTTTGGTGTTGATTTTGTTGAAATAGAATATAAGACATGTTTGAATCATTTGAAAAGGAAAAAAAAATGAAAGGTCAGTTCATTATGGAAATGCCTAACATTCATGTTTAAACAGGGCAAGAAACATGATCACTTCATGGACATGAAAACCCAAAGACTTGCATTATAGTTTAGTTTTAGGAACCTAATAATAGAGGCAAATAAAACTAAGAAAAATAAAATTCATGAAAAGGATATAGGAGGTATGTAATGATGCATTTTAAAATACAGTCTTGTCTTTTGAAATTCGGCACATTGTGTCTCTACTCCATCAGAGAAATGAGTAAATAAGAAATTCCATGATGATCATTTCCTGTAAAATAATGTCCTGTCAGTAGTCTTTCCATCAAAAGGAGCAATCATGTTCTGTTTCTAGCGCTTACATTGAGATTGATTACATTCCCTTTGATTGTAGAGTGAAACAATGATAATATCTGCCACAAATCTCATATATGGGCATATGGCACATAGCAATGAGGAAAATTAACACCCAAAACATCTTATTAGAATATAAGATTACTTGGTAACATTAATGAAGATGATTTCAAAAAAGAAAGAACTTAAGTAACTGATAATAGTGTAATGCAGTGGCACTCTCAATCGTCCACATGAGAACAAAGACAAAAGTTTCACATCACATCTTTCAGTATCTTAAGGATATAAAGAGGAAAATCGTGTATTTCTTGCAAAGTAGTAATTTCATATACATTATGACATGATTAAAATTGTACTAAAGCTGTTTGTAGAATATATGGAATTTGCGAAAAAAATCATAACTTGTTAAGCACAGATCAAAAACTAACTTCCTAGTTTGAGCATTTCCATAGCGCTCAGGGTACCCCGTTTTTGCTCGGGGCTTGAAGTTGCTAAATTTATTGTCCAAATCTTAGTGGCATACTAACTTGGCCTATGTTGGCATCAACTTCATGATCTCCTACTCAGATTTTTTGCCACGTGCATTGCATCCCTATCAAATGAGCATATGGTTGTATCATTTTCTACTGATCCTTATGTTTGCTTGCACCTCTTAAGACTGGTAGTTGTCAAAAACTAATCAGAACATAAGGAAAATTTAGCATTATCTCGACTACAGAACTTATTTTTTTAGTATTACTTATATTTATAGAAGCATGTAGCTGTGGTCGGCGAACAGAATTGAGTGGTTGTGTTTGAATTAGTACAGATTCTTGGAGTACGTCATGACTTCGTTTTAGAAGTTGTGGCCTACGAACATCCTAGGGTGGTCGGAGTTGGCCTTCTCAACAATATCCATGGCTAGGAACCGGATTGTGTTGGCCAACTTGTGGAGTACGTAGCCCGCCCACATCGGCCTACCCGACAACCATCCCATCTCTAGCAGTGTGCCATTGAAACAACCCCACGGAGCTGGCGGCCGCTTTCCATCGCAATGGCCGAGCTTGGCCAACTCAGACCCCCAGAAAGCATAGTGTGAACTGAAGGCGACGGCCTCCCATCAGCGATGGGCGGCGGCGTGGTAGTGAAGGAGCGCATGCGGTGCTCAATCCATGTCTGACAGGCCATTAGCTCCCGCAATCCGCGAGGGGGGTGATGCTGGAGGGTGGAGAATATGACATCGTGTTGCAACCATCATGCCATGAGTCGATAGGGAAGAAGGGACTAAAAGAGACGGGAGAGAAGAAGGTCCTCGTTGTTTCTCGAAGCGGTGCTTAAGCCCCTCGGCAGATTGGTTTCGCACCACCACGTAAATCATCGTGAAACAAATATACGTGGCAGTAACCGACGACACACACAATCATATTGATGAAAAATGTGGCATGAAATGGGGCATGGGCACGTGACGCGGTAAAACAGTACACACAGAAAAGCGGACCGGCCTCTAAAAAGAAACCCACAAACCGAGAATGAACCAGCCAAAAAACGAATAGAAGGGTCAAATAAGAAAGCATCAGCAATTCAAACGCACCAGATGAAGGCTAGCTTGTCTGGTTTAATATTGTTATATATTTAATTGAAATATTGCTTTATCCCCAGAATCAAGTATTGCAAATGTATGCAATTTCATTTATGCTTTCTCCCCATTAGTGTACATTTATGAGAGGGAAATAAATAAATAATATTATTATGTTGTGCACTACCAGAACACGTGTTAAATTCTTAAAGTGTAAACATTAGAAAAAACGAAACTGATGTGAGGCGGAGCCTAGAAAAAAAGACAATAGTTGGTGAAGACTTATTCAAAGTGATCGCCACCTGAATAAACCAAGTGTCGTTCTAACACAAATCATCGAGGAGAGAAAAAAGAGAAAGCTAATTTGATCTCTAATAAAAAAAAATACCGAGCTTCTCAGATGTCATCTCAGCGTAAAAATTAACGGATCTTTTGTCTTTGATGTGTAAAAGAAGGTTTTTTTTACAAAATTGTTTGTATTTTTGTTTCCAAAAATACTCTTCTGTAAGTATTTTAAAAACGTAGTATTGTTAACAACTAATATTTTGTTCACATTTTTTTAAGCGTATCTGCATTTTGCTCAAAAAAAGAAAATACGTTTACGATTTTCTAGGAACACTGGTCATGTAAAGCACTGTTCACACATAGTACAGTTCGTTGTTGGGAAAGGTCACTGTTCACATGGGATTACTATTCAAACTTAGTTTATAATATAATTACTATTCATTACAGCATACTGTTCACTTGATTGCCACATGTCAATTTCACAAAGCACTTGAAAAAAATTGGAAAAAATAAAGGAACCCCTAGCTTAGCCAATCTCTACTCCTAAAGGGGGAGTTGGTAGCTTCTTTTCCTGGTTTTTTTCGTCTCCCCTCCCACCTTCGTCTGATTTTTTTTCGTCCGGTTTTCTTTTAGCACATGATCTTTGTAAACCGATTTTATCTGCCAATAAGATCATTTTTTTTGGTATATTTAGTAACTTGTATGGAAAGAAATAAATGTCGATCAATCTTTAATTAATTTTCGGTATATTTGGTAACTTTCATATTCAATCTTTAATCAATTTTCGGTATAGTTGATAACTTTTGTTTGGAAAGGAATAAATCATAATCAATCTTTAATTAATTTTTGGTATATTTGGTAAGTTTCATATTCCATTTTTAATCAATTTTCGGTATATTTTGGTAACTTTTGTATGGAAAGGAATAATTCACGATCAATCTTTAATTAATTTTCGGTATATTTGATAATTTTCATATTCAATCTTTAATTAATTTTCGATATATTTGGTATATTTAATCAATCTTTAATCAGTTGTCGGTTTCTCTACTCCTAAAGGAGCAGTCTGCGGTCGGTGATGGTAGATTGTACGTCGTTCGTTTCGTTCGTTCCTTCGTCGCAGCCCCTGCACGGATCCATTTGGCCCACCGATTCGTGTTTATTTTTTTTCCACATCGCTCCCTACAGCCCGTGCCCTCCCTACTCTCATCGCTCGACCTGGAAGCCATCGCTCCCCTATCTCGCCGCCTCTGGATGGATCCCTCCTCCCTTCCGCCGCTCCCAACCCCCCCACCTCTTGCAGCTGTTGCCGCCAAACCTTCCATTGGTCCCTTCGCTCGCAAAGCGATGCGATGGCCAGGTTGCCGCCTGCAGGCCCAAGCAATAGCTCCCCCACCCTACTCCAACCAAATCCACCAAGAGGACACCAGAACCGGGCGGTCGCGCTGATCCGTGCGATGGAGGACCTCTATATGCCACCCCGTTAAGCCCAGCATCGACCGAATGCCATCGACCGTGGCTTGTCCTCATATCCGGACGGAGCTCCTCCGCCCCGCCGTTCCCCATCCCTTGTATCGCTGGCATGTGAGGTGGCCCGATTGCCGGCGCTCGGTTGGCGATTGCCGGTGTTCATGCGGTTAGTGTTATTATTCATTACAAGAATCAATACCCTGGCATATAATTTTGCTTAGTTGCACAGTGTGTTTACATATTTGTCTGGTCCCTATCACACTGATGTTTCATACCATGGTAGCTGTTTATGGTTGTAATATTACGACATTGATAGGATAACAAAAGGTGTTTTCTGGTTAAGAAAGTTTAGAGACAACTTACAAACACTATAACAGTTAGAATTTTATTGTTGGGCCCAAATTATGTCATGATTTATATACATGTCATCAATTATTCATGTAGCTCACTAATTGATCATGTCTTGAAAATAACAATTTCCGATAGAGTCGTTAATTGAAAATGTCTTATGTAAGCCTTGCTTCTTTGCTAGATGAATAGCTTCATTATGTGTTCTGTGTGTGCCATCCGAGGTAAGTTGATAGTGCCTACTGTAGACAAATTCCAGATACATTAAGAGGGGATGAGGTGCCATCAGCATGGGTGCTCGACAGCATGCCGTAGAGCAGGCGGAGGATCTTTGGGTGGAGCTTGACGGATGGGAGGCGCTTGGAGGAGGAGACGCCGTGGAGCCTGTGCGCGCTGCTGGTGGGACTCCGTGAGGATGAGTTCGGGAGGAGCTGTGGCAAAGGCCTTCCGTGTCCACACCAGAGGTAGGCAATGACTTGTTTCACTACCAACCTGCTACAAGTGTACAAGGTTTTTTGCGTTCAAGCTGAGAAGGCAAGAAAATTTCATTGTTAACAGGGACAAAAAAAAGTGGCTCATCTTCTTCGATAGAAGTACACAATGGTTGGCTGAAGCGTTGGAGTCTTAAACTGCCAGTAAAGATAAGAATCCACCTCTGGCGTATTTGTTTTGTTGTTGGAGACAAGCTTACGAGGAGAAAGATTAAAGATCTGGTAACTGTTCTTAATGCTTCAGCTGGACATTTTTATCTCCGCTTTTGGGGCTTGTATCTATGTCAGTCACGGAGGGAGCTGGAGCAAATTTGTGATTTCTTGTGGCCACTTTTCTCTGAAAAGTACATGTTGCCTGGTGATCTAAAATTGTGTATCGGAAATCTTCTTCACCAGTGCCCATCCCAGTTGTTGACAAATTTGTTTGCACGCTCAGGTAGTTGTTTTTATTTGGTGATTTACTAAACATACTTTGGGTCATGACCCTTTTGACGTAGACGTATGTGTCCCCTACACATACTTTGGGTCATGACTCCCTTTGACGTAGATGTATATATGTATCCCCTACATATTAGTAAGGAACTACAGAAAGTAGATTGCTGAGTTTGCCAAGCATATTGATGAATGCATCTTTGTCTAAATTTATTATTTCGTGGCAGCGCAAGGAAATGTCTCCTTTGTGTCAACATAGTATACTGATTTTGCAATTTCTTCCTTGGGTTATCCCTTTATCCTCCCCCCCCCCCCCCCCCCCTCAAAAGAAAAAATCTTGTACTGTCAAGGTGATGATGTCAAACATAACACAACCTTCATCGACATGTAATTTAGGATGTGTTTTGCCTTTTGTTGTCCTTTCCTCTAATTTTTCTATTCATGTACCTTTTAACACATTCTTTATATAGTTGTATCCCCTTTTAAACAGTAGAGATTTAGGCAAAGAGAAACTCTTATTACATTTGAGGCTAATTTCTTGCTTTAAATTTTCCTGCATATAAGTATATATGTCCTTCTTTGTCGTGCTATGATTGCTGATGAGAGTTCCATTGATGTTTGAATCCAGGAATAAATGTTGTCACTTAATGCTTGAAGTAACAACTCAAACATTTGCATTGAGCATATAATAAGGAAACGGAGAAGTAAGAACAATCTAAAGAAAGCATAAATGATGACTAGCCATTGACAAACTCTATATGCTCTTTTATTTTTTCTTGCTGGCATCAAGGCCAGTAAAATATGTTCATGTTCATCTCAATGAAATGGAATAATGGTAGTGCTGCTCCATTTATTAACTAGAGCCCCTAATAGCTTATCCATCTAGATGGTTTTATATTACCTTCTTAGGTAATATACAAATAGCCCCCAGTAATAGAAGTGATTTTTCTTTATATATGGCGATGCTGCAACTTCAATTCTACTTGATAATATGTATGAACCACTTAACCTGCTTCAAGTTGATGTTCAATAAAACATTTGTATCTGCATGTTGCAGAATTGTAAACTGATTTATTTCTATCCTCTAAAATCTTGCATAAATTGGTTGCAGGTTGTTGTGACTCATCATTGCATGTAGTTAGTGATGATCTAGAAATACTAAAGGTGTTCCCTGAAACTCGTGCATTATTTTTTTTATCTTTTTGATTGAAATTTGTTGGGAAGTTAGTCAAACTTTGTGAGTGTAGAAGCGAGGGGGCAGCTGTTTCGAACACTTATTAAACGCCTTAGAGCACATTCGATCATCTTTGTTGTTTCTAACACTTAGTAATGAGCTCACAGATGATAGAAGCAGAAAAAAATACTTGGCAAAATATCATTAAACAACAGACAATTGTAGAATCGGAAGTCTATCTCACTTGATTCTTGTGAGAACCTGCATAAATTTTTGTATGTGATGCTCTTGTTTATTCAATCAACTGAAAGAAGAGCTACGACAAGAGAGCACCACTAGGTTATCACGAACCAACAAAATGGGTATATGAAGCTCTGTTCAAGAAAAGATAGTTTGCTCATTCTTTGCCCGGAGCAAATTTAAAGTCGCGTACAAACTTCTGAAACTAAGCAATCAATAAATAGATCAGCATATTCCATGTTAAGTGTACAACTCATAAATAGACATTTTCTTTGCAAAAGTATTAACTATTTCTAAAATGTCGAGACAAGTTTGTTTTTGTAGAATTTGATGCTCTTGCTGTTATCTTAGCCTCAGAGGATTTTAGAGTTTGATGGAATATAGTAAGATTTTCTTATAATTACGAGTTCTTTTATAATTGGATGAGAAGATACCATCTAGCGCATCCATTAATAATTACACATATTTATACCTCGAATAGGGAAGCATGTATTTGATCTTTCCTGCTGACATTCGGTGTTTCCTATCGGAGGTCTGAATTTGCATATGTGGGGCCTCTGAGTTACATTGTAATTATTCTAAACCACTTTGTAACTGAGGTTGTGCCATATATCTAAAACTGTAGAATATCTTTCACATATGTTCATTTAGGGGCCTCAGGAATTCGTTGTTGAGCGTTCATTGCCAAGAAGGCAACTCGGCTCTTCGGCATTGAATTTATTTGGAGTGTTGCGTTGCAATGCTCAGTGACAACTACCAGAGTCGTGAAGAAGGTAATTCATCTCCCATGCATCGAATTTATTTGGAATTGTGCAGCTTCAAATATGCAGTAATTATGATTGAGCACTATCTATGTAGTTAAAAATTTAGTTATGTACTCCCTCAGTCCCATAACGTAAGATATTTTTACAAGTTAACATAGCTTTAAAAAACGTCTTTACATTGTGGAGTATATCGCAAGGATAACCAATTGAGTTGGTATACTTTCATGTATTTTGGAGGAGTAGCTCAACAATGGCTACGCGTGCTCTAACAGGGGTGGCGGTCTGCTAACGACCTCCACAAAGTATTGCTTAAATCGACTGTAACTACTAGATTCTCGTCACTAACTCTGTGAACTGGTAGAAAGGGGTCAAGTTGGGAAAGGAGTAAACTGATTACTGATTGCTACTAAATTAGTGGGTCTTTCGGCAACGCCTGAAGCATTGTAATAAGGTTTTGATAAGAACTTGGTACAAGAATAGGTGGTTGTAAATATGTTGAATTGTTCATGGTGGAGTTGTTGTACAGTCTCCCAACAGCCATGCTTTACAAGGCTTAAGGGACTATATAAAAACCACACACTTGGAATTCAATGTTACCTTTGAGTTATTATTTATGTTGTTTGGCTGGCTCATTTTGCGCCGAAGTCGTAGGACGATACGTGTGTTTTTAAATTTTGCTATTGAATTTTACTTTTTTTCTCTATCTCTGTCAGTTCTCCTTTTGAGAGCAGAATTACTATAATTTGTGTATGGACCAAAGGGTTCGATCAGGATGTGGCAAATTGGTTTTGGGAAGGCAAGCATGTTGTGTAGTTATTGATGTACTAGAGATCCATTCATGTATTTTACTAATATGCATGGTGAATAGTAGTACTTGTGATACATGAGGCGTAATGTATGGTGAAGCACTAGTGGAAAACAGGGCTATAATCCCGGTTTGGGAGGGCCTTTAGTGCCGGTTCTACAACCGGCACTAAAGGGGGGGGACTAAAGCCCCCCCCCCTTTAGTCCCGGTTCGTCACGGCCCGGCACTAAAGGGGCTCCACGTGGCGCTGCTGGGGCGGGGGAGGGAGGACCTTTAGTGCCGGTTGGTGTTACCAACCGGGACTAAAGGCTCCACGTGGCGCTGCTGGGGCGGGGGAGGGAGGACCTTTAGTCCCGGTTGGTAACACCAACCGGGACTAAAGGTCCTTGCCGGGGGCTGCCTTGCCGGAGCCGGCCTTGCCGGGGGCCGTCAGGAATTTTTAGAAAAAAAAAATTGAATTTTTTTTTGATTTGTTTTTAAGTTTTCTTCCGATTTTCAATTCTTTGAATTATTTGACAATTTAATCTCTAATCACCCGTCCACACTGCTCCAGCCCCAGCACGCTTAACTTCCCGGCCGGTCACCCATCCTCTCACTGCTCCAGCCCCAGCACGCTTAACTTCCCGGCCGGTCACCCATCCTCTCACTGCTCCAGCCCCAGCACGCTTAACTTCCCGGCCGGTCACCCATCCTCTCACTGCTCCAGCCCCAGCACGCTTAACTTCCCGGCCGGTCACCCATCCTCTCACTGCTCCAGCCCCAGCACGCTTAACTTTCAGGTTCTATCGACCCTAGTTTTCAAGTCTGCACTTGTTGTTTTCCTGACAATAGTAAGCTATCAATCCTATTAACCCTTAGGTCTTGATGTCACATGATTTAATTTTTTGAATTCTAAACAATTATTAAAATAAATAAAATAAGTACTAATAATATTGAATTTCAATGAAAATAAAATAAGTAATAATATTATTTTATTCATTTTTTTGCCATTTATTCATTTAATATGACATAATTAATATCTTTAAATTTGTAAATCGAAATTCGACAAATAATATATCCATTATTATCACAAAAATGTGAGGAATCCAAATATGACATCATTTATTTATTTTAATTTAATTTTTAAAATCTTTAAAACTATTTTTGATTTGAAATAACTTTTTTTCCTTTTGGAATTTTGAGAATCTGAGAAAACTTCATCGGGTAAACCCGGGTGAAATCGAGTCCCAATTTTTCTCTAGTTTTTTTTGATATATTAAACTTTTTTTTTCGACGTCGTATGCAAAAGTTATGGCCGTTTTACATTTTTTTTCGTTTTTTTGTAAAAAAGGTCAAAATTCATATTTCAAAATTTCTATACCAACTAGACACTAAAACCTAACTACATCTCAAAGGATTTTTTTTTTAAGATTTTATCATTTTTGTTTATTTTTAGTCCGGGTTGGTGTCCATCCAATCATACCGTCGACTACACATCTGCTAGCACCGTCCCAGCCAGAGTCACAACTAAGGTTAACCAAGTCAGAAAGGTATGCGGCCGTTGGCTTCGAAGTATCAGGGTTTCAGACGAAAACTCGTCTGTTACAAAAGCACTACAAATGAACTCTGAAAAGGTTGAAACTTGGCATGGTATCATCATTTCACCCACATAGCATGTGCTAAAAAGTTGAGAGGGTTACGGCAAAAACTAGATGCACTTCGTGTACAAAATGGACAATCTCTTTCGAAGTATCAGGGTTTCAGACGAAAACTCGTCTGTTACAAAGGCATTTCGTTTTTTTAAACTTATTTCAACTCCAGACTTTTTGTGTGTTCAATATGCACCATTCAAAGCCACATCCTCAAATTTCAACCCTTTCTAACTTAATTTGCTATTTTCATGCATTTAATGATTTTTTTGAGCTAAATGACCCTGAAATTGAAAAGCACTACAAATGAACTCTGAAAAAGTTGAAACTTGGCATGGTATCATCATTTCACCCACATAGGATGTGCTACAAAGTTGAGAGGGTTACGGCAAAAATTGGATGCACTTCGTGTACAAACTGGACCATCTCCTTCGAAGTATCAGGGTTTCGGACGAAAACCCATCTGTTACAAAGGCATTTCATTTTTTAACTTATTTCAACTCCAGACTTTTTGTGCATTCAATATGCACCATTCAAAGCCACATCCTCAAATTTCAACCCTTTCTAACTTCATTTGCTATTTTTCATGCATTTAATGATTTTTTTGAGCTAAATGACCCTGAAATTGAAAAGCACTACAAATGAACTCTGAAAAGGTTGAAACTTGGCATGGTATCATCATTTCACCCACATAGCTTGTGCTAAAAAGTTGAGAGGGTTACGACAAAAACTGGATGCACTTCGTGTACAAACTGGACCATCTCCTTCGAAGTATCAAGGTTTCGGACGAAAACCCATCTGTTACAAAGGCATTTCATTTTTTTAAACTTATTTCAACTCCAGACTTTTTGTGCATTCAATATGCACCATACTACAACATGTTAAAATCTACAGAAAGAACTAACTAAAAATAATAAAAAAACAACAATTAAATGACTAAAACAACTATATAAGCAAAACAGTATTGTTTTAATTAAAATCCTAATTTAAATTATTCTAAAAATAACCAAATAAATCTTACTGTGACAACAATCTAACACGTGACTAGGAGCAAAAAGAATTAAATTAAAAACTATTTGTAAACTCAAGTTATTCACAATCTAGGGTTTGAAGCAAATTTGAACAAATTCAAATTTAAACCATTCAAATTTCAAAACTAATGGCACAAACAGAAACTAGACAAAATTTTGAATCTAATGCAAAAATAATCACTCAAAAACATCAAATATTTTAAAAGATATAAGCAATTTAAAACAGAAACGAAAAACAGAAAAAAAAATCAGAACCCCTTTAGTCCCGGTTGGTGTCTCCAACCGGGACTAAAGGTCCAACCTTTAGTCCCGGTTGGAGACACCAACCGGGACTAAAGCCTCAACCCCTTTAGTCCCGGTTGGTGTTACTAACCAGGACTAAAGGGGGGGCCTTTAGTCCCGGTTGGTGATACAAACCGGGACTAAAGGGGCTCGTGGGGGCCCCAGCTGACACCAGCCTGGCACAACCCCTTTAGTCCCGGTTCGACTAATGATGCCCGTTCCGAACCGGGACTAATGGTTACATTAATGCCGGTTCAAAACCAAACCGGGACTAATGCTGCGGACAAAAGGTCCGTTTTCTACTAGTGAAGTGAAACATGGTGGACACGGCTTCATGACGGCGTTGGCGGAGAAGATGTCAGGGGTGATAGAGGACATGTTATAGAAGATGTTGATGGAAGCAGTGTAGGAAATGGTCAAATGGGGTTCCTCGACGCCCACGAGAATGAAGCACAAATGGGGCCCCTCGACGCTAGCGAGAAGGAGGCTGATGGGTTCCCGTGGAGAAATGTGATGTTGCGGCAATAGCGTATTGAGGTCCATTTCTAGACGGAGAAGAACGGATGAATGGTATATGTGTGATTCATTCATTCATCCATTCATCTGATCCCCTCACATTCCATTCAAATCAAATTCATTTTCTTTTGCACTTACACATGGTTTGATCCTTTCGTATCACATAGGTTGCCAGGCAATTGCATAATGCAATGAAGTTTCTGTTGTAGTATCTTGGAACATTTATGTAAAAAGAACAAAATCGATACATGCATTGGATCACCCAGGTGCCACACACCCCTTTATGAAAAATAGCATTAAAAATAAGGAAAATTCAAAAAAATCTGAAATTTTGGGATACGAAGCCTGAGTGCCCATTGCACACCCGTGTTCATTTTCGTGGGGAATGGTTGTCCGTGTATCCGTGGCGCAGGAATTACGGCCAGACATGCGTTACACCCAATTTTTTCTGCACATACGTTTTTTTTGTCTTTTTACTGACATTACCACAGGCATCCATTCCCCCCCAAAACTGATCATGTGTGTGCAACGGGCACCTAGGTTTCATAAAATTTTAGTTTTCTAAATTTCCTAATATGTTTTTAATGTTATATTCGTATAGGGGTGTGTGGCACACGAGAGCCACAAATCCTCTTTCGAACAAAATCCTCCATGTATTATCTTTAACTAACAGATAATAACAACGGACATGCTTCATCTCTTAAACATAAAAGGCATCAGGTGGTGTCTAGCATTTGTAATGTGGTGCACAATAAAAAGTTATATGTTTTTCGACCATTTTTTTATATTTTGTGCATCAGACCTAATAAGTCTATCTATGTATATGTTGTCGAATTACATTTTTTTAATCAACATATATTGCAAGTGAAGTGGATTTTAATATTTTTCATCTACTACTAGCTACATGTTTTTTCATATATGTAAAATTGAACATACATTATGTTTACATATGTAACCAGTAATTTTTTTAAATATAGCCCGTGACAACGCACGGGCATTGTATTAGTTTAATGTAGTACTCCCTCTGTTCCTAAATATAGGTCTTTTTAGAGATTCCACTAAGAACTACATACGGATGTATATGGACATAATTTAAAGTGTAGATTCATTCATTTTAATCCGTATGTAGTCCGTAGTGGAATCTGACTTATATTTAGGAACGGAGTATAGGAGGTCCCGTCCGTTAGGCCGAGCCCTCACACCGGCACAGCACGACCCTTTTATAAAAGGGCCAACATGGGCCTTGCCGTGCCAGGCCTTTATATATGGCTGGGCCGGGCCGTGCTGCCCATATGGCCAGGTGAGGGCAAAGCTGGGATCCATCGATCTGGCCCTTACACGTGTTCCGATCTAATGGCTGGCGAGCCGACTGGTGCCTAGCAGTTGCCTGAAAAGACTCCCTGGTCGTATCTTGGGAGGCAGCCGCGGTTGCGCTGGAGGCGGCTCGATCGATTGGTGGCGGACGGGCAGAGGCTCAGCGACGAGGGATCAGGGGCGGGCTGAACCCATCCATCCCAGGCTCCCGCCGGCTGGTCGGCGGTCCGGGTCGACGGGCGAGCGGGTCGGCGAGTGGAGTCGAGGGGGGAATAAGCAAGCTCAGGTTCGTCGTCTTCCTGCTCACTTCCTTCCTTCTTCCTTCATGCCAACTCTTCGGCCAGCAGTAGCTTACCCAATCCATGGAGTAATTTCTCTCTCTGAACTTTGAATGAACCCATGGAGTAATTTCTCTCTCTGAATGAACCCATGGCGTAATTTGATTCCTCGTGGCTGAACCCTTGTCTCGCCGCTGTTCGATTAGTGTGAGCTCCAGCCTCCATGGTTGGTAGTAACACTCACGCATCAGTGCATCACTATTCATTCAGAACGAGATAAGAGCACACACTTTTCAGATTACTACAACTCTGGGGTTGCCATGCCAACCGTAATTTAGTACTGCTTTCTTCAAGATATGCCATTTTATTCTGTAAACAAATTTGTGCTTGTGCTAATGCATCGCGTTTCTATGTCTATAACCACTTTTTAGTTAGCACTCAAGTCTATTTTAATTCTTAGCATCCACTTCATATTCTTCTACTAATATTTTTCTCTGAATTCATAATTTTTCACAGAGAAGCTGCAACCAGCAGAACGACGAAAGCGCTGCTGTGTGTTGAGCCATCGCCATGTCTGGACATCAAGGTTGGGCAGACCTACCAGATGTCCTGCTTCATTCGATTGTTGCTCTGCTGGGCTCCTTCTCTGACCTTCTTGCCTTTGCTGCCACCTGCCGCTCATGGTGTGATGCCCTCTCCTCGTATCCATTCAAATCTACCTTCTCGACGCTGTTCCCGCCTCTCCTCCTACAACCTGATGTCACGGTGGGCTCTCCCCGTATACCGCCAAAGTTTGGTGACAAATATCCACGTCGCGTCCTTGATCTAGCCAGCCAACATTCGCGGCTTTGCTCTCAGATTCCCCTAGTTAATCTTTCTGGTGTAAGTGACGACCCCAGAGTCCTCTGGGTACTTTCTGCTTCGTGGGTGCTTCTTATGGCCATCTCATCTTCTCCAGCAACAGATCATGTCTCATTGTTGATGCGTTTACAGGTGTTAGTGTTTCACCGCCACAACTACCGGGCGACGAGTACACCGAGGTCTACTACGGTGCCCTCACGGCTCCCATATGGTCACCCAACTCACATCTCCTTGTCACCAACAGATCCCACAGTTTCTTCTGGCGTGTTGCTAGTCATTCTTGGTTGAGGCCTCGTCCCAGCGATGGAACGGTCAAGCAGATCGTGACCTTCAAAGGCCAGATCTTTGGGATGGACTCTGGTGGCATGCTCTTTGCCGTGCATTTGGCACCTCAGATCTGCATACAAAAAATGATATTAAGTTGGGAGGAAATCATGTCCACCATGCGGCATCTTGCCAACGTATGCTTGGTGGCGTGTGAGCATATGCTTCTCAAGGTCGGGTATCGGCGGTCATTTCCGGTGAGAGGGGATACCTTTGAAGCCTTCCGCCTCGACCAGTCAACTGAGCATCCAAAGTGGGTGAAGGTGGAGGAGTTGCGGAATTGGGCGATCTTCATCAGCACCGACAAAAGAAGCCAGCCATTATCTTTCATGAACCCGGAGAGGTGGGGAGGAAAGAGCAACCATGTGTACTGCTATTCCCATGATTCTGAACATTGGGCTGCATTTGAGCTGGGCAAGCCCACCTCCAATCCAAACAAATTTATTTTCATGAGCCAAGGCAGCGTGGTGCAGCCTATGTGGGTTGTCCCCAGCATGTTTTCTCCGTGTCTGTGATGTTTGTGCTTTGTTTTTATGCGCTAGCTGGAGAAGCTTCTTCTATAAGAATGTGTGGGAATGTTTGAAATATGTCCATAGCAAAATCATGTGATCGTCGATAGGAAATTTGTCGTTGTTACTTTGGTGTCAGTTGGATGTGTGATTGGAGTATGGTATGTTGTACTCAGTTTCAGATTTTATGTCAGTTGATGTGTTGGACTATGATCAGTTAATTCCACTTTCTGGGTATTAGTGTTGGGTAATAACGTTTTCATTTTTGTATTTCACATGTGCTTACAGAAAAAGGGCTTCATTCCTACACTCTTTGTCCCATAATAAGACTAGAAGGTGACGCGCGCTTTGTTGCGCCGAGAATCATCATGACAATTCAGCAATGACATGTTTCACTATCTAAAGTGCAATCTGTCTACCCTATATTCTTCCAGAGTATGTAACCATAACATGAAAACTATTGTCAATAGCATAACCTATAATTTCATTATTATTTAGAATGTAAACACAAGTTTTCAACCCAAAAAGCATTACAATCCAAAAACCGTTTCACGTGAAAGAAGATGTTAACCTTTTGGAAAAAAAAAGATGCTTGACCTGAGAAAATCACAGCGCACACACGTTATTATTCATCACCAGGCAAAACAATATATAACCAAAACTTAATGTCACACATGGTATAATTCATAAGCCAATAGTTGAACACTCTAATAAAATATGGGTCCCTTGTATTTTATATAAAAAAAAATCACCAAAAGTTTCTAGAGAACAATATCTCACTATTTCCCAGCAAACCTTTTTTCTTGAATAGTATTTCACTATGGTTCAGTCGTCCTTTTTTTCTCTTCTTGAATCCACGATTTGGCAGGCCAACTCTTCCTTCCTGTAAATAAGATTCAATACCCAAAAATAAATTTTACAGATCGCATGCTACAAAAATGTCCAGAATAGCTCAAGAGTTCATTCTGATAAGAATTCTCAAACTCTCATGTAGGTGCAGGCTGTAATAGTTCTGATGCAATAAAACTTCCATCTTTAAGGTTTCCACCATGGAAGAAATACCGGTGCAATAATTCAAAGGCAAACACATTAACCGAACAATAATGATATGCAGGCCCCAATTTTATCAATACAACCTAGCGATAACAAGTGTTCTCCAAAAGAAAAGCGAACCATCCATATCTTACACTTGTAAGCAAAAGGCTAGTGGAAGTTTATACTCATGGTACATAACAAAAACACCACTCAAGACTTATCTTCCCTGATATACTAATCATGAATAAGCAGATGTAACCATTTCAGTTTTGTTGGATGTATAAGCTTTTCGAAAGTATACAGAAACAAAAACCAAATAAATATGCTTAAAACAGATATAGGGCCTTAAAAAAGTTCAATGGCGATCAATATAATAGTATGCCCCCATCTTAAAGTAGATATGAAGTTAGCATGTTTTCCGCATAGATCGAAC
The DNA here is from genome assembly GCA_039707655.1 of Elymus sibiricus. Taxonomy (NCBI): domain Eukaryota; kingdom Viridiplantae; phylum Streptophyta; class Magnoliopsida; order Poales; family Poaceae; genus Elymus; species Elymus sibiricus. Next base: position 363,153,832 of record CM077663.1, on the reverse strand, counting down.
CTTCATGGAAAGCTCTGGTGTAAGTACACAATATAAGTCTCAAAAAGGACCATTGGAGCGCTCACAACTCCCTATTTTGGGGGAGCTTGGAAGCTTTAAAGATGTTAAAAGAATGTGACACGCAATTCGGTTGATAATTGCACTACTTGAGATTTGGTAATCCTGTCAACGTTTCTGGGGTCAAACTATGAATGTTAAACTAAGAATTCCAAAAATAAGTTAAGCTGCAATAAAGAATGTTGAGATAACATAATTTACAGAGTGGGCGTGAAGGAGCAAAACCACCACTATTTTTAAGCTATTTGAAGACTTATAATAGCTTTAACCATAATTTATAGAATGGCCATTTCTTTTGGCAAGTTTGCTTCACAGATAATAATGCTGGTTTAGAAATCTAAGATAACATTGATTCCCTTTGTATTATATGAATGAATTAAATACCCCTTTATTATTTGATTGAAAACACTGCAGGTGCAAAACCTTATAATCCAACTACATTTAAAACCATACATAAAAAATAGGAAACCTAAACACATAGACAGTTGGCAATAATGAAAGGTCTGAAAAGAGTAGACGAATATTTGAAGTTGCAGCTAGTGATGCTTTGTTTATCTTGCAGTAGGAAGTAAGAAATAAATTGATGAGGGAATCATTAGGGAGCTTACCTTCCCACCATATCGGATTTTCTTTTGAGTGAAAGAAAAAATTATGTTTTAAGTGATTCGAAGAGCATTTAATGACATGGTCAACTTCTTGAGATTAACATAAGAACGGTTAGACCAAAACACTTTTCTGCATGCTTCAAACCGAATCGAGCTAATAAAGATTTTCTCGGCAGATTCATCGTGCTTAATAAGTGCACAATTACATCAAGCCGTGTTAGTCCCAAATTAAGCACTTAGCCCCATGTCAGAAATTGGGGAAGCTGCTTCTGCCTGTTAAAACAAACAATGATTTGCTTGGTAAAACTAAACATTAGTGTAGACTGAAAGAGCAAACCTTACTTTTCAAGGAAACCAGAGTGTTATTAAACAGATTGCTAGCTATATGTCGCTTGTTATGGAGTATTCATGAGCCATCATAACATCGCTCAAGCAATTGCGCATGGATACACTTGCTCAAAGAATCGAAGAAAACATGGGCATCTGTTATGAAATGCAGCATTTCAGACTGTTTCAGTGAAATAAAACACAAACTTTCTCAAGCAATTGCGCAGGGCTACACTTGCTCAAAAAATTGAAGAAAACATGGGCATCTGTTATGAAATGCAGCGTTTCAGACTGTTTCAGTGAGATAAAACACAAACTTACTCAACCCGGACTCTCTGCTCCAGTCGCAACTGAAAGCAAAATTAAAAATTGAATTCAATCAGGCAATCTTAAGCAAGAATCCCACACTATTCAAGTCATTCCCAAGCAACAATATTCAGCTCTATGTTATTAAGTTGTACCTTATCAAGGTTGAAGAGGCACGCATGCAGGGCGTTGCCTTTGGTGGCCTCGACCATGGCGTAGGCGTGCTGCGACTTTAGGAGCTCATTCACCGCGCGTTCATGGCGCGCCCAGGTGGCCTGATGATCTCCGGAGACCTCGTTGGGAGGCATCGTTGGGGATTTGGAGGAGCCGGGAAAGGGCGGCGGCACGCTGCTGCTTGAAGTTCAGGAGCCGCAAGCGACCGCCGATGAGCATGTAGAGGAGGTGGAGGATGAGGCAGCGTTGCAGGTGCTCCGGCGAGAGGAAGAGGAGGAACGGTCGGGACGGAGGGCGGCGGTAGCAGAGCTAAGCGCAGCGGCGGCGCCAAGGGAGTTGTTGGAGAAGAGAGAACCAGAGGGCATTTGCGGGCTAGCGGTAGGGCCGGCGCCGATCCGGACCTGGCCAGCCCAGCCCAACAAGCTGGCCCAAACAATCGGCGGGCGAGCTGTTTTTCTTTTTTTTCTTTGTTTTTTAAGTCGTTTTTTCAAGAAAAACAGCCTAATAATTTTTAGGAGCTAGATATTTCAAACTTATTTAAAATATAATCATGTATTTTAGAAAATTGTTCAGTATGTGTTTATAAAATATTCAGTGTATATTAAGAAAAGTTCAACATGTATGAAAAAAACTGTTCAATGTGTATTCGAAAATTTGTTTGATGTATACAGCAAAAAGGTTCATTGTATATTAAAATATGTTTGACGTACACAAAAAAAAAGATCTTTGTATATAATTTTGAAAGATCAGTGCATATTATAAAAGTTCTCTGTGTATTAAAAAACAGTTCAATGTGTATTAAAAGTTCACCGTATATCATAAAGAAAGTTTAGTGTGTATATGTAAAATGTTCACAGTATATGAAAACAAATCGTTACACGTTTAATAAAATTCAGTATATGTTATAAAAAAATGTTAACCATATATTGCAAAAGGTAGAAAAAAGGAAAAAGATAAAGATAAAGATAAAAGGAAGAAAAGAGAGAAAAGGCAGAAAACAGGAAAAAAAACAAAAACAACCAGCGAGGGAAGGACACTTGGACCGGGCCATTCGTGTCTGACCTTCAGCCAAGGTTAGACTGTTTACCGCTCGCAGGCGCCAAGTAGGATCTGCCCATGCTCAGACCGTGTTTTGCACCTCAAAATTTATTTTGGGCCAGGGTCAGGCTTCTATTGTTGACTTTTCAGCTTAATTGTTGAAGAGGTGCCTGAGGAAAGTATACCGCCCCCCCCCCCCCCCCCCCCCCCCCCGGGTCAAATCCCTCCAAATGGGTCAAATCCCCCTAACCCTAAATTCGGTTAAATCACCTTGTGAAGTTGTCAAAACTGGATCAATCAGCCCCTGGATGGTTTTGGACACGATTCTAAGGTGGTTTTGAGTTATTCATGCCGACTCAAGTAGGACACTCAGGTTGGGCTTTCGGTCACAGAAAATGTTGTCAGACTGCGCTTAGGATTATTTTGAGGGGAGAGTAATTTTTAGCCTGCAAGCCAGATTCAAACATGTCTTATGAAGGCTGGGCTTTTGCAAGCTCGAGCTGAAACCCGGGCTGGCTCGAGAAACGTCTAATGTTGTGTTTGGATGTCTGTATTGGACCCCGTGAAATGGATTCGATATTTTCTAGGTACAGGGTGTTTGAGTGTGCAATGAAACTTCGAGACTAAAACATGCCCAATTCAGGAGCGAAAATCGCTCTCACTCATGTATCCCTCTCCCGCCGTCCGCCCGATGCTCCACACTTTGCTATAACTCAATTTGCCGGTTCTCCACTTCAGGTACGTACTGAAGCTAACTTTGCAAGAAGCAGGCAAGGAAGGCAAGATTGTTGATGAAGCCGAGCTCATAAATGTCTCACGTAATGTGGTTCTGTTCTATTCTGAATCTTTTTCTCTATAGTGTGTAGTTTCAGTTTCACACGGAAATGTGTTGCGCTCGCAATGCGTACCAATGTACAGTTTACCATTGTACCAGCAGTTAACAAGTCTTCTGCGGAGTTTAATAAAAAAAATGAAGTGCGCACACTAAAAGTCCTTCCATCATCGGTGATGCTGGTGAACATGAAAAGTGGCAATCCTCCTGTCGGTCTTCGCCGGCGGCGTGTTCATGGCCGTTGGGTGCGCCCAGTGGGCGTGCCTGACCCTCCACTTTTGCTGCTGTTGCTGGCCGTCCGGCTGCTCCATGACTGCCTATTGGATGTTATGTAGTAAGTTTGTTAACTACAGATGAGGAAGGTTTGAACACTACCATTATCGACGAGGGCGGGAGGAGGATAAATGGTGACATGAATGTGATATCGTGTTGACATACAGGACGTGGGTCTGTGGTGGGACTTTAGGCATGTTTTATTGGGATAAGGGCAAGTGATATTTTTTCTCCTATTAATAGACTGAAATTTATTATCTTCTGTGAACATGGAGCCTTGTGTTTATTGGCTTATATAAGATGTTCGTCCGGTGCTTGGTTTTGGTAAATTGGCATCATAGTGCTATTACTTGCCAAGCCACCATTGGCCTTAAAATTACAGTTTTAACTTATGTTTTGGTAATTTTACAAGTTTATAGTGGTGGCAGTAAGAGCTGATTGTGATTTGCTGACTGTATGAACCTTTACTTTTACACACTTCATCTGTAAGTTTAGTGTTCGACTAATAGTACATCTGTTGGAACAAGTATAAAGGCAACATCATCTTCCAGCAGAAGATTTCCCCTGCGAGCGCTTCAGAGATCCACTAGGTGGGTACAACATCGACAGTTTTGAGAACGTCAAGCCATATGTACTGCTATTATGTTGTATTAAAAAATCTATCATCAGCTCGGATGATATAAGGAAAGTAAACATAGACGCTGATGAGCTTAATTAATTCTAAACAATTGTTCTTGATTTTTTTCTAGATGAAATATTTGATTCATTGTTGTGGATTTTCCAGGACAGAGCAGGTTCTGGTGGACAAAGAGGTGATTAGCGATGAACTCTTCCATTATAAAAAGTCGATGGTCCTAATTCATTTATCGTTTATTTCTTGATCACTTTAATTTACACGACATCTCTATGCCTTTTTGTGTTCTGTGATAATATATTTGATTATAGTCACAGACTACGCAAAATGATTATTTATGTTCCTAATTTGTCTTCCTCTTTCATGGTGGTAGGGAAATATCGTTGTTAGTTTGCACGAGCTAGAAGGACTTCACATAATTTTGTCAATAGCATTGATCAGAATATATTTTTTCTTATTCCTTTCTATTTCTAGACAAGAAAGAACCATGGAGAATCTCAATGATTATAATGCAGCAGTACTTGCTGTAGAGCATACCATTGTCTCAAATTTAACATAAGATGGAAATGAATGATTGCTTTTGTTGCAGCTTACTCCAAGAACAAGTGCATTGTCAAACTAGATGCTGTATATTATCCGTCCATAATCTGGATGCTTTTGTATCCTGCGACAAGTCTGAGCTTAATCAGGATAATCTGATTAGCGTGTCACAAGTCTGCTATTTCTAATTGTACATTTTTGTACTTATTTTAGCGTTTCACATAATACATGGATTTTTCAGAAAAGAAAGAAGTGAATCCATATAACATGGTTTTGCTATATTGTTTAGTTCAAAATGACTTTGTAAATCCCAGTTTCTCCAATATTGTAAATCTGTGTCAAATTGTCATATTCAACCGATGTTTCTCTTTGGACAAGTTCAGTTTGTAATATCATGATTTTCCTTTTCAGAAACAACTTCAACTAGCCTAGGGCTATGTTTATTAGTCCTTCAGTATTTGTTAGAATAAGATAACACATGTTTCTTCAAGTGTCCACACACTACATGTAGTAAGTTTCTTATAGAAGTAGTCAAATCTAGATACCAATTATTGAAACATTATATTTCTGACCCGTTTGGGACAGTCGACGGTGGGTGGGCCGGACATATGTAGCGATTTGAAATAGCATAACATAAGCCTCTGCCAGTTGTATGTCGTAGTGGTAATGTACCACCTATATTTTTTAGTACTTATGATATATTGTATAACAATCTGGTTGTCATGACCTTGCTATTCCCTATAGAGCCAATGAAAAAATAGAATAAATGGGTTTATTAGGGAAATAATGAATTGACAATTGAATATCAAATGGTTGTGTTTTTATACCTATGTAGAAGCTTGACGTAAGATTATGTGCAAAGTATACAAGTGAAAAACATTATATTTATTTAGATCAACAATTTGGCTACTGAAAATGTTTACTGAATGCTAAGTATGGTTAAGTGACAAGCTTATCTCATTCTGATCCATACTTCCTTCACTTTGTGCAGGCATTTTATCAAGCTCCATTTTGTTGAATATGAAATGAGAACAATTTGTTATTAAAGGGGGGTTGGCGATGCGCCATCGTTATGTTTGGTATGTCATGTCCTCGGCCTCCTCTCATGACTCATGTAACTTATCGATAGCTTGATATCTTTGGGTACATTTTCATTATAGTACTCCCTCCGTCCCAAAATAAGTGTCGCAAATGAATCTCGAATTTTTATATATATGGAGGAGTTCTCTTGTATGCAACTTGATACATTGTTGGTATGTGACATATTTTCTACTTCATCAGTATGAGTGTATGACCTATAATTAATTCTTCTATTGCTTCTATATATTTACAAGCTATACATATAATGAGACTCCTTGCAAGTTTATAAAAACAATTCAACATCTTCATTTGTGAGTATACTCTGGTTTTGCTTCATGTCTTCTACAAATAGTGATTTCTATTTTGTTTTGTTAATTCTGCTTGATTTTTTTCGGCCTTGGGATCTTTCAACGGAATGTTAGAGATTTTCTGACATGAAGAACAACACACAAAGGAAACACGAAGCTCTTGAGTCATGACTCCCATGGGACTGCTGTGGTTCGTACAAAATTTCCTACAGAAGTACTACATGGTAGTCTTGAAGTAAATACTCCTATTTTTTTACCTGATATGTTGTTGCAGCACAATAGAGTTATATACCCTTAATGTTATTTTCCTTTTAGGTTCCAGATAGTGGAAAAAAAATTAAGAACAAACTTCGGTGGGATAGAAACACAGGTTTGTTGTATTCCACATAACTGAAACATGATTTCTATATTGCTTCTGTTGGCATGAACTTCTGTTCATTCCTATGCCATCTACTAGGATCTTCTTTAAGGAAACTGCTTTGTTTATAACTTTACCTGCTCCCAGTGCCCTGTCTATTAGCAGCAATGTAACTTAAATGAACAACTCTAGCATATTTATTAAAATTCCTTGCATAATACTTCTCAGTTTCTCAGGTTTAAGAACAATCTATAGCACGTTTAATCTCTTCAGTTAGTAGTCGTGTTTTTTCTATTTAGATATTTATTTTGTGATCTTGACCTTTACTCCACATTAATATAACCTGATTGTAAAATATTGTTTTTCTGAAAGTTGATTGTAAATTATTTTGTTGGATAGTATATCATCCTCTGATTCCATCGGATTATGTTACAGCCCCTGGTTACATGAAGAAGCAAATGTAGCTATGTCTAAGATTCCAGATTCAGATTGCAAGGTCCTTTTGGAATATGTAAAGTAATTTGTTTTATCACTTTGTGTTATCAACTTTGGTAATCTCTTACTCCCTCCGTCCGAAAATACTTGTCGGAGAAATGGATGTATCTAGACATATTTTAGTTCTAGATACATCTATTTGTATCCATTTCTCCGACAAGTTCCGGACGGAGGGAGTACTATTCATTTGCAGATGAACTTACCTATTTTTAGAAAACTCAAGTTTATTGTGAAGTTTGATTATTCTTCTATTCGGGGTTGGCCTTATAGTTGGTTGTCCATATAGTACATTACTTGTCGAATATTATATGGTTCCAGTTCTCACAAACTTCTCAATAGTTTGCAGATGATTGATGGAATGCTATTTTTATGATTATTACACATCATCAGTTATGTATCAAAAGCTGAAGTGCCCCTTGATCAATGTAACCTGAAGAAGATTTGTATGAGCTGCGTGTAATAGTAACATAGAAATTATGACTGATGGAGAAAAAAAAAGGTGGTTGTAATGGTAAAAAAGAGAAAATGACCGTTGTTGAATCTAGCATGTCTACTAATAAGCACATGGCGATGGAGATAACTTTCTTATTCACAACTTTCTTATTTGCAATGGCACTGTCCACTGTTTTCTTCATAAAAGTTTATTATTTGGTCTATTAGTGTGTTATGTATTTGCTTGGTTGTGTCGAGTATAAGGGTTGTTGATAAATGAAAAGGGCTGGTTTAACTATTAAGATAAGAAAAGAACACGATGAAGCCATGCTTGTGCATCACCAATAACATTTATTCTGGCCATATATGTAAGTTAGGAAGAATAATATTTGGGACAATATTTGTGGGAGTACAACCAGGGAGAAGGATTGATGACGGAGATTTCATTCGTGATGAGCCAAAAGACATCATGCCTTTCCATGTCCGACAACTCAGAGTTAAACTTACATATTTTCCCGTAGCAACGCACGGGCATTGTCCTAGTAATCATCCAATTACAGTCACAAATTGTACAATTTTTTGATTTGATACATATAAAACAAAGCACTTCCAATTCCATAGTTCGCCATCCAAACATTTTCTGGTATTGAAACTTTACTTAGATTCCATGAGCTAGTTCAATGAGCATCCAAACAGGCGATTTTGTATTCATGTCCATTACAGTTTCTCACATAATTGAAATGGAAACCAATTCAATACGGAGCCTCCATTATAGACATCCAAACGCGACACGCGTTCAATTTTACATACCAGCGTGCCCACTACATGTGGACACCAAAAGTTGAACATTTTGAATGCCTTATGAACAAATTTTCAATATGTAAAAGGCATTCTTTTTAAATAACAAAAACATAATTTCAAATAGATGGTGGTCATTTTTTAACTAAATTGAGAAAAATGTTTTTAATACTCAACGAACATTTTCCACCTACACGATGAACATTCTTTGAATATGTGATGAATAAATTTACAAAACACGACGGGCATTTTCCTAAATACCAAAAAACATTTTTCAAATAGGTAATAAACAGTTTTCGTATGGGTGATGAACAATTTTCCCATACAGAACGGATATTTTCTACATACTCGACGAACAGTTTTCAAATATGCAGTGATTCGTATAAACGATAAAAAAATTAATAGGAAGATTTATTTCTATATACGCAATGAACTTGTGTTTGAATGCATGGTCAAAATTTTACACCATGACATTTTTTTAATATGTATTAAAAATTCTGTACATCTGGTTAAAAATTTCAAATACACCACAAATATTTTTAGTTTTTTCTGACATAGGTTCATGTTAAAATAAAGAAATAGAAAATATAAATAAAATAAAATAAAAAACCAGCAAATCTTTCGAAGTGTAGTCTTACGCTCTAAACTAACGATAGAAAAAAGAACTAGCGTCCCTTCGGGGACATCCGATAAAATTGGAACGATACAGAGAAGAATAACATGGCCCCTGCGCAAGAATGACATGCACAAATCGAGAAAAAAGAACTAGCGATCGGAGTCAACGAGCTGGCTTATCAGACGTGGACGTGTGCTAAAAAAAAGACGTGGACGAGGGCGACTCTGCGGTGCTGCTCGCTACAAGCGCTATAGCACCTCCAATCCAAGCTGCTCCTAGCGGTGGCTACGGCAGCGACACCTGAGGGAGGGGAGAATATCTAGTGCTACGGGAGCACCTGAGCATCGGTGCTCCTGAGCGTCCTCGGCCGTCGATCTGAGATCCAACGGTAAACATCGATGTTTTGGACCTGTGCGTAATTATGGTATTCTTCGGGGGTGTTTCTGCAAAACATCGATGTTCACCGTTGGATCTCGAGATCGACGGCCGAGGACGCGCGGGAGCACCTGAGCCGATGCTCAGGTGCTCCCGTAGCACTAGATATTCTCCCCCTGAGGGAGAACCATAAATAATTCCAAAAGAAAAACAATCGATTTTTATAAACATTCTCAGATGATTATTTTGATTTTAAAATAAAAAAAATGTTTAGGCACCTGAAGATAAGCATTCATATATTTAAAAAATGTTTATTTCATTTGAAAACAGTTCTATAGATGCCAAAAATATTCGTACATTTTAAAAGGCTCATACATTCGTGAAAAGCTATTAATGTGTGTGAAAATATATGTTCACATATTTTAAAGGTGTTCACATGCTTCCTGACAAAAAAGAGTGCAGAGTAAAAATAAAAGAAAACATAAGAAAAATAAATAAGAAAATAGAAACATAATTGAAATAAATCAAAAAATACAACACAAAAACAAAGCAGACTACTATGGGCAGGGGCGGCGCCACCGTAGGGGCTGGTATGGGCGGCCGCCCCGGGTAACTGAAATGTACGCCCCATATACCTGCTGATTCATCCATCTCTCAGTAGACAATAGCAATTCATTTTGACTTAAGTGGATCAGTTGCAGCCCAATTAAATGGTGTATCTCTCCTCCACGGCTCCACGTGAGATGACTAGTGCAGCTAGCTATTTCCTTATAAAATGATCTCTAGCAGACCCCTTAAAAGTCGACCCTTAAAAACGCGTATAAGGGCACTATAAACCGTTTTTACGGTGTGAAATTGCCCCGGACAGAACATCGCACCCGGACGCGTCCGCATTCCACACCCGCGTCCCTCATATCCGAACCCTCAAAACCATATAAACACATGCAACGCTACGTAAAAAATGCATCTCGTATAGTATTTGAATTTTATGAGTTTTGGTTGAGCGGGCCTCCACTCATAAAAAAAAAAGTTTAGACCTTCATTGTTTCGCCCCGGGTAAGTTCGATTCCTAGATCCGCTACTGACTATGGGGTGGACTTAAAAAAAAGGTCCAATACGGAATGTGGGTGCTATAGCTTTGATATTGCCCTGCTATTAATTTACATGCAAGATAAATGATAGATGTAATGGTTGGTGAGGCCTATTAGGCATATGCATATATAGCAGACTTGGCCTCTGCTCCTACTCAATAGCAAGACAGAGTGTAGCACAAAATTGTTTGCTAGCTTTTACTATTAGTTAGGAGGACAATATCGATGGAGGAGTATGATGAGGACACTGGATGCACCTAACGTCGAGGATGTGTCTATTGGAATGGGATGCATCACGAATTTAAGCATCAGATCCAGATTACACCCCGGTTCTTGTTTAGGATGTCCACCAAAGAGAGATTCACCAATCTCCGGTTCTTTCATGTGCATTTGTCTCATATTTATCGCTTTATCTTTGTGTTGGACAAAGATGAAGGATAGTTACGAGACATAAGAGACTAGGCACCGTCAAAAAATAAGATACTAGGAGTTGTGATTGGTGGTTATGGTACCTGTTGCTTTTCTGCACTTTGTAAAAGTGCAGTCTGCTAGTCTTCAATCATGTTTATTCTGCCGGATTAATCACAACAATGGTATCTTGAGCCGTGATATGCCTAGATTAGATCCCTAATGATGTTCTGGTGATGTTAATGTGCTTAATTAAGTCCAGATCATCACTGTTAAAGGTTAATGATTTATATCGTTTATAGTCAATCCCCTCTGTTAAAGTCCATGTTTAATCTTAGGGTTTCAGTTAAGGTCAAATTGGCCACGGGTGAGTGTTAGTGATTCAATGATGATGATTAATCACACGGTTAGTCTATCAATGCCATGCTTCCGCATCAAGATATGTTAATCAAGCACTGTTTTTCCCCAATTCCGGCCGAAACCGAAACCCTAGAACGAAAATCCCCAATTTTTTTTGGGAAACCTAGAAAGACAAATCATGCCTCAAAGCAACGGTTGATTAGTAATGTTGAGGATTAATTGAGGACACATTGTCATCTACACATAACTCCAATAATGGCTTCACTTCGGACTCATTTGTCACCATCATCGTCGCGTTCCAGTTCATCCTACCATCGTGAAGATATACCAGCCAGTTCCACCTGCTTTGGCCCCGGCCCTGGCGGAAACCCTGTGCAGACTATGACTGAAGGTGCAGTTTGATGAGTGCAAACTCTGTAGGCCGACGATACTGCAGCAATTCCCAAACATTTACAACGATGACTATGGTAGATCCTGTGACAGCAAATGTGATTGCACCGACTTTCGTGTTGACGCCTATTCTGAGGTGTAGGAGCGCCTGGGCCTACTCTTCCATGGCCCGGCGAGAGGATGTCATGGCTGTAGCCATGACACCGTCACAAGGTGGTGCACCATTGTCTGTTCCGATGACTGCAAGGCCAACTATGTCAATGGATGTCATTGATTCTCGCCTTTCCGGGTCCATTTTTTTTTTCCGAATACGTACTTTATATAAAAGAGAGAAGGAGGGTAAAGAGCCCTCAATCCACTGTTACATATTACACTGCGATGGCACTAGTCAAAACAAAGCAAGGTAACATCCACTCCACCCTAGCTACCAAAGGATAGACTAACTTGTTCCTCTAGCCCACGTTGACAACGCCCCAAAAAGGCCGTTGTGTTGCTCCTAAAGGGGCCAGCCTTCTTCCATGTCTGACCCTCCTCCTCCACTTGGTGCAGCACATGCCTAAGGGAGGGCGTGGCTCCATCGAAAACGATCGCATTTCTGTGTTTCCATAGTTCCCACATCACAAGAGAGAAGAGCGTCCGCATGTCCTTCCGTGCCACGTTGTTAATCACTTTGTCGGTACACCAATCCTGAAGCAAAGTGCCCATGGTTGGTGCCCACTAATTGGTGGCGGACCGGCAGAGGCTCAGCGACGAGGGATCAAGGGCGGGCTGAACCCATCCATCCCAGGCTCCCGCCGGCGCGGCGGCGGTCGGGGTCGACGGGCGAGCGGGTCGGTGAGTGGAGTTTCCCAACTGGAGGGGGGAATAAACAGAGCAAGCGCATCGTGACAGGGCTGGCGCCCTGGTGTGGCGCCGGGTCCAGCAGCCTGGGGCGGGCGCATCGTCTGACGAGGATGCCGGCTCGCTGCGGGGGCGCAGCCCAGTCCGGTCGCAGTCTCCCCATGATGCCAGAAGACGCTCCCGCGACAACAGGACGCCACCGGGCTCTCCCTCCTCTGTCCTTCCGGCGCCGCCAAGTCACAAGGGGGGCCTGACAGCCAGCGTGGGGTCGCTCTCTGTGCAGATGCAGGAGGCGTTGCGCATCTGCTCGCCAACCCAGTTGGTTCCTCCCCTGCTGCTCCCCTCGGGGCCTCCTGGGTTTGAGACTGCCCAGGCCCAATCTGGAGTTCAAGATGCTGCAACGTTGACTCAGTCTGGAGCCGAAGAAACAGCAACGCTGGTGCAGCCTGCTGACGAGCTGACCGACGGCATGCAGCAGCTCTTCCAGCAGAGGACCGCGGGGCTTCTCGAGACGCCTCCCCCTCCTCCACGCAGAGCCCTGGCGAACCGTCGCAAGACGCTGGCTGGGGTGTCCATCGGCTACACCCTGAGGCGCTCTAGCGCTCGTCTGCGTGCTGCTGGGAAGGCGAGAGTGGCCCCGGCGACAGCTGCTGCCCAGGCGATCGTCTGCTGTGGCCTGGGCATCGTGCAAGATGGGAAAGACATCACTGAGGCGGCCATCAATGCCCTGGAGCTCAAGTTCAAGGATCAACTTTCTGACGAGGTGGTCGGTGCGCTGAGGCAAATTTTCCAGTTGGATGACGCTGCAACTTTGGAGGCGGAGGAGGCTCTGATTGCTCATGGCGGAGCCGCCGCGATGGACCACGAAGACGAAGTGTTTGCCAATGCTTGATGCCAGTCACCAGGACTCTGTGTTTGTGTCTTTTTGGTTTTCAATGTTAGCCCCAGATGATGTTATGTGCTGCTGCTTCCCTGTTTGGAGCAGGTTCTGCTGGTTGTGGGTTAGATTGGCCCCTGGTTGCCTGTGCTGTATCTGGACCTTGTTTGCATGTGTGTCCCTCTCTGTTCAATGTTTGTTCGTGCTCGTGCAACCTTGCCGTGTCAACCATGATGCTTATTCGGTTTCCCCATGTTAGCCCAGCCTGTCAACTTTCTCTCCTGGAATGTCAGAGGTTTAAACAGCGACGACCGGCGAGCCACAGTTCATGAGACCATTGCAGCTACTTCCTGTCACATTGTGAGCATCCAGGAGACCAAGCTCGATAATGTTGATCAATTCCTTGCGGCCTACCTGGGTGGTCACAGGTTGCGTTGCTTTGCCCAAAGGCCGGCGTTGGGCACCCGCGGTGGCATCCTGATGCTTTGGGACGACAATGTGGTGGAGATTTCCAACACTGTTGCTTCCGAATTCTGCCTTTCCGCTGATGTCAAAATAATTTCGAGTGACACATCCTTCAAAATCACATCTGTTTATGGGCCTACTTCTTCATCTAGGAAGAACGACTTCTTCGCCGAGCTAGTCGCTCAAAAGCCGACCTCAGGTACCAAATGGGTGGTGCTTGGCGATTTCAACCAGATCTTCAGAGCCAGGGACAAAAACAAGCGAAATGTCAACATCTCCCGCATCAACCGCTTCCGTGCTGCCCTTAACTCCTGCGAGCTTAAGGAGATTCACTTGCAAAACAGACGCTTCACATGGAGCAATGAGCGCCAGAATCCAGCATTATGCAAGCTGGACTCCTTCTTCTGCAATGACGAGTGGAACCTTTGCTTCGGCACCCATGTGCTTCATGCTCTATCCTCATCGCTCTCCGATCATTGTCCGCTTCTCCTCGTCGACGACCAGGGGCCGCGGCGCCCTCGCACGTTCAAGTTTGAGAACTTTTGGACCGCCATCCCTGATTTTCAAGACGTCGTCACTCGCGCATGGCAGCTGGACACAGGGCACACCGACCCCTACCATGTCTTATTCTCTAAGCTTAGGGCGACCGGTCTAAAGCTATCGGCGTGGAGCAGATCCCTTTTCTCCAAGGCCAAGATCCAGTTGCATGCGGCTCTTTTGGTGATTCTGAGGCTGGACATTGCGCAGGAGTCCAGATTGCTCTCCTCTGCTGAACTCGACCTCCGAGCAAGTTTAAAGAGAAGAGTGATTAGCTTATCCGTTCTTGAGCGTGCTAGAAGGAAACAATGCTCCCGCATTACGAGCCTAAAAGAGGGCGATGCAAATACTAAGTTCTTTCATCTCAGGGTGAACAATAGGAGAAGGAAAAACCACATTCTTCGTTTGAAGCATAACAACGGTTGGGTGACTGGTCATGAGCAGAAGGAGGCGCTTATCTTTGAGCATTTCTCTCAAACCCTTGGCAAAGGCGCGCGGCGAGAAAATGATCTAAACTGGGAAAATCTCAACTTCCCTGACGTCGATCTTCAGGACCTTGGGGCGCCCTTCTCGGAGGAGGAGGTGAAGGCGGCTATTGAACAGATGCCTAGTGACAAGGCGCCAGGCCCAGATGGATTCACCGGGGCCTTCTTCAAATCCTGCTGGGGGGTAATCAAGGACGATGTGATGCGCGTCATTCACTCATTTGGGAGCTTGCAAACAGCCAACCTCCATTGGTTGAATTCTGCAAATGTGGTTCTGCTTCCCAAGAAGGAGGGTGCAGAAGGCATCTCTGATTTCCGGCCGATTAGTCTCATTCATGCAATCGCAAAGATTATTGCCAAGATCCTTGCGTTGCGTCTCAGCCCTCACATGGATCGTCTTGTCTCGAACGCCCAGAGCGCATTCATAAAGAAGAGGAGTATCCATGATAATTTCATGTATGTGCGCAGCATGGCCCAACGTCTCAGCCGAAGCAAAACACCCTCTCTGCTTTTCAAGTTGGATATTCGAAAGGCCTTTGACTCCATACGATGGGACTACATTCTTGATCTTCTACAGCGAAGGGGTTTCCCGAGCATCTTTCGGGACTGGTTAACCGCACTTTTTCGCACCTCCTCCTCCAGGGTGCTTCTCAATGGGGTGGCGGGATGCCCAATCTTGCATGGTCAGGGCCTCCGTCAGGGAGATCCGCTGTCCCCTCTGCTCTTTGTCATCGCCATTGACCCTCTTCAGCAGCTCTTGGATCTGGCCACCGCTCATGGGCTTCTTCACAAGATTAGAGGCCGTGGTTCCTCCCTCCGGACCTCACTTTATGCGGACGATGCGGCTGTCTTTGTTAAGCCTATCAAAGAAGATGTGTCCAACCTTGCCAAGATTCTGCAGGGCTTTGGAGAAGTGACCGGCCTCTGCACCAACTTTCATAAGAGCTCTGTCGTCCCCATCCGATGCCGAAACATTGACCTTCACGATGTTCTTCTGGGGCTCCCGGCTGCGAGGGCGTCCTTCCCTCTAAAGTACCTTGGCTTGCCGCTTTCGGTCCGGCACCTCAGACGAGTTGATTTTCAGTACCTGGAGGATAAGGCGGCGGCCAAATTGGTGCCCTGGGTGGGGAGATATATTGCCGCCCCGGGCCGCGGGGTGTTGGTCATGTCCGTGCTCTCCTCGCTGGTGGTATACACTGCTACCGCCCTCGTCATCCCCCCTGGAACGCTGGACAACATCAACAAGATGGAGAGGGCCTTTTTGTGGGCGGGCTCGAACAAAACGACTGGAGCCAAATGCAAAGTTAACTGGGAAACTGTTTGCAGGCCAAAGGAAAATGGTGGGCTTGGGGTGCTCAACCTTGCGAAATTCTGCCAAGCCCTGCGGCTTCGTTGGTTATGGTATGAGTGGAAAGAGCCCACGAGACTGTGGGTGGGGCTTGGCAATCCTTGCGATGATCAAGACAAGCAGTTCTTCTACGCCTCCACCTCCATCACTATTGGCAATGGGGCACGAGCTCCATTCTGGGAGTCCCCTTGGCTCAATGGGCGGAAACCTAGGGACATCGCGCCGCTCATTTTTGAGGCGTCCAAGAGAAAAAATTGGAAGGTCAAGGAGGCGTTATGTGAGAACACCTGGATTCGCAAGATCAACATCTCGGCTGTGTTCACCCCGGAGCACCTTCGCCAATTCCTGGAACTTTGGTCCTCGCTTCGTAATGTGCAACTTACAGAGGGGATCGAGGATGCCATTTTGTGGAAGCATACGGCAAGCGGCAACTATTCGGCATCTTCGGCCTATAAGGTCCAGTTCCTGACCATCACTCGGTCCCCCCTGTACACGACCATTTGGAAGGCATGGGCCCCCCCTAGAGCCAAATTTTTTGCATGGCTTGCCATCCAGAATAGGATTTGGACGAACGTTCGTCTGGCCAGGCGAGGTTGGCCAAACAATGGCCCGTGCGCGCTTTGCAGGAGGGAGCAAGAGTCTGTTGAGCACCTTTTTTTCCAGTGCAGATTCACCTTGAGAGTTTGGGCTCTGGTAAAGGAATGGCTTGGACTACTTCATGTTGACACCTCGACTTGGACGACCTTCGGGAGCATCAAGGATTGGTGGATTGATTTGGCGTCCACCCAGAGCACTCACAAGCGAGTCATGCCGTCCATCATCATGCTTGTCAATAAATCCATCTGGGACGAGAGGAACGCTCGCGTTTTCCGGGGTCGCTCCTCTCCGACGTTCATCCTCATGCAAGCGATCAAGAACGAAGCTAAGCTTTGGGCCCTAGCGGGGGCGAAGAACCTGGGACACCTAATGACGGGAGAGTAGTGCCTTGTAATCGCTAGGCCTTCGGCCGACGACTTCAAAAACTTTGTTCTATCTCCTTCTTATTTAATGAATGAGGCAAATCTTTTGCCTCCGTTTCAAAAAAAAAAAAACAGAGCAAGCGCATCCATCCTCCTCGACTAGGATGCCGGCTGTAGCTCAGGTTCGTCGTCTTCCTGCTCACTTACTTCCTTCCTTCATGCCCGCTCTTAGTCTTAGCCTCTTAGGTCAGTAGTAGCTTACCCAATCCATGGAGTAATTTTTTCCTCTTAAGGAACCCATGGAGTAATTTGATTCCCCTTGTCTCACCGCTGTTTGAGCTCCAGCCTCCGTGGTTGGTAGTAACGCTCACGCATCAGTGCATCACTATTCACTCAGAACGAGATAAGAGCGCACTCTTTTCAGATTACTACAACTCTGGGGCTGCCATGCCGACGGTGTTTTAGTCCTGCTTTCTTCAGCACATTGCCAGTTTATATCATAGTTTTAAATAGCCCGCTATAGCCCTGCTATAGCCTTCCTATAGCCTTTTCAGCAGGATGGCGCTAAATGGTTTCATGTACAAATGACCCGCTATAGCCCGCTATAGCTTATTTGGAGGTCCGCCGCTATTTGCCATAGCCCGCTATTTAAAACATTAGTTTATATTCTGTAAACAAATTTGTGCTTGTGCTAATGCATCGCGTTTCTATGCCTACAACCAGCGTCACAGGAACTATATGTGTGCTCTTTCATGTTTCTTAGTTAGCACTCAAGTCTATTTTAATTCTTAGCATCCACTTCATATTCTTCTACTACTGATATTTTTCTCTGAATTCATAATTTGTCGCAGAGAAGCTGCAACCTGCAAAACAAAGAAAAGTCTGCTGTGTGTTGCGTCCTCACCATGTCTGGGCATCAAGGTTGGGCAGACCTACCAGATGTGCTGCTTCATTCGATTGTTGCTCTGCTGGGCTCCTTCTCTGACCTTCTTGCCTTCGCTGCCACCTCCGGCTCATGGTGTGATGCCCTATCCTCGTATCCATTCAAATCTACCTTCTCGACACTGTTCCCGCCTCTCCTCCTCCAACCTGATGTCCCGGTGCGCTCTCCCTGTATACCACCAAAGTTTGGTAACAAATATCCGCGGCGTGTCCTCGATCTACCCAGCCAACATTCGCGCCTTTGCTCTCGGATTCCCCTAGTCAATCTTTCTGGTGTAAGTGACGACCCCCAGAGTCCTCTGGGTAGTTTCTGCTTTGTGGGTGCTTCTTATGGCCATCTCATCTTCTCCAGCAACAGATCATGTCTCATTGTTGATGCGTTTACAGGTGTTAGTGTTTCACCGCCACAGCTACCGGGCAACGAGTACACCGAGGTCTACTACGGTGCCCTTACGGCTCCCCTTATGGTCACCCAACTCACATCTCCTTGTCACCAATGGATCCCACAGTTTCTTCTGGCATGGTGCTAGTCATTTTTGGTTGAGGTCTTGTCCCTGTGATGGAATGGTCAAACAGATCGTGACCTTCAGAGGCCAGATCTTTGGGATGGACTCTGGTGGCATGCTATTTGTCGTGCATTTGGCACCTCAGATCTCCATAGAAAAAATGATAGTAAGTTGGGAGGAAATCATGTCCACCATACGGCATCTTACCAACGTAACCCTGGTGGCGTGTGGCGTTATGCTTCTCATGGTCGGATGTCGGGGATCATTTCTGGGGAGAGGGGATACCTTTGAAGCCTTCCGCCTCGACCAGTCAACTGGGCATCCAAAGTGGGTGAAGGTGGAGGAGTTGATGAACTGGGTGATCTGCATCAGCACCGACAAAAGAAGCCAGCCATTATCTTTGACGAACCCGGAGAGGTGGGGAGAAAAGAGCAACCATGTGTACTGCTATTCCCATGATTATGAACATTGGGCTGCATTTGAGCTGGGCAAGCCTGCCTCCAATCCAAGCAACTTAGTTTTCATGAGCCAAGGCAGTGTGGTGCAGACTATGTGGGTTGTCCCAGCCTGTTCTCTCTGTGCCGGTGATGGCTGTGCTTTCTTTTTATGCATGGTTATTATTTGCTAGCTGAAGCATATTCTTGTATAAGAATATGTGAGAATGTTTGAAATATGACCATAGCAAAATCATTTGGTCGTCGATAGGAAATTTGTCGTTGTTACTTTGGCATCACTTGGATGTGTGATTGGAGTATACTGTATATATGGTATGTTGTACACAGTTTCAGATTTTATGTCAGTTGATGTGTTGGACTATGATCTGATGCATGTCAGCTATTTGACTGTTCCAAACCCGAGCCGATTACTGGAACCATTAATTTCAGTTTTTGGGTATTAGTGTTGGTTATAACGTTTTCATTTTTGTATTTCACATGTGCTTACAAACAAAGGGCTTCATTCCTGCTTCCTTTGTCTTATAATATAAAATGTTATTACAACCAATATATGAGTACATTGGTAGTAATCGGAGAAGTTAAAAGACGCTACGCTACCAGCCGTTCTGGAGGCATCGCTCGTGCGCGTAGTTTTTGATCGCAGGATGGAGTTACTCGAGGTGCAACAGTGCTTTGTTTGGTTGTTGGCGTCTGGTCAGCCGTCCAATTTTTTCACGGTCGTGACTGCTTCAGAAGACGATGACCGGTGGGGTCGTGAGCCTATGGGGCCATCGAGCAGAGGACGGTTTCCCTGGAGCCTACGTGAAGGTGGAGTGGCGACAAGAGCAGAGAACCCAACGAGCGAGCAGCGACCTAACCAGCGTCTCCCCCGCAACCCCCCCCCCCCCCCCCCCCCCCCCCCGCGCCGCGGAACGTCGTTGATATGTGTACACTGTTTATATGGATATGTGCATGATCGATTAAACAATTCATGGCGGGAACAGTTTGGGTGTTAAACAACGCATGGCGTCAAATGTTGAAGGGAGTTGTCATGCATGGCACGAGTAGTTTACTTTAGATTATAGACCATGCATTGCTAAGCAAGCCTACTCAGTTTTTACATATAATAGTCCGGCTCCATTCTGCAAGGCAATGCCGTCTCCATGCACACAAACACTGTTCAATATTTATTTATTTTATTTTATGATCAAACGCAACACCGGTGCAAGCACAATCTTTTCTTCGTGCTGCTGCATCTGATGTCAATTATTCTGATGATGAAGAAGTAAGAAAGTATATTATTTTTCTTCAACGTACGAGCAACCATGTGACATATGTGGTAAACAATCTAAACAATTCAGAAAAAAAAAAACATAGATGCATATGTATCTCACTGTATTTTTCTCTATGCATGTACAAGTTGACAATAAAAACCTCTGGTAAGCTCCTTGCATGGCTTAATTAACGTTATTTAAGAGAAGAGAATGACTGGGATAGATAGCAGCTCATAATAACCCGGAAAATGTTGCTGTTGCCCCGCCCAATGGCCAATGCTACGTCAACTTGCCCAGTATATAATTTTTTCAAAAATATACAAGCTTCTTATTGTACTGAGGGATGAACAGACAAATGTTTAATTTATTCCACGGCCCTGGCTCAAACGCTACAGGGCCTAGAGAACCGTGCCAGTCCATATAAGTTAAAAAAACTAGCCTGTGCAGGCCTAGGTGAGTGCTTATAGGCAAAGAGCTTAAGGTGTGCCTGCAGCTGTTTAAGCCTTAACCGAATGTTTTGAATTCAAAACGGGCACAGATCCGCATGTAGAGGGCTGGTGAATCGTAGGGCGTGGACTATAGGTTCGGCTGAACCATGGTCCAAAATCGTGCCTCTCGCAACCCCCGCGGGCGCATCCTTCTCTCCTGCCGCCGTCGCCGCTTCCACCCCCTCTCCTTTCCTCGCCAGGGCCTCGCCCTCATCGGCCACCTCCCAACCCTCCTCCGCCTCGTCTCCCTGGCCACCTTGAGCTCAAGAGGGGCAGCAGCCAGACGCGTCTCGTCTGTGTCGCGTGGTGGCCTAAATGTGGCCGCCCCGTGCTCTGCCGGTGCCTGTCTCGCTCGTCTATGGACGGAGAAGCGGGGGAGGCATGGATTCCAGCCAATCTGGAGGAAGAAGAGGAGACCCGGACGAAATCAACGGCTCGAGCAATGCGCCCGTGACGGCCCTGGATCGGCTTCCTGATGGAATCAGGTGCACGTCGTCCGTGGTGGCCCGTCGTGGGTGTTGGAGGGCGACCGGAGCCGGCTGCAGAGGTGCGCGTCGTCCGTGGTGGCCCGTCATTGGTGTTGGAGGGCGACCCGAGGCGGCTGCAGCAGGCCGGTGTCCGTGGTGGAGGGCACAGCCTCCGCTGCCGGGTGCACGATGAGGCCCTCGAGGGGTAGGGCTGCTTGCGGCGCAGGTGCCCGTCGTGTGCCCCAGTGGAGTAGCTGCAGCATGCCGGCGAGTTTGGCTGATTTCAAGACGTCAAGGTGAGCTTCGCCCAATCCTTCTCCCCCTCCCTCTCTTTCTACAACTCTGGAAGCTTGTGCAATGTGCTCTGCTTCCATCTCTCTTTTTTTGTTAAATGAATCTCAGACTCGGGAGAGCATGGTCTTTAGGATAGCATTACTGTGAAGGACCTCACCTTCCTGTTGAACTGCTTATGTTTGTACACCATGGATTTTTCAAAATTAGTTGCTTACATCGTGAAGAATTCTATTAACTTAATATTAATAAATTCATTAGTTTAGAAAGGGTGAAGAACAATATTAATCCAAAGAAAGAACAAAGAAATTACCTCCTTCTGTTCAGTAACACCGCCATGTACACATCATATAACCTGTAGATTTCAACAAAAATTATGGCCTCATAAAAGTTGAGGCATAGTTCTAAAAAGTTGGATCATGGGATTTTCCCATACTAATCCATATAGCAAATTTCACACTCTATATATCTTTCTCATATCTTTTCTTAATGTCCTGCAACTCCATCCATATAGTTTATATAACAAGTAATTTGCACAAAAAATAGTTCAAACCCTCAGATCATCACACTCTAGAGGCAACAACAATTACCAGCAGTACGACACGCTCTGTTCTACTTAACATGTCACGCATGGCTGGTATTCCAAAAGAGAGCAGTCACATGTGAAGAAGAGTCTCACTCAAAGCAAGAGGTCATCATGATGTGTTCTGTTCCTGGCCATTAGTCTCAAGGATTCATATGTCCAGACTCCCAATTCCATCTTTCTTGTGTATGCACAAAGGACAACTAATTGGACTCTGCAATACACACCAGCTCAAGAACACAATTGCTTGATCTAATTAGTGGGACTTAAAACTTTCTTTTCATCATCCTCTCTAGGCAAAGCTCCAGACGCATGGCAAAACTATAGCGCTTGGGAAAACTCTGATAATCTACAAAAGAAAAAATGGAAGCATAGCTAAATTCCGGTGTAAACAAATCAAACCTCAGGGAAGGCGTTTGACGATAATGCAGAATCTAGTGAAGCATCATGCACTCCACCATTTTATGTTTCCTCCATATACTGTGAATAAAAAAACAACAAATTAGAATATAAAGATGGAAACATCTAACTTTCAAGCATGTGCATCAGAAAAGAACATTCATAACTAAAATGGCACCTCACATCAAGACCATTCAACTGCTGTGAACCTAAAATTTCAGGGGGTATGCACAACTGATCCAAGCAAGGCACTGACGGAGCATGAATTCGACATCTCTGACAACCACCTACTTTTAGTCCATTTATTCTGTTGCCACCCTCCTGCGGGCATCAACAATCATGTCAGTGAACTACAATACAAGAGGAAAAAAAATCAAACAATAACCAATCTTCAGCAAAACATGAAGAAACCGGAACAAAAATTGAGCCAACGTTGTCCTTAAAGGGCACCCTGATCTCATAATTAACCTTGCATTTCTTCTCTTTCATGCCAGTTCTGCAGAATAAGATTACACAATGAATTAGCAGGATATCGATCTTAGTTGCATACACAAAAACATTTGGCAGAAGAACTTTGTATGACTCAGGAGAGCATGATCTTTAGGCTAGCTTTACTGCCAAAGACCTCACCTTCCTGTTGAATTGCTTATGTTTGAACAACATGGATTTTCAAAATTAGTTGCTTACACTGTGAAGAATTCTATTAACTTTAGTTCAAAAGAAACTGCAACAATGTTAAGAGTTCTTTTGTGATGTTGCATGATGTTCTAATTTTTGCGGTCCGGCATTCTTTCTTAACTAGGTGATCTCCCCGCGCGTTGCTGCGGGATTTTAAGATTAATTTTGGATAAATTTACTATGAATGAAATGATCAAAATCAAAAGCTATTATTTTCAGCAGTAATTGTGTGTGAACAAAAATATGCATGTACGCTGGACCATTGGAGATGGTACAATTAAATTGAGGTGTGCATGTGCTACAAAATAGTTTCAGTGGATGACAATGTGGCACAATTGGTGATGTGGAAGGCTGATGGTGCCCTGCGCGTTGCTGCAGGATACTATAGTTCATTCGATGTGTCAATTTTGGCTATGAGTGTTGATTGACATTAGTACATGAATCCACAGAAAAAAAGCCCCGATTAACATATTGTTCGCTTCAATGCAACATCAAATAAAACTAACAAATTCCAGTCGGCCATTCCATCTTGAGTACATTGCATTAGGATTAAATAAGGAAATATAATTATAAATGGGACCAAAAGGAATAAAAATCAAGGTGTCCTCAATAAATTTATTGTGTTCGTGTGTAACAAAGGAAGGATGGGACAATATAAATAACATTTCAGTCAACAGTACACGCCTTCATGGTTTGCAAATAAGATGATTCTGCACTTAAGGCAATCGCAACACGGACGAAAAAACTTAATAGAACATAAGCTCAAAATTAATTCTCAAATGCGCAAACATAAAAGAGGTGTGAAAGCACAATATATTTTATTTACTGGAAAATATTAAAAAAAATCAATTGCTCCACTGTCTGTGGTGGGTAAATTGCAAACTCATTGCCAGACCCTTTTTGTTAGAACCTAGGTTGTAGCCATACACCTACAGGACTTACGACCATGCTAGAACCACTTCCTTGAAAATACTGAAAAATAGAACGTGAGATAAATATTATCTGGAATATATCAACAGAATCTGATGGGAAATTTAAGAAATGTACTTAAAATCTCGTGTTTTCTAGTTTAGCAAATAGCATGTAGTATGTTTCAAAGGGATACTATAACATAGCTGCAGTTGAAGGGCACACATTTTCTGATGGAGATTATAGTACAATAAATTCGGCCTGTAGTGATTTATCATATGTGCATTTGTATGAACCCTATGGCTGCAGCAATCATTGAAAAAAATTGTGCAAAAACTACCCAATTGCACGATGCACATGAATTGTCATGTTCCTTTAAAAAGGTAAAAGAAGAGTACTGTAGCAATGAATAACCTGAATAAAAAATATGAAAATAATCTGAAATAAAAACACATGCAAGATAATTTGGATGCAGTCTCTGTATTGTATATTGAGTATAAGATCTGAAAGGAAGTGAAGCTCCTACTTCAAATGTTAACGAACGGCTATAAGTAGTTCATCCGGGGGCATGCAAAGGCATGTTTTTACAGTATACTGAACTACTTAGCTATATACAACAAAATTTCAGCAAAGCAAAGAAAGAAGATGACTCGTTACAATCATCAAGTGTTAGGTTCAAACAAAATATGTGTAAGTATACCTGCTTCATAATTTACATATTCGGTAATACTTATAGTCTTCATCTGTCCAGTTTTCACCAGTTCCAAGTAGTGTTGAAGTGAACATGGCCTGAACTGAATACTTCATGCGGAAAAAGTACAGACATTAGAAGAAAAGTCAGTATATATGCTATCCACACATTTAGACATACTTCTGAAAGGATTAATCTGTATTCAATAAGAAATCATACTGTGCATTTTCAGTCCTATTTCGTGGTGAAAACAAAGAGAATCATTATTGACTTTAAACCCACTTACAAATGTCCCAGGCTTTTTTTTCTCAGTATGTCGGCTGATCTGTGAATCTAACAGTCGGCCTGGGATGGGGCCGGTGGAACCAAGTAGCCAACTCCTAACGGTTAACACGCATCGGCATCCTGAAGAAATCCAGAAATCAAGCATGCAGGATCAAACAAACAAAAGCAGGATCTGACATAGATGGGGAAGGAGATAGACGATGCAGAGTGCATAGATCCTCCCATCACATCCAAAAAATAAGAAGCAAATCTAGTAAGAGCAGCTATGTTTCTAGTAGTAACACCATTGAGCAAAAGCGGCCCAAAGGCACAAAAATATGACCAGGTTTCCACTCTGGTCTACTCTGTTTAAAAGGTTGCAGATCGGCATACGCTAAGAAGTAGAAGTTGAAGGTAAGCAGCTAATGTTCTCTTGACCAGAGAGTGGGAGCGCGAGTTGTAAGTTGTAACCACATCCCTAAACGTAACGAAAAAAAATAATACATGTGTATGTCCGAATGTGTAATCTATTCTATCACATACCTGGAACTCTGAAGGTTCAGGAAGGAACATTGGAATAGTGCCCTGGAAAGAGCAGGCAAGATCAGACGAAGCATAAAAAACCTAGAGGGCCTAATTCTAGAAAAAAGATAAAGAGGGAGTGCTCGGGTAGCACCTTTACACAGTCGCCGAGTAGGCCGCGGTTGTAGCCGTCCGTGAACCGGTTGATGCACCAGAGGTCCTCGGCGCCGAGGCTCGCCCAGTGTGGCACGCGGACGCGGAGAGGCTCGAGGGAACGGCCTCACTGGACACCACCCCGCAACCATCACATCGGGCTATGTTGCCTGCGTGCTGACATAGCTTGCGCTCCGGCCTCTGCGCCGCCCAGGCCGTGGACGGAATAGAGACCGAACGACGCGAAGAGGTTCAGCATGGACAATAACGGAAGCCACGACGCCGCTCGCTAGCCGCTGGTTCTAACCCCGATAGCCGTCGCAACCCTAGAGGAGTCTGGGTTCTTCTATGTCTGTGGTCTGTACGTTTGGGGAGAGATAGAGATGGGGAATGTGAAGCGGGGAGGCGAGTATCTAAGGAGGATTAGACGCACGAAACGACGGTTCGATTACAACGACGATTCGCTTTCTATTCCGTGGCTTGAGGAAGGAAGAGTCAACATGAGGGTGCGTCGGGCTGCTCATAGGGGGAGGCCGGCTACAGCGCCGACGCTGCGCCGCACACGATGCATGGGGAAATTGGGGCGATGAGTCAGCCTGTCGTGGGTCCAACTGCTGTAACTGAAAGCAAACTTGGCTGGTCTGGACTGTGATGGGTCCCACATGTAAGCCGGTAAGAAAAATCTGATGTGGTTGGGCTGCTGATGTGGATAGGCTGCATGTCAAGAGAAATATGTTAGTGGGGATGAACTATTTAGGTATTATAGATTCTGAGTTCAAAGAATCACTTGATGCTATTGACCAAAAAGCGATTATGTTACGGTTCCTCTGAATTATTAGTAAACCAAAAGGACTAAAACAGTTGATGTTGCCTTGTCAAGTTGATGTTGCCTTGTTTACCACTTTGCTTGGTGATTGCGCTATAAATTCTTGAGATATAGTGCAATGGTTGATAGTTTGTCGTACAATCGTAATTGATGTAACATCTGAGAATGATTTACTTCTCTAGCCAGCTCTGCTTCTGTGATTTCAGAATATATGTTGTTATAAGTTTGTCTTGTGCTTGCTTCAACGTTCGGTGTCCACATGGAGTTCACTTGAAGATTAACATTGGTATTTAGAGGTGACTTTGACCACTATTCTATGTTGTTGTTACAGAAGAAGACCATGGTCACCGGAGAACCATATGTAAAATTTTGAAAAGAAAACAAGGGACACTGAGGGGGCAAGGTGTAAGCTCGCCTGGAGAAAAACAACATGGCACATCTTTGATACATCAACACAGCTCGGCAGGCGAGGTTGCAAAATCGGAGGAAGGTGTAGCTGTTGGCCGGTGCCACCATCGTTGTAGGAATCCAGCCAGACCCAAGACATAAATGCCTGGAAAAATTAAATCAGGAGGACATGAATTAGAGGGAGGAGCTCAGCAAGGAAGTGCAACCAAAAGAAGAGGAGGAAGGAGATGCTAAAAAAAGGGAGGAGGAAGGAAACCTAGCTGTGCTCTGGCGGGCGGTCCTGCATCATCAACTAACAACCACCTCTAAACAATTACTCAGGTTAGCTCTCCTTCTATAACTAACCCATTTTACAATTGCTCTCCTTTCCGAGGTAAAGATAGTATAATCAGCTTGGTTAATAAATAGCACATTCCATATGAAAATTACTGGAGCAGATAGTTAACACGATATACCTTGGTACTCTTGCTATTTTGTTTAGTTAGTAAATAAAGAGTACATTTGTGTCATCGAAAGTAGATAGACTGTGTACCTGTGATCCTATATAGGAATAGTAGCCAATTGTGTATAAACCAGGTGTGTTCATATGTATAAGAGACATCCATGTTTTCACGTGTACAGTCCCTTTACCCTACTTACTGTATCTACCATCATTAGTTATTTAAACCCTCAGCTAAAACTGTTGTCTTATATTACTGAAAGTTGCAGAATATCCCAACAAAAGTCAGAATTCCTTATAGGATAATTAATACTGCATTTGATGTTGACAAGACTAGGAATTCCAGAGGCTGGGTATCGTTGCAGGGTATATGCCAACAACAAAGCGACGCAACAACTCTTTTCAATACATCTATGGTACCGCTCGAAGGTAGACCTCTAATTATGAATTTCCTTCCATGCCGTCATCACCTTGTTGTGCACTAACAGTTTGTTTAAAATCCTATGTTATTCAGGTAAAATTTGGTGGTTTAGATGAAATTTCATCGAAAGGTTTCCCTGTCATTAATATCGTGGTCTTAATTTGTTCTTATGTCTCTAGGTGTCCGCATTTCGGGATAGTAAGTCTGATGACAGGAGATTCTATATATTTTCTCCCACAAAGGCACTTAATTTGAAGACATATTCGAAAGATGACCGTGTCTTTGTGGTCAAGGCCTTGATCTTGGTCAGGAGTGTTTATTCGCTCAGGTCGCTTAGTTGAAGAATAACTTTTGTGCAGAGTGACATTTCTGTTTCGACTGCGAGGATTCAAAATCTGATGCACCAGGAGGCTTTAAACGAGAGTCTTATACAGGATTGAGAATAGATTATGCTTTCAGAGTTTTCAAGCTACTGAAAGCAACTGAAGCTACGCTATGACGATCATCTAAGCATGTTAGGATCCGGTAGATACCATTTTGAGGTAAGAATGGCTGTGAATATTAATTACCGGTGCACATTCTTTGAGACCGTGGAAAATTCTAAGATAAAATGCTTATATGAAACTGATAGGTAGCGGAAACTGCTTATGCCTGACACTAAATAGTGGAATTACATCATATGCTCATTGCTCATTTTGCTTGGAGACATACTGAGTTCTTTAAGCCTACTAATTAGCTAGAACAAGTTGAGCCAAGAGGTAGATATTATTTGTTCTTTCTTGCTCTTTCTTTTGTTAATATTCAGTCCTAACCTCACAAAACTGTGCTACACCTTCACTTATAATGAGCCAAGAGAGAGAATGTGCATTAGTTTTATGTGGATTTAGTGTACATAAATAATTAGCTAGGTTTGGTCATATTTAGCATTAGTTGTTTCCCAGCACTGAAAAATGGTAGCCTGTTTTTTTTTTCCTTGACAGGTTACATTAGCAATGTGTAAAAGTTTGTAAAAACTCTCATTCCTTGTTATGCTATAAACTGGCCAAGATAGATTCCTCAATGTACAGACTGTTTGCACTTTCTGAGCACTGAAATCTATATATTTTAGATAAAGTAGCATTTACTAGAAGTCATGGTTGGATCAACCTATCTTTCCACTGAACATTGGCATAATAAATACAGCTTTCTATGTATTTTAGATTTTCTTTCAGCAAGTTTCTCTGATGATGAGTCTTACTTAATGCAGGTAAATTATCATAGCCGTGAAATGGCACATAGTGATCTCAGCCTGGAGAATGTTCATGTAAGGGCAAGTACACAAGCATGTCTACTTTACCATATGGATGGTGGATTTAGAGGACAAATTTATGCACCAACATTGAATTCCATGACGCTGCACTGACTATGTGGAACCCACTGATTCATAGTGAAGTATTTTCTTCTTCAAGAGAGAGAACTGTACAATCTGAAGTACAATTGGTGTCTAAATATTTCAACTCGCATGGTTCGAAAGCTTGGTTTGCTCTCGCCCTTTGCGCCATCGGCGCAACGGGTCATCTAGTAACATCTTATACTAGAAGGGTTGGACGCGCTTTGCTGCGTCCTCAGGTTAAAAAAACTAATCATTCTGTTTTAAAATACAACGTGTATTACTTTTTTGAATAGTCGAACCTTTTAAGTCTGATCAAATTTGTAGATAAATATATCAAAATCCATAATATCAAATGGGCATGATTAGATTCATCATGGAATGACTTTTCATACATTTTTGTTTAATATTGTGGATGTCGATATTTTTGCTCTAAACTTGGTCAAAGTTGAAGAATTTCATTTTCCAAAAAACCAATACCCCTTATATTTTGGAACTAATAGAATTTAGTTTGACGGGTGAGGGAGGTGACAGAGTGTATTTTATTTTTATTTATAATTCTGCGATTTGATGGGCCTTTCGTGGAGTGATTTTGTATTATATGCTAATCAACCTTATATATGTGCACAAATTTCTACGTCGGTGGTTGCATGCATGTGATCGATATGTTTTTATAGGCCGGTTGTTGTTCATTGATTTGAAAAATTGTTGGTCCGGTCAAAATCGGGTGACCCATTAGAAAGCATAGTGTATTGTCTAAAGAATTGAATGAGAGAGCTTTGAGAAATTGTTGACACGGTCAAAATAGGGTGACCCAATTTTAATTGAAGACCATGACTAAATGTGGACTCTTTAAACTAAGAAGCACAATGTTATAGAGGAGTATAAAGAATGAAATGAGAGAGCTTTGAAAAATTGTTGACCCGGTCAAAATCGGGTGTCCCATTGTCAATTGAGGATCCCAACTGAATGTGGGCTTTTTAAAAGTCGGGAACTTAGTATTATATATAACATCTTATATTATATGGAAGAGGTAGTAGATTGCATCGGAAGGTAATATATATAAGGTTAAATTCTTTATGACATCATACTTAGTACAAGGCTGAAAGTAAGTAAACATATGTGCTGATTAATACTAATAAACCGAGAGCCTTGTTACCAAGAGTGGATATGTATGCGGGGTTTATTCTATTTTTTCTTGTGAAAAAAATGTAGATCTATTATCAAAGTTCATCGGAAGTATAAAACATCTCAAACATAATAAAAATTACATCGAGATTCTAAGATCACCGAACGAGCACTACCCTTGTTAGAATGAGCCGCCAACGTGTCGTTGTCACTGCTCCCCTATCGAAACCGGCTTGACCTTGTCAATGACAGCTAGGAAGTCTTCGTGCACGGGCATCTCCAACGTTGGATGCTTAGATGGGCGCCGGGATGGATTTCCCATTGATTTCTTGGCCGATAAGTAGTTAGCCCATCAAATCACAGCTTCAAGTGTGGCATCGGTGCAAAGGTTTGCATCGGGTGGTATGCCTCTTTTCTTTGCTCCGCCATGCGTTCGCAGTTGTAATTAGCGCTTGAAGTTAGCTATTGGCATTGGGAGGATAGGGCGCTTAGGTATTTTTTTGTTTTGTGATATTTATTTTCCCCTTTGTAAGCGCCTCTTGAAATGTCCACATTGAACATAAGGACCAGCAACCTGGAGCCACAGTCGTCGTCGTAGAATCATTGACTAAATCTGAATCACCTGACACTAAATCTCGCCACACGACGAGAAACCCTAACCTCAGGGTCCAAAGAAGATGGACTCTAACCATGTAGGAACTAGAGTCTGATTGATGGAGCTAATGTCGTTGTTGCTGCTGCGATGGATATGTTATCTAGTTTGTTTCAGTCACCACTCAATTTGTTTGGACCATTAACCAATTTCAAGTCGATTTACACTCTTCTTCAAGGAGGTGAACCCAGGGAGCAAGTCATGTCAATTCCTATATGATGTCGCATACCTTAACTAAGCCAAAAACATGGATCCTACGAACAACGCAGAGCTCAGATTTGAAGAATTTTTATAGCCAGAGTTCGGTCCTCGGCATGTCGGCACCTCCAAATCCAAATCCCGTCCAACATCGCCCGATCAATGGCCATGTGGCCATGTTGGTGCTCCCACAATGCGTGGTAAGCGGTTTTGTTGTAATGCCATTAAACAAAATCTCCCGTCATTCCCAGAGCAAGAGGAGTATTCAAAAAGCGCTGAGCATCAGTGGGCCAAAAGAGGCCCCGGACCGGATAAGAGCTTCATCACACTCGCCTCTTTAATTAATTGATTAGCTCAGAAGCCTTTGTAGTGACTCTTCTAGTCGCCACTCTTCTAATTAGACTGCTAGGTACCCAAGGGTCTTGTATGTTCAAATTTATTCCTTATTTAAAATTGAAAATGCGCTTCTTTATTTTTATTAATTTTGGATCCAGAAGAAGTGGTTTTTCTTTGATACATATCTTATTTGATTCATATTAGAGTATATGAATACCCTCTATACATATGAAATAATATCTACCGGATATTAGATGAGTTGATTTGTATTTTTTGTTCTATATTAAGTTCTATTAATATATTAAATATGAACTTCTTACTCTTTCTTAGTTTGGAAAAACCGAACACACGATGTTTCTATTTCTTTATTTCGTGATGAGTTGTGTGCTTTCGACAATAGCAACAATTTATTTTTGAATTCAAATAATCCATTTGTATTGTGGCAATTCTTTTGAGTACTATATCTATATATCCCCATGGATTACTCATTGGCACCATTTCGAGCACAACAGATGCATTCCAAAATAACTCTGATTCTAACATCTTTTCCCTTGCCACGAACCTCCTTTTATTTTTGGATTAGTTATTCTTTTATTCTTCTATTTGAATCCAAGGAAGAAGAATAAAATTCATTAGAATTTTTTTAATTCTTAAATTAAGTAATAAAAAATAGATAAATAATTTAAAAATACAATCCTTTCATTTAATAAGCAAAGATTTTGGTTCGAAATCCTTTCATTTAATTAGCCAACCCTGCCTTTTTCTATGCTCTCATTTCTGAGACATGATTTAGCTTGGGTACCCCTTTAACTCTGAGGTTCAACCCAATCCATCTTTTCTTTATTTTCCATTCCAATACTAAAATAATCAAATCATGCATGTTCGATCGAGCGACACCGACACCTAGATGTTGCCCAATAGACTCACAGATTCTAATTTTAAATCAGCGGGACTTCTCCTAGTCCATGAACCAATACGACAACCTAACTGCATCTGCATGCCCAGATTAATGGGGCTGAAGGGGTTAGTTGTATCCTCCAACGCCGATCTACATCGAAAATCGTAAGGGGGTTTGTAAGGAAGCATTGATAGTCTTGTAAATGCCTAAAATGAAAATCAGACAAACTAGAGGTGGCACTACACTTACCAGACCAAGGGTAAGCTCTGTTTAAAATCACACACATGCATGATAGTATGTTCTTGTGTCACTGACAAAACCCCAACATGTTTATATATAGGGGCGTAGCTAGAAAAAAAATCCAATTGGGGGGGGGGGGGACATAGCCCCCCCCCCTAGATAGGTGCAAATTATAACACTCAAAGGACAAAATAAGGAACCAAAATTTTATACCACATACTAGAAAAGCATTTTCCGTTTCCCATTGATGGTTATTTACCTCCCCTGGGGTCTCAGAGTGCCTCAGAGTGCCGAGCAACTCTCTCCTACGCCCTCTTCTTCTTTGACACCGGGAAGCGCGAGGGTGAGTGCCAGCCCCTCGTCCAAGGTTGATCTTCTTCCTCTGTCCTCTCTTACTGCTTCCCTCGCCTTCCACCTATCTCGTCTCGCATGAGGCTTAACAGCTAGAGAGGGAGGCCGCTCTGCTTGGAGAGTTCTTCCATCAGTTGTACTGCTTGATCTGCGAGAGGCACAAGGAAGGCGTGTTTGTATATCAGAATTAATGCTTAGGTTGCGTGGTCTTTGAGTTGAGTTGAGAACTGCAGAAAGAACCCGAGATCCAGTTTTAAATGCCTCGCTCTTGCTCTACAACTATAATATAATTGGGAACCAAGAGCATCTACAACCACGGTTAGCTAATCCGAGCACCTATATGCCCGCAGACAGTGACCAGGCGGGCATGAAATCTTGGCATTGGCAACCACGGTCCCTATTTTGAAAACACCAAATCCATACAAATAGTTCATACTTAATAGTACATAATCCAAATATAGTTCAAACATAAATATTATTCATAGTGCATAACTGATAAAATAAAAGACAAGTTTACTGATTTCCAGTGTGTGTCTACATATACTCGACAAGAGACCATCCAGAAGTTGCATATGTACCTACTGATCTCGCAGTTGTCGATGCATCTTCAGAAAGTTGGCAATGTCCTCTGCTCTTATTCCGGGAGCATGACCTGAGCATCATAATTCTTGAAATCATGCGTGTGCGCTACCCTTCACCCTCATCATCGGCAACCATGTTGTGCAAGATTACATAACATGTCATGAGCCGCCAAAGTGTCTCCGGTTCCCACACCATCGCAGCTCCACGAACAATACCCTAACGAGCTTGGGGCACTCCAAATGCCCTCTCAAAATCCTTCCTAGTTGCCTCTTGCATTGTTGCAAAGCAGGTTTGTTTTTTGCCTCGGGGATCCGATATGGTTTTCACAAATGCCGTCCACTGAGAATAGATACCATCGACAAGGTAGTACCCCATGGTGTAGTTGTGTCCGTTGACGGTATAACACGGTGGAGTTTCTCCATCACAGAGTCTCTTGAACAAATGAGATCGTTGGAGCACATTGATGTTATTGCATGAGCCGTGTGCGAAAGAAAGCATGCCAAATCCACAAGTCCTGCGATGCCATTGCTTCAAGTATGATGGTGACTTCAAGCATGCGAAATCCACAAGTCATGGGATGGCGACAGAGCACCGATAGCGACAAAAGTCCGGTGAAGGCTGTGCGGAGGAGGGCGAACATAGAAGAGGAGAGGGCTGCTCGGGCAAGGACAGGGGAGGAGGATATGAGTGAATTGGCGTAGGTCCTCCCGGTTAGTCCGACGTGATGGACGCGTCCAGGCGTGTCCCTATCCGCCCCAATATGGACCGGATATGGGGAGTGATACTTGTGATCTGCATTGGGTTTTCCGTAAAGAGGAACGAGTAATTAATTGCAGCACAATGCGGATAAATATTTCCCTCAGTTAAGAAACCAAGGTTTATCGAACCAATAGGAATATCAATCCACAACCGTCTTCAGTGGCTGTACACAAAAGAGCAAACACTTGCACCCAACGCGGCAAGATGGTTGTCAATCCCCTTGATCTCGTTATTTACAAGCAAGTGAAGTGTGTAGATAATTATAAATTGCAAAATAAAATAAAAGGTAAAAAATGGAAGCATGGTAATGATTGGTTTTGTAAATATATAAGTGAATAGACCTGGGGGCCATAGTTTTCCCTAGCGGCATCTCTCATGTAGGCAACACACGGTGGGTAAACAAATTACTGCTGGGCAATTGATAGAAAAATGCATAGTTATGTGATATTCACGGCAATGATCATGTATATGTAGGCATGACGTCCATCAGCAAATAGGCCGACTCCTGCCTGCACCTATTCACATCCATAAGCAAATAGGCCGACTACTGCCTGCACCTATTACTCCACCCATCGACCGCTATGCAGCATGCATCTAGAGTATTAAGTAAAACAGAGTAATGCTTGGAGAACATTGACATGATGTAGACAAAGAGAATTCAATTAATATGAACTAACCCCATCGTTTTTATCCTTAGTGGCAACAATACAAAGACGTGTCTTGTTCCTTTCTGTCACTAGGATATAGAGCACTGCCAGATTGAACCCACTACAACGCATCCCTCTCACTAAATAAATATCTATCCAGTTGGCCAAACTATTTTAATAGATCGAAGAGATTTATGAAGCTATAATGATTATGCATATAAGAATCATAATATTCAGAGGTGAATCAAATACTTTTCATGAATAATCTGAAACATGAACCCACAATTCATCGGATTCCAACAAACACACCGTACAAAAGAATTACATCGGATAGATCAAAGCAAAGATGCGATGATCATTGTATTGAAGATCAAAAGAGAGAGAGATAACCATCTAGGTACTAACTACGGACCCATAGGTCTATGGTGAACTACTCACACATCATCATGAGGGCAGCAAGGTTCATGAAGAGGCCCTCTGATGTCTACTACGCAACTTTATTCTTGTAGACTCTTGTTGGGCCTCCAAGCACAGAGTTTTGTAGGACAATAGCAATTTTCCCTCAAGTGGATGACCTAAGGTTTATCAATCCATGGGAGGTGTATGATGAAGATGGTCTCTTTCAAACAACCCTGCAATCAAATACAAGAAATATCTTGTGTCCCCAACACACCCAATACAATGGCAAATTGTATAGGTGCACTAGTTCAGTGAAGAGATGGTGATACAAGTGTACTATGGATGGTAGATATAGGTTTTTGTAATCTGAAAATATAAAAACAGCAAGGTAACAAGTAACAAAAGTGAGCACAAACGGTATTGCAATGCTTGAAAACAAGGCCTAGGGTATGTACTTTCGCTAGTGCAATCTCTCAACAATGCTAATATAATTGGATCACATAACCATCCCTCAACGTGCAACGAAGAATCGCTCCAATGTTCTTATCTAGCGGAGAACATAAGAAGAAATTGTTTGTAGGGTACGAAACCACCTTAAAGTTATCCTTTCCGATCGATCTATTCAAGAGTTCGTACTAAGATAACATCAAGTTATCCTTTCCGTTCGATCTATCTAAGAGTTCGTACTATAATAACACCATATGATACGCATCAACCAACTCTAATGTCACGTAGATACTCCAATGTCACCACAAGTATCCATGAGTTAATTATACGATACGCATCAAATAATTTCAGATTCATAATACTCAATCCAACACAAAGAACCTCAAAGAGTGCCCCAAGATTTCTATCGGAGAATGTAGGACAAGAACGTGCATCAACCCCTATGTATAGATTACCCCAATGTCACCGCGGGAATCCGCAAGTCGAGTACCAAAACATATATCAAGTGAATCAATAGAACACCCATTGTCACCACGGGTATCCACATGCAAGACATATATCAAGTGT
Organism: Elymus sibiricus; assembly: GCA_039707655.1. Taxonomy (NCBI): domain Eukaryota; kingdom Viridiplantae; phylum Streptophyta; class Magnoliopsida; order Poales; family Poaceae; genus Elymus; species Elymus sibiricus. The sequence continues at coordinate 363,117,556 of CM077663.1, read as the reverse complement.
TCTCAAATCCAATATTCAATCCAATATAACGATATCTCAAAGGGAAAGATTCAATTCATCACAACAAGATAGTAAGGGAAACACACCATATGATCCAACTATATTAACAAAGCCCGTGATACATCAAGATCATGACATCTCAAGAACACGAGAGAGAGAGAGATTGAACACATAGCTGCTGGTACATACCCTCAGCCCCGAGGGTGGACTACTCCCTCCTCATCATGGCCTCCGCCGGGATGATGAAGATGGCCACCGGAGATGGATTCCCCGCTCCGGCAGGGTACTGGAACGTCTCCAGATTGGTTTTTCGTCGATATAGAGAGTTTCGCGGCGGAGCGGAGAGTCTAGGGTTATTTCTGATGGTTTCTATATTTATAGGATTTTTGGGCGTCAGTTTCACGCCAAGATGGGCCACGAGGAGGGCACAATACACTAGGGCGCGCCCTGGTGGGTTGTGCCCACATCGTGGCTCTTCTCCGGTGATTCTTCGCTCCAATATTGCTTATTTGGTCCAGAAAAAATCACCAAAAAGTTTCGGGCGATTCCGAGAACTTTCATTTTCTGCACAAAAACAACACCACAGTAATTCTACTGAAAACAACGTCAGTCCGGGTTAGTTCTAAATAAATCATATAAAGTGCATCAAAACCATATAAAAGTATTGTAAACATAGATGAATATGGCATGAATACTTCATAAATTATCGATACGTTGGAGACGTATCAGCATCCCCAAGCTTAATTCCTACTCGTCCTTGAGTAGGTAAATGATAAAAGAACTAATTTATGAAGTTTGAATGCTAGCATAATTTATAAGTTTGATCATTGATAATTTCAGTCAATTTTCTAGCATCATAACCAACATTTTTTTCTCATAAAACTCATCATGATAAAGTAGCAACCAATTCAAATGTTATGGTTCAAACAATGAATTCTCTTGAAACTTAACAACCTATGTTCTTAGTCACCAAACAATTGCAATTCAACTTTATTTTCGCAAGATAAATATTTAATTTATCTGCATTGCCGTTTTAAGTGCGGGCGTGCCAGTATACATTAGTATACAAATAAATTTCTTTGAATACATGGAAATAGGTAACTTGCATTTTATCGGACTATCGATGGATTGCCTATTTCTATTTCACATGTATGTTCCACATTCCGCCTGAATACACATCTGACTGAGACGATTGCAAAGGCTCTTGATTCCTGAAACCTCAAAATAGTTCCAGTTAATTACATATGCAAGTCTACACTTGCAGAATACCTCCGATTAAGCTACATCAAATGATCATCTTACAAATCTCTAACTCACGCCTTCATAGTGATATGCATGGAAATAAAAGTAACCATCAAAGCACACACAGGGAACACACATTTTAACGTGGAAAACCCAAGTTGGGTAAAAAACCACGGTGGCACGAAGGCCAAATCCATTATGTAAAAATGTTTACGTGTGAGGGGATTACAACATCTCTTCAAATCGGGATAACCCTATCTATAAATGCTCGAGACAAAAGCTGCATTGATAATGATGTAGTCATGATGTGTCATCAAGAAAGGAATATTCAGCTTCAGTTCTCCATGAGCCATCAGTCGGAAAACTTGAAGTCTCTAAGTAGTTGTTCGGCCTCGTCGGTCGCGAACTATTTGTTTCAAACCTTATCGGTCAGGACATTTATGCATATTCCAGCCTGGTCGGTCACGGAAGAGAATAATTCGGCTAACCTTGAATAATGAACCGCCCTTTGATTTGAATAATGGGTGTATTAATTCAGAACAATGGCGTCTTATTTATTCCAATGTAGATGACCATGTCCTTGCTAAACACGTGCTCAACTCACAATGCAGTTAACTCTTACGCATCATGCTAAATTTGTCTTGCAAAGTCTCTATAGACAACCCTGATGCATAAGCGTGTGATTCATCATGTAGACTTGGTGTGTGCCTCTATGCATGCTGTTGTTCATGGAGCCTGATGCGTATACCGAAATTTGATGTGTATACCAAAATTTGTATGCAGTTTTGTAGATTACCACGAGCCAAATTCCGCCATCACGACATCCTCAAAGAACAACATCCATGGCGACGATTCAATCGCCAAGTAGAGCCGCGAGATGACATAATCTCTTTCTTTTATATATCGGGCCGTGACACATCCAAATTCAGCACCAGATACAGCCACGAGATGCCATAAAATCACTTTTTTTTTGTATGGCCGTGGCGATGGCGATTGGGCGTCATGTAGAGACGCGAGACGCCATAGCCTCTTTTTTATATATTGGATCGTGACACATCGGCAGCGGCGATTGGGCGCCAGGTAGAGCCGCGAGTGTCATCACTCTCTTTTCTCATATCGGATCAACACAAATCCGCGGCGACGATTAGATCGCCAAGTAGAGCTGCGAGTGTCATCACTCTCTTTTCTCATATCGGAACACAAATCCGCGGCGACGATTAGATCGCCATGTAGAGCCACTGGATGTCATCACTCTCCTTTTCCATATCGGATCAACACACATCCGCGGCGACGATTAGATCGCCATGTAGAGCTGCTGGATATCATCACTCTCCTTTTCCATATCGGATCAACACACATCCGCGGCGACGATTAGATCGCCATGTAGAGCCGCGGGACGCAATAACTTCTTTTTCCACATCAGATTGTGGCATATCCGCGGCGACGATTGGAGCGTCAGGTAGAGCCGCATGACGTCATATATTCTTTTTGTAGATCACACGATAAAACGCCAGCGGCAAAGATTCGATCGCCAGGTTGAACCGCGAGGCGTTATCAACCTGCAATAAAAGAAGGAAATCGAAGAAAGAGATAAAATAGCCGCATCTCACCTTCATGCGACTCACCTACCAAGTAACATCACCGATCTGGTCTTTGAAATGCAGACGCCGAGTAAAGATTGCAAGGAGCGGTGATTACTAATGGTGTGTTTGGATTTGATCAGAGATGTGTATGTGTGTGGTGCTGGCGATGCCGTGGGTGTTGTGAGAAGTGAACTGCGCCGCCGTTGCGCTATGCGATCGCCAAAGAACTCCAACCTCCTCCCCGTCTAATCCGTGCCTCCTGATATACGAGGGCTATATCAATCAGGTTTACGTTAAACCGTGCGTGTCGCCGTTACAAAACAAACTCCTCCGGCCGGGCTGTTCCGCGAAGCTCTCAATTGGCCGTTTGGATCGTTGTTGCATGGATACTTATCCAACTAGTAGATACACTTGAACAAGTTTGAATTAGTCCAGCCAATGCGTCGAGGTTACACATGCATGCGTGCACCAAGTCCTGCATCTGTACGTGCTGGCGGTGAGCAACTCAAATAGTCCAGGCCAATCGAGATCAACTCACGTGTGATTATCATGCCTCCCGATTATGGGTCCCACTAATAACGTTTTTTTTTTCTTGACACAAGTTGTCAGATATTAGGGCATGTAAATAAAAAATTCTAAATTGTCCACGTACCGTGTCCTCTCCATCTAATACCTCAACCAATGTATCTTTGTCTCACCCCTCTACATCACTATGCTTCCTTTTTAACTTGGCAAATGAGAAACATATTGATATTATTTTTACAGACTTCCAATTATGATTTGAAGTTTGTGAACTTGCAAAACCATGACAAAATATCATCCAACAAACTTATTCTCAACAAAGTCTAAGTAAGAGCTCCACATACTCAATCATCATATAGTCTTCTATGATTGCTAGTACTAAAAGCATATTTTCAGAACAAATGGCATCCATCGAACACAAAGAAAGATAGGGGCTTAATGTCTCGCCTCCCAACTCATTTATCATAGAGATAATTGTCAACAATAATAAGTCATGATCAAATATATTTGACTGGATATATGTGTTTGGATCTTTCCCCACCACATGATGCTTGCCAACTAATAGACTAAGATTGGAATAAGAAGTTGACTCAACATGAGTAGTAAATAACATGAAAATAAATAGATTGTCCCTTCGCAGAGGGAAGCAGGGATTCACAAAGGTGCCAGAGTTCATTGTTTAAAAATAGAGATGAATATAATTTTGAGAGGTGCACCCTTCCTGTCAACGTTACGACCAAGGGTTATATATATCTTCCATGTTAAACACATTAGCGGCGGTTCCCAAGCAGTAAAAGTAAATGTTTACTCTCCCTCCACCAACAAACACACTTCACGGCTAGCCGAATCCACGGATACCGTCCATACCAACAACATTCCTGGGGGGGGGGGGGGGGGTTGTTTAATTATTTTCATTTTTCTTTTGATTTCGGGACTGGGAATCCCTATTACCGTCCCTCTTGTGCAAGGACGAGTGAATAAACACTCATCATGAGAATAACCCGCTTAACATGGAAGATACTGACCGCCCCCCGTCGCTCCATGAGCGGTCCAGGCACACAAAACAGATGTTTATTTGAATGCTTAGAGGTGGCACATGCAAATTTACTTGGAACGGCAGGGTAATACCGCATATAGGTAGATATAGTGGACTCTCGTGGCAAGATACTGTGTTTAAGGGTTTTTGGATGCACAAGTAGCATCTCTACTTAGTACGAGTTTTCGGCTAGCAAAAGATCCTAAGCAAACACCACATGTTGGAGGATTCATAACAATATAACTTCTATGCAAATATACACAACCATAACTCATTACGTTGTCTTCCTTGTCCAACTTCAACTAATTTGCTCAAGTTTGAAAATAATTAATGGGTATTCACAATCATAGAAGATGTCCAAGATAATATATTTGTGTGTGTGAAAGTTCTCTTCCTTATACTAATCATTCACGAATTGCTTGTATGACCAATATTGTGATTGTCAAACTTCAATACATTTTACTTTCTAAACCAGATGTGAAGCTAGTACTAAGCTTAAAGCACATTGATAATTTCATATTTATGATATTTAATTCGTTCATAATTTACTCATAGGATATAAATGAAGCACAAGAGTAAACATCAAACTACTCTTCAAAAGATATAAGTGAAGATCAATGAGTAGTCAAACAATAACGTAGCTATGTGAGGACTCTCTCTCTCAATAAATATTTTCAGATCTGAGTATTTATTCAAACAGCAAACTAAATAAAAACAGCACTCCAAGAATAGCACGTAGCATGTGAACGAATAAAAATTTAGGCTCAACATAGGCTAACCGATAATTGTTGATGAAGAAAGGTGGGATGCATAGCATCCCCAAGCTTAGATGCTTGAGACTTCTTGAAATATTTACTTGGGGTGCCTTGAGCATCCCCAAGCTTGAGCTTTTGTATCTCGTTCAATCATCTCATATCCCGGTTTCACCTATTCTCAAAAACTTCATCCACACAAAACTTGAAAAGAACTCGTCAGATAGGTTATTGCACATAATAATAAATCAACTCTTTATGTACTGCCAAGACAAGTTGCATAATAATTTCAAACATCATCTACTTTTTACTATCATTTCCACAATTTATACCTACCAATATAGGCTATGGAAACTATATGATAAGTAGATAACAAAACTATGACAGCAATCTGTCCAAACAGAACAGTCTGTAGCAATCTATTAAACCAGTGTACTTATGTAACTCAAACAATTATTAAAATTTAGGACATGCTAAATAATTTATATGAAAATACTGTGTAAAAATTTCAGAAACTTTCCCCATTCCAGTAAAATATGAAAATTCAAATACTACATCAAAAGTTTCTGTTTTTACACAGCACACATCAAACATGCAATTCAAGCATCCTAAAGGCAATTTTTGGAACTTTTTATTGAAAACAAGATTATAAATAAAACCTACCAGAAAATAACAAAATATAATGACGATACAAGCAAAGCACATATTATGTGACGAATAAAAATATAGCTCTGAGTAAGATATAACGATAATGTTGAAGACGAAAGAGGGGATGCCTTCCGGGGCATCCCCAAGCTTAGGCGCTTGAGTCTTCCTTGGATATTACCTTGGGGGTGCCTTGGGAATCCCCAAGCTTAGGTTCTTGTCACTCCTTATTCTCCTCATATTGGTGTCTCACCTAAAACTTGAAAACTTCAATCACACAAAATTTAACGGAACTTCGTGAGAAGGGTTAGTGTGATAAAGATAAATCATTCACTTAGGTACTGTCAAGAAAAGATTCATAATTGTTCCCACATGATACCTACTGTATTCTATCATTCCCATATTTTATACCACTAAATATAAGCTATGGAAACACTAAAACAAGCAAACTATGCAGGCAAAACAGAATCTGTGAGAAACAGAATAGTCTGTGAAGATCTGTAGTATAGACATACTTCCCTATCTCTAAAAATTCTGAAAAATTAGAACAACCTGAATAATTTGTATATGAAGACTGTGTAAAAATTTCATATCATTATCACGCTCCGGCAAAAAATGAAAATTCCTGTACTGGAGTCAAAAGTTTCTGTTTTGGTTCAGCATCGATTCTACTCATCTTGTGAGTCATCCCAAAGGCTTTACTTGGCACTTTATTGAAATAAAAGGCACAAAACATGATTACTACAGTAGCTCAATCATGTGAACACTCAAAAACAGAAAGGAAAAGTGTTGGGTTGTCTCCCAACAAGCGCTTTTCTTTAAAGCCTTTTAGCTAGGCATGATGATTTCATTGATGCTCATATAGGAATAGTAATTGAAACATGCAAGCGAGCATCATGAATATCATGACAAGCACATTTAAGTCTAACCCACTTCCTATGCATAGGGATTTTGTGAGCAAACAATTTATGGGAGCAAGAATCAACTAGCATAGGAAGGCAAAACAAGCATAACTTCAAAACTTTGAACACATAGAGCGGAAACTTGATATTATTGCAATTCCTATAAGCATATGTTCCTCCCTCATAATAATTTTCAGTAGCATCATGAAGGAATATCACAATATAACTATCACATAAAGCATTCTTTTCATGATCTACAAGCATAAAATTTTCATTACTCTCCACATAAGCAATTTTCTTCTCATTCATAGTAGTGGGAGCAAACTCAACAAAATAACTATCATAAGACACTTGATTGACATAACCACATTCAATATTAAAATCATGATGACAAGTTTCATGGTTACTATCACTCTTTATATCATACATGTCATCATCATAATCAACATAGATAGGAGGCATGCCATCATCATAATAAATTTGCTCATCAAAACTTGGGGGACAAAAAATATCATCTTCATCGAACATAGCATCCCCAAGCTTGTGGCTTTGCATATCATTAGCATCATGGATATTCAGAGAATTCATACTAGCAACATTGCAATCATGCTCATCATTCAAGGAATTCTCGTCAACTATTTTTATAATATCTTTCTCTACCAATTGAGCATAATTTTCTGAATCCTTATTTTCACGAAAGACATTATAAAGACGAAACAGATGATGCAACCTAAACTCCATTTTTTTGTAGTTTTCTTTTATAAAACCAAACTAGTGAAAAACAAGAAACTAACAGATTTAATTGCAAGATCTAAAGATATACCTCCAAGAACTCACCTCCCCGGCAACGGCGCCAGAAAAGAGCTTGATGTCTACTACGCAACTTTATTGTTGTAGACTCTTGTTGGGCCTCCAAGCGTAGAGTTTTGTAGGACAATAGCAATTTTCCCTCAAGTGGATGACCTAAGGTTTATTGACGTGGCTTGAGACTGTGTCGGTATTTCCCCAAAGAGGAAGGGATGATGCAGCACAACAACGGTAAGTATTTCCCTTAGTTATGAAACCAAGGTTATCGAATCAGTAGGAGGATCACCACCACCCAATAAGCAGCACTTGCACACAAACAACAAATACTTGCAACCCGACGCGAAAGAGAGGTTGTCAATCTCTCTACGGTAATAAGATAGATTAGGTAGTGATAGATAGGAGAGATGGATCTCTCAAGAACACAAATAAAAAGAGTAAATATGCAGCAATATATTTTTGAGTTTTTGGTTTTGTAGATCTGAAAACAACGATTGCAAAAACGTAGATCGGAAAGCAATATGATGGAAAAGTAGACCCGGCGGCCGTAGGGTTCACTAGTGGCTTCTCTCATGAGTATAGCGCACGGTGGGTGAACAAATTACTGTTGGCAATTGATAGAAAATCGAATAGTCATGACGATATCCAAGGTGATGATCATTATATAGGCATCACGTCCAAGATAGATAGACCGACTCCTGCCTGCATCTACCTCTATTACTCCACACATCGACCGCTATCCAGCATGCATTTAGTGTATTAAGTTCATGGAAAAACAGAGTAATGAATTAAGAACGATGACATGATGTAGACAAGATCTATTCATGTAGGAATAGACCCCATCTTGTTATCCTTAATAGCAACGATACATGCGTGTCTTGCTGCCCCTTCTGTCACTGGGAAAGAACACCGCAAGATTGAACCCATCACAAAGCACCTCTTCCCATGGCAAGAAAAATCGATCTAGCCGGCCTAACTAAACCAAAGATTCGGAGAAGAAATACGAGGCTATAAGTAATCATGCATATAAGAGATCAAAGAAGACTCAAATAATATTCATAGATAGAAACTGATCATGAACTCAAAATTCATCGGATCCCAACAAACACACCGCAAAAGTTTATATCAAATAGATCTCCAAGAGACCATTGTATTGAGAATCATAAGAGAGAGAGAAGAAGCCATCTAGCTACTGCCTACGGACCTGTAGGTCTATGGTGGACTACTCACGCATCATCGGAGAGGCACCTATGAGGAAGATGAACCCCTCCGTGATGGTGTTTATATTGGATCTCGCGGTTCTGGAACTTGCGGCGGCTGGAATTGTGTTCCGTCGACTACCCTAGGGTTTTTGGAATATTTGGGAATTTATAGGCATTAGAGGCGGTGCGGAGGGGGGTCGAGGAGGGCACAACCCATCAGGGCGCGCCGGGGCCCCCCTGGCACGCCCTGGTGGGTTGTGCTCTCCACAACCCACCTCTCCGGCAGTTGTTTGGCCCACTGGGTGTCTTCTGGTCCAGAAAAAATCTCCAAAAAGTTTCGTCGTGATTGGACTCCGTTTGGTATTGATTTTCTATGAAGTAAAAAACAAGCAAAAACAGGAATTGGCACTTTGGCACTATGTCAATAGGTTAGTCCCAAAAAATGATATAAAGTTCTTATAAAATTATTGTAAAACATGCAAGAATGATTATATAACAACATGGAACAAGCAAAAATTATAGATACGTTGGAGACGTATCATTTATCAATCCGTGGGAGGTGTAGGATGAAGATGGTGTCTCTCAAACAACCCTGCAATCAAATACAAGAAATCTCTTGTGTCCCCAACACACCCAATATAATGGCAAATTGTATGGGTGCACTAGTTCAGCGAAGAGATGGTGATACAAGTGCAATATGGATGGTAGATATAGGTTTTTGTAATCTGAAAATAAAAAAACAGCAATGTAGCAAGTAACAAAAGTGAGCACAAACGGTATTGCAATGCTTGAAAACAAGGCCTAGGGTATGTACTTTCGCTAGTGCAATCTCTCAACAATGCTAATATAATTGGATCACATAACCATCCCTCAATGTGCAATGAAGAATCGCTCCAAAGTTCTTATCTAGCGGAGAACATAAGAATAAATTATTTGTAGGGTACGAAACCACCTTAAAGTTATCCTTTCCGATCGATCTATTCAAGAGTTCGTACTAAGATAACATCAAGTTATCCTTTCCGTTCGATCTATCTAAGAGTTCGTACTAGAATAACACCATATGATACACATCAACCAACTCTAATGTCACCTAGATGCTCCAATGTCACCACAAGTATCAATGAGTTAATTATACGATACACATCAAACAATTTCAGATTCATAATACTCAATCCAACAAAACGAACCTCAAAGAGTGCCCCAAGATTTCTATCGGAGAACGTAGGACAAGAACGTGCATCAACCCCTATGCATAGATTACCCCAATGTCACCGCGGGAATCCGCAAGTTGAGTACCAAAACATATATCAAGTGAATCAATAGAACACCCCATTGTCACCACGGGTATCCACATGCAAGACATATATCAAGTGTTCTCAAATCCAATATTCAATCCAACATAACGATATCTCAAAGGGAAAGATTCAATTCATCACAACAAGATAGTAACGGAAACACACCATATGATCCAACTATATTAACAAAGCCTGTGATACATCAAGATCATGACATCTCAAGAACACGAGAGAGAGAGAGAGAGAGAGAGAGAGAGAGAGAGAGAGAGAGATTGAACACATAGCTACTGGTACATACCCTCGGCCCCGAGGGTGGACTACTCCCTCCTCATCATGGCCTCCGCCGGGATGATGAAGATGGCCACCGGAGATGGATTCCCCTCTCCGGCAGGGTACTAGAACGTCTCCAGATTGGTTTTTCGTCGATACAGAGAGTTGCGGCGGCGGAGCGGAGAGTCTAGGGTTATTTCTGATGGTTTCTATATTTACAGGATTTTTGGGCGTCGGTTTCACGCCAAGATGGGCCACGAGGAGGGCACAAGACACGAGGGCGCGCCTGGGCCCTCTGGCGCGCCCTGGTGGGTTGTACCCACCTCGTGGCTCTTCTCCGGTGGTTATTCGCTCCAATATTGCTTATTTGGTCCATAAAAAATCACCAAAAAGTTTCGGGCGATTCCGAGAACTTTCATTTTCTGCACAAAAACAACACCACGGTAATTTTGCTGAAAACAACGTCAGTCCGGGTTAGTTCTAAATAAATCATATAAAGTGCATCAAAACCATATAAAAGTATTGTAAACATAGATGAATATGGCATGAATACTTCATAAATTATCGACACGTTGGAGACGTATCACCCTCCGTGATCGAACCCCCCTCCGGCAGGGTGCCAGAACGGAGCTCCAAATTGGATCGTGGCGGAACAGAGACTTGAGGCGGCGGAAAAAGTGTTTCGGGATGCCCTCTAGGGTTTTTGGAATATATGTGAATTTATAGGCCAGAGAACGGGGGTAGGAGGTCCACCAGGGAGGGACAAGCCATCAGGGCGCGCCGACCCCTCTGGGCGCGCCATGTTGGCTTGTGCCTCCCTCGTGCCGCCTCCGGTCTTCTCCCGAAGCTTCCAGGTCTTCTTTTGGTCCAGAAAAAATCATAAAAAAGTTTTGGCGTAATTGGACTTCGCTTGGTACTGTAAACCTGAAAAGTAAAAAACACGCAGAAAACAACAAGTGGCACTGGGCACTGGGTCAATAGGTTAGTGCTCGAAAATAATATAAATTGGTAAATTATTACTCAAAAAGTATCATAGAATTATAATATAATAGCATGGAACAATCGAAAATTATAGATACGTTGGAGACGTATCAGCCTCCCCAAGCTTAATTCCTACTAGTCGTCGAGTAGGTAAATGATAAAAATAGAATTTTTGATGTGACATGCTACGCAATATGTAATCTTTTGCATGTATGCTCATTGAGAAACGATGAATTAACAAACATCAACATAGTAATATTTATAAGCACAAGCAACAAAATCATCAATCTTTCAAAGTATACGATCTTAAAAGAATGTTTACCCCCATTCATTTTATCATATTAGTAAAGCATGGCTCCGTCTTCACCACATTAATACAAATGTCAAGCACTACGATGTCCAAGTCAGGCAATTGGATCATACTTTTTCAATGTGCATCAACTTTTTATTCTTCACACAATACATGAGCGTGAACCATGGACATAGCATAAAGGTGGAATAGAATATGGTGGTAGATATCAAAGCGGTGAAAAGTGGAGAAGGAAGTCTCGCATCAACTAGGCATATCAACGGACTATGGAGATGCCCATCGATAGATGTCAATGCAAGGAGTAGGGATTTCCATGCAAATGATGCACAAGAGCTATAAGTGTATGAAAGCTCAACTGAAGCTAAGTGGGGTGTGCATCCAACTTGCTAGCTCATGAAGACCTCGGGCATTTGAGGAAGCCCGTCATCAGAATATACAAGCCAAGTTTCTAATAATGAAAAATTAATTCCCACTAGCATATGAAAATGACATAACATGAGACTCTCTATATGAAGAACATGGTGCCATTTTGAGGCACAAGTGTGGTAAAGGATAGTAGCAAAGTCCCTTCTCTCTTTTTCTTTCATTTTCATTTTTTTATGGTGGGCTCATTTGGCCTCCCCCATTTTTATTTCCTCACTGGGACAATGCTCTAATAATGATGATCATCGCACTTTTATTTACTTACAACTCAATATGAAAACTCGATATGAAGAACTATGAAACAATATGAATCAATATGAATGCCTCTGATAGTGTACCAGGATGTGCAATGATCTAGCGTGACATGTATCAAAAATATGATGAACGGTGGCTTTGCCACAAATACTATGTCAGCTCTATATGATTATGCAAAGCAATATGATGATTAATGAACTAGTCATATGGTGTAACGATGGAATTTGCATGGCAATATATCTCGGAATGGCTATGGAAATGCAATAATAGGTAGGTATGGTGGCTGTTTTGAGGAATATATAAGAAGGCTTATATGTGACAGAGCGTATCATGCCACAAGGTTTGGATGCACCGGCGAAGTTCACACCAATCCTCGAGGTGACAATGGGCAATGCACGGTACTGAAGAGGCTAGCAAAATATGAGGTGGTGAGATTGCGTATGTCTATGGATTCACATTAGTCATAAAAACTCACATACTTATTGCAAAGTTTTATTAGTTTTATCACAAATCAAAGTACTACTCGCATGCCCCGAGGGAGGAGGTTGGGAGGAGTTAACCATCGCGCTCCTCCGACCCGAAACAACACTAGGATTTCAACGAGGAATAGAAATGCTCACACATCCCCATGATACGTCTCCAACGTATCTATAATTTTTGCTTGTTCCATGCTGTTATATTATCATTCTTGGATGTTTTACAATCATTTTATAACAACTTTATATCATTTTTTGGAAATAACCTATTAACATAGTGCCAAAGTGCCAGTTGCTGTTTTTGCTTGTTTTTTACTTCGCAAAATATCAGTACCAAACGGATTCCAATCGCGACGAAACTTTTTGGAGATTTTTTTTGGACCAGAAGACACCCAATGGGCCAAAGAAGTGCCAGAGAGGTGGGCCGTGGAGACCACAACCCACTAGGGCGCGCCAGGGGGGCCCCGGCGCGCCCTGATGGGTTGTGCCCTCCTCGGGGCCCCTCTCCACCGCCTATGATGCCTATAAATTCCCAAATATTCTGAAAACTCTAGGAGAGTCGACGAAACACAATTCCAGCCGCCGCAAGTTCCAGAACCTCAAGATCCAATATAAACACCATCACGGAGGGGTTCATCTTCTTCATAGGTGCCTCTCTGATGATGCGTGAGTAGTCCACCATAGACCTATGTGTCCGTAGGCAGTAGCTAGATGGCTTCTTCTCTCTCTCTTATGATTCTCAATACAATGGTCTCTTGGAGATCTATTTGATGTAAACTTTTGCGGTGTGTTTGTTGGGATCCGATGAATTTTGAGTTCATTATCAGTTTCTATCCATGAATATTATTTGAGTCTTCTTTGATCTCTTATATGCATGATTACTTATAGCCTCATATTTCTTCTTCGAATCTTTGGTTTAGTTAGGCCAACTAGATCGATTTTTCTTGCCATGGGAAGAGGTGCTTTGTGATGGGTTCGTTCTTGCGGTGTCCTTTCCCAGTGACAGAAGGGACAGCAAGGCACGCATGTATCGTTGCCATTAAGGATAACAAGATGGGGTCTATTCCTAGATGAATAGATCTTGTCTACATCATGTCATCGTTCTTATTGCATTACTCCGTTTTTCCATGAACTTAATACACTAGATGCATGCTGGATAGCGGTCGATGTGTGGAGTAATAGTGGTAGATGCAGGCAGGAGTCGGTCTACTTATCTTGAACGTGATGCCTATATAATGATCATCGCCTTGGATATCATCATGATTATTTGATATTCTATCAATTGCCCAATAGTAATTTGTTCACCCACCGTGCGCTATACTCATGAGAGAAGCCACTAGTGAATCCTACGGCCCCCGGGTCTACTTTTCCAACATATTGCTTTCCGATCTATCTTTTTGCCTCTTTGTTTTCAGATCTACAAAACCAAAAACCCAAAAACATATTGCTGCATATTTTATTTGCTCTTTTTATTTTGTGTTCTTGAGAGATCTATCTCTCCTATCTATCACTACCTAATCTATCTTTTTACCGTAGAGAGATTGACAACCTCTCTTTCACGTCGGGTTGCAAGTATTTGTTATTTGTGTGCATGTGATGCTTATTGGGTGGTGGTGATCCTCCTATTGGTTCGATAACCTTGGTTTCATAACTGAGGGAAATACTTACCGTCGCTGTGCTGCATCATCCCTTTCTCTTTGAGGAAATACCGACGCATGATGACCCACAAGTATAGCGGATCAATCGTAGTCCTTTCGATAAGTAAGAGTGTCGAACCCAACGAGGAGTAGAAGGAAATGACAAGCGGTTTTCAGCAAGGTAATTTCTGCAAGCACTAAAACTCTAGGTAACAGATAGTTTGATAGCAAGATAATTGGTAACAAGCAAGTAACGGTAACGGTAAACAAGGTGCAGCAAGGTAGCCCAATCCTTTTGTGGCAAAGGATAGGCCAGAACAATCTCTAGTAATAAGCATAGTGTTCTTGAGGGTACACGGGAATTTCTTCTAGTCACTTTTATCATTTTGGTTTGATTCGTGTTTGCTACACTGATAATTTGATATGTGGGTGGACCGGTGCTTGGGTGCTGTTCTTACTTGAACAACCTCCCACTTATGATTAACCCCCTCGCAAGCATCCGCAACTACGAGAAAAGTATTAAGATAAAATCTAACCATAGCATTAAACGTTTGGATCCAAATCTGCCCCTTATGAAGTAGTGCATAAACTAGGGTTTAAGCTTCTGTCACTCTAGCAACCTGATAACCCACAAGTGTAGGGGGTCGTTTGTAGCCTTTTTCGATAAGTAAGAGTGTCGAACCCAACGAGGAGCTAAAGGTAGAACAAATATCAACATACAACTCACATCCATAACTAGAAGTACCTTGCAAGATAATAAAGAACGCTAATGCTTGCTTTACCTAGAACAAGTATGAAACTACTTTGAGGGAATAAAACTAGAAGTACTTTGCAAGATAATAAAGAACGTGGAAATAAAAGTTAGGTGCTATTTTAATAAAAGAACAATAAAAGTAAATAACTTAGAAGAAATCTTTTTGTGTAATGCAGGAGAAAGATTGTCCCTAGGCAATTGAATATAATATGATAGATACTTGTCATATGCAATGAGGGAAAGGCATACGCTAACACACTTTCCGTACTTGGATCATATGCACTTATGATTGGAACTCTAGCAAGCATCCGCAACTACCAAAGTTCATTAAGGTAAAACCCAACCATAGCATTAAGTATCAAGTCCTCTTTACTCCCATACGCAACAACCCACCTACTCGGGTTTATGCTTCTGTCACTCAAGCAACCCACCATAGGAAAATCATGAACATATTGCAACACCCTACAGCGGGGATCCCTCACATTTGCGCGACATGGAGGGCACCATAGGACAGCACCATATCAACATACAACTCACATCCATAACATCATACCACAATTAACCCATAGGACAAAAGAGATCTACTCAAACATCATAGGATAGCCAAATATCATTGGGAAATAATATATGGAGTTGAGCACCATGTTTAAGTAGAGATTACAGTGGGGAAGAGAGGTGTTACACCGCTGTATAGAGGGGGAGAGAGTTGGTGTTGACGGAGGCAAGATTGTTGATGTAGATCGCCGTCACGATGATTGCTCCGTCGGCGTTCCGGCGCCACCGGGAGAGAGGGGGAGAGAGCCCCCCTCCTTATTCTTCTTCCTTGGCCTCCCCCCTAGATGGTAGGAGAGTTCCCCCTCTGGTCCATGGACGCCATGGCGGTGGAGGGGCAGGAGCCCCTCCTAGATTGGATCTCCCTCTCTGTTCTCTTCTGTTTCGCGTTTTTGTTTTCTGGACGAAAACCGTTTCTTATATTCTCGGAGATCCGTAACTCCGATCGGGCTGAAATTTGGAGAGAATTTTTATCCAAAAATTAGCTTCCTTGCACCCAAAGGAGAGCTCCAACCGACTTACGAGGTGGGCACAACCCACCAGGGCGTGCCTGGGCCCCCCTGGCCGCCCTGGTGTCTCGTGGGGGCTGTGGGCCTCCGTTTGCGTTGATTCCACTTCTCAAAATTCATAAATATTCCAAAAAAAATATCCATAAATTTTTATCGCGTTTGGACTTTGTTTGCTATCGTAATTCTGCCAAACAAAAAACATGCAACAAACATGAACTGGCACTGGGCACTGGATCAATAGGTTAGTCCAATAAATCATATAAATTGTTGCCAAAAGTATGTGAAAGTTGTATAATATTGACATGAAACAATCAAAAATTATAGATATGACGGAGACGTATCAACATCCCCAAGCTTAATTCCTGCTCGTCCTCGAGTAGGTAAATGATAAAAAAGATAATTTTTGATGTGGAATGCTACCTAGCATAATCTTGATCATATATCTAATCATGGCATGAATATTAAGACACAAGTGATTCAAAGCAATAGTCTAGTTTTGACATGAAGACATTAATACTCACGCATCCCAACAAGCAATCATGTCTTTCAAAATATCAAGGCTAAAGAACGCTATCCCTACAAAATCATATAGCCTTGTCATGCTCTGTCTTCTTAACACAAAGTATAAATCATGTACTACCCCGGTGTCAGCGAAGCAATTGGTTCATACTTTTTAACGCGCTTCAGCATTTTCAACTCTCACGCAATACATGAGCGCAAGCCATGGATATATCACTATGGGTGGAATAGAATGTGGTGGTAGGTTTCAAAGGGGTAAAAGTGGAGAAGAAAGTCTCGCATCAACTCAGCGTATCAACGGCTATGGAGATGCCCATCAATAGATATCAATGCGAGGAGTAGGGATTGCCATGCAACGGATGCACTAAGAGCTGTAAGTGTATGAAAGCTCAATATAAAAACTAAGTGGGTATGCATCTAACTCTACAATGAAAAATTCCCACTAGTATATGAAAGTGACAACACAGGAGACTCTCTATATGAAAAACATGGTGCTACTTTGAAGCACAAGTGTGGAATTAGCATGCCCCTATTCCTTCTTCTTTCATCATTTTTTTCTTTCTTTCTTTTCTTTTTTTTCTTTTTTTTCTTTCTCCTTTTTTCCTTTTTCTTTTTTTCTTTCTTTGTCTGAAGCCTCATCCCGACTTGTTGGGGAATCATAGTTTCCATCATCCTTTCATCACTAGGGCATGCTCTAATAATGAATAATGATGATCATCACACTTCTATTTACTTACAACTCAATACTACAATGATAGTAGAACAAAGTATGACTCTATATGAATGCAATGATCTAGCGTAGCAAAGATATCAAAAAACGTACAAGCCATGAAACATCATGCTAGCTATCTTAGGATCATGTAATGCAATATGACAATGAATGCTCATGTCATCAAAACGGAGGCGGTGGAAGTTGCATGGCAATATATCTCGGAATGGCTATGGAAATGCCATAATAGGTAGGTATGGTGGCTGTTTTGAGGAAGATATAATAAGGCTTATGTGTGATAGAGCGTATCATATCACGGGGTTTGGATGCACCGGCGAAGTTTGCACCGACTCTCGAGGTGAGAAAGGGCAATGCACGGTACCGTAGAGGCTAGCAAATTGCGGAAAGGTAAGAGTGCGTATAATCCATGGACTCACATTAGTCATAAAGAACTCACATACTTATTGCAAAAGTTTTATTAGCTTTCTTGAAGCAAAGTATTACTACACATGCTCCTAGGGGGGAGGTTGGTAGGAGTTAACCATCGCGCGCCCCCGACCTTCACACAAAGATAGACAATCAAGGATAAATTGTGCTCCAACTTCCTAGCATAACGTGAGACTATACATGCATGCTTCGGGAATCACAAACCTTAACACCAATATCTTAATAAACATGATCATCCACTAGTACCTCCCACATATATATTATCATCTCTATATTGCAAAACTATTGCAAGGAATCAAACATATCATATTCAGTGATCCCTAAGTTTTATGTAGGATTTTATGACTAACCATGCAAATGACCAATTCATGTTAACTCTCTAAATAGATATAAGTGAAGCAAGAGAGTTTAATTCTTTCTACAAAATACCATGCTCTAATAAATATAAGTGAAGCAAAAGAGCATTATACGAATAACGGTTTTCTATGTGAAGAGAAACATGCAATCCAAACTTCAAATGATATAAGTGAAGCATATGAAGCATTCTATAAAGCCATACTCAAAAGATATAAGTGAAGTGCAATGAGCATTCTATAAATCAACCATGGACTATCTCATACCAGCATGGTGCATAAAATAAAAGTGAAAACTAAACACAAAAGACGCTCCAAGATTTACACATATCACATGAACGAAACGAAAACTAAAACATACCAATACTTGTTGAAGAAAGATGGGATGCCTTCCGGGGCATCCCCAAGCTTAGATGCTTGAGTCTCCTTGGATATTTACTTGGGGTGCCTTGGGCATCCCCAAGCTTGAACTCTTGCCTCTCCTCCTTCTCCTCATATCAAGACCTCCTCGATGTTCGAACACTTCATCCACACAAAACTTAACAGAAGACTGGTGAGATTCGTTAGTATAATAAAGCCAATTTCTACTTTAATTACTGTTGCAAACCCATTAATATTTTATATTTGCATTATACCTTCTGTATTATAACTTTTCAATGGCTTATACCACCGATAAAATCGATAGTTTCATCAAAACAAGCAAAACAATGCATCAAAAACAGAATCTGTCTTAAACAGGACAGTCTGTAGTAATCTGAACTTTGACCATACTTATGTAACTCAAAAAATTCTGAAAAATTAGGAAGGAATAAAAATTTTGTATATAAATACTGTGTAAAAATTTCAGAAACTTTTGACGTTCCAGTAAAAAATGAAAATTCACGCACTACAGCCAAAGTTTGTGTTTTTACACCGCACATACCAACAAGCAATCTAATCATCCTAAAGGCAAATCTTGGCACATTATTTTTATAATACAATGGATTTTTACAAGGGGATAATTATTTTTGTTGGAAAATTTTCCGTGATTCAAGACTCACAAAGTTTCCATGGGCATGAACAAAGTTCAAGGATATCCCCCACTTCAACGATGCTCATCATCTCTCTCACTTTCACCTTTCCTTTTGTGAAGTTTTAGGTTCCCCTCTATATTTTTTTTTGTTTTTAAACTTTATAAAAGCACACAACAGAAATAAATGACTCTCTAAAACTTCCAGGTTGTCTCCCTGGCAGTGCTTTCTTTAAAGCCATTAAGCTAGGCATAAAGTGCTCAAGTAATGGATCCACCCGGGTCCCAAGGTATATCAAAGCCAATTTTAATTAACAATGATTTGTAATTTAGTAGTGAGCACAAAGTGATATATATCATGTGATAATGAAGTCTAACTCTCTTCCTATGCATTGGCATGTCATACAAGAACAGTTCATGCACATTAAGTAAAGGCCAATGCATAGTATAAACAGTTTCTTGCAATTTCATAGTATTGGAAACATAGAGAGGTGAAGATTTGGTTCCTCTCTCATAATAATTGCAAGTAGGAGCAGCAAGCACATGCATATTATATTCATTAAAATCATCATGTGTAGTAGCAAAACACAACCCATCAATGTAATTCTTAATAAGAGCAAACTTCTCTGATATAGTGTAGTTAGGAGAATTCAAAAAGATAATATGACTATCATGTGTGGGTGCAATAGCAAAAATTTCATGCTTAACATAAGGAACTATAGCAAGTTCATCTTTATAAGCATAATTCATTTTGGCATCATGGCCAGAAGCATAGCAAGCATCAAGTTCATCAAAAAGGGATATTTCAAATGAATCCAAGGGATCATAGCAATCATCATAGCATTCATCCTTCGGTAAGCACGAAGGGTAATTAAACAATGTATGAGTTGAAGAGTTACTCTCATTATAAGGTGGGCACGGGTGATCAATCCGCTCTTCCTCCTTTTGTTCTTCGCTCTCCTCCTCATCTTTTTCATCTAATGAGCTCACAATTTCAGCAACTTCTTCCTCCATAGGTCCCTGCAAAATATTAGTATCTTCCAAGGCAGCGGACATTCTCTCAACAAATTCAATAATATCAGCATTGTATTGATAATTATCATAGAAATATTTAAGTATGGCAAAATTTTCAGATTTGTAAGAATCATCATCATACTTTTCCATCAAAGAAGCAATTGCATAAGCACCCTTAAAAGCAACAAATTCTTCTATTCGTTCCACATCATAGTAATCATATATACCATTAGCATAAGAAGCTAAGGTTTTGTTATCATTAAATTTGCATGAAAAGGGAAGGTGTGGAGCGTTCATCCTAGAGCAACAAGTAATATCATATCTCAAACATAGCTCCCGAGCATACCAATGCAACATATGAATTTGATCCCATAACAATTTCCCTTTTTGAGTCAAGCGATAATCTCTAAAGTATTCACGTTGATCCAACATTACTCCCATTATCAAGTTGAATGGGGTTTTCTCAGGATTATTAAAGTTGTATTTGATACTTTGCACATAACTAGCATCGAGGGTTTTAAGAGGTTCCCCATCTCCATGAGTAGCAAGTACCACTAATTTTTTTGGTGTTTCGTGTTTCATATCCATAACTAAAGATATAAAACAACTAATAACAGAAAATAAATATTACTTAGTGATAAAGCAAACAGGCACACACGAGAATATTCACCCCACGCTATTGCTCCCCGGCAACGCCGCCAGAAAAAGGTCTTGATAACCCACAAGTGTAGGGGATCGTTTGTAGCCTTTTTCGATAAGTAAGAGTGTTGAACCCAACGAGGAGCTAAAGGTAGAAAAAATATTCCCTCAAGTTCTATCGACCACCGATACAACTCTAGGCACGCTAATGCTTGCTTTACTTAGAACAAGTATGAAACTACTTTGCGGGAATAAAACTAGAAGTACTTTGCAAGATAATAAAGAACGTGGAAATAAAAGTTAGGTGCTGTTTTAATAAAAGAACAATAAAAGTAAATAACTTAGCAGAAAACTTTTTGTGTATTGCAAGAGAAACATTGTCCCTAGGCAATTGAATATAATATGATAGATACTTGTCATATGCAATGAGGGAGAGGCATACGCTAACACACTTTCCGTACTTGGATCATATGCATTTATGATTGGAACTCTAGCAAGCATCCGTAACTACCAAAGTTCATTAAGGTAAAACCCAACCATAGCATTAAGTATCAAGTCCTCTTTACTCCCATATGCAAAAATCCACCTACTCGGGTTTATGCTTCTGTCACTCAAGCAACCCACCATAGGAAAATCATGAACATATCGCAACACCCTACAGCGGGGACTTCCTAGATAGTTGTGCTGGTTGTGTTTTCAGGGAACGAACGGTTGAACAAGCTGAGGAATTATTTAATAACATATTGAAGAATTATGATGATTGGACTCTCCCTGAACCACCGCCTAAACCAACTCCGAAGAAGAGGGGTATCTTATTTCTCAGTCCTGAAGATATGCAAGAGGCAAAGAAATCTATGAAGGAAAAAGGTATTAAAGCTGAGGATGTTAAGAATTTGCCAACTATTGAAGAAATACATGGCCTTGACACACCACCACCTCCACAGGTGGTAGAGGTAAATTCTTTATTAAAGTTTAATGAAAGTGACATCCCTCACAATAAAAATCCTAGTCAATGCTTATATGAGTTTGACAACTATATTATGAAGCAAGATCATTTCAAGGCCCATGTTCTGAAACAATTGAAATACAATTCTGATATGATTGCTCGCTTGAGTGACTTGCTATTTAGAATCATTAATGATGTTAGAGGTGTAGGAAAGCATGCCTCTATGGTTCAAACTCAGTTAGAACAAGTTGCTAAATCTCAAAAAGAATTGCTTGATGAAATGAATAATAATATGCATGATTTTGCTGCTAGAGTAGTAACTAGAGGAGGTAGAATGACCCAAGAGCCACTTTATCCTGAGGGTCATCCTAAAAGAATTGAACAAGACTCTCAGAGAATTAATATTGATGCACCTAGTCCTTCTAAGAAGAAAAAGAAAAAGAAAAATG
Source organism: Elymus sibiricus (assembly GCA_039707655.1). NCBI lineage: Eukaryota > Viridiplantae > Streptophyta > Magnoliopsida > Poales > Poaceae > Elymus > Elymus sibiricus. Next base: position 363,095,321 of record CM077663.1, on the reverse strand, counting down.
ATAGGACTTTGCATACCTCTAGTGAACCCGAGACACAAAAACCTCCTGATAGTAATGATGTCTCTATTTCTGATGCTGAAACTCAATCTGGTAGTGAACTTTCACGTAGTTATAATGAAAATGATAATGATGATGTTCACGATGATGCTCAACCTAGTAATGATGTAGAACTAGATAATGATGTTGAAATAGAGCCTGCTCCTGATCTTGATAACCCACAACCTAAAAATAAACGGTATGATAAAAGAGACTTTGTGGCTAGGAAACATGGTAAAGAAAGAGAGCCATGGGTTCAGAAACCCATGCCATTTCCACCTAAGCCATCTAAGAAAACGGATGATGAAGAATTTGAGCGCTATGCTGAAATGATTAGGCCAATCTTTTTGCGCACCCGCTTAACTGATATTTTGAAGATGGCCCCTTATGCAAAGTATATGAAAGACATCATCACAAATAAAAGAAAGATACCGGAATCTGAAATCTCCACCATCCTTGTTAATTATTATTTTAAGGATGGAGTACCTAAAAAACTTGGAGATCCTGGAATACCAACTATACCTTGCTCCATTAAGAGAAACTATGTCAAAACTGCTTTGTGTGATTTGGGAGCCGGTGTTAGTGTTATGCCTTTCTCCTTATATAAAAGACTTGATTTGAATAAAATCACACCTACTGAGACATCATCACAAATGGCTAACAAATCAACGGCCATACCTATCGGACTTTGTTATTCTTGAGATGCCCGAGGACGACAACATGTCGATTATCCTTGTTAGACCCTTTTTGAATACTGCAGGGCTGTTATTGATTGCAATAAAAGCAAAGTCACTTTTCATATTAATAATGAGCACACGGTGCACTTTTCGAAGAAAAAATTCCAAGTGAATGGTATAAATGTTATTGAAGAATCTCCGACCATCACTATTGGAAGTTTTCAATTGCCTCTACCTACTGCCAAAAAGAAATATAATATACTTATTGTTGGGGATATGCACATTCCCATTGAGGTAACTTAGTGTTTTACGAAAGTTCTTCGGTTTCATGCTAATCGGAAGTGGTTGTTAATAAGACTTGATCAACCTTATTAATGGATCATTTTTGAGAGGTATGGAGTTGAGGAATCTAGTAAGCACAACTCTCTGCTCCCACCTTTTATTTTTTGTTTTAGTTAGTTGAATAAAATAAAATGCCATGTTTTTCCTGTTTTCTGTTTTCTCCGTGCAATAAAAAAATGACCCAAACATAAAAATTCTCAGAATGCCCTAAAAATTTAACACGATTTTTTTCTGAATATTTATGAATTTTTGGTGCAAATAACACCAGAGGGGGTGCACCTGGTGCCCACAAGACACCAGGGCGCGCCAGCACCCCCAAGCGCGCCCTTGTGGGTTGTGGCCCCCACGTGGGCCCCCTCACTTATCTCTTTAGCCCACATCATCACCTACCTCCAGCAAAAAATCACCACAGCCACCATTTTCGCGTTCTTGCTCTCAAACCCGTGGATTTCGATCTCTTTGCTCGAAGCTCCGTTTCCGAAAGTGTTTGGAGGGATTGCTTCTTGGTATGTGACTCGTCCATTGCTCCAATTAGTTTTTGTTTTAGTGGGTTATTTTTAGAGTAATTAGCTACTCTTGGTGCTGCTGTAGAGAAGCTTGCATGTTGAATTCTTAGAGTTCTAAGTGGTTTGAATGCTCAATATGGCCTCTATGCATGCTTAGGAGTAGTTGCTAACAATCTTACAAAGTTTTGTTGACAAATTTTTTTGTGGACTAAATTTTTTAAGATTTTTTATAGGAATAAATGCAAATCTTTAGGAAGTTTTCCTCCAAGAAAAATGCCAAGGGAGTCATTGGGGAATCATCGGACAATGACCTTCACATACCAAGAAAGGTTGAGGTGCGGCCGTGTGAATGGCCGCATGATGCCTTCATGGAGGAGGTCGGGTTCCATCAAGAGTTAGCTCAGTTTGTCGCAAATGCCGGGTTAACCGAGTTCCTCACAGCTAAGTGTGACCAATATCACATCCTTACGAATTCCTTTGTGCAAAGCTTTAATTATTTAGGGAGAAACAATCCTCCTAAAGTGGAGTTTAATCTTTATGCCGAAACTCACAGAATGTCGCTGACCGACTTCTGTAATATATGCTTGATTCGTTCTGATGGGGACTTGAGAGAACCTAGGCCATATGAGTTTGAGGATTTTCTCCTCGCATTAACCGTGAGTGAGGATAGAGGCGTGTCGAGCGCCACTGCTAGTAGTTTGCAGTTTCCCTCAGTACATTATTTCTCTTTGGTCATCACTAAGTGTTTAACCGCTAGGGAGAAGGTCGGCGCACTCGGTGCTCCTGACCTTGCTATTTTACGTCGTGCACTTTATGATGATCACACCTTTAGTATGGGAGCCATTATTGCTCGACGCTTACATCTTAACAAAACTAAGGGAAAGATACATGGTGGTATTTATGCTACTCGTTTAGAGGACCACTTTAGAATCCCATTTCGCTCACATGATTATCTCTTATCCCAAGTTTACCTTGATCATAAGACACTGCAGGCTCACCAATTTCTTGATGTAACTGAGTCTCCACGTGATATTCATTATAACTTAGTATTTAGCAAGGAAACACGTGATGTTATTCCGTTGCCTGCACCTGCTTTGTTTGATCATATTGCCAGGAACGGATACAGGATTATGCCAGATGACATTATATATTACCAGAACAACCTAGCAGCCGCTGAGGAGGAGCCCCAGGGGTGGGATGCTCAGGTGCCGCCTCTGCCTCACTACGACTTTGGACCGGATGGCTACTACGGATGATGATTACCAAGCTAGGCCAAAAGCCTGAGCTTGGGGGAATACGTATTTCCACCGACATTACATTCATGTTCACACATTTCATTCCAGTTGTCGGTATTCACACTCTTTCATTGTATTATCCATGCTTGATTTGTTTTCTTGCTTTCTTCTTGTGTGTTTGAAAAACTTTGAGAAAACCCAAAAAGATTTCTCGCTTCTTCATTTACTTGTTGGGAGCTTTCCCGTGTAAATAGTTTTTCTCGTTTTTTGTTTTTCTTATTTAATTTGCTTTCTTCATGAAAAACCAAAAACTCCAAAAATATTTCAGTGTGTTTCTCTGAAGTTCTTTTCTGTTTATTTGAGTCGTACCAAGGAGAAGACCACAATGAAAATGTTGAGTGGTTCTCATCTGCATTATCGTTTATCTAACAAAGAGCCCATGTTACTTTGTCTTCTCCTCTTGAATAAAATGCTTGCCGATTCCAGCTTAGTCCACAACACTCTTGCACTATTATTATATTCTTATCGTTCGATTGTGCAAGTGAAAGACAATAATGACAACATTTGATGAATTGACTGTGCAGAGAAAGGCGGGTATGAACTCAACTTGTTTTTGTTTTTGTAAATATGTTTAACCTAGTATCCCTTGATTCAACTCATTATGATCAAACATGCTTGCAATGACCATTAGAGATTATAGTTGTTCATGCCATGCCTAAGTAGCTAGGAGTGGATAATGATTTATCTTCAGTGTCAACATGCATTAAAATGGTTGTGATGCGCTATGATGATATGGTATGCTCCTCTGAATGTTTCAAGTGGCTTGACTTGGCACATGTTCACGCATGTAGTTGCATCAAAACCAACATAGCCTTCATGATATTTATGTTCATGGTGTCCATATCCTACTCATGCTAGTATTCAATGTTGATTATATGTAATGCATGTTCATGACCGTCTTCGCTCTCTAGATAGCCGCTTCTCAATCTAATTGCTAGCCTTCGCCTGTACTAAGCGGAAATACTGCTTGTGCATCAAAACCCTTAAACCAAGTTATGCCAGATGAGTCCACCATATCTACCTATATGCGGTATTACCCTGCCGTTCCAAAGTAAATTTGCATGTGCCACCTCTAAAAATTCAAATGAACATCTGTTTTGTGTGCCTGGACCGCTCATGAAGCGACAGGGGGCGGTCACTATCTTCCATGCTAAGCGGGTTATTCTCATGATGAGTGTTTGTTCAATTGTCCTTACACGAGAGGGGCGGTAATAGGGATTCCCAGTCCCAAAATCAAAAATCAAAAATAATTAAACAAAACTCCCCCAGGAATGTTGTTGGTTTGGACGGTACCCGTGGATGCGGCTCGCCGTGGAGTGTGATTGTTGGTGGAGGGGGAGTAAACCTTTACTTTTACCACTTGGGAACCGCCGCTAATTTGTTTAGCATGGAAGATATTGATAACTCTTGGTCGTGACGTTGACAGGAAGGGTGTACCTCTCAAAATTATATCTATCTCTGTTTTAAACTTTGAGCTCTGGCACCGCTGCAAATCCATGCTTCCCTCTGTGAAGGGACTATCTATTTACTTTTATGTAGAGTCATCACCTTCTCAAATAAGCGCCAGACCTGAGAGCACTATTGTCATCCTCATTCATTGTGTATAGTTGATGTTGGGTGCAGCATGACTGGATCTTTTCTACCATGAATTACAATGTTTAGTCGCTGCTTGAACTTTGGAGGTGCTCTGCATTTATGTTTTGCGGTCTCAGAAAGGGCTAGCGAGATACCACTATTGTCATATTGTATCATGATTGTTTTGACAAAGTGTTGGCGCTTGAGATATCTTATTTTTGCTCGCTAGTTGCTTATGTTATTGTTATGGGTAAATATAATTCCTAAGAGTTATTGTTGACATGGTTAGTCATTATCTTTGCTAAAAACCTGGGTGCTACTTAAGCATATATATGTAAACAAGAACAAAAGAGTTCATACAAGTTTTTCTTTATCACTTTCAGTTTGTCAACTGAATTGCTTGAGGATAAGCAAAGGTTTAAGCTTTGGGGAGTTGATACGTCTCCAACGTATCTACTTTTCCTCACTCTTTTGCCCTTGTTTTGGACTCTAATTTGCATGATTTGAATGGAACTAACCCGGACTGACGCTGTTTTCAGCAGAACTACCATGGTGTTGTTTTTGTGCAGAAATAAAGTTCTCGGAATGGAACGAAACTTTTTGGAGATTTATTTCAGAATAAATGAGAATTATTGGAGCCAAAATACACCGCAGAGGGGGGCCAGGGTGAGCATCACCCACCAGGGCGCGCCAGGCCCCCTGGGCGCGCCCTGGTGAGTTGTGCCCACCTCGTGGCCCCACTTGCCCTAACTCCGCCACTATAAATTCCTAAATTCGGAGAAAAAAATCAGGGAGAAAGAATTATCACGTTTCACGATACGGAGCCGCCGCCACCTCCTGTTCTTCATCGGGAGGCCAGATCTGGAGCCCGTTTGGGGCTCCGGAGAGTGGAATCTTCGGTCTACGTCATCACCAACCTTTCTCCATCGCCAATTCCATGATGCTCCCCACCGGGAGTGAGTAATTCCTTCATAGGCTTGCTGGTCGGTGAGGAGTTGGATGAGATTCATCATGTAATCGAGTTAGTTTTGTTAGGGCTTGATCACTAGTACCCATTATATTCTGAGATTGATGTTGCTATGACTTTGCTATGCCTAATGCTTGTCGTTAGGGCTCGAGTGCCATGATTTCAGATCTGAACCGTTTATGTTATCATATCTATATCTATGTTCTTGATCCGATCTTGCCTAGTCATATGCACCTATTACGTGTTATGATCCGTCAACCCCATAGTGACAATATTTGGGATACTTCGCGGTGACGACCGTAGTTTGAGGAGTTCTTGTATTCACCATGTGTTAATGCTTTGTTCCAGTTCTCTATTAAAAGGAGGCCTTAATATCCCTTAGTTTCCTTATGGACCCCGCTGCCACGGGAGGGTAGGACAAAAGATGTCATGCAAGTTCTTTTCCATAAGCACGTATGACTATTTACGGAATACATGCCTACATTACATTGATGAACTGATCTAGTTCTGTATCGCCCTAGGTTATGACTGTTACATGACGAATATCATCCAACGAGTTAACGATCCAGTGCCTACGACCGTTCCACTTATTGCTCTTGCTAAGTTACTATTGTTGCTGCTGCTGTTTCAACTACTACAAAACTACTGCTACTACTGTTACCGCTATTGTTACTGTCACAACTGCTATCAAACTATCATACTACTGTGCTACTGATTACCTTGCCGCAGATATTTAATCTCCAGGTGTGATTGAATTGACAACTCAACTGGTAATACTCTCAAGTATTCTTTGGATCCCCTTGTGTCGAATCTATAAATTTGGATTGAATACTCTACCCTCGAAAACTGTTGCGATCCCCTATACTTGTGGGTTATCAACTACTCACAAATAATAATCATGCTCAAGATCAGAGGGGTATTAAATAGCATAATGGATCTGAATATATAATCTTCCACCAAATAAACCATATAGTAATCAACTACGCAAGGTAATCAACACTACTAGTCACCCACTGGTACCAATCTGAGGTTCCGGTACAAGGATTGAACACAAGAGATGAACTAGGGTTTGAGAGGAGATGGTGCTATTGAATATGTTGATGAAGATTGGCCTCCCAAAGATGAGAGGGGTGTTGGTGATGACGGTGGCTTCGATTTCCCCCTCCGGGAGGGAAGTTCCCCTGGCGGAATCGCTCCGCCGGAGGGCAAAAGTGCTCCTGCCCAAGTTCCGCCTCGAGGCGACGGCGCTTCGTCCCGAAAGTCCTCCTCTGATTTTTTCTAGGTCAAATGTGACTATATACCAGAAGATCGGCACCGGAGGTGGGCCGAGGAGGCCATGATACACCAGGGGGCGCCCAGGGGGGTCTGGCACGCTCTGGTGGGTTATGCCCACCTGGCTGGCCCCCTTCGATAGTTTTCTGCTCCAGTATTTTTTATTAAATACAAAAAAAATCTCTGTAAAATTTCATCTTCATTGGAGTTGTGCAGAATAGGTATCTCTGATGTGCTTTTCTTAGGTCCAGAATTCCAGCTGCCGGTATTCTCCCTCTTTGTGTAAACTATGCATATTATAAGAGAAAAGGCATTAGAATCATTCCCTAAAGCATTATTATTCAACAAAACATAGTAAATAATAGTAGGAAATCATGATACAAAATGGACGTATCAACTCCCCCAAGCTTAGACCTCGCTTGTGCTCAAGCGAAAGCCGATATTGAAAAGCATGTCCACATGATTTGAGAGAGAGGTGTCGATAAAAACAAAATACGGACATGGAAGCATCATGCTTATTAATATAACAGCAACAAACTATATCATAAAATTTATTCAATGCATATTTATCATATAGCTTCTTATGAACAAGTAACAATTCATCACAACATGAAAGTATGAAGCATAAACCTTATTGAAAACCAACAAACTATGTTCTCAGTCGACTTTGCAACTACAATTCATTATATTTTCAGGAAGGGTCTCATGTCGGAGCCTTTCGGCAAGTCCACATACTCAACCATCATTTAGTGTTTTATGATTGCTAACACTCACGACATACCCATGAACAAAAAGTTTCAACCAGACACATAGGAAGATAGGGGCCTATAGTTTCGCCTCCCAACGTATTCACCTCAAGGGTGATGTCAACAATAATAACTCATGCCTACTCATATCCAACTGGATATATGTGCCTAGATCTTTCCTCACCACATGATGCTTGCAAAAAGAAAAAGTAAAAAGGAATAGGGAAGAATACTTTGACTCTTGCATAAAAGTAAATACATGAAAGTAAAAGATAGGCCCTTCGCAGAGGGAAGCAGAGGTTGTCATGCGCTTATTGGTTTGTATGCCCAATCCCTTAATATAAAAGAACGTCACGCTATATTGCCCCCTATGATAGCAACCTTTATTATGCAGTCCGTCGCTTTTATTACTTTGCCATCATAAGTTCGTATAGCGCTCAATTTTCTCTTACACTAATTGATCAAACACTTTTAGAAGCAATTTTTATTGCCTTATTGCACCGATGACAACTTACTTGAAGGATCTTTCTCGATCCATAGGTAGGTATGGTGGACACTCAAAGAATGAATTTGAGTTTGGGTTTTTGGATGCATAAGTAGTATCTCTACTTAGTGCGGAATTTTTGGCTAGCAAGGATATTGGGCAAGCACCACATGTTGAAGGATCTATGACATATAACTTCTATGTGGATATGAACAAACATAAATTATTACGTTGTCTTCCCTGTCCAACGTCAACAATTTTGACATATAATATTTGATGGGGGCTCACAATCATAAAAGATGTCCAAGATAGTGTATTAGCATGTGAATCTTCTCTTCCCTTATCAATTCTTTCATGAATTGCATCATTGACCAATGCTATGTTTGTCAATCTCCAACAAATTTTACTACTTATATTTCCTTATGTGATGTCATTACTCACCATAAGATTAGCATATGATTCTTTTCATTTGTTTCTTTTCCTTTATTTTGATTGCAACAAGAAAGTAGAGAGGCAAAAACTCAAACTAAACTTTATTATATAACTTTCACTAGATTACATAGATAGATAAGCCACGAAACTAACACACGAAAATAGATCATGCTAAACTTTTATTCAACTAAAGCAAAGGGAAACTAAAGATCGAACTAGGATAGGTAAAGGTGAATAAAAGTGGTGGTGATATGATACCGGGGCACCTCCCCCTAGCTTGGCTCAAGCCAAGGGGAGTGCCCATACCCGTGTGCTCGAGTCTCCTTTGGTGGTGGTGATGATGAAGTAGGCTTGTCCTCTAGCTTCCAGGGCAAGGGCTCCCCATCAAAAGTTGACGCAAGAGTCCCCTGAGTCCTGCAACTGGCAGCTAAACTCATACCTTTAAGTCTTGCTTCATATTTGAAGACTTGGTTTTGAAGATCATAAACTTGGCTCTGCAGAAAATTAATTTGCTCGTTGAGGGTGGAGATGATGTCCTTCACAGACCGGCCATCCACCATATGATCACGGGTGAATTCCGTGATCATGGAGTGATTGGCACTAAGTCCATGCTCCACCATCTTCTGGCTCTTGAAGATTTCCTGTTCCACCGCCTCGAGCCTAACCTCCACACTTCCGGTCTTCTTGGGTCCCTGAACATCGCGGATGTGGAGCATCCCCTCACGCATCTCAATGGCTTGAGGGTGCTTCATCACCTCCGGCAAGTACGGGTTGATGACCTTCTCGAAGAACTTGTCCTTGGAGGAGCTTGGTGGAGCCATGGAGATCTAGATCTGACGAGAAAACAACAAGAAACAAGAACAGAGGATTTTTCTGCGATGCGGTCGTCAAAACAATCGGGGGTATATATAGAGAATTTTTATTCTTGGGAAACAAGCATATGGAAGGAAAACAGAGTCGGGAAGGTTCCGAGGTGGGCACAACCCAGCAGGGCGCGCCTAGGGGTGCCTGGCGCGCCCTGGTGTATCGTGCTCACCTCGATCACCATCCAGTTTATTTTTTTATTTCCAAAATTTTCTAATATTCCAAAACTGACAAAAAATATTTTTGCGGATTTTTCGGGGTCCGTTTAGTTACCGTTCCACGTACCTCCTATTTTTCAGAATTCTGGAGTGTTTCGGAAGGTTTCGTTTATGTGTTCCTCCGGTGTCATGGTTTGGATAACACTGCTTTCAACGTTAATGGGCGTACCTGAGATATAATGCTTAATTCTTTGTCCATTGACCACCTTTGGGTTAGTTCCTTTGGTGTTATTAATCTTGATAGCTCCAGAACAATAAACCTCTTCGATAACATATGGTCCCTCCCATTTGGAGAGAAGCTTTCCTGCAAAAAATCTTAAACGAGAGTTGAACAAAAGAACATAGTCTCCTATTTTGAATTCCCGCTTTTGGATTCTTTTGTCATGCCATCTTTTTACTTTTTCTTTGAATAATTTGGCATTTTCTTAGGCTTGGGTTCTCCATTCATCTAGTGATCTAATATCAAATAGCCTCTTCTCACCGGCAAGTTTGAAATCATAGTTAAGTTCTTTAATTGCCCAAAATGATTTGTGTTCTAATTCTAGAGGCAAATGACAAGCTTTCCCATATACAATTTTGTATGGAGACATACCCATAGGATTTTTATAAGCTGTTCTATAGGCCCAAAGTGCATCATCTAATTTCTTAGACCAATTCTTACGAGACCTATTGACAATTTTTTGTAATATTAATTTTATTTCTCTATTGCTAAGTTCAACTTGACCACTAGATTGAGGATGATAGGGTGATGCAATTCTATGGTTAACATCATATTTAGCTAGCATCTTACGGAAAGCACCATGAATAAAGTGTGAACCACCATCGGTCATTAAATATCTAGGGACTCCAAACCTTGGAAAGATAACCTCTTTAAGCATTTTAATGGAGGTGTGGTGATCAGCACTACTAGTTGGAATAGCTTCTACCCATTTAGTGACATAATCAACGGCAACCAAAATATGAGTGTACCCGTTAGAGGAAGGAAAATGCCCCATATAATCAAAACCCCAAACATCAAATGGTTCAACAACAAGTGAATAATTCATAGGCATTTCCGGACGCTTACCGATATTACCAATTCTTTGACATTCATCACAAGACAAGACAAACTTACGGGCATCTTTGAAGAGAGTAGGCCAATAAAAACCAAATTGCAATACCTTGTGAGCAGTTCTATCTCCCGCATGATGTCCTCCATAAGCTTCGGAATGACATTTCCGTAGGATTTGTTCCTGTTCATGCTCAGGTACACAACATCTAATAATACCATCTACTCCTTCTTTATAAAGATGTGGGTCATCCCAAAAGTAATGTCTCAAGTCGTAGAATTTTTCTCTTTTGTTGGTATGTGAAGCTAGGAGGTATATACTTAGCGACAATGTAGTTAGCATAATCAGCATACCAAGGTGTGTTTCGAGAAACATTTATTGCAGCTAACTGTTCATCAGGTAAACTATCATCAATAGGTAGTGGGTCATCAAGAATATTTTCTAACCTAGACAAGTTATCAGCTACTGGGTTCTCGGCTCCCTTCCTATCAACGATGTGTAAGTGAAATTCTTGAAGCAAGAGAACCCACCTAATGAGTCTAGGTTTAGCATCTTTCTTTTCCATAAGGTATTTTATAGCAGCATGATCGGTGTGAACAATAGCTTTGGAATCAACAATATAGGATCTAAATTTGTCACAAGCAAACACAACTGCTAAAAATTCTTTTTCAGTGGTGGCATAATTTCGTTGGGCACTGTCTAGAGTTTTGCTAGCATAATGGATAACATTCAATTTCTTATCAACTCTTTGTCCTAGAACAGCACCAACAGCATAATCACTAGCATCACACATAATTTCAAAAGGCAAGTTCCAATCAGGTGGTTGTACGATAGGTGCAGAGGTTAAGGCTTTCTTGAGTGTTTCAAAGGCTTCCATGCAATCATCATCAAAAACAAAAGGAATATCCTTTTGCAAAAGATTAGTAAGAGGCCCAGAAATTTTAAAGAAGTCTTTAATAAACCTCCTATAAAAACAAGCATGACCAAGGAAGCTTCGAATACCTTTAATATCTTTGGGACATGGCATTTTCTCAATTGCATCAACTTTAGCTTTATCCACCTCAATACCTCGTTCAGATATTGTATGCCCCAAGACAATGCCTTCATCAACCATAAAGTGGCACTTCTCCCAATTCAAGACGAGATTAGTTTGTTCACATCTCTGCAAAACTCGATCAAGGTTGCTTAAGCAATCATCAAAAGAAGTTCCGTAAACGGAAAAATCATCGATGAAAACCTCCACAATCTTTTCACAAAAATCAGAGAATATAGCAGTCATACATCTTTGAAAGGTAGCAATTGCATTGCATAAACCAAAAGGCATACGTCTATAAGCATAGGTTCCAAAAGGGCAAGTAAAGGTAGTTTTCTCTTAATTGGATTGTGACACAGGTATTTGAGAGAAACCAGAATATCCGTCTAGGAAACAAAAGTGTGTGCTTAGATAGTCTTTCTAGCATTTGATCAATGAATGGTAGAGGGTAATGGTCTTCCTAGTAGCTTTATTTAATTTTCTAAAATCAATTACCATTCTATAGCCAGTGACAATTCTTTGTGGAATGAGTTCATTCTTATCATTAGGAACAACGGTAATACCTCCTTTCTTAGGGACACAATGAACGGGACTTACCAATCTACTATCATCTATGCGATAAATTATACCTGCTTCCAGAAGCTTTAATATTTCAGTTCTTACCACTTCCTTCATCTTAGGATTCAACCGCCGTTGGTGATCAACAACGGGTTTAGCATCAGGTTCCATATTAATCTTGTGCTGACATAGTGTGGGACTAATGCCCTTAAGATCATCAAGAGTATATCCAATAGCAGCCCGGTGCTTCCTTGGAACTTTCAATAATCTTTCTTCTTCATGTTCTGAAAGGTTAGCACTAATAATAACAGAATATATCTTTTTCTCATCAAGATAAGCATACTTCAAAGTGTCAGGCAATTGTTTCAATTCAAACACAGGATCACCTTTAGGTGGAGGAGGACCTCCAAGAGTTTCAATAGGCAAATTGTGTTTCAGGAGAGGTTGTTGTTCAAAGAAAATTTGATCTATTTCGTTTCTTTCACGCAAGTGCATATCATTTTCATGGTCAAGCAAATATTGTTCTAATGGATCAGTGGGAGGCACAACAATAGAAGCAAGAACAATTATTTCATCCTTACTAGATAACGCTTTATCACGGGGTTGTCTACTAAACTTGGAAAAATTAAACTCATGAGACACATTACCAAAACTAACACCGACAGTTTGTTTTTCACAATCTATCTTAGCATTGACGGTGCTCAAGAAAGGTCTACCAAAGATAATGGGACAAAAGTCATCTTGTGGGGAACCAAGGACAAGAAAATCAGTAGGGTATTTTACTTTCCCACACAAGACTTCAACTTCTCTAACAATCCCAAGTGGTGTGATAGTGTCTCTATTAGCAAGTTTAATAGTAACATCAATGTCTTCTATTTCAGCAGGTGCTATGTCATCCATAATTTCTTGGTATAGAGTAAAAGGGATAGCACTCACACTAGCACCCAAGTCATATAAACCATGATAGCAATGATCTCCTATTTTGACTAAGACAACAGGCATGCCTTCTATGGGTCTATGTTTATCTTTTTCATCGGGTTTAGCAATTCTAGCAGCTTCATCACAGAAGTAGATAACATGCCCATCAATATTTTCTACCAAGAGATCTTTAACCATAGAAACACTAGGTTCTACTTTAATTCTTTCAGGGGGTTTAGGTGCTCTTATATAACCCTTACGAACCACAGTTGATACCTTAGCATGTTCCTTTATCCTAACAGGGAAAGGTGGTTTTTCAATATAAGCGGTAGGCACAACTGGATCAACATTGTAAAAGATGGTTTCTTATTTAGCTATGACCGGTTCTTTAATTTCTTCTTTAATAGGGGGATGATATTTAAACCACTTCTCCTTAGGGAGGTTAATGTGAGTAGCAAATGCTTCGCAGAAAGAGGCTACTATCTCAGTCAAGTCCATATTTAGTGCTAAACTTATGAAAAGTATCGGTATTCATAAAAGATTTAACACAATCAAATTCTAGCTTTATACCTGACTCATTACCTTCGTCGAGTTCCCAATCTTCAGAGTTGCGTTTAATCCTTTCTAAGAGAGCCCACTTGAATTCATTAGTCTTCTTCATATAAGAACCAGCACAACAAGTATCGAGCATGGATTGATCATTATGAGAAACCGGGCATAACAATCCTGAATGATAACTTCTCTCGGAATGTCATGATTGGGGCATGAATATAACATTGACTTAAGCCTCTCCCAAGCTAGAGCGATGCTTTCTCCTTCACGAGGCCAAAAATTATATATATAATTCCGATCACGATGAACTAGATGCATGGGATAAAACTTCTGGTGGAATTCCAATTGCAAACAATTCCAGTTCCATGATCCAAGATCATCACATAGCCTATCCCATGTCAATGCTTTTCAATTAAAAGATAAAGGGAAAACCTTCCTCTTAACTTCATCTCCGGGTAAACCTGCAAGCTTAAATAATCCACAAATTTCGTTCACATATAAGAGGTGCATATCAGGATGTTCAGTTCCATCTCCTGCATATGGTTTAGCAAGCAGTTGTTCTACCATACCCGAAGGAATTTCATAGCCAATATTTTCAGTAGGTGCTGTAGGTTGAGGGGCAACTAATTTTGGTTCCAGTCGAGGTGAAGATACCCCGAACAAACCCCTCAAAGGATTGTTTTCCATAGTATCAAGTAGCAATAAATTTCAGCACGTAGTATAAGTTTTTCCTTACCGATTTCCACTTACAAAGAGAGCTTCACTCCCCAGAAATGGCGCCAGAAAAGAGTATTGATGACCCACAAGTATAGGGGATCAATCGTAGTCCTTTCGATAAGTAAGAGTGTCGAACCCAATGAGGAGCAGAAGGAAATGACAAGCGGTTTTCAGCAAGGTAATTTCTGCAAGCACTGAAATTGTAGGTAACAGATAGTTTGATAGCAAGATAATTGATAACAAGCAAGTAACAGTAACGGTAAACAAGGTGCAGCAAGGTAGCCCAATCCTTTTGTGGCAAAGGACATGCTAGAACAATCTCTAGTAATAGGCAAAGTGTTCTTGAGGGTACACGGGAATTTCATCTAGTCACTTTTATCATGTTGGTTTGATTCGTGTTCGCTACTTTGATAATTTGATATGTGGGTGGACCGGTGCTTGGGTGTTGTTCTTACTTGAACAACCTCCCACTTATGATTAACCCCCTCGCAAGCATCCGCAACTATGAGAAAAGTATTTAGATAAAATCTAACCATAGCATTAAACGTTTGGATCCAAATCAGCCCCTTACAAAGTAGCGCATAAACTAGGGTTTAAGCTTCTGTCACTCTAGCAACCCATCATCTAATAAATACTCCACAATGCATTCCCTTAGGCCCATGAATGGTGAAGTGTCATGTAGTCGACGTTCACATGACACCACTAAGGGAATCACAACATACATATCATCAAAATATCGAACACATATCAAATTCACATGATTACTTGCAACATGACTTCTCCCGTGACCTCAAGAACAAAGGTAGCTACTCACAAATAATAATCATGCTCAAGATCATAGGGGTATTAAATAGCATAATGGATCTGAACATATAATCTTCCACCAAATAAACCATATAGTAATCAACTACTCAAGGTAATCAACACTACTAGTCACCCACAGGTACCAATCTGAGGTTCCGGTACAAAGATTGAACACAAGAGATGAACTAGGGTTTGAGAGGAGATGGTGTTGTTGAAGATGTTGATGAAGATTGGCCTCCCAAAGATGAGAGGGGTGTTGGTGATGACGGTGGCTTTGATTTCCCCCTCCGGGAGGGAAGTTCCCCCGGCGGAATCGCTCCGCCGGAGGACAAAAGTGCTCCTGCCCAAGTTCCGCCTCGAGGCGGCGGCGCTTCGTCCCGAAATTCCTCCTCTGATTTTTTCTAGGTCAAATGTGACTATATACCAGAAGATCGGCACCGGAGGTGGCCGAGGAGGCCACGATACACCAGGGCGCGCCCAGGGGGTCTGGCGCGCCCTGGTGGGTTGTGCCCACCTGGCTGGCCCCCTCCGGTAGTTTTCTGCTCCACCATTTTTTATTAAATACAAAAATAATCTCCGTAAAATTTCAGCTTCATTGGAGTTGTGCAGAATAGGTATCTCTGATGTGCTTTTCTTAGGTCCAGAATTCCAGCTGCCGGTATTCTCCCTCTTTGTGTAAACCTTGCATATTATGAGAGAAAAGGCATTAGAATCATTCCCTAAAGCATTATTATTCAACAAAACATAGTAAATAACAGTAGGAAATCATGATGCAAAATGGACGTATCAACGTAGTCTCAAGCCACGTCAAAGGAATTTCTGGCGCCATTGCCGGGGAGGAAGCGGTCTCTTCTACGTGCTTATCGTAGGCGCCGAGGGGACTCCATCATCATCTACCAGGTTCCTAATCACAAATCTCATCTCCTTGAAATTATATTATTTGCCATTTGCCTCTCGTCTTCCTCTCCCCCACTTCACCAATTTGCCGTTTTATTCGCCCTCTTTTTCGTTTTCCTTTTTCTCGTCGGATCTCTTCCTTGCTTGCAATCTTGCTTGCGTAGTCATGATGACTCAAGAAAACACCAAGTTGTGTGATTTTTCCAATAGTAATAACAATGATTTTATTAGTACTCCGATTGCTCCTCCCTCCACTAGTGCGGAGTCTTGTGATATTAATGCCGCTTTGTTGAATCTTGTCATGAAAGATCAATTTGCCGGTAATCCTAATGAGGATGCCGCGTCCCATCTAAACACGTTCGTAGAATTGTGTGATATGCAAAAGAAAAAAGATGTGGACAATGATATAGTGAAGTTGAAATTATTTACTTTTTCCTTGCGGGATCGTGCAAAAATTTGGTTTTCTTCTTTGCCTCGCAATAGTATCGATTCTTGGAATAAGTGCACGGACGCTTTTATCACTAAGTATTTTCCGCCCGTGAAAATTATTTCCCTTAGGACACAAATCATGAATTTTAAGCAACTTGAGCATGGACATGTTGCACAATCTTGGGAAAGAATGAAGTTGATGCTAAGAAATTGTCCTACTCATGGTTTAAATCTTTGGATGATCATACACAAATTTTATGCGGGGTTGAATCTTGTCTCTAGAAATCTTTTAGATTCCGCCGCAGGTGGTACTTTTATGGAGATTACTTTGGGTGAAGCTACTAAATTTCTAGATAATATCATGGCAAATTATTCACAATGGCATACCGAAAGAGCACCTACTAGTAAAAAAGTTAATTCGGTTGAAGAAATTAGTACTTTGAGTGATAAGGTTGATGCTTTGATGAAATTGGTTGCTAGTAAAAATGCTCCTATTGATTTTAATGATGTGCCTTTGTCTACCTTGATTGTGCAAAATAGTGATTCCGTAGATGTGAACTTTGTCTCGCGAAACAATTTCAATAACAATGCTTATAGAGGTAATTTTAATCCTAGGCCTTTTCCTGGAAATTCCTCTAATAATTATGGTAATTCCTATGGTAATTCTTCTTACAATAATACTAGGAAGACCTCTAATCTTTAGAGTAATATTAAAGAATTTATCAATGCGCAAAAGGCTTTCAACACTACGATAGAAGAAAAGTTGAATAAGATTGATGATATGTCTAGAAGCATTGATAGAATTTCTCATGATGTTGAAAATCTCAAGTTGAAATCTTTTGTGCCTAAGATTGATGAATCAATTAAAGCTTTATATGTCTCTATGGATGAAAGTAAGAAAAGAACCGCTATGCTTAGAGCTAAAAGAAAAATCTTAGAAAAATCGTTTTCTAGTGATTGCCTTCATAAAAAAGATGAAGATCTTAAAGTGATTGGTGTTTGTTCTATTGATTCCTTGTTTATTAATATTAAGATTGATGATAAAGGGACTGAAGTAGAGTCAACTTTAGCTAGAAGGCGTCCCAATAATTTGGAGGGTCAAAATCTTGATGAAAAATTTGATAAAAGTGGGTTTGAAGAGGTCAAAACTTTAACTAGTGATGTGCCCACTATTTTGGATTGCAAAGACTTTAATTATGATAGTTGCTCTTTGATTGAATGCATTTCTTTGCTGCAATCCATGTTGAATTCACCCCATGCTTATGAGCAAAATAAAGCTTTTACTAAACATATCGTTGATGCCATGATGAAATCTTTTGAAGAAAAGTTAGAGTTGGAGATTTCTATTCCTAGAAAATTACATGATGAGTGGGAACCTACTATTAAATTCAAGATTAAAAATTATGAGTGCTTTGCTTTATGTGATTTGGGTGCTAGTGTTTCCACGATTCCGAAATCTCTATGTGATGTGCTTGGTCTTACCAATATTGAAGAATGTTCTCTTAATTTGCACTTGGCGGATTCTACTATTAAAAAGCCTTTGTGAAGATTTAATTATGTTATTATTCTTGAAAATAGGAACTATGTTCCCATAGATTTTATTGTGCTTGATATTGATTGCAATCCGTCTTGTCCTATTATACTTGGTAGACCTTTTTTACGCACTATAGCTGCCGTGATTGATATGAAAGAAGGCAATATTCGTTTTCAATTTCCCTTGAGAAAGGGTATGGAACACTTACCTAGAACAAAAATTAAGCCACCATATGAATCAATCATGAGGGCATCCTATGGATCCAAAACCAAAGATGACAATACTTGAATCTATGCGTTATGCCTAGCTAGGGGCGTAAAACGATGGCGCTTGTTGGGAGGCAACCCAATGAATAAATACATTTTTGCTTTTTCCTTTCTGTTTTTGAGTGTTGACACAATTATGCCTCTGTTATGATTGTGTTTTTATGGTTTATTTAGTGTTTGTGCCAAGTAGAGCCTTTAGGATGATTCATGAGATGAGTAGAAGCGATGCTGAATCTGAAACAGAAACTTTGCGTCCAGTATATGAATTTTCATTTTTTACTGGAACGTGATCTTGAGCTTAAATTTTAACACAGTGTTTCTATACAAATTTCTTACGTTGTCCTAATGTTTCAGAATTTTTAGAGTTACAGAAGTATGGTTAGAGTACCGATTACTACAGACTGTTCTGTTTAAGACAGATTCTGTTTTCGTTGCATTGTGTGCTTATTTTGATGAATCTATGGGTTTTATTGAAGGGTATGAGCCATGGTAAAGTTAAACTACAGTAGGTATAATGCGATAATAAAATATGAATGGGTTTGCAGCATCACCTAAAGTAGTGATTTGTTTTATTATACTAACGGATCTCACGAAGATTTTGTTGAGTTTTGTGTGATTGAAGTTTTCAAGTTTTGGGTGAGATCACGATGTATGAAGGAATAAGGAGTGAAAAGAGCCTAAGCTTGGGGATGCTACCACACCCCCAAGATATATCCAAAGAGAAACAAGCAACTAAGCTTGGGGATGCCCCCGAGTGGCATCCCCTCTTTCTTCTACCGACCATCGGTATTTTACTTGGAGCTATATTTTTATTCGTCACATATCATGAGTTTTGCTTGGAGCGTCTTGTATCTTTGCTTACTTTGTCTGTTAGTTTGTCACTTGTATCCTTGCTGGACACACCTATTTTAGAGAGCCAAAATTATGCTATGATTTGTTAGAATTGCTCTATGTGCTTCACTTAGATTAATTTGAGAGTTAGTAAATTTTTAAGAAATCCTCTCATGCTTCACTTATACTATTTTGAGAGATGAAATCCTTATGCTTATGTGCTTCACTTAAATTTGTTTGAGATTGCCAAAAAGCAATGGCAATATATGAAACTAGTACCAAAGTGATAGATATCCAAGGAGGATATAATAAAAACTTTCATGAAGATCATTGGGCAAATTAAACTTGATTCTTTGTAATAGTTTTGAAATATGATGATAGTAATATGCGAGTCATGTTAGTGAGTAATTGTGCTTTAGTAGGAATATTGGTGTTAAGGTTTGTGATTCCCTATGCATGCATGAAAGTCAATAGTTATGCAATGAAGTTACATCCTACTTATGGTGCATTATTCGGTGTTAGTTATGCTCAATGCTCGCTTATGTGAATTTTCGTTTATTGGTTTGGTTGCTTCTCAATCTATTTGCTAGCCTCCATTTGTACTAAGTAGAAATACTACTTGTGCATCCAAAATCCTTAAACCAAAGTTTGCCTTATGAGTCCACCATACCTACCTATATGAGGTATTTCCATGCCGTTCCAAGCAAATTTGTTTGTGCCATCTCTAAATTTTCAAAATAAATTTTCTCTTTTGTGTGCTCGTACCGCTCATGAAACGGTGGGGAGTGTCCAATATTTTTCCATGCTAGATGTGTTATTCTCAAGATGAGTGTTTATTCACTTGTCATTGCACGAGAGTGCGGCGGTAATAGGGATGCCCATTCCCGAAATGAAAAAGAAAAAAATATTTACTTTATGTTGTCAAATAATAAATTCCTTGGAAAGTGTTGGTATGGAAGGCAACCATGGATACGGCCCGCCATGGAAAGTGAAAGTTTGGTGGAAAAAGGAATAAACTTTATTTTCTGTTTGGGAACCGCCTATGATATATCTAGCATGGAAAGTATTGTGAGCTACTTTGTCGTTTTCATTGATAGGAAAGGCATGCCACCCAAAATATTTTTCTCTCTCAATTTAAACTTTGAGCTCTGGCACCTCTACAAATCCCTACTTCCCTCTGCGAAGGGCCTATCTATTTACTTTACGCAATTTTTATTTTTACTTTGAGTCTCCATCTTCTCTTATAAGCACCATGTTGACACACGAACACGTCACCGTGTACCCTCGACGCCGGGGGTGATGCACTGCAGCTCACGTCGAAGGAGGTCCGTCCGGCAGCGCGATATGCAAGATAGCCGGCGGACGCTTTTGTAGACCCGAAGCCCCGCACGCCCGGGAGGGACCCCATCAGGGATTGCGGCGGCTATGGGCTGCCCTAGGTCGATTCGCTCACCCCTAGAGCCTCGATATTCGCAGCTCTCAAACAAGAAGAACAGCGAAGAACGAGAGAGAAAAATGATGGAGAGATAAAACGTAGACTAAAAAGTAGTATATTGATTTGTTCGATTGTGTGTTATTCAATCGGCCGTCACCCCCAACATATATAAGAGGCGGCTGGACTTCCCGTACAAGCAAAGGATTCATCTAGACTTTCCTTACAAGAAAATTACATCAATTCACGTCCTAGAGTCCTAGCTCTAGTCTAACTCGGATTCAACCCGAATCTGGCCCAAATTTCGGTCTTGCTCCTTGCGCGGACTATAGAATCTGCATACGATGTTTGATTGAGACGTTTTTTATATCCAAATCAATCATTTCGATGAGACGAACAATTCTTCTATTGATCACTTTTCCAAATAAGGCTATCTTCAATACTCCAGGAGGTCATCTTCAATTTCCAGTCGGATTTGGTCCTGTGGCTGACTAGGCTGTCCGAGTTTTGTAGAGATTTTGCAAGGCGTATATTATCTCAAATGATGATGACTCCAAAAGAAAAGTGGACCGTTTCGACGATACGCACAACTTTCTTGTAGAACATTTTTCCATACGAGGCCATCTAGATAATCGTTTGAGCCCATCTTTAGCTTCTGGTCGGATTGCCCAAAATTGACATTTTCCACTCGGCCGGCAAGCTTTCACCCGGCAAGCTTTTCACCCGGCAAGCTCTTTGCCCGGCAAGCTTTTCACCCAGTAAGCTTTTCACCCGGCAAGCTCTTTGCCCGGCAAGCTTTTCACCCGGCAAGCTTTTTCCACGGCCGGCAATCACTTTGCCGGCAAGCCTTTTTATTCGGATTTTCCGACTCAAACTTCAGCCTGATCTTATTTTGTCTCTCCAGGTTGCATACGACTTCGGATTTGGATGATTTATATATCAAAATCAGCCGACTTGACAATACGAAACTTTTCCGTGTTGAAGATTTTTCGATTCAAGGCCGTCTTGAGGGCCTAATTGCTCGCGCGACCCATCAGACACCATCCAGGTGGGTGTCTGGTCCCTCGCGCCATACTTTTGCTCAGGGTCGGTCCGCAGTGTTTTGCTTCTAACTTTTGCATACGAAATCGGATTGAGATGATTTATATATCAAAATAGATTAGCTCGACGAGACGAAGACAATCCATGTAGAGCATTCCTTCATCCGAGGTTGTCTTGGAGGCGTAATCGACCAAAAAGCACTCTGAACATCTAACATGACGATCCAAGTGTAATTTTGGCCCTTGATATGATGCCGAATGGTGATGGCCTAAACATCAAAGTTGTTTCACCCGGCAATATGAACTTTCTCGTATAGAAAACCTTTTCGTTTGAGTCCATCTTTAATGCATTTTGCATCGTGCCAAAATCAGGTGTCAACACATGCCCCCCTGTTTTTCGGCAAAGCTTGCATGCCGAAAAATAATTTGCACCATGTTTGTTCTAAGGACGATGTCAACACTCCATCGGCCATCTATATTTCTCAGGGCAATAATTATGTATCGGCCATGTTTATGCTAAGGGCGATGATCATATATCGGCCATTGCCTAATTAGGCTTCTTGCCACACACTCGGGTGGTACTTCTTCAGATATCTGCCATTGAGAGCTCGAGGTAATAATACTCCTTGTATGGATTCCACCAAATATGAATTTCCAGGAACTATTCTTGCAATCCTAAAAGGACCTTTCCAGTTTTGAGACCACTTCCTGAATTTTCTATCTCTAGAACCAATCGGCAGAATCACTTTCCACACAAGATCGCCAACTTGAAAATTCTTCAACTTGACCTTTTTATTGTAAGCTCTTGCTATCCTCAACTTGTCCCTCTCTATGGCCTTTAATGCAGCCAAACGTTTATCGGCAACCTCATCAATATTGTCCATCATCAAATCATAAAAGTCCACTGCCGATAAATCATTTTGTTTGGCTATTCTCAAAGCACTCAAATTTACTTCCACTGGTAAAACAACCTCTTGACCGTATACTAGCTCATACAGAGTTACCTTTGTAGCACCATGCCTTGAGATTCTATGTGCCCATAAAGCCTCAGACAACAACTCATGCCATTTTCTTGGATTATCCTCAATCTTCTTCTTGATGAGCTTAATCAATATTTTGTTGCTAGACTCAGCTTGTCCATTAGCTTGGGCATAATACGGAGATGAATTGAGCAACTTTATGTTATATGATTCGGCAAATTCTGTAACTTGATGTGACATTAAAGATGAACCTTGATCTGTAGTCAACGTCTGAGGAATGCCGAATCTATGAATAATGTGTTCCGTTATGAATTGAATTACCTCCGTATGTGTCATGTTCTTGAGAGGTACTGCTTTAGACCATTTAGTGAAATAATCGGTTGTCACCAACACGAACCGATGCCCCTTTGAAGAAGATGGATGAATTTGTCCAATGAAGTCTAAACCCCATCCTCTAAAGGGCCACGGCTTGATAATAGGATGTAACATAGCAGCAGGAGCCAACTGAATATCACCAAATTTTCGACAAGCTTCACACCCTTTATAATACCTGAAGCAATCATTGATCATAGTTGGCCAATAAAATCCAGCACGTCGTAAGAGCCATATCATCTTGGGTGCCGACTGATGAGTACCAAAAATGCCTTCATGTACCTCTCCCATAGCAACTCTTGCTTGGTGCTCGTCCAAACACTTCAAAAGAAAATCTTCAACCGTTCGGCGATAAAGACCATCACTTCTCATTGTATATTTGAAAGCCATACGCCGAACAGCCTTGTCCACCCTTTCACTCGGATTGCACAAGTAATCAATAATGGGCTTCCTCCAGTCATGATTTTCACCTGCACTAGATTTATTGTTAGTGGCCGAATCGGTGGGCTCTGGTTCGGCCTCTCCCATATTAGCAAGACAAGACATCAGCTTCTGAGAAATGTGAAACATGCCATGATCAACATGATAGCCAGATACTTGTTGTGCCAACTCATTTGCTCTCCAATTGTCATGTCTAGATATATGAGCAATGCTAAAATAATCCAAAGTAGAAATCGTATCTAGACACTTATCAAGATAAACATTAAGTGATTCGTCTAAACTTTGAAAGACTTTGGACACTTGCTGCACTACTAATAACGAATCACCAAAAGCCTCAACATGTGTAGCACCTATAGCGAGCAACATCTCTAAACCGAATAACAATGCTTCATATTCGGCTTGATTATTTCTGCAAAAATATTCCAGTCGGCATGAGACTTCAAAAATAGCACCATGAGGAGATATATAAACAATACCAACACCTTGGCCATTGCTACAAACTGAACCATCAAAATATAACCTCCATGGCACTAATGAGACAAGGTTTATATCAACATCATGTTTGTCATTAATCCGATGCTCAACAATAAAATTAGCAACAATTTGGCCTTTCATGGATTTTAGAGATTCATAAGCCAAATCATACTCAATTAAAGCATAAGCCCACTTGCCAATTCTACCACTAAGAATTGGCCTATGCAACATGTACTTAATGACATCGGTTTGACAAGCTACTATGTAGGCACTCGGCACTAGGTAATGTCTCAGTTTTGTGCAAGCATAATATAAACAGAGGCATAATTTTTCAATAAATGTATACCTTGTCTCGGCGTCCAATAAGCGTCGGCTCAGATATGTAATAGTATGCTCTCTTCCTTCGGTTTCTTGAGTCAATACAGCACCAATAACACCTTCCTCTGCCTCAATGTAAAGCCTAAAGGGCTCTTTATGTTTGGGTGCTTTCATCACCGGAGGAGTGCTCAAATAAGTCTTGATCATGTCGAATGCCTCTTGCTGTTTTGCCCCCCAAGTAAAATCAGCATCATTCTTTAACCGAAGGATAGGAGTGAATGCATCAACCTTCCCTGACAAATTAGCTATGAACCTTCTCAAATAATTGACCTTGCCAAGGAATTTTTGCATATCTCTCTTGCATGTTGGAGCCTCCACTTTTTGTATAGCTTCTATCTTTTTGGGATCAATTTCTAAGCCATTCTCATGAATAATGAAACCCAAAAACTTTCCAGCCGACACGCCGAATGCACACTTCAAAGGATTCATCTTCAGTCCATATTTTTTCATTCTTTCAAAAGCTAAACGCAAATCGGCCAAATGAGACTTAAAAGCATCCGATTTGACAACAATATCATCAATATAGAATTCAAGTATAATACCGAGTAAATCATGAAAAATTAAATTCATAGCCCTTTGATATGTGGCACCAGCATTTTTTAATCCGAATGTCATCACTGTCCACTCGAATAAACCAAGGAAACCAGGGCAACGAAAGGCTGTCTTGGACATGTCCTCTTCGGCCATAAAAATTTGATTGTAACCCGCATTACCATCAAGAAAGCTAATAACCTTATGTCCAGAAGCATCATTAATAAGCATGTTGGCTATGGCATGGGATACTCATCTTTGGGTGTAGCTCTATTCAAATCTCTGAAATCAATGCACACCCTTAACTTGCCAGATCCTTTCTTCTCCACCGGCACAATGTTAGAGATCCACTCGGCATACCTGCAAGGCCGAATGAAATTAGCTTTGAGCAACCGACCGATCTCCTCCTTGATCCGGTCATATGTTTTTGGATTAAATTTTCTGGCCGATTGTTTGTAAGGTCTAAAACCAGCCTTTATAGGTAACCGATGCTCCACTAGCTCTTGGCTTAAACCTGGCATCTCATGATATTCCCATGCAAAGCAACAAACATATTCTTTCAATAGCCCGATCAACTCAATTTTATGATCTGCTTTCAAATTCTTGTTTACAAAAGTCGGCCGAGTGACTAAACCATCTCCTATATCTACCTCTTCTAATGGATCGGCCGACGTAAAACCTTGTCCTAATTTATCCATGTCATCCAACTCCTCTATAGATTCATACATATCGTTCTCGCTAGACTGATATTTTGCAAGACTTTTCTGCAAGCACTCGGAATTAGAATCCATTTAAACATATCATACCTTGGAGCCGATTCCCACCAATCGGCTTTAAAGAGACGGGCACAAAGCCATTCTTCGTTGAGCCGAGGAAATCAAACTCTGACAAGTCGCGTCCCGTCAAGCAAGTAGCATTGGGATGTTGCCAATCCACCGATGCATCGGCCAAAGCAACACAAGCCGAGTTATCAACATGAATGACTTCCACCTCATCATCAACCCACTGGATCAAAAACTGGTGCATAGTAGATGGCACGCATATGTTTGCATGAACCCAATCACGGCCTAGTATGACGTTGTAGTTACCTTGCACCTCAGCGACAAAGAATGTAGTAGCCAAAGTTTTGCTCCCGACTGTAAGCTCCACATACATCACACCTTTGGCTTCAGTTTTCTCTTTACCTTCAAACCCATTAAGCACCATATTGGTCTTGATTAATTCATCATCGGGCAAACCCAATTTCTTGAAGACCGAATAGGGCATGAGATTCACCACAGCACCACCA
Source organism: Elymus sibiricus (assembly GCA_039707655.1). NCBI lineage: Eukaryota > Viridiplantae > Streptophyta > Magnoliopsida > Poales > Poaceae > Elymus > Elymus sibiricus. The sequence goes on along the minus strand of CM077663.1, from coordinate 363,069,383 downwards.
TCAACAAGCATCCGAGTGAGTGGTGATCCATTGATATGACCTCTGAGGTACAATGGTTTCAAGTGCGTCACTGGTTCTTTTGGCTTCTCGAATATTGCATTTTTGGGGCCAAAATCCAGCTGAGCCACTTCCCCTCCTTCATCTACAGCACGGAATTCAGCGGGTAAGTAATACACCATATTGATATCCATACCTTCATGAACCGGTGTAGACTCATAGTCCAACAGATCGTCTTCCTTCTCGTGCGCGTCCACCAAATCTGAATTCTGTCCGAGTGAAGGAGAAGTAATAGGTGACGTGGACGACGTGAGAACGGTTGCATCATCCTCTTTTGGCGGTGTAAGTGCCACTGTGATAGATGTAGAAGCTACTATATCTTGGATTGGTTTAGGCTTCCACAATTGCTTTGCTGGTACCATGGGCCGAGTGACATTGAACAACTTGTCCTTTTGCTTCTCGGCCTCTTGTTCTGCCATCTCTTGATTTCTCAACCTCTGTAGTTTCCTCTTTTGTGTCTTTGTTAGCCCTGGAGGACACCACCTTGGCTGAGTGTATTTAGGATCAATTGGCTTCACTTGGCTGGTACTTGCTTCATGATCATTAGCCGAGTGCTTTGGCACGATAACAAGTATCGGCTCAGTTGGGTTGCTATGCACAGTCGGCTGTTGCGTGGTGAATGTTTCAGTGCCCAAGATGAGTGAGTCGGCATTGATATTTCCCTTACCTTTTCCTGACTCCACTGCTGCAACACTTGGCAACTTGACACGCCACTCTTGTTGACTTTTCTGGCCTACGAAGTTTTCACTCGGGCGCACCTTTTTACTCGGATGAAATCCAATCGGACGTTCAACTGAGTAGAATCCATTCGGCCGTATTCTTTCATTCAGATAACTTCCACCCGGGTGCATTCTTACACTCGGATACTTTCCACTCGTCGGTATATTTTGACCAACCGAGTGATGGACACCAATGTTCAATCGGTTTTCATAGGAGCATCCAAGTCGATCCCAAACAGGTTGTCATTGTTCTTGTGGAAACGGCACCCTTGATCCAGTCAGTTTTGCATACCGACTGAACATACCAGCTGATGGTGACCTTGGTCGCTTTAGGTACGATGACCGATTAGAGCTAGAACCGGCCGACTGATTTGCATATTTGGACAGCAGCATATCAAAAGTTGGCTTGATTCGCTTACGCTGTACCTTAGCTTCATTCGTCTTCCACTTGCCAACTTCTGGACTCTTGGGTTTAACAAATTTAACATGAGTATCTTGTTGCACCTGTGGTTGCCCCCCGAGTGCAGGATTCTTGATGGTGATCTTGATTACTTCCTTGCCATCGGGTTGCTTGTCAAGCACAACCTGCCTCCCCAAGACCTTGCTGTCCTCCTTGCTTTTTCTGGGCTCACCAACAATGACATTAGTTTTATTAGCAGATTCGGCTACCTCCGGCCGAATGAGCAACTTTTTCCCCTCCAAATCCAGAGTGTTCATTGGGAAGGGCTGCTTATCAACTTGCATCTCAGAAAAGTTCAATCGTCCGTCATTAATGGCCGATTGTATCTGTCGTCGGAAAACATTGCAATCATTAGTAGCATGAGAAAAAGAATTATGATATTTGCAATAAGCACGCCGTTTCAGCTCTTCAAACGACGGTAAAGTATGAGATATCCTAATGATCTAAGCTTGAAGCAAAGCATCAAATATTTTGTCACACTTAGCAATGTTAAAAGTAAACTTCATCTCTTCATCACGATTCTTATGAATCAGTTTCAGATCATTGCAAGTAAATGGTTTGGCCTTAGATGGCCAAACAAATTCAGCAGCATACATATCACCTTCATCGTCTGAGTGATCACTACCATACTCAACCATATTCATCTTAGGACGATTAGTTTTATATCTATGCACCTCCTTGAAATCTTTGCTTCGGCTCTCCTGAGCCAAAGCTCTTTGTAAGACTTGGTTGATACTTAGAAATTCATAGCCTTCTAGCTTTTCTCTAATGTGAGTTCTCAAACCATTAAGCACAAGATCTGCCAAGTCTCTTTCGGTTATCACCAAACTATAACACCAGTTTTTTGTATCTCTAAATCTCTTGACGTAATCGGAAACCGATTCATCATGCTTCTGCTCAACCGATGTAAGATGTGACAACTTAAGTTCATTGTCGCCGCCATAAAAGTGATCATGAAATTTTTGTTCTAGCTGCGACCACACACGAATAGAACCATGTGGTAAAGAAGAAAACCATGAGAATGCAGTACCAGTTAAGGATAAAGGAAACAAACGCACTTTCAATTCATTCAGCGAGCCTGCCTCACCCAATTGTGCTAAGTATTGACTAACATGCTCCCATGTGGTTTTTGTGCCCTCTCCATTGAACTTAACAAAATCTGGAATTTTATATCCCGGAGGGCACTGGACAGCGTCAAAGTACTCGGGGTACGGTTTTTGGTAAATCCGATTCTGAGGTAACTCAACTCCAAAATTCTCTTGAAGCATCTTAGCCATCTCCTCTCTAAAATTAGCTAAAGCATCGTCCGTAGTAGACGATGAAGCTTGCTGCTGTGGTAGGGGAGGAGTAGAATTACTAGCAGTAGGCAGGAACTGTGGCACATATGCCAAACCATAGTTCGGATGTGGCCGAGTGTTTGCACCTATAGGTAAAGCTTGGTTCGGTATTGGCACCGAACTTGGCATGCTCATGATGGGATTAGCGGGTGCAGCCACGATCTGATTGGTGTGGGTAGGATAATAATTCATCGGCATGGGAGGTGCCGATGAAAGAGGTAAAGACAGATTAGGGTTTTCTACACTAGCAGCCACACCAATATTACCACTAGACGATTGAGGCATATTTTTCTGAGCATTGGTATTTTCTATGAAAGTTTGATAGACCAAATTATTACCATCAGCAATACGACTCTCAATCTCAGCCACTGCTCGGGAGAAAAGGTAGTACTTACAGAGGGTTTAACCTGCTCATCGTGAAGAGGAGGGAACTTGATTTCTCCAATCGGAGTGATGTTGCCTTGGCGATCCTTCTTGAATTTCGCCAGGAATTCCTGCAGCTCCTTCTCCTCACGTGCCTTCTTGTACTCCTCATAAGCTTGGCGATGATCGTCCGATAACTCATCAAGACTGGGCTTAATGATGTTATCGGCGTCTAGTTCACTCGGCTTGGGAAGATCAGACATGATGGATGATGATGATGATGGATCTTTGAGTCCCCAGCGGAGTGGCCAAAATGTGTGTTGACACACGAACACGTCACCGTGTACCCTCGATGCCGGGGGTGATGCACCGCAGCTCACGTCGAAGGAGGTCCGTCCGGCAGCGCGATACGCAAGACAGCCGGCGGACGCTTTTGCAGACCCGAAGCCCCGCACGCCCGGGAGGGACCCAGTCAAGGATTGCGGCGGCTATGGGCTGCCCTAGGTCGATTCGCTCACCCCTAGAGGCTCGATATTCGCATCTCTCAAACACGAAGAACAGCGAAGAACGAGAGAGAAAAACGATGGAGAGATAAAACGTAGACTGAAAAGTAGTATATTGATTTGTTCGATTGTGTGTTATTCAATCAGCCATCACCCCCAACATATATAAGAGGCGGCTGGACTTCCCGTACAAGAAAAGTATTCATCTAGGCTTTCCTTACAAGAAAATTACATTAATTCACGTCCTAGAGTCCTAGCTCTAGTCTAACTCGGATTCAACCCGAATCTGGCCCAAATTTCGGTCTTGCTCCTTGCGTGGACTATAGAATCTGCATACGGCGTTCGATTGAGACGTTTTTTTATATACAAATCAATTGTTTCGATGACACGAACAATTCTTCTGTTGATCACTTTTCCAAATAAGGCCATCTTCAATACTCCAGGAGGTCATCTTCAACTTCCAGTCGGATTTGGTCATGTGGCTGACTAGGCTGTCCGAGTTTTGTAAGGCCGTATATTATATCAAATGATGATGACTCTAAAAGCAAAGTGGACCGTTTCGACGATACGCACAACTTTCATGTAGAACATTTTTCCATACGAGGCCATCTAGATAATCGTTTGAGCCCGTCTTTAGCTTCTGGTCGGATTGCCCAAAATTGACATTTTCCACTCGGCCGGCAAGCTTTTCACCCGGCAAGCTTTTCACCCGGCAAGCTTTTCACCCAGCAAGCTTTTTCCACGGCCGGCAAGCCTTTTTATTCGGATTTTCCGACTCAAACTTCAGCCTGATCTTATTTTGTCTCTCCAGGTTGCATACGACTTCGGATTTGGACGATTTATATATCAAAATCGACCGATTCGACAAGACGAAACTTTTCCGTGTTGAAGATTTTTCGATTCAAGGCCGTCTTGAGGGCCTAATTGCTCGCGCGACCCATCAGACACCATCTAGGTGGGTGTCTGGTCCCTCGCGCCATACTTTTGCTCAGGGTTGGTCCGCAGTGTTTTGCTTCTAACTTTTGCATACGAACTCGGATTGAGATGATTTATATATCAAAATCAATTAGCTCGACGAGACGAAGACAATCCATGTAGAGCATTCCTTCATCCAAGGTTGTCTTGGAGGCATAATCGACCAAAATGCACTCAGAACATCTAACATGACGATCCAAGTGTAATTTTGGCCCTTGATATGATGCCGAATGGTGATGGCCTAAACATCAAAGTTGTTTCACTCGGCAATATGAACTTTCTCGTATAGAGAACCTTTTCGTTTGAGTCCATCTTTACTGCATTTTGCATCGTGCCAAAATCAGGTGTCAACACACCAATTAGGGGGCACTATGATCGTACTTGAGCATAGGGCATAACTAATATTTGAGTGTGTTTCATGAATGGATCAATGATTGAGCATGATGGGCTAGGGACAACTTTCTTTAGTGTTGATATTCTGAAAGAAATGGTTGCTTGTTGACATGCTTGAGTATTGAAGTCATTATGTTAAAACCAGACTATTTCTTTGAGTCATTTACAAGTCCAAATGTCCATGCTATACAAAAGAAAAAGAATATGAGATGAACATGTTAGGCAGCATTCCACATCAAAAATTCTGTTTTTATCATTTACCTACTCGAGGACGAATAGGAATTAAGCTTGGGGATGCTGATACGTCTCCAACGTATCTATAATTTTTGCTTGTTCCATGCTGTTATATTATCATTCTTGGATGTTTTACAATCATTTTATAGCAACTTTATATCGTTTTTTGGGACTAACCTATTGACATAGTGCCAAAGTGCCAGTTGCTGTTTTTGCTTGTTTTTTACTTCGCAAAATATCAGTACCAAACGGAGTCCAATCGAGACGAAACGTTTTGGAGAAATTTTTGGACCAGAAGACACCCAGTGGGCCAAAGAAGTGCAAGAGAAGTGGGCCGTGGAGACTACAGCCCACCCGGGCGCGCCAGGGGGGCCCCGGCATGCCCTGATGGGTTGTGCCCTCCTCAGCGCCCCTCTCCACCGCCTCTGATGCCTATAAATTCCCAAATATTCCGAAAACCCTAGGAGAGTTGACGAAACACAATTCCAGCCGCCGCAAGTTCCAGAACCTCGAGATCCAATCTAAACACCATCACGGAGGGGTTCATATTCTTCATAGGTGCCTCTCCGATGATGCGTGAGTAGTCCACCATAGACCTACGGGTCCGTAAGCAATAGCTAGATGGGTTCTTCTCTCTCTCTCTTATGATTCTCAATACAATGGTCTCTTGGAGATCTATTCGATGTAAACTTTTGCGGTGTGTTTGTTGGGATCCGATGAATTTTGAGTTCATGATCAGTTTCTATCCATGAATATTATTTGAGTCTTCTTTGATCTCTAATATGCATGATTGCTTATAGCATCGTATTTCTTCTTCGAATCTTTGGTTTAGTTAGGCCAACTAGATCGATTTTTCTTGCCATGGGAAGAGGTGCTTTGTGATGGGTTCGATCTTGCGGTGTCCTTTCCCAGTGACAGAAGGGGCAGCAAGGCACGCATGTATCGTTGCCATTAAGGATAACAGGATGGGGTCTATTCCTACATGAATAGATCTTGTCTACATCATGTCATCGTTCTTATTGCATTACTCCGTTTTTCCATGAACTTAATACACTAGATGCATGCTGGATAGCGGTCGATGTGTGGAGTAATAGTGGTAGATGCAGGCAAGAGTCAGTTTACTTATCTTGGACGTGATGCCTATATAATGATCATCGCCTTGGATATCGTCATGATTATTTGATCTTCTATCAATTGCCCAACAGTAATTTGTTCACCCACCGTGCGCTATACGCATGAGAGAAGCCACTAGTGAATCCTACGGTCCCCGGGTATACTTTTCCAACATATTGCTTTCCGATCTATCTTTTTGCCTCTTTGTTTTCAGATCTACAAAACCAAAAACCCAAAAACATATTGCTGCATATTTTATTTGCTCTTTTTATTTTGTGTTCTTGAGAGATCTATCTCTCCTAGCTATCACTACCTAATCTATCTTTTTACCGTAGAGAGATTGACAACCTCTCTTTCGCGTCGGGTTGCTAGTATTTGTTATTTGTGTGTAGGTGCTGCTTATTGGGTGGTGGTGATCCTCCTACTGGTTCGATAACCTTGGTTTCCTAACTGAGGAAAATACTTACCGTCGCTGTGCTGCATCATCCCTTCCTCTTTGGGGGAATACCAATGCAGTCTCAAGCCACGTCACCCCACCATGTCTTTTTAATATTTAGACAAACGGAAAATTAACAACTCTTAATACCGATACTTCTATGAGTCAACAATGATGCACTCACACCTTTTTCACATTACCACATCAATGTTATTAACCCACAATTTCTCTTTTATGTGCTACATGATGGTTTTGATTATCACTCATTGAATACCTATTATTTTTAGACTAGTCCTATGACCCATGCAAATTACCATCACTATTTATTAACTCGCAAACAAATATAAGTGAAGAACGAGACTGGAATTATTTCTACAAAATCTATTTGCCACCGTGCTCAAAAAGATATAAGTGAAGTACTAAAGTAACTGCTAAGCTCAAAAGATATAAGTGAAGCACATAGAGTATTCTAATAAATTATGATGAAGGTGTGTCTCTCTCAAATAGGTGTGGCCAACAAATGATGATTGTGGCAAACTAAAAATAAAACAAAAGCAAACGACGCTCCAAGCAAAACTCATATCATGTGACGAATAAAAATATAGCTCCAAGTGAAATGCCGATGGATTGAGACGAAAGAGGGGATGTTGTCACAAATTTTACAAAATAGTCCTTGCTGTTTCAATTATTCAACCCGCAGTCCCTTTTTAAGTGAGAAAATGTTTCGTTTTAGAATTTCGTGCTAGAAACCCTATAGTTTACTATATTCAAGCCGCGGTCCTGAAGTGAGATTACATTCGGTGATGTGAGGAAGACAGGCAGATCCTGGCGCGACGACGAGGGATCTGGCGATTGGTGCGACGGCTTGCTCCGGTGGCGTCGGCGTGCTACTCATACAGAGAAAGAGAGAGACATGTCTTGAGGGAGAAAGGAAAGAGGGGAAGAAAGGAGAATAAGATGAAGGGGCGCAAGGTGAGGGAGGTATCTGGCGGATGGTGCGGCGGCTTGCTCCGGTGGCTGCGGCGTCTTGCTCATCCAGAGAAAGAGAGTGGCAGGGCGCCTAGCCGGTTTCCGGTGCCTCGCATAGCGGAAGGCCCCTGCTCCACGTTGATGCCATATCCAACAGGGCCGCCCCTCTTCCTGCAAAACTACCCCACGGCCTGTCGAGCCCTGATTCGATGCGTCAGCTTGCTCCGGTGGCTGAGGCGTCCTGCTCATCAGAATGAGAATGGCAAGGCGCCCAGCCAATTTCCGGTGCCTCACACAGTAACAGGCCCCTGCTTCCCATCGACGCCATATCCAGCGCGCCGCCCTTCTTCCAGCAGTACGCCCCCATGGCCCGCCGAGCCCTGATTCAATGTGTCACCGCCGGGCATGGATACCGTGCTAGCCCGCCGAGCCCTGATTCAATCGAGCTTGATTGTTTACTTTCTGAAAAAATGCAAGGTTGTCCACTAAAAGAAACATGACGATCAGGAAGAAATTCCGAGCAGCTTGGTCATAGGTATCAATTTATCAGTTATACAAGTGTAGTAGTGTGTAAGGCAATGAATGTATCTCCTCAAATCATTTACTGAGATTTATTCAGGGAGTTGGTCGTGGGAATTGGGACAGAGGAGAGAGGAGTTCAGGGACATGGGGTGTGGATTGTGCCGAAGAGGAATAGAAGAGATGAGGATAAGTGGTAGGAGAGAGAAAATTAAGTAGATTATTATACTTAAATAAATATATATATATTAAATTTAGAAACAGAGTCTAAATAGTATATTGAGTTTATCCATGTTGAGTTCCTTATATTGCCTATCTATGTCCGATTCACCATGCCCTAATCATAGTTTTTTTGTGGGAAGAATAATCAATGTGATTCTTATTTTATTCATAAGTTTAAAGCGGATAATTAAAATGGAGCGTGCTACACAAGTCCCAGGATCAACAAAAGAAAGAACATCAAATTTTTTCACAGAGGATATACCAAGATCTTTATTAGAGATCGTTCCAATATGAACATGATGGAGCTTCAAAGAACAGCTGTTATAGTAGGGTAGTTGTTGGTGTTCTTTGTTTTTGCTTTACATCATCACATGATTACTTATCTAAATGTTCTTTGCAGTTTCAGTGGAATTTGTAGCGTACTTGTTGTAGCTATTAGTTCTTCATGCAGGCATGACATTTGACTCGTTTTCGCAATTGTGTTATAACTCCGCTATATGCTTAAAAAAATCTATGCGTGCATTTAATCCAGGCATCGGGGTCCACAGATCTTGTTACGACACGAAAATATTTGATGATAGTCACTGCAAACGCCCTCAATCTCAGGAACACTCTGACTATGTCTTTGATTCTGTTGAAGACCCAATATATGATGAGGGGTTGCCTCTCCTGATGCTAAGATATATAGAGTTTGGTATTTCACATAAATTTTATTTGCTTGGCCAGTAAATTTCACAAACATAACTACAGGTCATCTGCTCCTATGCAATGAAACTATTTCAAATTTCATTTTGTGTTTGACACCTTGAACCACTTTGTTAGACGCATAGATTATAACTTCCACTTCTTTTTTATGCTGGACCATGATGAATCAACAGTTTGGGATGAAGTCTAGGAATAAACTGATGAGCTGGCCTATGTGCATAAAGATCCTGGTAGTGTCTCCCTCCTATCTGTTGGAACAAGTAAAAGTATATCAGTCATAAGTTATCGTATTATAATTTCATAGGAGGATACCAATGATGCAAACAGAGAATATCGAAAAGTAAGTGCTGTACTTTCCTTTTATTTCAAGAGGATGGTTATTACTAGAATAACAGGACAATAGCCAGGGTAAACCCCAACATGTTTCTAATCGGCAGGCAACCAGAATCGGGGTTAAACCTAAGATGTTTGAGTGGTGTAAACCATCTTACATAATTTTCAGGTTAATGATCACATATTAAATTATTTTATATCCGTGGCAACACATTTGAGGAGGAGGCGAGCATGGCTGCACGGAGCAGGGCCACACACCAGTGACGAAGCGGTTTGTGACCGTAGTTTATATCTCAAATATGGTTTTGAATAAACAAGTAGTGGTGTGGCCCTATAACTGCAGATTTGTCCGATATAGTTGCACATCACATATTCGATGAAATAGCTATCTTAGAGTTAGATACCCTTTCTAATTAAATAATGAGTACATTTTTCTGTCGCAGGTTCGGAATCTTACATTGCCAACATCTTTGCATAGTTAAAGGATAAGTTGTTAAGACTTACACTTGTGCATAAATATCTGCATCACTTTTTGTAAATGCTTTCATCCTAAAATTTTGGTTTGTTTGTTGTATTCAGAAATGAATCCTTAGGGCAATGTCATTTCCATATAATTTCTGTAGAGTTATGTATGTTTGATTCATGAATGATAGGACCAAGGAAGTGTAGATTAAATGTTTTGCAGTTCAGAAGAGAGTTAACAATGATTTAATAAACTTGAATGTGTAGAGATCCGCATGGAAGTTTTAATATAAATTAATGAAATCCTTATTAGCCTGCATAATTACGGCCTCATATCAATGAATGCTTTATTAGCCTGCATAATTCCTGCCATAGTATAAATGAAAAAAAATCTCTTCTATGGATCTACTCATAGCATTGCTCAACTCCATGAAATGTACATTTGTCGTCTCAAAGTGTGATACTTGAATTTATCCATTCATATTTAGTTAAACTTACTTGAAAACCTCAGCCAATCGGGACAAAGATTGGGGGTCGACAAGAGCTTCTACAACAATATGATTTGAAGGACCATTTGTCCTACTGAGCAATGAGCGAGTGGGATTCTACTTTCTCATATCTGCTTAAGTAGACTGCTTGGTTGATTTATCCTACTGAGCAATGAGCCATGACTTCAGAAATATCCACTATTTATACTAATGTGATATGTTATCTTTATATGATTATATCATATAAATACTGTTCAATCGGTTGCAACCATCTTTAGTTGATCACATTATCTCTTTGCGCAAAATAGAAAGTGTGGTGCTACAGAAATTTTAAGATCTGGTTCAACACCCGACGAGTGATTAAACTCCATGTCGACTTCACTTTGCACAATCTAATTACTGCTAGATCAATCTGAGTATGGGGAGAAGCCTCGAGATTGCCACGTGCACGTATATGAGCGGTCGACATGGCTAATGTTCAACCCATAGCAACGCACGGGCACATTTACTAGTAACAACTAATGCATGTATGAGGCTGCTTGAAAAGGTTGAGTTTAGCACCCAACTCAACTTAGGCCGGAGAAAGCGTCAAATAAACAAACAAACAATATGGTGTCAAAAGTGAACTCTGGGAAGAGAAAGAGAGAGGGAAGATATGAAAAGAGGGGGACTTGCGCTGGCTCATCAAATCAAATCAACTCACATCAAAGGCATTTCATGGGCAGGAAGATCAAGATGGAAAACCAGCAATTTCCCCTTTCCGGGAACGAAAGAAAAGCTATTCTAAATTGTAATCGAGTTCATTCCCAACAAAGAAGACTAGAACAAAAATGTTAGCCTCTCAACTCAATCTTCATGTGTAACTAACAAAGAGGAATGAATTTCGTGCAATATGGACTCAACATCACTAGAGAGGGCCGGGGATCAGACAGCTGCAACAGGAGTCTTGAGTGTTAGAATTAATGTGTATAGGCCCGGTGCATGACACCCTTCGTAGCCTAGCCTCATGTAACGTAGCATGGTTGTTTTACCAAATATGTATCTTGGAGAATAAGGCTGGTTAGGTAGGTAGTTAGACTCCTATCTCATCTATTCCAACCGCATCGCCTTGTACTCCAAGTCCTCAACCGTGTACGCCAGATTCAGGGATCGGCTCCTGTTATATAACACGCAACACGTCGCCCTAGAGGGATACGACGCCTCCCACAATTCTCACATGGTATACAGAGCCAACCTTTTCCACTACATCTAGATCAAACTCCCACCTCCGATACCAGCCATGCCCTCCTCCAGCTTCTCTCAAGCCGGCCTCAATGATCAGGTAACCGAGAGGGTCACCCGCACGAACTACGTGCTCTGGCATGCACATATCACACCGCAGCTCCGTGGCGCTGGGTTCTTCGGCTATGCCGACGGATCTGTCCAGGAGCCCGCCCGTCTTGTCGTCACCAAAGACAAGGAGGGAAAGGAGGAGTCGACGCCGAATCCCCTGCATATGATCTGGGTCAGGGAGGACCAACAGGTATTGGGCTACTTGCTTAATAACCTGTCAAAGGAGGTGTTGGTGCAGGTGACTTCCATAGCCCACGCGCACGATCTGTGGACAGCTCTCGCAAGCATGTTCTCGTCGCAGTCAATGTCCCGCATCAACAACATTCGCATGGCACTTGCCAATGCAGAAAAGGGGCAGCAATCTGTCATGTCGTACTTTGCATAGATGCGCTCCCTTGCAGATGAGCTCGCGGCTGTAGGGAAGCCGTTGCTTGACGACGAGCTCGTCTCCTATATCCTCGGCGGCTTGGACATGGACTACCAGCCGCTGGTTTCAGCGCTCGATGCCCGCACCATCCCTGTCAAGCTCGATGAGCTATATGCTCATATGAGTAACTTTGACTAGAGGGTGGCGTTGTACCAAGGCATGGGCGCCGGCGGCGGCTTCAAGAGATCCGCCAACGCTGCTGCTCGTGGACGTGGTGCCGGATCCCGGTACCGCGGACCACCTCGCTCCAAGGGCAAGGGGAATAGCGGCAACTTCAACAGCAACACCAACCAGCGCAAAAATGGCGGGCGGCCCTCCTCCTCCAACAACAAGGGTCGCCGCCCCGGCTCTGTTGGGGAACGTTGCATGGGAAACAATTTTTTTTCCTACACACACGCAAGATCTATCCATGGTGATGAGCATCTACGAGAGGGAGAGTGGATCTACATACCCTTGTAGATCGCTAAGCGGGAAGCGTTAAGAAACGCGGTTGATGTAGTCGAACGACTTCGCGATCCAAATCGCTAGTCATCCCGCGATCCAATCACGATCTAGTACCGAACGGACGGCACCTCCGCGTTCAGCACACGTACAGCTCGATGACGATCTCCACGTTCTTGATCCAGCAAGAGGGAGCGGAGAGGTAGATGAGTTCTCCGGCAGCGCGACGGCGCGGCGGCGGCGGTGGTGGAACTATTCCAGCAGGGCTTCGCCTAAGCACTGCTGAAAACTAGAAGAGATGATCTATTGGGAGAGAGGGCTGCATCGTGGCCTTTTTGGGTTGGGTGTCTATGGCCCTCTCTCCCTCTAGTATATATAGGAGGGAGGGGAGGGGCCGGTGCCCCTAGGGTTGCCCATAGGAGTCGGCCGAAGTGGGGAGGAGAGGAAGTCCAACTCCAATCCTACTCCTAGTAGGATTCCTCCCCCACTTGGAAACCCTTCCCCCTCTTGGTCTTTTGCCTTTCCCCTCACCCCAGCCACATGGGCCCTTAGGGGCTGGCTTTCCCAGCCCACTAAGGGCTGGTGCGCCACCCCTAAGGCCCATGTGGCCTCCCGGCATGAGTGGCCCCTCCCGATGGCCCTCCGGGACTCTCCCGGCACTCCCGGTACACTACCGGAAATACCCGAAACTTTTCCGGTGACCAAAACGGGAATTCCTATATATCAATCTTTACCTCCGGTCCATTCCGGAGTTCCTCGTGACGTCCGGGATCTCCTCCGGGACTCCGAACAACCTTCGGTCACCACCATACATAACTCAATACTACCGAAACGTCACCGAACGTTAAGTGTGCAGACCCTGCAGGTTCGAGAACTATGTAGACATGACCGAGACACCTCTACGGTCAATAACCAATAGCGGGACCTGGATGCCCATATTGGTTCCTACATATTCTACGAACATCTTTATCGGTTGAACCTCTATGTCAAGGATTCAATCAATCCCATATGATGTTCCCTTTGTTCTTCGGTATGTTACTTGCCTGAGATTCGATCGTTGGTATCTATATACCTAGTTCAATCTCGTTACCGGCAAGTCTCTTTACTCGTTCCGTAATACAACATCCCATGGCTAACACTTTAGTCACATTGGTTGCAAGGCTTATTGTGATGTCGTATTACCGAGTGAGCCCTGAGATACCTCTCCGTCATACGGAGTAACAAATCCCAGTCTCGATCCATGCCAGCTCAACAGACACCTTCGGAGATACCTGTAGAGCATCTTTATAGTCACCCAGTTACGTTGTGACGTTTTATACACACAAGGTATTCCTCCGGTGTCAGTGAGTTGCATGATCTCATGGTCATAGGAACAGATACTTGACATGCAGAAAACAATAGCAATAAACTGACACGATCATATGCTACTTTCATAGTTTGGGTCTTGTCCATCACATCATTCTCCTAATGATGTGATCCCGTTATCAAATGACATCTCATGTCTATGGCTAGGAAACCCTGACCATCTTTGATCAACAAGCTAGTCTACTAGAGGCATACTAAGGACACAGTGTTGTCTATGTATCCACACATGCAATGTGTTTCCAATCAATACAATTATAGCATGGATAATAAACGATTATAATGAACAAGGAAATATAATAATAACCACTTTATTATTGCCTCTAGGGCATATTTCCAACAGTCTCCCACTTGCACTAGAGTCAATAATCTAGTTCACATCACTATGTGATTTACATTGTAATGAATCTAACACCCATACAGTTCTGGTGTTGATCATGCTTAGCCCTTGGAAGAGGTTTAGTCATCGGGTCTGCGACATTCAGATCTGTGCGTACTTTGCAAATATTTATGTCCTCCTCCTTGATGTAATCGCGGATGGAATTGAAACGTCGCCTTATGTGTCTGGTCCTCTTGTGAAACCTTGGTTCCTTGGCTAGAGCAATGGCACCAGTGTTGTCACAGAACAGAGTCATTGGGTTTAGTGCACTAGGCACTACTCCAAGAACTGTCATGAACTCCTTCATCCTGACACCTTCCTTCGCCGCCTCCGAGGCAGCGATGTACTCCGCTTCGCATGTAGAATCAGCTACTACGCTCTTCTTGGAACTGCACCAGCTTACCGCACCCCCATTGAGAATAAATACCTATCCGGTTTGAGACTTAGAGTCATCCGGATCAGTGTCAAAGCTTGCATCGACGTAACCCTTTACGACGAGCTCTTGATCACCTCCATAAACGAGAAAAATGTCCTTAGTCCTTTTCAGGTACTTCAGGATATTCTTGACCGCCGTCCAGTGTTCCATTCCTGGATTACTTTGAAACCTTCCGGCCATACTTATGGCAAGGCTGACATCGGGTCTTGTGCACAGCATTGCATACATGATAGAGCCTATGGCTGAAGCATAGGGGACAACACTCATCTTTTCTCTATCTTCTGCAGTCACTGGGCATTGAGTCTTACTCAACTTCACACCTTGCAATACAGGCAAGAAGCCCTTCTTGGCCTGATCCATTTTGAACTTCTTCAAAACTTTGTCATGGTATGTGCTTTGTGAAAGTCCTATTAAGCGTCTTGATCTATCTCTATAGATCTTGATGCCTAATATGAAAGCAGCTTCTCCTAGGTCCGTCATTGAAAAACTCTTGTTAAAATATTCCTTCACGCTTTCCAACATTTCTATATTGTTTCCAATCAGCAATATGTCATCCACATATAATATTAGAAACACTATAGAGCTCCCACTCACTTTCTTGTAAATACAAGCTTCTCCGTAAACTTGTATAAACCCGAACGCTTTGATTACCTCATCAAAGCGAAGATTCCAACTCCGAGATGCTTGCACCAGTCCATAAATGGATCGATGGAGTTTGCAAACTTTGTCAGCATTCTCTGGATCGACAAAACCTTCTGGTTGCATCATATACAACTCTTCCTTAAGGAAACTGTTAAGGAACGCTGTTTTGACATCCATCTGCCAAATTTCATAATCGAAAAATGCAGCTATTGCTAACATGATTCTGACGGACTTAAGCATCGCTACGAGTGAGAAAGTCTCATCGTAGTCAACTCCTTGAACTTGTGAAAAACCCTTTGCCACAAGTCGAGCTTTATAGACGGTGACATTCCCGTCCGCGTCCGTCTTCTTCTTAAAGATCCATTTGTTCTGAATGGCCTTTCGCCCTTCAGGTAATACTTCCAAAGCCCATACTTTGTTTTCATACATGGATCCCATCTCGGATTTCATGGCCTCTAACCATTTCTCGGAATCCGGGCCCATCATCGCTTCTCCATAGCTCGTAGGTTCATCGTTGTCCAACAACATGACCTCTAAGACAGGGTTGCCGTACCACTCAGGAGCAGTACGCGTCCTGGTCATCCTACGAGGTTCGATAGCAACTTGATTCGAAGTTTCATGATCATCATCAATAACTTCCTCTTCAACCGATGTAGGCTCTACAGAAACATCTTTCTGCACTGCGCTACTCTCAGGTTGAAGTAAAGGTTCAACAACCTCATCAAGTTCTATTTTCCTCCCACTCAATTCTTTCGAGAGAAACTCTTTCTCAAGAAATGTTCCATTTTTAGCGACAAACACTTTGCCTTCGGATCTGAGATAGAAGGTATACCCAACTGTCTCTTTTGGGTATCCTATGAAGACGCATTTCTTCGCTTTGGCTTCCAGCTTTTCAGGCTGAAGCTTTTTGACATAAGCATCATATCCCCAAACTTTAAGAAACGACAACTTTGGCTTCTTGCCAAACCACAGTTCATATGGCGTCGTCTCAACGGATTTCGATGGTGCCCTATTTAAAGTGAATGCAGCTGTCTCTAACGCATAACCCCAAAACGATAGTGGCAAATTGGCAAGAGACATCATAGAACGCACCATATCCAATAAGGTTCGATTATGACGTTCGGACACACCATTACGCTGTGGTGTTCCAGGCGGTGTCAATTGTGAAACAATTCCACACTGTCTTAAGTGACTGCCAAACTCATAACTCAGATATTCTCCTCCTCGATCAGATCGTAGGAATTTAATCTTCTTGTTACGATGATTCTCAACTTCACTCTAAAATTGTTTGAACTTTTCAAACGTTTCAGACTTGTGTTTCATTAAGTAAATATACCCAGATCTACTTAAGTCATCAGTGAAGGTGAGAAAATAACGATATCCACCGCGCGCCTCAATGCTCATCGGACCGCACACATCAGTATGTATGATTTCCAACAAGTCACTTGCCCGTTCCATTGTTCCAGAGAACGGGGTTTTAGTCATCTTGCCCATGAGGCATGGTTCACATGTTTCAAGTGATTCAAAATCAAGTGACTCCAAAAGTCCATCAGCATGGAGCTTCTTCATGCGTTTTACACCAATATGACCTAAGCGGCAGTGCCACAAGAAAGTGGTACTATCATTATCAACTCTACATCTTTTGGCATCAATGTTATGAACATGTGTATCATCACTATCGAGATTCAATAAGAATAAACCCCTAACATTGGGTGCATGACCATAAAAGATATTACTCATATAAATAGAACAACCATTATTCTCTGATTGAAATGAGTAACCATCTCGCAATAAACAAGATCCAGATATAATGTTCATGCTTAACCCATGCACTAAATAACAATTATTCAGGTTCATCACTAATCCCGATGGTAATCGAAGAGCGAGCGTGCCGACGTTGATCACATCAACCTTGGAACCATTTCCCACGCGCATCGTCACTTCGTCCTTTGCCACCCTCCGTCTATTCCGTAGTTCCTGTTTTGAGTTGCAAATGTGAGCAACCGAACCGGTATCAAATACCCAGGCACTACTACGAGAGTTGGTAAGGTACACATCAATAACATGTATATCAAATATACCTTGTTTGGTGTTGGCCGCCTTCTTGTCAGCCAGATACTTGGGGCAGTTCCGCTTCCAGTGACCAGTTCCCTTGCAATGAAAGCACTCAGTTTCTGGCTTGGGTCCAGCCTTGGGTTTCTTTACGGGAGGGGCAACTGCCTTGCCTCTCTTCTTGGAGTTACCCTTCTTACCCTTGACATTCTTCTTGAAACTAGTGGTTTTATTGACCATCAACACTTGATGCTCCTTCTGAATCTCAGACTCAGCGACTTTCAACATTGCAAACAGCTCGGCGACTGACTTGTTCATCTCGTGCATGTTATAGTTCAACACGAAACTCTTGTAGCTAGGTGGCAGTGATTGAAGAACTCTGTCAGTGATCGCCTCTGGCGGAAGGGGCATCCCCAATTCAGCCAGACGGGTGGAGTACCCAGACATTTTGAGTATGTGTTCACCGACAGATCCGTTCTCCTCCATCTTGCAAGCATAGAACTTATCGAAGGTCTCATACCTCTCGATCCGGGCATTCTTCTGAAAGATAAACTTCAACTCCTGGAACATATCATATGCTCCATGACGTTCAAAACGTCTTTGAAGTCCCGGTTCTAAGCCATACAACATTGCACATTGAACTATTGAGTAATTATCAGAACGTGTCTGCCAGGCGTTCGCAACGTCTGCAGACTCTACTGGAGTGGGTGGTTCACCAAGCGGTGCATCAAGGACATAAGCCTTTTGGGAAGCCGTAAGGATAATCCTTAGATTACGGGCCAGTACACAAAGTTACTTCCATCATCTTTCAACTTAGCTTTCTCTAGGAACGCATTAAAATTCAGGGGTGCTACTGCGCGAGCCATTGATCTACAACATAAATTTTGCAAAAACAACTTAGACTATTGTTCAAGATAATGAGTTTAGTTAATCATATTACTTTAAAAAACTCCCACTCAAATTGACATCCCTCCGGTCATTCGAGTGTCATATGATCCAAATTCACCAACTCAAGTCCGATCATCACGTGAGTTGAGATGGTTTCAATGGTGAACATCTTCATGTTGATCATATCTACTATATAACTCATGTTCGACCTTTCGGTCTCTTGTGTTCCGAGGCCATGTCTGTAAATGCTAGGCTCGTCAAGTTTAACCCGAGTGTTCCGCCCGTGCAACACTGGCTTGCACCCGTTGTATGCGAACGTAGAGTCTATCACACCCGATCATCACGTGGTGTTTCGAAACGACGAACTTTCGCAATGGTGCACACTCGGGGAGAACACAATTTTATCTTGAAATTTTAGTGAGGGATCACCTTATAATGCTACCGTCGTCCTAAGCAAAATAAGATGCATAAAAGGATTAACATCACATGCAAATCATAAGTGACATGATATGGCCATGAACTTGTGCTTTTGATCTCCATCTCCAAAGCACCGGCATGATCTCCATCGTCACCGGCATGACACCATGATCTCCATCATCTTGATCTCCATCAATGTGTCGCCACGAAGTTGTCGCACCAACTGTTGCTTTCACGAGTACTGCTAACTCATAGCGATAAAGTAAAGCAAAACGGCGAAAATAAATTAAAGACAACCCTATGGCTCCTGCCGGTTGCTGTACTCATCGACATGCAAGTCGTGATATTCTATACAATACATGATCATCTCATACATCACATATATCTCATCATGTAATTGGCCATATCACATCACAACATACCCTGCAAAAACAAGTTAGACGTCCTCTAATTGTTGTTGCATGTTTTACGTGGCTGCTATGGGTATCTAGCAAGAACGATTCTTACCTATGCAAAAACCACAACGGTGATACACAAATTGCTATTCAACCTTCTCAAGGACCTCCTTTGTCGAATCCGATCCAAATAAAGTGGGAGAGACAGACACCCGCCAACCATCTTTATGCAACAAAGTCACATGTCAGTTGATGGAACCGGTCTCTCGTAAGCGTACGAGTAAGGTTGGTCCGGGCCGCTTGATCCCACAATACCGCTGAATCAAGAAAAGACCAAGGGAGGAAGCAATTTGAGCATCAACACCCACAAACTCCTTTGTGTTCTACTCGTGATCTCATCTACGCATAGACCTGGCTCATGATGCCAATGTTGGGGAACGTTGCATGGGAAACAAAAAAAAATTCCTACGCACACGCAAGATCTATCCATGGTGATGAGCATCTACGAGAGGGAGAGTGGATCTACATACCCTTGTAGATCGCTAAGCGGGAAGCGTTAAGAAACGCGGTTGATGTAGTCGAACGTCTTCGCGATCCAAATCGCTAGTCATCCCGCGATCCAATCACGATCTAGTACCGAACGGACGGCACCTCCGCGTTCAGCACACGTACAGCTCGATGACGATCTCCGCCTTCTTGATCGAGCAAGAGGGAGCGGAGAGGTAGATGAGTTCTCCGGTAGCGCGACGGCGCGGCGGTGGTGGTGGTGGAACTATTCCAGCAGGGCTTCGCCTAAGCACTGCTGAAAACTAGAAGAGATGATCTATTGGGAGAGAGGGCTGCACCGTGGCCTTTTTGGGTTGGGTGTCTATGGCCCTCTCCCTCTAGTATATATAGGAGGGAGGGGAGGGGCCGGCGCCCCTAGGGTTGCCCCTAGGAGTCAGCCGAAGTGGGGAGGAGAGGGAGTCCAACTCCAATCCTACTCCTAGTAGGATTCCTCCCCCATTTGGAAACCCTTCCCCCTCTTGGGATTTTGCCTTTCCCCTCACCCCAGCCGCATGGGCCCTTAGGGGTTGGCTTGCCCAGCCCACTAAGGGCTGGTGCGCCACCCCTAAGGCTCATGTGGCCTCCCGACATGAGTGGCCCCTCCCGATGGCCCTCCGGGACCCTCCCGGCACTCCTGGTACACTACCGGAAATACCCGAAACTTTTCCGGTGACCAAAACGGGAATTCCTATATATCAATCTTTACCTCCGGTCCATTCCGGAGTTCCTCGTGACGTCCGGGATCTCCTCCGGGACTCCGAACAACCTTCGGTCACCACCATACATAACTCAATACTACCGAAACGTCACCGAACGTTAAGTGTGCAGACCCTGCGGGTTCGAGAACTATGTAGACATGACCGAGACACCTCTACGGTCAATAACCAATGGCGGGACCTGGCTGCCCATATTGGTTCCTACATATTCTACGAAGATCTTTATCGGTTGAACCTCTATGTGAAGGATTCAATCAATCCCGTATGATGTTCCCTTTGTTCTTTGGTATGTTACTTGCCTGAGATTCGATCGTTGGTATCTATATACCTAGTTCAATCTCGTTACCGGCAAGTCTCTTTACTCGTTCCGTAATACAACATCCCATGGCTAACACTTGAGTCACATTGCTTGTAAGGCTTATTGTGATGTCGTATTACCGAGTGCACCCTGAGATACCTCTCCGTCATACGGAGTAACAAATCCCAGTCTCGATCCATGCCAGCTCAACAGACACCTTCGGAGATACCTGTAGAGCATCTTTATAGTCACCCAGTTACGTTGTGATGTTTGATACACACAAGGTATTCCTCCGGTGTCAGTGAGTTGCATGATCTCATGGTCATAGGAACAAATACTTGACATGCAGAAAACAATAGCAATAAACTGACACGATCATATGCTACATTCATAGTTTGGGTCTTGTCCATCACATCATTCTCCTAATGATGTGATCCCGTTATCAAATGACATCTCATGTCTATGGCTAGGAAACCTTGACCATCTTTGATCAACAAGCTAGTCTACTAGAGGCATACTAGGGACACAGTGTTGTCTATGTATCCACATATGCAATGTCTTTCCAATCAATACAATTATAGCATGGATAATAAACGATTATAATGAACAAGGAAATATAATAATAACCACTTTATTATTGCCTCTAGGGCATATTTCCAACAGGCTCCTCGAACAAAACCTCCAGATCCAACACCATCCGCTGTCAGGTATGTGGTAAACCTGGCCACTCTGCTAAAGATTGCTCGTACAGGATTGAGGAGGATGGCGATGACTCATCCCAAGATGAGAAGGTGGCCGGTGCAGCAGAAGCTTCCTATGGGGTCGACACCAACTGGTAAATGGACAGTGGTGCTCCCGACCACATCACCGGTGAGCTAGAGAAAGTCACCATGAGGGAGAAATACCACGGCAAAGAGCAAGTTCATACCGCCAACGGAGCAGGTATGAGGATTCAGCATGTTGGTAATTCAGTTATAAAAACCCCTCATCGAAAAATAAATCTTAAAAAAATCTTGCATATCCCTAGTGCTTCCAAAAATCTTCTCTCCGTTCATCGTATTGCTATTGATAATCATGTCTTCCTTGAGTTTCACCCTTACTTCTTTTTGATCAAGGATCAGGCCACAAGGAAAATTCTCTATCGAGGTAGATGCGTTCGAGGGCTCTACCCGTTGATTCCCAAGCTTAGAAGATTCAATAAGCAAGCATATGGTGTCACCAAGTTATCTTCAACCCGGTGGCATGATCGAATAGGGCATGCATCTTTTTCTTTAGTTGAACGAGTGCTTAGGAAAAATAAACTCCCATATGTTGGTGAGCGTAGTCTTGAAACAATTTTTGATTCGTGTCAGAAAGCTAAGAGTCATCAATTACCATATCCTATTTCTACCAGTGTTTCCACTAAACCATTACAACTCATTTTTTCCGATGTTTGGGGTCCTGCCCCTAGCCCCGTTGGTACACACACATATTATGTTAGTTTCATTGATGACTACAACAAGTACTCTTGGATATATCTTCTCAAAAAACGATCAGATGTGTTCCAAGTGTTTCACAATTTTCAAGCACTCGTTGAACGAAAATTCGATAGTAAGATCATTGCCCTCCAATCCGATTGGGGTGGTGAATATGAGAAACTAAACTCATTTTTCCAAACAATAGGCATCTCTCATCATGTGTCATGTCCACATGCCCATCAGCAGAATGGGTCTGCCGAATGCAAGCATAGGGGCCTTGCTCTCCTAGCCGGAGCCTCTATGCCTCTTAAATTTTGGGACGAGGCTTTCCTCACCGCCGTTCATATCATCAACATGCTACCCAGTCACGTTATCAATAATGAAACTCCGATAGAAAGACTTCTTAATGTCAAACCAGACTACACCACCTTACGTGTCTTTGGTTGTGCTTGTTGGCCAAACCTTAGACCCTACAACAAACGCAAGCTTATGTTTCGCTCTAAGCAATGCGTGTTTCTTTGGTATAGTCCACAACATAAAGGGGTCAAATGTCTAGACATCTCCACTGGCCGTGTCTACATATCCCGTCATGTAGTTTTTGATGAAACCAAATTCCCATTTGCTGATCTTCATCCAAATGCTGGTTGTCTACTTTGCAAGGAGATCCTCCTTTTGCCCCCTCATCTCCTTAGCATGGATCAAGGGGAAGTTTATACTGATAATCAACTGCTGACTAACCCTCATACTAATGCTTTGCCTGAGTTGCATGATGATCCAGCAGAAAACAATGAAGAAAATGGAGCAAACAGAAATCAAAACGGTGAAGAAATCCCTCCGGCAGGTCCATATTTTATGTGTCCAACACCGGGGGACAGATTCGCCTAGGGATCGCCAGCAGATCAGCCTGCCAGTCGATCTCCCTCGGGATCAGCGGCGGCAGGTTCTGCACCTGACGCGCACCCAGCCACGCGCGGAGACCGCCCCCCAGCATCCGACATGCGGCGCTCTTCAAGTGGTCCGAGCGAGGCCTCGGATCCGCACCAGTCGCCGCCTGCCACGCGGCCCCATGCCGCCCGTCTGGCAGATCCTCCACGCTGCTTCACGAGGCGCACCCATCAGCCGACAAACGCGTCATCCGAGGAGCGGACATGCCCAGGATCCGGCGCTGATTTGCATGGCCCCACGCCATCATTACACTATGATGGGGCTGAAGGGGCGGGTCGCACGCGATCTTCTGCGGCCCAACCCGAGCCTGCTTCGTTGGCTCCTTTGTCGCCTTCTGCCACAGAAGATCCATCGGGTGGTGATCCATCGGCTGGTGCACCTGCTCCAAGATCAGAGGGCCCCCCTGGATCTCCTACGTCCAGGACTGCTGCAGTCTCTCCTGCGGCACCTCGGACTCGTCTTCAGAAAGGGGTAATTCCACAAATCAACTACAAAACAAAATTTGGTTTGCCATGTTCCACAGGTGAACCTGGTAATCTGGAAGAAGCACTTGGTGATGCACGTTGGAAGAAAGCCATGGAAGATGAATACATGGCTCTTCAGAAAAACAAGACCTAGCATCTAGTTTCCTCACGGCAAGGTAAAAATGTAATTGATTGCAAGTGGGTATTCAGAATAAAAAGAAAATTTGATGGAACTATTGACTGTTACAAAGCCAGACTTGTTGCAAAAGGGTTCAAACAGCGATATGGAATAGACTATGAGGATACCTTTAGTCCGGTTGGTAAAGCTGCTATCATTCGTCTTGTTTTATCCATTGCTGTTTCCAGGGGATGCAGTCTTAGACAACTAGATGTACAGAATGCATTTCTTCATGGTGTTCTGGAAGAGGAAGTTTATATGAAACAACCTCCTGGGTTTGAAAGTAAGAATGCCCCTCATCATGTGTGCAAGCTTGACAAAGCTCTTTATGGGTTAAAACAAGCTCCAAGGGCATGGTACTCAAGACTCAGTCAGAAACTGCAAGCACTTGGTTTTGTTCCCTCTAAATCTGACACCTCATTGTTCATTTATAATAAGTCAAATACCTCTATATTAGTGCTTATATATGTTGATGACATCATTGTTACAAGTTCATCCAATGAGGCAATAATAGGGTTACTGAAAGACTTAAGTGCGGAATTTGCTCTCAAGGACTTGGGAGACTTGCATTTTTTCTTAGGGATTGAGGTCAAAAGACATCAAGATGGTCTTCATCTCTCTCAAGAAAAATATGCTGCTGATCTGGTAAAGAGAGTAGGGTTGCAAGGATGTAAGCCCTCATCAACTCCACTATCCAGTACAAAGAAATTTTCCTTAGCAGAAGGAGAACTTTTGAATCAAGATGACAGCACCAAATACAGAAGCTTAGTAGGTGCTATTTAGTACTTGACTCTTACTAGACCTGATATCTCATTTGCAGTTAATAAGGTATGCCAGTTTCTTCATGCACCTACCACAGTTCATTGGACTGCTGCAAAGCGTATAGTAAGATATGTCAAGAATACTATGAATGTTGGTATCACATTCAACAAATCACCTTCCACTCTAGTTAGTGCTTTTTCTGATTCAAATTGGGCAGGATGTCCAGATGACAGACGCTCAACTGGTGGTTTTGCAGTGTTCTTTGGGCCAAATTTAATATCCTGGTGTGCAAAGAAACAGGCCACTGTGTCCAGGTCAAGCACTGAAGCTGAATATAAGGCTTTGGCAAATGCAACAGCAGAGATAATATGGGTTCAGTCTATGCAAAAAGAGTTGGGCATAAGAAAAACTCAAGCTCCATGTCTGTGGTGTGACAACCTTGGTGCCACTTACCTCTCTGCAAACCCGGTCTTTCATGCAAGAACCAAGCACATAGAGATAGACTTTCACTTTGTCAGAGAAAGAGTTGCTCAGTTGCTCAAAGACAATTGGAGATTCGATTCATACATTCTAGAGATCAAGTTACTGATGGCTTTACAAAAGCTTTGCCTACAAAGGCCTTTGAAGAATTCAAACGTAATCTCAACCTAAGAGGGTTGTGATTACGGGAGGATGTTAGAATTAATGTGTATAGGCCCGGTGCATGACACCCTTCGTAGCCTAGCCTCATGTAACGTAGCATGGTTGTTTTACCGAATATGTATCTTGGAGAATAAGGCTGGTTAGGTAGGTAGTTAGAGTCCTATCTCATCTATCCCAACCGCATCACCTTGTACTCCAAGTCCTCAACCGTGTACGCAAGATTCAGGGATCGGCTCCTGTTATATAACACGCAACACGTCACCCTAAAGGGATACGACGCTTCCCACAATTCTCACACTGAGTTGTGTAGAAGTCTAGAGGGACATAATGGCGCGCCACCAATGGCGAGATGAAGCTCTCTGCTTTTCTACCGGCGCTGCGTACGCTGTGCTTGCACGGCTCGCTCGAGCTGGTGCCCTTCTCCTCGCTTTCCCTTGGTGGCTTTGTGCTAGTGCTTCATGGTGATGCCTCATATGTGACGGCCCCTATATAGCTCTCTCTCTCCCTTCTATCCCCCCCTTGCCATTTTTCCCCTGTAATATGTTATTTGCAAGCATGTGATGCATTCCGTTTTGCCCAGCGCAAAGCAAAGCAACTGCGGCTTCTTCCCTTTTTTTTCTTTTATGTTGTGTGCGTGTGTTTGACTGTTTGTTGTGTCTGTGCCCCCATAGTTAATCTTTGTCGTGTAAGTAACAACCCCTAGACTCCTCAGCGCAGTTTCTGCTTCGTGGGTGCTTCTTGTGGCATCTCCTCTTCACCAGCAACAGATCATGTCTCATTGTTGACGCATTTAAAGGTGTTAGTACATCACCGCCATGGCTACCGGGTGACGAATACACCGAGGTCTACTATGGTGCCCTCACAGCCCCCTATGGTCACCCAACTCACATCTCCTTGTCACCAACAGATCCCACGGTTTATTTTGGTGTGTTGCTAGTCATTCTTGGTTGAGGCGTGTCCCTACGATGGAACGGTCAAAGCAGATAGTGACCTTCAAAAGCTAGATCTTTGGGATGGACTCTGGTGGCATGCTCTTTTGTCGTACATTTGGCACCTCAGATCTCCATACAAAAATGAAGGTGGCGTGTGGGATCTTGCCAACATAAGCCCGGTGGCGTGTGGGGATATGCTTCTCATGGTCGGATGTCGGGGATCATTTCCGGGGAGAGGGGATACCTTTGACGCCTTCTGCCTCGACCAGTCAACTGGGCATCCAAAGGGGGTGAAGGTGGAGGAGTTGATGAACCGGGCGATCTTCATCAGCACCGACAAAAGAAGCCAACCATTATCTTTCACGAACCCGGAGAGGCGGGTAGGAAAGAGCAACCATGTGTACTGCTATTCCCATGATTCTGAACATTGGGCTGCATTTGAGCTAGGCAAGCCCGTCTCCAATCCAAGCAACTTTTCATGAGCCAAGGCAGCGTGGTGCAGCCTGTGTGGGTTCTCCCCAGCATGTTCTCTCTGTGCCGGTGATGGTTGTGCTTTCTTTTTATGCATGGCTACTATTTGCTAGCTGGAGCAGCTTCTTGTATAAGAATGTGTGAGAATGTTTGAAATATGTCCATAGCAAAATCATGTGATCGTTGATAGAAAATTTGTCGTTGTTACTTTGGCATCACTTGGATGTGTGATTGGAGAATGGTATGTTGTACCCAGTTTCAGATTTTATGTCAGTTGATGTGTTGGACTATGATTTGATGCATGTCATTTGTTTGACTATCCCAGACGTGAGCCGATTACTGGAACCGTTATTTCCAGTTTCTGGGTATTAGTGTTGGGTATAACGTTTTCATTTTTTTATTTCACATGTGCTTACAAACATAGGGCTTCATTCCTACTCGCATAATATAATATGTTACTACAACCAACATATGAGTACATTAGTTGTAATAACATCTTATATATATGACGGACGGAGTAGATTGCATCGAAAGGTAATATATATTAAGGTTAAATCCTTTATGACATCATACTTAGTAAAGGGCTGAAAGTAAATAAACATATGTGATGATTAATAATAAAAAACCGAGAGCCTTGTTACCCAGAGTAAATATGTATGCGGGGTTTTATTCTAACCATGTAAGGAACTATAGTCTGATTGATGGAGCTAATGTAGTTGTTGCTGATGCGATGGATATGTTATCTAGTTTGTTTCAGGCACTCTATTCAATTTGTTTGATCACACTCGCTCATTAATTCATTGATAGCTCAGAAGCCTTTGTATTGACTGCTGGTACTGCTGGTTCCTATGGGTCATCCGAAAAATGAGTATTTATTTGCAAGCCATCGCCCACTCTTCATATATGTCCTGTCTTGAAAGTAATCCCTACCCAAAGACTTTGCCATATGAGCTCCCTTTTAAAACTGGCAATTAAAAAGGTTTCCCTTAGGGAAGTACTCCCTCGGTAAACATCACCATTTCAATGATCTAAAATTTCTTATACGTATTAGTTTACAGAGAAATCTATACCTATACTAATTAGGCACTCCCTAAAAATTCTCATGTTAATTAGTAATTAGGAGCCGTTAATTCCGTGGGACCGAGTTATAACGGTGGTGATTTATCTAGCAAACAGCCAATCATGTTTTTTTCTTTTTGAGAATTATTTGCGCCATGCATATACCTTCTACAGCCCAACCGAACCGTAGCAGGCCGGTTTGTCTCTTCCGCCACGCACGCGAGACGCCGGATACAGATGTATTGCAACAGGAGTGCGAAGTTTTGGAGGACGGGGGCATTGGAGGACTTTATTTCCAAAGATTGAAAAATTGATAGGCTCTGTTGATGGCTGATATTTTTCTTGCCTTTTCTGATAGTAATCTAGGTGTAGTTCGTGGTCAATCTCGACAGTGCCAACACTCCGTCGATGAACACAGCGGCGGTGCTCGCCGCAGAGGCCAAGCCATCGGTCTTCTCGTTTCTTCCTGTTCATGTGCGTGGTAGTATCCTGTTAGCGACCTGCACGACAAGTCAGCAGCTCGCGGGGCAGAAGCTGACGGCCCATCTCGGCCCAGGAGAGAGCGACGACCCAACCACAAGTTCACTGGGCCTCAATGGGCTTCTTTCATGTTCCTTCGTCCTCTTTCCCCTGTCTAGATCCAAACTGTACCTGATCCCTACTGTAATTGTGAGACTACCAGTGAGTGCCTAATACCTGGTATCAGTCGCCAATCCACCACTCTTCGGCACGCTGGAAACCCGCACGCAAGCAAGCAATCGCCAACAGCTCTTCATCAACACCATGGATCCAACATTGAAGGCGTATCTCGCCAAACTCCAGGACAATCTGACGAGGGCGAGCGAGGACACCCGCGCCGACATCAAGGACCCCACCAAGCGGATCGACCACGAAACAGCGCAGGTGGAGACGCTCACGGCCTGGAAACCCGATCTCGAATCCTGCCTCTCCAAGCTTCAGGAGGTGGCGGTGGGACTGCAGCACGCGCAGCCACCCTTGGGCACGACTAATGCGGGTGGATCAAAGGCGCCGGATCTCTCCGATCCAGCGGCGCGCGAGACGATCCACGTGCCCGTTGGCCACGACGAGTCCCACCTTCCTCGGAGCGGGTTGTCAGGGGACACCGTTCCTCTGGCGGCCACTCCGGCCAATGGTATGCTCAACTTCCATACTCCCATGCCCTCTCGTCCGTTGGATTCGTCCTTGAGGACTGGATTTGCCTCGGGGCAGCTTAGCGCCGGCCTCGGCCAAACGCCTCCCTCTCTGTCATTTCCACAATTTTTCGGTAAAAATCCCAAGCTCTGGAAAACGATGTGTGAGCAGTATTTTGCAATGTTTCAAATCGATGATACATATTTCGTTCCCATGTCCACATTGCATTTCACCGGTCCTATGGCTATTTGGCTGCAATCGGTCCAAAACAAAAACAGCATCCTCGATTGGGAGTCCTTCTGTACGCTTCTATGTACTCAATTTGGTCGTGACCGACATCAACTTTTGATCTGGCAATTTTATTCTATGTGACAAACGTCTTCAGTTTTTGAATATATTGAGCAATTTGAATCGTTGATGAACCATCTTATTTCCTATTCTGATGCTATGCACCCGTTGTATTTCCTGACGAGGTTTGTGGAGGGGCTCTGCAAGGACATTCGAGCCGTGGTCATGGTGCAGCGACCCAATGATCTAGACACGGCTTGTGCACTCGCATTGCTTCAAGAAGAAGTGGTGGATGGACAGAAAGGGGCGTGGTACGGGCAACCAGAGTTTGTCCCACCAGCAGGGAGGGCTCACAATGCCATTCCTCTGCCGTTGTCTGCGCCACCCACGCGAGCATCGTCTGCGATGACTACTGCAGGAGATCGCAGAGGTACTGATGGGACGCCGGCAGGTGGAGATGCAGCCAAGATCACTGCTTTGCGCAATTTCCAGCGTGCCAAAGGGTTATGTTTTAAGTGCGGCGAGCGTTGGGGACATGACCATGTGTGTCCGCCAACTGTCAAATTGCACCTGAGTTCAAATCATCACGGAAGCGAATTTAGGTTCCTACTTATTCTTGAGGACCAGCCTTTACTGGTACTCATGCAATTTATCTAGAGGACCAGGCTTGGTTAGTAACCAAGATAAAAATCCTGGTACTCATGCATAGTGGCTGTGTGCATCCTTTGTTGGTGCAGAGGCCGGGGAAGTGAAATTCTCCCCCATTTTTAAGGGGCGGAGCCCAGAAAATGCTCGCGTCGCCCTCCCCCTAGGGCGACTCGGGCGGAGCCCAGAAACCTAGCCGCCGCCGCCAAGCACTCCCTCCTCCTCTCCCTCCGCCGCCGCCGGGGGACGCCGCCGGGCTAAGCCCGGGGGCCGACGGCGATGGCGGGGGATCTTCTCTCTCACGCGTCTCCGGGTTGGGGCGGGACCCCTAGGCGTGTGGTGGCGCGGCCGATCTGGATTCTGCGGCGCGGCGGATGGCTGCGGCAGGTGGCGGGTGGCCGGCCCGGCCTCGGACGGCGGCGGCGGCTAGGCGCGTCCGGCGGCCCAGTCACGGACGGCGGCGTGGGCTGCTAGCGCAGCGGCCAGCGTTTTCGGGCGTCGGCGGCGACGGCTGCGTTCGGCGGCGGCGGCCAGCTAGGCTGCGGTGACGTGCAAACTGCCTTCAGATCGGCAGCGGCGGCGTGGAGGGCCTGGTGGTCTCGTCGGCAGCACATCCGGTCAGATATGTTCTGACCGATGCGACCGGCAGTGGTGGTCATCTCTTCCGTCAGAGGTGGTCGGCCTGAGGCTGGGTGTTCGGATCTCCGGATCCGTGATCCAGTACTGGCTGCGAGTCGGGGAGACATAGTTGCCGGTGAAAACCGAGCCGGCGGCGAGCGATGGCGGCGTTCTATGTCGTTACCTTGATGAAGGCATCGTTGTGTGACTTATGTCGACCCACTCGTACTGCTCTGGGGAAACCCTAGGATCTGGTCTTCTAGATTGGACGATGACGGCACTGCGGTGGCGTTTCTCTCTTGGGAGCATCGTTTGTGGAGCAGTGCTGGTGGTCAGAGGCAGGAGGTGGAGCGGCTTCGTCTTGCACGGAGCTTTGGTGGAGATGTCAAGTCATGCCTGGCTGACAGGTGCTACGCTTTGTCATGCCTGGTCGGCAGGTCCTACTCACGACAGATCTTCCAGAGACTTCAAGCTGTGTCGGCTGGTGGTACTTGGCGGCATGGGGCTGAGGTGTACCGGCGGCGACAGCGACGTGCTCAGCAGTTCGCGCGCAGGGTGGTGGTGTCGTTGGGCGCCGTGGTGGCGTTGACGACAGCTAGACCAGGCAAGGATGATGCGTCAGTACAGCTCTGAAGATGGAGTAGTGGCAGTTGGCAGCGGCGGCCTCTGAGAGCGCGCCGGACCAGTGGGTGCCCAATACCCGGCAAGTGGCTTGGTTGGGGCCTCAGGTCTTAGATGTTAGGCTTCTCTGCGAGGTCTGTGGTATTAGGCCCAGACTATCAGCATCCCTTCATCAGATGGATAGGAGTAGCGACAGTTGTCGCCTAGACGGTGGCTTCAGACTCATTGTTGTATTTCTTTGTAAGGTCTTTTGTGAATAATTAATAAAATGGCTGCATGCATCGTTTAGATGCAGAGGCCGGGGGCGATCCTCCTTCTCTAATAAAAAAAACTGTCAAATTGCATGTCATCGAGGAATTGTTAAGCCTCTTCAACTTGGACATGGTTGCAGAGGAGAGCTCTCAGGATCCGTGCCCGCAGGAGCAAGAAGGATCAGAACAGGTGTGGCAATTGTCGCTGCAAGCTGTTTCTAGAACCGAAGCTCTCAGTTGTTTACAGCTACATGGTTGGTTGCAGGGTTATGAGGTGTTGATGCTCGTGGATTCAGGCAGTACAGCTTCGTTTGTCTCTCAGCAAATCATCACCCAAATGCATGGCATATTCTACATCACTAATCTTCCTGGGGTAGAAGGCCTGAGAATCGATTGAGGGGTGTGATTTGGATTGGGTTTGGGTGATCGATTTTGACCCGGTCCACTCGCTGGGTCGGAAGGGAATCAGCGCTGGCCTGCTGGGTGGGTCCCCTTTATAGGCTTGCAGGAGGTCATTCTTTCTGGATCACGACGCGTGTACACAGCGGAGTCCCGAAAACCTACAGTCTCGCTCTCACGAGCAGAAAAGGGGAAGGTGGCGGCGGCGCGCGTGAACGGCGGGCGGTGCAGTGACCCGCCTGAACCGTGGGCCGTGGCGCTCATGGAGCAGGTGGTTTCCTTTCTCTCCCTTCAGTCTTCTCCTTTTCTTCCTCTCGATTCGGGGCGGGTGGCAGCGGGCAGAACGTGGTGGGTGTCCTCTGTCACTGGTCTCTCTCTAATCGCGGCGGAAGGTTAGCAAGCGATGGAGGCTCGTGCATGGCGGGCGACGGCGCGCACTGGCACCAACGGCCAGTGAAGGCTGCTCGGTTCCGAGGAGGCGACGGCGAGTGACGGCTGCTCGGTTCTGAGGAGGCGACGACGAGCGACGGCGGCTCTGTTTAGGCGAGGAGACAGACTATGATTTCGAATTTTCTGGGTTCCCTTTCCTTGCTCCGTCTTCTCTCTGTTTTTCATTCCCGGGATGTGATTCCTATGCCTCTCTTTCTGATTGATTTCCCTTTGATCTGCAGCGCAAGTGAGGCAATTAGGAACAGCAAGCTGGTGACCGGGACGGGTATTATTAGTTTCAGAAGTAGTACAGCCGCCCATCTTCGTCATCACCGAATCTCTGAGGTAGTTCATGCCTCCCGCTCCCTCTCCTTTTCTCGCGCGTGTGTGTTGCCTGTGCATGTTCTCTATGTGCTGCTTGTGCGTGGCCGAGCTCGCCGAAGCTTATACTGCTGCTATGATGTTGGACGTTGCTTGTGCTGCTATGCAATGTACTGAATAACTGTAGTGTCCAAATTCTGGCAAAATAATTTCAAAATGCTCACTGAACTGTCCAATTTCTATCAAAATTATGTGAAATGTCTCACTGAAAATTGTGTCTAGATGACCGAATTAGGCACCCCATTCTATAGATAAAGCACCAATCATGCATTCATACGTTTGATTTGGTAGATAGTTTGTCTATCCTGATATTGTTATGTGTCAGCTCAAAAACTAATTTGTTGTTTTTAGGAGATGGAAACGTTGCCAAAATTGTAATTTCAGTATATTGAGGCTTTATTACTCTCAGATCAGCTGTGTAAGTCGAGGAATCACTAAATGATAATGCTAAAGTTACCCAATATATGTGTAAGGTGTTTAAGATGCTTTATTGCACTTGTTTCAAAAAAAAAGATGCTTTATTGCAGGTTACGATCTCTTTTGCTGCCAGTGGTCCCTATGAACAGTATGTTATCACAATGGCATTTGTTTGATACTTGGCATTCCATTGGATATGCTTGTGCTAACTTTCTGAAATACCATGGCTTCATTTGTTGCGATTCTCAATTTCTCACTCTCCTAACTACCTGGATCGTTGCAACAGTGAATTGGCTTACGTACTACAATTTTCGGAGTAGGTGATAGTGATAAAAAAAATAGTAGTTCATTTCAGTTTTTAAAAATATGTGGAAGAGGTTGTGATTGTGCAAACAAAGGTATATAGCATAAAATTGTTCTTGCAATCATTAGGCTAGGCTAGGCGGCAACATGTTTTATATATTTTTTTTTCTGCCAACAAAAATATGTTTACCTGTTAGCTCCCTACAAAGACTATATGCTAAGTATATCTGTATTACTAATACACAGACCAGTATCTAAGCCAACATATATATGCAACTACTGGTAACAGTTTGAAGGCCCAGAGATTCAAAAGAATGATGATTATGTGTTTTAGCTTATTCTAATTTTGCATTGACATTTCTGCTAAATGTTGTGCTTGGTGCTAGACCTATATGACAAGCATTCATGATAAGTGGTGGATGTTAGGTCAACTTATATAACTTGCTATTTTACTTAGTGCCTACATCTACCTTAAATAAGTGTTACAGTTAAGAGCTACATATATTGATTCAGATAACAACAATACTACCATGCGTGAATTAATAATTCATTACCTTTTTCGAATATACTGGGTGATGTTGCTCATAGATTGGTTCCTGAGCCGATCTAGTAGCTTTCCAATGCCTTGTTCAGCACGATCCAGTGTGGAGTTTAGGCCTGTAAATGAGATTCCTGCACTGCATTTCTGTAGCTTTACAAAGATTTCATAATAGATAAAACTATGCTACGAAGTCAGACTGCTTCTCAGACAATGAAACTACACAATTGTGTTTGTCTTGGTCTCTTTTGTTTTTTTGTATGATTTTGCAGCCTTGAATTTTGCAGCACTCTCCTCAATGATATCACTCAGCTCCTGATCCTGTTTCGATATTATGTTTGGTAAAAGAATGGAAGAAATATTTTTTATTTTAGCGTCATGGAAATTTATCCTCCTGTTGTAGGTTTCTCAGTCTAACCCCAAATATAGATAAGGTCAAGTATACTGAAGTCTAAGGTCATTTTGGGTATATGCTAGGCTGATGTATTCTTTTGGTTCAAAGGAAAGCTTATCAAGTGCCACCACGGATGAATCCTTAACTTGCTGTTTCAGCTTTGATAATTTTTGTTACTGTTCTTTCAAGTTGCAAAGGCAAATGGGTTGTGGAATTTCATGGGCCATCCTAATCCTTTGGAGATTGTTGTTTCTCTTATAAACAAATGTTCAACTCTATACCAAAACAAGCCTTGCTGATAAACTATATCGTGTAGTTTATTGCAGGTTTTTATCAGAGGTGCTGTTAATCAACCGAAAAGTTTCGAGTCATCAGCACGACTTGGCACACAATACCAGCAGGTTGAGTCAAAATGCTATGCTAGAGGTGCAGCTGCGGAGATAAGTCGCTTGATGCTAGATTGTAGAGTAAATAATATGATGAATGTCAGAATCTCTCTTCACACCAGTCTTATGAAATGTGTTTGAGTTGATGTACTCATAGGGCAAAAGAGAAGACAACTATTATGTTTTTCTTTTATAGCTGAGTAAACGAAGATGGATCGATGCTTTTGTCCTAGGAATGTGCTGTAATTTTTCTTCAACATAATTAACATCTTTCAGAGGAAATTATACGGATTTGCTCAAGCACATCTAGATGTGCCGTAAGTATTGCACACATACTAAGTTCTATGTAATTGATTCTATGTGAAGATTCGTGCGGGTATTTTTTTCTTTTTATGCTGATAAGTTAGATGTGCAATAACAAGGGTAGATCTAGACGTGCCCTAGACATACCCAGAATTATATTGCTTACGTGACGCCCATGTTTTAGATTTAGTGCAGCGAAGCGCATGAAGAAACACGTTACAATGAAAAAAGACGGCGTAGCAAAGCGCGCATATATCCTTCTAGTTCAATACATATGCAAACCAGTTAAAGTGGCCGTGGCAAATGGATCCCAGGTGATGTGCAATCAAGAGATTCTGAACTGTTCTTGGTACACTCAAGGGCATGTGTTCTCCACTAACTTTCGCGTTCTTCCTTTGGGCACGTATGATGTGATTTTGAGTATGGAATGGTTAGAATACCACAGCCCTATTCGTATCGATTGGCCAAGACGCAGCATTCAAATTCAAACGCAAGGGTTCACGGTTGTGCTTCAGGGTGTTGCAGCTGATGAAAAACAATGTGCTGTCATGCACAGTTTGCAGCTAGCCAACATTGAGAAGCATTCATGGATAGCTTATTCTATCTAGTTATGTTACACTGACGATGCAGACTCCATGCCACAGATTCAGTGTACTGAGCTACCCCCAGAGATTGTGCAAGTGTTACTCGAATTCAAGGATATTTTTACTTAACCCACGGGACTGCCACCCAGGCGGTCGTGTGATCACAAGATTCCTTTTATGGCAGGAGCCCAGCCCGTTAACATCCGTCCCTATCAGAATAAACCAGAGTTGAAATCTGAAGTGGAACGGCAGGTGTTGGATTTACCTAAAGCGGGCATTATCCAAAAGAGCAGCGGTCCTTTCTCATCTCCCATAATTTTGGTGAAAAACGGCGGTCCTTTCTCATCTCTCATAATTTTGGTGAAAAAAAAAGACAGGACATGGCGCATGTGTACTCTTCTCAATGCCATGACCATTATCAGCAAGTATCCCGTGCCTACAATTGAAGAGATATTGGATGAGCTAGCAGGCGCGCGTTGGTTTTCCAAACTGGACCTTCGTGCAGGGTACCATCAGATACGGCTTGCCGCGGGCGAAGACTATAAGATGGCCTTTCAAACGCATTAAGGGCATTACGAATTCAAGGTTATGTCCTTCGGATTGGGAGGAGCTCCAGCCACATATTTGGGGGCGATGAATACAACTTTGCTGCCAGTTTTGTGTGTCTGTTGTTTGGTATTCTTTGACGATATCTTGGTCTTTAGCTCCTCTCTGGCACTGCATGTTCAGCACTTGCGGCAAGTTTTGGCTCTACTCAAGCGTGACCAATGGGTCGTGAACCGATCTTAATGTGTGTTTGCCCAATGACAACTGAGTTATTTAAGACACACAATTTCAGCGCAGGGGGTCTCTACTGACAGAGACAAGATACAACAAGTTTCTGATTGGCCTAACGCCATCGTGGCAATGAACCACCCCGGACCCGCTCCATTTCGCGTGGTACCTGCTCTCGAAGAATAGCTTCAACGAACATTCCCAATGCGTCTCATCCTCTCACTGGTTCTCGCTGTAGAACATCCCATATATGCCACTGGAACGGTTCACATGCATGATGCACTTGCTATTAAGTTTCTGTCTTGTTACTTGAGTGTTGGTTCCACTACATGTACAATGATGTTACTTATAGATGTGCTATATATAATGGCAGCGAGCATCATCTCGATGCATGTAGAGGCCAGGAGAGAAATGGAATATTTCTTACGAAAAAATAGATACATTTTTTCTAATAAAAATAAATAATGGATACATTGTATGTGGGTTTTCATCAATCAAATAGATCATAGACCTGCAGATCTGCTACTGCGGAAACTAAATGCGTATCTCAGCTACCAGTAATAGCCGTGCATTGTTAAAAGTTCAATAGAATCACATGCACATGCATTTTTTTTAAATAGAGACAATTGATTTGCCTCGACCATTAATTGAGAAAAAGAGCATTGCCCACTATAATTGTTGCAGCATCGATCTTTGTCTAGATGTAGTGGTAGCTCGTTCCTTCTTGTCCAGTGTGGCCATGTGTCCCTTTGGCGAGCTTCTCTCGTATCCCCATGGTAGTTACGCCTATTCTTCGTCTTCCCCAGCCAAATATTTCCGGGTGTGCATCCTTCGTCCTCTTCTCTTTGTTTCCAGCGTCAAATTTGTTTGGATTTGAGCTCTTCATCGCCGTCAATCTCGATCCTTTTTTTGATTTGGTCGACTTAGAGTTCATCCTTCGTCCTTGTCTGGTTTGGTCTTTTGCATCACCGTGTTGCCCAAATCTGTTGACGCCAGGATGTGCTATCCTCCCTTTTCAGGACCATGTTGAACGGTATACTATATGTAACTGGGGGCTCGTCTTGTTCTACTGCCACCAGTGCCCCTGCAGGCTTTGCCCATTGCAGCGGTGGCCCTTCCCGTCATAGGAAGTTCCCCCAGATCTGAGTTCATCGCTTGTCTTCACAATTATAAGTCCCTTCCGTTTGAAGGTCCAAGTCGAACCAATTACACTGTTTCCAAGGTAGTGCCATATTTACCGCGACATATATTTATAGACTAATGGGACATTTTTTTACTTTCCTTGTATTTCAAGGATACTAATGTGAGTGGGTCGAGAAGATATTGTGTTTACAACCGATTTAGACGGTAATCCATCAATAGAATATGTGTTTAGTCATCTTGTTTTATTTTATGCCGGTTGTGGCGATTTTTTTTTTCAGTTTTGCTCAGTTTGCGAGCTTGTACCAAACTACATACATGTTGACTGCTTTGCTTTAATAATATGACCACATGCAAATATGACCACATGCATCATTTTGATGCAGAGACCGGGAGCAATCCTCCTTTTTTTTAAAAAAAAAGTGGGTTGAGAAGATATTGGATTGCCTCAGGAGGAGTATCATGACCTTACTTGTGAGAGTGCAAGGAGATGCAAATTATTTGTGATTGACGATTTCCGTGGTGCGTTCTGGGAAATACAACACCGATGCAACCCCCTAAAGAACAGCTCCTCCTGCACTGTTCGAGATTCAACCAAAATTTCCTGGTCAAGATGAGTATTACTAATACATGAAGTCAACTGGTACACATGCACGGCGCAGATCTCGACTTGCAAGTGGCTACCTATATTGTAATTAAGTATAGATAATCCATCCATGATGTATCGATCCAGAGCGTGTTCTTGGGTGCCTATCCATAAATAGCATCGATGTGTATCAGCGAGTCACCACACATTTTATCCTGCATCTTCTTCTCTTGCTGACCCCACACAGATCTTCCTCTTAGCTAGCAAGCTTGCCCGGCCTCTGTCAAGAAGCGCAAGGCGATTGGTCAAGAAATAGCTCGGCTCCTCACCGCTGAGTTCATCCGCGAGATTTACCACTCCGAGTGGCTCGCGAATGTTGTCTTGGTACCGAAGAAGGACAAGTCCCTCCGTATGTGTATTGACTTCAAACATCTCAATCGGGCCTGCCCGAAGGATCATTTTCCTTTACCTCGGATAGATCAGATAGTAGACTCTACGGCCGGATGCGAACGTCTGTCATTCCTGGATGCGTACTTCGGGTACCACCATATCCGAATGTACGGTCCTGATGAAATAAAAACAGCCTTCATCACCCCATTCGGGTATTTTTGCTACGTCACGATGCCATTCGGCTTGAAGAATGCTGGAGCCACCTTCCAGCGCATGATCCAGAAATGCTTGCAAAAGCAAATCAGTCGGAACATGGAGGCCTATATGGACGATATCGTAGTCAAGTCTAGGAAAGGTTCCGACCTCCTTACTGACCTCGCCGAAACCTTCGCGAACCTGCGATGTTTTGGAATAAAGTTGAATCCAGCTAAGTGCACATTCCGAGTGCCAGCAGGAAAGTTACTCGGTTTCCTCATTTCCGAACGAGGGATTGACGCCAATCCGGACAAAATCGGTGCCATAGTCCGAATGAAGCAACCGGAGTGCTTACATGACGTGCAAAGGCTGACAGGATGCCTTGCGGCCTTGCGCCGATTCATTTCAAGACTCGGAGAGAAGGCACTCCCTCTCTACCGATTGATGAAGAAGTCAGACAAATTCGAATGGACCAATGAAGTGCAAGCCGCATTCGCAGAACTCAAAGCATTG
The DNA here is from genome assembly GCA_039707655.1 of Elymus sibiricus. Lineage (NCBI taxonomy): Eukaryota > Viridiplantae > Streptophyta > Magnoliopsida > Poales > Poaceae > Elymus > Elymus sibiricus. The sequence continues at coordinate 363,030,547 of CM077663.1, read as the reverse complement.
CTTTCCACCCAGTCGGTGTTAGCTGCTCCGGGCAGCCAGGAACCTCTACTCCTGTACATTGCGGCGACCAGCCAGGTGGTGAGCACAGTCCTTGTGGTAGAGCGCGAAGAGCCAGAAAAAGCATTCAAAGTTCAAAGACCTATATATTACATCTCAGAGGTGCTAAATCCTTCCAAGCAAAGGTACTCGCACTACCAAAAGCCGGTTTATGGTATTTACCCAACTGCCAAAAAGGTGGTTCATTACTTCCAAGATCACTCGGTCACGGTCGTCAGCAGCGCTCCCCTGTCGAAGATCCTACATAACAGGGACGTCGCCGGCCGAGTGGCAAAGTGGGCAATGGAGCTCCTTCCGCTGGAGATCAAGTTTGAAGCTAAGAAAGCAATCAAGTCCCAAGCATTGGTTGACTTTATGGCCGAGTGGATCGAGCAGGAGCAACCAATTCCGAGTGTTCCTGAACACTGGACTATGTTCTTCGATGGATCCAAGATGCTCAATGGCTCGGGGGCCGGCGTGGTTCTTGTCTCTCCCAAAGGAGACCGGCTGAACTATGTCCTCCAAATCCATTTCGACTCATCTAACAATGAGGCCGAATGTGAAGCCCTCCTGTACGGGCTCCGCATGGCCATATCACTCGGCATTCGTCGTTTGATGGTATACGGCGACTCGGACCTCGTTGTCAACCAAGTGATGAAGGAGTGGGACATTCGGAGTCTAGCAATGACCGGATACTGCAACGCAGTCAGGAAGCTGGAGAAATTTTTTGAAGGCCTAGAACTGCATCACATTCCTCGCGCAAAGAATCAGGCAGCAGACGACCTGGCAAAGATTGGGTCCACTCGGCGAGCGGTCCCGAAAGACATATTCCTTGAACATCTTCGCGCTCCAACAATCGCAGAAGATCCTTTCACAGAGGAGCCCCCGCAAGCAGTCGGTCCATCTGATCCGACTGAGGTTGAAGTTCCAGCTATAGTGGATCTGGTCCACGAAATGCTGGTAATCACTCCCGAGTGGACTCAACCCTATTTGGCATATTTGCTGAGACAAGAACTACCCAAAGACGAAGAAGAAGCCCGTTGGATCGTCCGTCGATCCAAGTCATTCGAAGTTATGGGAGACCGGTTGTACAAGAAAAGCACCACATGAGTCACCCAAAAATGCATTTCCACAGAGGAAGGGCTGCAAATCTTACATGAAATCCACTCGGGAACTTGTGGCCACCATGCGTCCTCTCAGACTTTGGTCGCTAAAGCTTTCCGAGCAGGTTTTTATTGGCCCCGAGCCAATGAAGCAGCAAGGGACCTGGTGGACCTGTGTGTTGGGTGTCAGTTCTACAAGAATAAGTCCCACAAGCCAGCGTCCGCGCTCAAGACGATCCCGATCACTTGGCCGTTTGCAGTATGGGGCCTTGATATGGTCGGTCCCTTACGGACTGGGTCGAGTGGATTCACACATCTGTTCGTCGCGGTTGATAAGTTCACCAAGTGGGTCGAAGCGAAGCCCATCAAGAGTTTGGATGCAGGTACTGCCGTTAGTTTCATTCGGCAGATCGTCTTCAGATTCGGAGTACCACATGATATTATCACGGATAATGGGAAGAACTTCGACTCAGAAGAGTTCCAAGAATTCTGTTTCTCTCAAGGCACTCGGGTTAATTACGCCTCAGTGGCTCACCCGCAGTCGAATGGACAGGCAGAGCGCGCAAACGGAATGATTCTGCAAGGTCTGAAGCCCTGATTGATGAGAGACCTGAAGTACGCTGCTGGAGCTTGGGTCGAAGAATTGCCTTCTGTCTTATGGGGCATTCGGACAACCCCAAACCGCTCTACGAGGCATACGCCTTTCTTTATGGTGTATGGGTCAGAGGCTGTGTTGCCGAGTGATCTTCAGTACAATTCCCCCCGAGTGGAACTATATGATGAAGCTGAAGCCGAAGCCACTCGGCAAGACGGCCCCGACCTTTTGGAGGAAGAGAGAAAGCTGGCCCTTATCAGATCGATGCTCTATCAGCAAGATCTGAAGCGTTACCATGACAGACACGTCAAGGGTCGAGCCTTTCAGGAAGGAGACCTTGTCCTCCGACTGGATCAGCAGAAACTCCACAAACTAGCGCCTCCGTGGCAGGGGCCGTATGCAATCTCCAAAGTCTTGCACAATGGAGCTTACAGGCTTTACAATATCGAAGATCGAGTAGAGGAGCCTCAGACTTGGAACGCAGACCTGCTTCACAAGTTCTACACCTAGATCATAACTACTTAACTTTGTCATTCCAGTAATGAATCCGAGTGATCTCGATGAATAAAGTTTTGTTTCGTTATATCTTGTTGAAATTTGACTGCCACCCCCTGTGGGTGTAAAACACGAAACACTTAGCCGCAAACCTGATTTTGCCTAAGTATAAACTGCTCCGAGTGAGGGTCTCGCCCGCGCTCGGGGGCTTAGCCGCGGCTCTGCGTCGCCTAAGTTAGAAAACCTTTCGAGTGGGACATCCTCCACACTCGGTTGTCAAGATGAACATGACCATCATTTTTTGTCTAAAGACAAACTACTCCGAGTGAGGGTCTTGCCCACGCTCGGAGGCTTAGTCGCGACTCCGCATCGCCTAAGTTAAAAATGTCTAGGGTGAAATATCCTTCTCACTCCCAGTGGGTGTAAAACACAAAACACTTAGCTGCAAACCTGATTTTGCCTAAGTATAAATTGCTCTGAGTGAGGGTCTCGCCCGCGCTCGGGGGCTTAGCCGCGGCTCCGCGTCGCCTAAGTTAGAAAACCTTTCGAGTGGGACATCCTCCACACTCGGTTGTCAAGATGAACAGGACCATCAATGTTCGTCTAAGGACAAACTACTCTGAGTGAGGGTCTCACCCGCGCTCGGGGGCTTAGCCGCGGCTCCGCGTCGCCTAAGTTAGAAAAACCTTTCGAGTGGGACATCCTCCACACTCGGTTGTCAAGATGAACAGGACCATCATTGTTCGTCTAAGGACAAACTACTCCGAGTGAGGGTCTCGCTCGCGCTCGGGGGCTTAGCCGCGGCTCCGCGTCGCCTAAGTTAGAAAACCTTTCGAGTGGGACATCCTCCACACTCGGTTGTCAAGATGAACAGGACCATCATTGTTCGTCTAAGGACAAACTACTCCGAGTGAGGATCTCGCCCGTGCTCGGGGGCTTGGCCATGGCTCCGTGTCGCCTAAGTTAGAAAACCTTTCGAGTGGGACATCCTCCACACTCGGTTGTCAAGATGAACAGGACCATCATTGTTCGTCTAAGGACAAACTACTCTGAGTGAGGGTCTCGCCCGCGCTCGGGGGCTTAGCCGCGGCTCCGCGTCGCCTAAGTTAGAAAACCTTTCGAGTGGGACATCCTCCACACTCAATTGTCAAGATGAACAGGACCATCATTGTTCGTCTAAAGACAAACTACTCCGAGTGAGGGTCTTGCCCACACTCGGAGGCTTAGTCGCGACTCCGCATCGCCTAAGTTAAAAATGTCTAGGGTGAAATATCCTTCTCACTCGAAAAATGATGTCCCAGTGGGTGTAAAACACAAAACAGTTAGCCGCAAACCTGATTTTGCCTAAGTATAAACTTCTCCGAGTGAGGGGCTTAGCCGCGGCTCCGCGTCGCCTAAGTTAGAAAACCTTTCGAGTGGTACATCCTCCACACTCGGTTGTCAAGATGAATAGGGCCATCATTGTTCGTCTAAGGACAAACTACTCCGAGTGAGGGTCTCGCCCGCGCTTGGGGGCTTAGTCGTGGCTCCGCGTCGCCTAAGTTAGAAAACTTTTCGAGTGGGACATCCTCCACACTCGGTTGTCAAGATGAACAGGACCTTCATTGTTCACCAAAACTGTTCCGAGTGCAGGTCTTGCCCACACCCGGGGACTTTGCCGCGACCCTGCGTCGCCTAAGTTAAAATTCATGCCAAGTGCGAATATTATACACACTCGAAACCCCATGCGCGATCCTGCAATCGCTCGAGTATAAAACACTCTAAGATCAAAGATCAAGTCAAGATAAGGCAAATGAAAACTGCATCGTTCAAAGCAGAAGTACGGACGATAGGAGCTTCAGGCTCATTTAAAGGTCTTATGGATACAGATACTACTTGGCATTCTGAGGCAAATGTTTAAAGAAGTTTTTAGCCCGGCGATCACTCGGGGTTAGGCACTGCTTCGACGAACGTGTCCAGGTCAAGGCTCTCTGCAATTCGGGTGGCCGCTTCCATGAACATCTCCATGAAGTCTTGAATTCTGGCGTGCTTCCGATTGGCGACTTCCAAGGACTTCAGTTTCTTCTCATCCACTCCCTTGGAGTGGACCCGAACTAGGGAGAGAGCAATGTCAGCTCCGGCTCGGGCCGCTGATTTCTTCCAGATCTTCACTCGGTTCAGGACGTGTCTCACTCGGATAAGAGTGGATTCCAGGTCCTTGGAGGGTTCGTCGTCGGAGAAGAGTTCCTTTTCAATGTCCACGATGCCGGAACGGAGCCTCTTGATGAACGAAACCGCTTCGTCGACGCGTTCTTCCAGACGGAGAAAGGCCATGGCAGCACTATTCTTGAGCAGTTCTTTGTATGGATCTAGCTCTTTCTCGATCTTGTCGGTCTCCTCATCAATGTCGAAGCAGAATTCTGGGTTCAGCCGAACAAAAAAGGAATCAAAGTCAAGCAAATTTCATTCGGCTGTTCAGAAATACACATGGGTCATTCGGGAGTTCACCTTTGAGTTTTTCACTCACGGTATCGCCGAACTCCTCGACGAATTGCTCCAGCTCAGCCTTCTTGGCCATGATATATTCAAGTTTGGTCTTCCATTCGACGAGTTCCTCCTTGGACTTCTTCACGGCGACCTCGAGGGTTTTCTTCTCCTCTTCTAGCTTCCCGGCTGACTTCAGCTTCTCCTCGGCCTCCTTGGCCTTCCGACTGGCCTCCTTCTGAGCTGCTGCCAGTTCTGTGTCCTTCTTCTCGAGGGTTGTCTTCACAGTCACTAAAGAAATAGAATTCTTCGGTCTCTCGACAAGCTTATGATTTTCTCCACGAAGATCTGACGAAGTACACTCAGTCAGACAGGGAGAAAGATCAGAGACGGTAACAGTCGGTCAGGGAGAATAATACCTTCCAATGCATTCTTCTCTTGCTCCAGTCGGGCGCTCTTGGCCTTCTCAGCTTCAAGGTCGAGACGCAGGGTCAACACCTCCTCCTTCAAAGCATTGTAGTGGCTTCCGAGCTCACAAATAGACTACAAACGACAAATGGAAGAAAAATTATGATCAGGCAAAGACATATGATTCGTCAATCGGATATTACGTACAGATCATTCGGTCAGATTCCAAAACTCTAAGACTCCCGCCGACTGCTTCAGTCGACGGTAGCCTCGGGGACTACACCCAGTGGTTGCGCTCAGCGCACCCCTCTGGAAACTTTAAGTTCAAGACACTTTTCTCAACGGCAGGACAGACATTTTACGCTATTAGACTACCGCCGACTGCTTCAGTCAACGGCAGTCTTGTGGACTACACCAAGTGGGTGCGCTCAGCGCGCCCCCACTAGAAAGTCAACACCCAGTGGGTGTGCCCAGATGCAAACCCACTCGGGTCTTAAACCATGGACAAATGGACCAAGATGCCGAATGAGGAAGGTACTTACGAGAGTACTTACTCGGACATTCTTCTGCAGCGCCGCACTCGCGTCGTACGCTGTCTTCAGTTTATCGCACATCAGCTCCAGCTGGATCAGCGCCTCTTTGCTCGCTCCCGTCTGGTCCTCTGGGACATGGTGTAGCGAGAAGATGGTGGTCTCACGAGGAGTCGGCATAAGAGTCGACGTGTCGGTTCCGAGTGCGACTCCAGTGCCCGAGCTGGTTCCCTGTGATGATGCCAAGGCACCGGCAAGTGATGGCTCCTGCATTACACCTTCTATGTTTGCAGTAGGATTTGGCAGATCAGCTTTGTCAACCACATCGAGGTCGATCACTTCAGTCGGAGCTACAAGTGTACAAAAATCATTCGGAAATGAGCAGAAGCAAAATCGCAACATATACAAGAAAAGTCTCGAAGTTTACCCTTCGAAGACGCCGCGTCTACTTCGGCTCGCTCCTTCTCCAGAGTTTGGGGGTCAGGCGAAGTAGTTGAAGTATCAGCACTACAAAAGAAACATTCAGATTTTTAAACTCACTCGGATAGATTTCAACAACAATCTTCGAGTGAAAGTTCTTACGCCGAAGCAACCGGGATGGTCATCTTGATCCTCGGAATGGGTACGGCCTTCCGGGGTTTTGTTGCAACAACTTTGGCTTGCTTCGCGACCTTCTCAGGCGACGAAGCCAGTTCTGCACGACCACGCTTCGAATTACGGGTCGAGGGAGCATTGGCAGTCGGCTTGACAAGATTCGACGCCTTCGAGCCGCCGCCAGCAACCCCCGGGTCATGGCATGACTTGGAGCGGGATTCGGGCACGCGGTCTTCCGAGCGCGAGGACTCCACCTCGTAGCTCTCGTCTGAGTCCTCCTCGTCATCATCGTCTTCATCGTCGCCACCTTCTTCCTCTTCTTCTACTCTGGTTTAATCTCCCGCGAGGTTTGTGTCACCCGCCCCATCAATCGGACCTCGGTTGACGACTGTAATCTCACTAATCAAGCCCACGAAAGCCTGCCGAATGGAAAATAAATCAATCAAGCTGATATTCGGCAAGAACAACAGTATCATTCGGATAACAGGTGGAACTCTGAAGTTACCTCATTCGGCGGATTTTTCGATGAGAGCGGAAGCACCAACCTGCTCCCCCTGGGGTTATCTCGTGCTGGAGTGACTGCTTTGATCTTGGCTTCCACCGTCTCTGCATCAAGTTCTTCAGGGTGCGTCCAAGTGATGTCGTCTGCTCCGGTATATTCCCACATGGGGTGGACTCTAGCTTGCAATGGTTGGATCCTCCTCTGAAAGAAAACCTCAAGCAAGTCCAGTCCGTTGACGCCCTTCTGCACTAAGGCTACAAGAGCAATTACCCGGATGTCTACATCTACTTTCTCTTCTTTGGTTACAGTCAGCCTGGGAAGTGACTGAATGCGTTCCGACGTATACAGAGGAAGTCCTGGTTGATTTTCTCCGGCTGGAATATCCTGGCAGTAGAACCAGTTCTCCTGCCAGCCCTTCACCGAGTCGGGAAAGTTGATCGCTGGGAAGCAGACCTTGCCCCGCAGCTGGATACCCAATCCCCCGCACAGTTGGACCATGTTGGTCTTATCCTATGACCGAGTGGGTTTCTCCACGGTCATCACTCAGCAGGTGAACAAGTGCTTAAACAAGCCCCAATGAGGGTGGCAGCCCAGAAAGTTCTCACACAAAGAAATGAAAGCAGCTAGGTACACCATGGCATTGGGTGGAATGTGGTGAAGCTGAACACCGAAGAAATCCAAGAAGCGGCGGAAAAACGGATGGGGCGGAAGGGAAAAACCTCGTTCGAGGTCAGTTACCAAGAGAACGCGCTCGTTCCCCCACGGTGAAGGATCGTCTTCGCCTGCCTCCGGCAGCCGCCAGCTCCCTTTGGACAGGAGACCCTGGTCCTCCATCTTGAGCAACCAGGCCTCGGTGACCCGCGACACCATCCAGTCGCCTTGAGTCCATCCCGACGGCGTTCCGACACTCGAGGAAGAACCGCGCGAGCCTTTCTTCGCCCGCTCGGCCTTCGCGGTCGCCGCGCGGCTCATCTCCGGTGATACTAGGCTCGGCTCGCGGCGGAGTTCTCTGTGGAGTGTGATAACTGGCGTCGGAGAAGCCGAAGGGAGGGAGGAGAAGTGAGATCTGTCCCCCCCCCCCCCCCCCCCGCACAGTGCCCTTGCTTCTTATAATAAAAATTGGGCGGAATCTGTGGCCGTCAATCCGCAAACGGAGAGAGATCCGCGGATCTACTGTTCAGGCTCTCAGAGACATGTGGCGAAAATCGCGGCACCGTTATCGAGGCGTTGTGTCCACTACCCCCAAATATCGCGGAATAACCGTTTCATCGCATGTCCGCGCGCGCTCTCCGCGATTTCGAACGCGTGAAGACCACTTCATGCCTCATAAGAGGAGAGCTCCGCGCTCCGGATCGCTTGACGATCCATTTATAAACCGAATGACTAGGCAGTCTATAACGAGACACTCGGACGGAATAACTGAGCATTCGGATCGTTTCCCCAGAGAAACACTTCAATTACGGAGATAACATCGAATATGCAAATTAAGTCATTCGGCCAAGGAATGATAATCCTGAATCCGTCAAGATTTGGAGCCGGGTGAGAAATGATCCAGGTCATTTCTTGAAGCACCTCCGAGGTGTCGTCGACATTCCCGAATGTCAATCACCCGACCATTCAAACCTCACGAATTCGGGGGCTACTGATGAGGTCGTCTACCATGGGTAGGGTCACAAGGCTGACTTCTTGGCCCACCTAGGGACCCTCATCGATAATGAACCTCCAAAGATGGAAGTGCACTCGGTAGACCTAAAGAATCACTCGAACGCTCCTGAAGATACACTCGGACGGGCACGGCCACACTCGGTCAACAGGAACTCAACTGTTCGGGAGACGTAGCATCGAGTATTATGAAGAGACGTCCGCTAGGATTAATCAATCATGCGTTACCGGTAACGCTCTAGTTAAAGCAGCAGTTCCTGTAACGTAGCTTTAACTAGCATTTATTGCTGCGCTCGGCTGGTGGTGGCGCACTCTATATAAGCCACCACCGGACGCCGTAGCAAGCTTCCGACACTTGTATTCCCAACTCCCACATAAGCAAAACAAACCAGCCTCCGGGCTCGAGACGTAGGGCTTTTATCACTTCCGAGTGGGGCCTGAACTCGTACACATCCGAGTGATACACCTGAGCCGTAGCTAGACTTCTTCCCTCCATTCGTACCCCCTAGTACTATTGTCAGGGACATTCCCACGACAGTGACCATAAGGCGATTTATCTAGAAAGCTCCCTTTCAGTGGCATTGTCGGGAATTTAATAGTGTACAGATTTCAAGGATAATTTTGATACAGTGTCCTTCTATCAATTTTCAAAGGGAATTTTAATTGTCAATAAAAATTGTAAGAGCTTCTTGGTCGAATGACGCCTGCTACCCCACCAAGATGCATAGTTACTCCCCCACTATACGATTTGCATCCTACGGTCAAGAGCATGGGGCACCACACCTTGCACACACTAGATCATGTGTCGAGTGGTAAATGAAACTTGGGCTCATGGAAGTCATTGAGAAAGTACCATGAAATACGCAACACGTCTACTTTAATTTAGACGATCTCACTTGGGTACGCAGGGAGGAGGTTGAGCAGGATGGCGGTACACAAGAAGAAGATGAGGGAGCCGACAGGGTGTTTACTCTGAGACTAATATACATTCATGACGCAGTTCAGTCGTAATATCTGTGCATGGAATTGTCAAGATGATTGTAGTAGTGATGTGTCAACTTGTAATTAACAACCATCGTTAGACAGATTTCCGACTTTTGACATGGTGTAATTAGCATAAATAATCCATCTATAATATTTTTTTGCGAAAATGATCCAGATCTTTATCAATGTTCACTGGAAGTATATTGCTTCTCAAACATAATAAAAACTAGAAGGTTGGGTGCGCTTTGCTGCGTTCTTCGTGTTGTTGTGTTTTCATAATACAAAATTACTCTCTCTACTTCAAAATATAATGTGTATGAGTTTTTCGAAAACTCAAACCTCTTTAAGTTTAACCGAATTTGTAGAGAGAGATATCAATATCCATAATATCAAACCAGCAAAATTAGATTCATCATTAAATGAATTTTCATATTTTATTTATTTAGTATTGTGAATGTTGATACTATCGGCTCTGAACTTGATCAAATTTAAAGAAATTTGACTTTTCAAAAAACTAATACACATTATATTTTGGAACTGGGAGAGTATTTGGTTTGGCGAGTGGGGGGGGGGGGGTGATAGAGTGTGTGTTTGTTTTATATATAATAATGCGATCTTTTGATGGGTCTTTCGTGGTGTGATTCCCTGTTATCTACTAATAAATCCATACATATGTGGGGAAATTTTCTGCATTGGTGGCTGCATCTACTATATTGGTGCTATAATATTATATGTTGACGCTTCTTTTTTAGATGGTGAGAGGTTGCACGGGATTGATATATTTTTGTAGATTGGTTACTGCCGATTGATTTGAAGAAATCATTAACAAATCAAAAATCGTGAACCAAATGCAAAATTGGCTCCCACAATCGAACTGGAGAGCTACAAAATTAGGGAGCATAGTAGTTTATTTTTTGAGGAAAACAGAAGCACTCTGCTGCGGATTTTTATTGATTTTGAAATAAATGATACAAATGTCTGAAAAGGAAAAAAACTATACAGAGAAAGAATAAATCAAATAAACAAAAAACAACAACTAAAAACTAGAATTACAAAAAAGGTTTGGCCCAATCTTCCAGGCCACCATGGCTCTTTTTCTTAGCTCTGTATACAAGTCATTTAAGCTCTTCTTTAAACTTCCTCCTGGATACATATAAGACGGGTGTGATGTGCTTGAAGATAAAATCATTCCTTGTGGTCCATAAAGCCCACATCACCAGGGTGATGATTTCCAAGAAAATGGTAGGTTGATGAGCTGTTGAAGTTGATCAATCTTTGCGTGAAAACCTGAAGCATTTGATGTCCAAGATGGACAAATATAGGTCCAACACAGTGTTCCAAATGGACAATGAAAGAAGAGGCGATCTCTTGTTTCAAGATTCTGCATGCTCCAGAGAACACAAGTGTAATCCTGGATAAATAATTTTTTGCGCAAAAGTAGGGCTCTAGTGTTTAACCGGTTATGTGTCAAAAGCCAAAAGAAAATCTTGTGTTTTAGCTGACAACATGTCTTCCATATCTTCTTGACTACTGGTAGCACTGGGCTAGTGGTGTTAACAGCCTATAAACCTTGAAACCATGTAAGAAGCAGACCCATGTGGAATTTGCAAAATATTTGCTTCTGCATTAAGATTCAATTCTTGAAGAATGATTTCCAAGTCTTGAAATTGGTCATATGCCTCTTCTGACAGAGGCAGTTGAAAGAGGTCTGACAAATCCTCAGTTTGGAAAAATTTATCATTGGAAATGTTCTCCTTAATAGCAGAAGAGTGCAGATGTGGCCACCTTTCAGCTTTGGAATCACCATCCCATAAATCAACCCAGAAATATAATGTTTTCCCATTATTTAGAATAATAGACGCATGGTCTTTGGAAACAGGAAGAGTCTTCATACAATCCCTTCACCAGAAAGAGCAATTAAGAGTGGAAGTAAAGCCATTCTGGTAATAAACTTCACATACCAAGTGTACCCAAGGAATGTCAACATGATTCATGAATTTGTGTACCATTTTAAGTAACAAACTGGTGTTCTGTGTTGTTAAATTTGTGTACCTGTTGCAATGTCTCATCTAGCACATTGATGGTTAAAATACTGGACTTTTGATAATTCACTTTGAGGCCACATGCTTGAGAAAATATGTGTACCAAATTCTGCAACTGAGCTAACTGTAGAGGCCAGGCATGCATGATGATTAAAGTGTCATCAACATATTGCAAATTTGGGAAGTCTGGAGAGGAAGCAAATTGTAATGGGGCTTGAAGGAGACCTTTCTGCATAGCATCATTCAAAATTGATTGTAAAAATCTGCAGCTAGCACAAAAAGCAAGGGGTATAAAGGGTCCCCTTGTCTTACTCCTCTTCTGCACTTAAAAGTGTTGCCAGGAATGCCATTGAGCAAGACAGCTGAAGTAGCACTACTTAAGATTTGCTAAATCCAAGAGCACCATTTAGTGCCAAAACCCTTCTTCTGAAGTATAGCCATTATGATACCATGTTCTATTTTGTCAAAGGCCTTCTCAAAATCCAGTTTTAGAACTACTGTTGCCTTTTTGCTCTTGTGACACTGTAAAAGGTATCCATATGCCCAGGCAATGCAATCACGTATGGATCTAGATTTAAGGAAACCATCTTGGTTAACATGCACCAATTCTAGAATAATTGTCTCCAGTCTATTAGCTTTGCCATTGGTGTTGTTGAGTTTCTTAAAACACACACTCTGTTTTAAAATATAAGGTATATAACTTTTTTGAAAAGTCAGACTATTTAAGTTTGACCAAATTTGTATAGAATTATATCAAAATCCATAATATCAAACTAGTATGATAGATTCATCATGCAATGAATTTCCATACTTTTTTTAATATTGTGGATGTCGATATTGTTTGATCGGAACTTGGTCAAAGTTAAAGAAATTTGATTTTCTAAAAAGGTGATACCCTTTATATTTTGGAACTTATGAAATATTTAGTTTGGTGGGTGAGGGTGATGATGGAGTGTGTTTATTTATAGTGCAGTGATTCGATGAGACTTTTATAGTTTGGTATGTGGTATCCGCTAACCAACGTATATTTATATGGGAAATTTCTGCGTCGATGGCTGCACGTACTATATTGGTGCTACAGTATCACATGGTTGCTTTCATTTTCCTAGGTGATGGGAGGGTGCGCGGGGTTAATAAGTTTTTTATAGGACGACTATTGTGATTTATTTTAAAAATCATTGGCCCGGTCAAGATCGTAAACCAAATCCAAAATTGAATACCTCAATTGAATAAAAGAGCTTTAAAATTAAAGAACATACATACTTGAAAGAATTGAATGAGAGAGCTCCTTGAGAAATGATTGACCCAGTCAAAATCGGGTGACCCAGTTATAATTTAAAGACATAATTAATTGCGAGGCCTTAAAAATTAGGAGGAAAAGTGTACAATATAAAAGAATTGAATAAAAAGTCTTTGCTAAATTGTTGACTCGGTCAAAATCGGATGACCCAATTCTAATTGGAGACCTTAATTGAATGCGGGCTATTTAAAACTAGGAAGCTAAGTGTTATAGAGTATTAAAAGAATTGAATGAGAGAAATCCTTGAGAAATTGTTGGCCCGGTAAAAATAGAGTGACTCAATTCCAAATTGAAGACCTCAGTTGAATGTGAGGCCTTAAAAATTAGGGAGCATACTGCACACTAGAAGGGCTGGGCGTGCCTTGCTACGCCGTTGGTCTTGTTGGGTTTCTTAAAAAAACGCTTTGTTTCAAAATATAAGGTGTATTGCTTTTTTGAAAAGTCGAACCTTTTAAATTTCATCAAAATTATAGAGAAAAATATCAAAATCCATAATATCAAATCAGTATTTTTAGTTTCAGCATGAAATGAATTTCGATATTTGTTTGTTTAATATTGTGGATGTTGATATTTTTGTTGTGAACTTGGTCAAAGTTAAAGAAACTTGTCTTTCCAACAAACTAATATTTCTTATATTTTGGAACTGGTAGAATATTTAGTTTGGCGGGTGGGGGAGATGATAGAGTGTGTTTTATTTTTATTTATAATGCAGTGATTTAGTGGGCCTTTCGTGGTGTGATATTATGTTATCCGCTAACAAACTTGTATTTATGTGGAAAACAAATTGTGTCGGTGGTTGCATGTACTATATTGGTGCTACAATATCACCTAGTGACGCTTTTTTCTAGGTGGTGGGAGGGTGCGCATGATTGATATATTTTTATAGACCAGTTGATGATGATTGATTTGAAAAATCGTTGGCCCGGTCAAAATCATAAATCAAAATCCAAAACTGAATGCCTCAATTGAATGAAAGAGTTTCAAAATTAGGAAACATAATGAATTAAAAAATTGAATGGGAGAGTTTGAGAAATTGTTTACCCGGTCAAAATCGGATGACCCATTTCTGAATTGAATACCTCAATTAATTGCGAGGGCTTAAAATGTGAAAGCATAGTGTATAGTATAATAGAATTTCATAAGAGAGCTTTAATAAATTGTTGACCCGGTCAAAATCGGGTGGCCCAATTCTAATTTAAGATCTCAATTGAATGTGGACTCTTAAAAACTAGGAAGCTTAATGTTATAGAGGATTATACATTACATTGAGTTTCCAAGACCTCCAAACAACCACTAATACCACCAGAACGAGCCGCCGACGCGACGTTGTCGCCGCTCCCCTACTTGAGCTGACTTGACCTTGCAATGAATAATTTTAGGTATTATTTATTACATAAGTAAAGGCTAGCTACCTAGCTAGAATTCTTCCTGAGTGTAATAACCCATCAATTGGCAAGACTTTTTAAAGCCCCTGGATATAAATGAGTACTCTCTATGCCCGGATTTATTGGGCCAGTCAGCCAAATTGGCAGGATCAAGACACATCGTGTGGAGAGATTGCACTCCACAGTACAACCAGTAATTATCGGTCATTAGAATGTAAGTAAGAAGCAAGTTGCTTAAGTGCCAAGGATTGTACAACTTTTTACTAGATTTAAAATTTCTATATCACACTTACATTGGTAACTGCACTAACAACCACAAACTTGTAAAAACTTCATGAAATATGCACATGCTTAAAATCATCACAAAAGTTATGATAAACATATTGAGTAGAGTGGTAAATCCTGTTATTTCTAATACCCAAACTGCCTTTAGTAAAGGAAGATATATCATAGAAAGTTTAATGGTTCCACATGAAGCCTTGAACTCTATACTACCACAATAAATAGAAGGCTCGTTTGTTTAAGATGGATTTCAAGAAGGCTTATGATAAAATAAAATGGCCCTTTGTCCATCATATGCTAAAGTTGTAGGGGTTCTCTTGTAAGTGGTGTGATTGGATTTTGTATACCATGAGGGGAGGACATGTGGGAATGAAAGTTAATGACACGATAGGAACTTATTTGCAAAATCCTAAAGGGCCGAGACAAGGAGATGCTCTATCTCCCCTTCTGTTTGACCTGGCTGTTGATGCTTTGGCCATTATTATATACAAAGCAAGACATAATGGAATTGTGAAAGGAGTTCTTGGAGGAATTTCAAATTGTGGTGTTAATATGCTCTAGTAAGCCGATGATACATTTTTTCCCGCAATATGATCAATATAGTGTTACAAACATAAAGTTCTTTCTATGTGCATTTGGGCACATGTCTGGCTAACTATGAAATTTCAAAAAAGTGAACTTTTCTTATTTGGAGATGCCATTAATAAATCTAACATGTACCAAGAGATGTTTACTTGTACTTTGGATATTCTGCCTTTGAAATATTTGTGCATCCTTGTTTCAAATGTCAGAATTATAAGTAGATGCTGGAATGGGGTGGTGATAAAATTGAAAAAATACGTGGATGCTAGCACGGAAACTACACAATATTGTGAGCATAATCACTCTAGTTTGGGTTTGTCGGACTAATATGCTCTTGTATTAGATGTCCTTCTACTCCATTCCTGTTGGGATTAGGAAAATAATTGATTTCTTCGTGGCTAGATTAGTCTGTCTAGTTGATGAAGATAAGAAAATAATATCATTTAGTCAATTGGAAAACTTGTTGTAAACCTGAAGATCAAGGGGTTTAGGCATTCTACATTTAGAGTGCATGAATAAAGCTTTGATAGACAAGTGGTTTTGGAAGCAAGAAACTGAGTCTGGACTATGGAAAGATATGTTGCTAAATAAATATGTTAAAATAAATGTATTTCTAGAATAAAACCTAGAGTTGAAGACTCTCATTTCTGGACTAGCTTACTAAAAGTTAAAGATATCTTTTATCAACATTGCAGGAAAGTGATTGGGGACGAAAAGAATACAAGATGGTGGGTTGGAGATAGACCACTTAAAATCTTTTTTGCCAGATTATACAATCTTTGCTTTAATCATAAAATCTCTACGATGAGGTTCTTGAGAAAGAATAGGGTGGGTTTTCTTTTAGGAGCACTTTGCTTGGTGAGGATTTGGGTCTGTGGACTAGTCTTAAGGATAGCTGTGAACAACTAATATACCATAGGGTAGGACAATATAAAGGGGATGCTTATTGATGACAAAAAGTTTACTTTTAGTCCCTGCAAAAAAAAGTTTATTGTTATAAAAATTGATTGAAAATGAAGTCAAATTTCCTCAAAAAAGTGGAAAACTTAAATACCTTCTAAAATCAAGGTTTTTCTCTGGCTGATGGTTAGGAATAGTATTATTACCAAGGACAACGTACTTAAGAGGGGTTGGAATGGTACTAAGATGTGTGTGTTCTGTGGTCAAGATGAGTGTTTTAAATGCTCAACAGCTAGACTCTCTAGAGCCTATTGAAGTGTGATTTTGGTTTGATGTCTACTCCTTTTAATTTGAATGAATGCTCTGGAAGTTGGCTAAAAGCTTCCCAACACAGAACAAGAAACTTCTGTTTGTTGGGATTTCTGCACTATATGGGGATGTAGGAGTGATATTATATTTGAAAAGAAAACTATCGATGATCCAATGACCGTTATCAAACTAATGTGCCATTGGATTACCGGATGATCCATTTTGCAGATAAATGAGGCGTCTCAGAGGGTGCTGACGCAGGGTGCAAGGTACATTGTACAAGGATATTTACCATTCCATTAAATATAGGAGTACAATATCTTTGATGGTTATTAATTAGATGACTTGCATGACTTCACAAATGAAAGACGAACTAAAAGTTTTGTGGATTGAAGTCCATGGACTGGATGAATATAACAATGGTAGAGGTTTAAATGGATGGAGAAAACTCCATGTCCAACCAAGGATAAAAGAGGTTTCATCATAAGTGTTAAGGACAACCAGTTTCATTTCAAATTACCCAAAAATATTAAACACAACCGAAAAGCATAAGCACACACAGACAAGTGGTTATTCAGGAACTATACTAAAATGTATTTTAGCTGCAAAGAAAAATACAGACCATATATTAGTTTTTGTATCAAAATTGCCAGCGTGTGAAAATAAGGAGGAACAAATCGCCATTGTCCTGAAGTTGATTTACCCTATTCCCATCACAGTAACCTTGGCGGCCACAACCACAGGTTTTTGGGCATCTAATTAACATTTCTCTCATTTCGAATGTTTCACCACTAAAGTTTAGTTCTTCCTACTAATCAAAGTAAAATGTCCAAAATCTACATTTTAAGATCTTCCAAAACAAGAGTTCTCAGGACTCTCGTATAATTCAGTTTTGTCTTCTCCACTAAGACTATCCAACCCAAATTGCCCAGTTAAGATGAGTAACTAATAATACTATTATGTGAAGTCAAACTTGTAACATGCATGGCGCAGATCTCAACTTGCAACTTGGTACATTTTACATGGCAGGAATTTAATTCGTGTACTAATTTTGCTATAACTAAGATTCCAATCTTGGGTGCCTAGGCTATAAATGGCATCGTATGTAATGTGCACCGGCAAGTCCTCACATCTCATCCTGCATCTCCATCTCCCTTAGTCTTGGTTGTTGTGTCACAACACGATGGGTCCGCGTTCAGGTGCTCTTGCTCTCAAGGTAGCCCCTGTTGCTGCCGTTCTCGGTGTTGAGGTCGAACCCTAGACTAGCTCTTTCACGGACGGAGGTTGAAGAAGACAGGAACACACACTGAAGTTTAGGCGACGAATGCCTGGGCAAGGAACGTCCTAGATTTTCTTTAGCTGGACAAACCACTGCAGGCTACAAACCTGGACGCACCACACGCTCCTAACAAACTCAGGTCTGGGGGGTTTATACTTGCGAGTGTGCACGTACACACCGCATCCCACCTCCCCCAAGGCAACTAGCGCGTGCGATCCGCCAGGCTAGCCCATAACACGCACGACGCGCAGGACGTGCAGGACGTGTGCCACCTCCACAGATCGCTGCTAACAGCCTAGCTACTACCACGAGCGCGCACACACACACTGCTGCCATGAGCGCACGCACAAGCTACACACGTACGCACATACGTACACTTCTCCACGGCCACGACGCGGCGACGGACCGGTGACTGGCTTGATCAGCGCGCACACACGCACATGATCACTATCCCTACCGTGGCTTATTCGAACACTCGCCATGCTGGTCGTGCCTCCCTTGGGGCGCTGTCGTGGCTCTCCATCACCAGCGCCGCCACCGACAACCCCCACACCACCACCTCTGGCGCCGTTGCCTCCAACTCCGGCATCGTCGCCCGGACCAATATCATGCAACGACTGTTATTCGCCGTGCTACTTGTCCCGCGACGCCTCCATTCCCTCGAACTGCAGCATATACTGCGACAACATTGAAGTTTCCTGCAACTCCTGCAAGACCAGGGCCATCGAGGAATGCAGGACCAGCAAAAACTGCACTGGCGGCAGCGACGAGTGCAACGACGCTCCCAACTTTTCATGTGCTTTTCGCCTGCACCACCCGAAACTGCACCCAGATGTGCCAGGAATGTGCAGCAAGGAGTGCTCCGCGCACAAATGCGTACCCTAGAGGCCTGGAAACTAGCTATAGCATGTGCGTCGCATGGTCAACACGTCTTCTTGTGATGCATCTGTGTGCACATTGTGTATGAGATGCTATGACATCGTTGAGTACCATGAATACTTAGCTATGTACTGCACACTTTCCTCTTGTATTCCACTCTAGAAAAAAATTCACTTCTGTAAGGGCATTCACCACATCTGTATCAATATCGTTATCAATAGCACTGCATAGTGTGTGCGAATAACTTTGGTGTCGGCTATTGGATTAAACCGATAAGGCGGTAGGTATGTGGCAAATGCGAGCGCTTAATGACCGTTGGATCTCCTCTTTACTACACCGGATTCTGCCATGTGCATTATCTAGAAGAGGAAGAAGAGGGGAAATTTCGGGGCTATGGTTAAAGTACCACGTAAAATATGGAGCGTTCGAAATAGGGAGACCCAGAAGATTATTGGGGGAGAGGGATTTGAGGACTATGGTTGGAGTTGCTCTTACTTTTTTAACCCATATAATACCATATGTAGCATCTAAATCTCATATTTACCGGGTTTATTTAGCATCCAAAGCAGTCACATTTTTGCCGCACATGTTGAGTAACTCATCTGATTTTGGAGATGGTAAGCACAAATGTCCATAGTATTTTCATCTGAGACTCTTCCAACCAGACCAAACTTACCCCTCTTTTTTTAAAAGATAGGTAGGAGAGATCTTCCATTCCATTAAATATATGTAAGGAGTACTACATATGTACACTGCTAATTAGATGATTAAAATGATTGTACAAAGTAGAGAAAAGATTTGGGAAGTTCATGGACTTGGTCAATCAATAGAACAACAGAAGAAGCTTTGCTGGACAGATGGAATTCCACGCTCGAGACTCCATGTATGTCCAAGCAAGAAAACTACCATCTTTATTAAGCGCACACATTTCAATTTAGAATAACACATACGATTTGGACACAACAGAAAAGCATAAATATGCGAACATAAGAGGTTATATATCCAAGAACAAATGACGAAATGTATTTTACGCCCCTGCAAAAAATAATAATATATCTTATATACGAGTTTGTCTGTCAAATTGCTAGCAGGTGCAAATAAGCCGGAATAATCACCATGATTAAGAAGATGTTTGTCCCGTCACACACCCACCTTGTCGGCCACGATCGATGTGTTTCGGAAAGATTTACCTTTCTCTCTTTCTGAATGCATGTCTCACTCTCACAAGATGTCTGCAGGGTGACTACGTAAAAATCAGTTCTTGTTACCGATTAATAGAAAGTTACAAACTCAAACCTAATTCGGTAGCTTCCAAAACAAGGCAGCAGGACCACTGTCGGGGCTCCTACAGCAAACAGGACCACTGTCGCTGCCTACATTGCTTGGAATATTTGGAATGAGCGCAACAGAAGAGTCTTCCAGCAAAAGAGTGCCCCGGCGACAGTTGTGCAATCTTTTATCAGAGAAGAAATTGGCCTCCTCATGGAGGCATGGGAGTAGTTGGTTTATCTCTTCCTCCTCCTCCCCTCCCCCTCCCCCCCTCCTTCTCAGCCATACTCTCGATCTGCGGATCTTGTAAACACTATGTAAAGTTTTTCCACCTAACTTAACGCAAAGGCAGAGCACCTGCCATGTCCGGTCAAAACAAGGCAGCGCCAAGACTCGAAGACACTCTCGTGCAATTCAGTTTTCCCTCATGTACGTACTGAGATCTAACCCAAAGTGCCAGGTCAAGATGAGTAGTACTACCCCGTCCGAGTTTATTCGACCCCCTCGTCTTTTTGAACGAGGGTTTGACCATCTATATGGCTAATAGAATGTAAAAGTGTATGCTACGAAAAGTACATTGTTAGATTTGTATTTGAAAGTGCTTTTCGTCAATATAATTTTTATGACATATAATTTAAATTTTATTTGTTTAATTTGTAGATCAAACCTTGGACCAAAATAAGAGGACCTAATGAACCCGGACAGATCTTTCTTTCTTTCTTGAAGGCGCCTGAAGTCGGCGCAGATCTAAACTTGGAATTTGCTGCAATGTAGCTATTTTGATATAATAGTTCTCCTCCATTGACATTATCCAGCCTAATTTACCCGGTCAAGATGAGTAATGTGTAAAGTCAAACTTGTAACATGCATGGCGCAGATCTCAACATGCAACTTGGAACAGTTTACCTAGATACGAATATAATTCATCTATAGTATATGGGTACTCTAGTTAAGCAGTACAGACGCCACTACTAATTAGCGATACTTAAGGTTCCAATCTTGGGTGCATATAAATGGCATTGTATGTGCACCACCAAGTCTTCACATCTCATCCTGCATCTCCTTTCTCCTTCTCGCTTAGCGTTGCATTGTGTGCTGTGCCCGTAACACAATGGCGGCTCCAGGTTCAACTGCTCTCGCTCTCAAGGTAGCCACCGTCGTTGCTGTTCTTGCCATGCTAGTCATGCCTTCCCTGGGGCGCTGTCGTTCCACTCCATCGCCCGCATCGCCGCCACAGTCACCGCCACCACCAAGTCCCACACCACCACCACCGCCGCCACCGCCAGCTCTCACACCAACTCCATGGCGCTCTTTTCTCATTAATTACTAGTCACATCGTCTATTTTACGAAGATATGTGTGATGTTACCATCTATGTTACACCCACCATGGATAGTTTTGTTGGCGCAGAAACGGAACCACAACTCGCCGGCTATCACCGGAGACAAGGTCGGAGGGGTAGAGGATGAACACAGGAATTTTTCTGGCGCACAAACACCACCGCCGCACGTACGGCTTTTCTGATTTTCTCCTTGAGCACGAACTCGAACTCAGCTGCAAGTACACAGGCGTCGAGAGGGTCTTATACCCGCGCGCTCTGACACGCTGGGCCGCGCACCGACGCACCCACCTCCCACTCCGCCGCGCCCCGCACGCTCCGGCTCGCGCACGCACATCGCGCACCCACGTGATAGCCGCGGCCACTCCGAGCGCTAGACGCGGTCTCCCTGACTACTCGCTAACTAACCCACGCACGCATGCACACACACACGCACGCACCCCCTCGGACACGCACACACACGCGCGCCCGAGCCCGCCACGGTCGGACCCGACGCGGCCACCGCGCGCACGCACACGCACCGCGCCTGACCTGTCGTGAGCCGTGGCTTATTGCCTAACATTTCACCCCCTAAGCCATGGCTCAGAGAAGGCCGTCGTTCTCCACGCCGGCATCCGCCAGCAGTGCCCGCTCCGCCTCCGCTGCCCCCTTCTTCGGCTTTGTGCAATCGCGCTTGAAATGCCCCCTCTGGCCACAGTTGTAGCAGCGACCTCGCCGTCCTCCTCCGCTGCCCGACGCCACGCTCTTCCCGTCGTCGTCGTCCCGCGCACCGCCCCGCTGCCGCTCCCTGGCTCGCCACTGCTCCGCCGTGAGCATGAGCTGGCCATCCGCCCGCTCGCCATCCGCCTGCCCACGCCGTCGCAGCCTCTCCTCGAACGCCTTCAGGCGACCAAGGGCGTCCTCGAATGGCAGCGTGTTCACGTCGCAGAATTGCTCCATTCCGGCGACGGCGGCATACAGGCGATCGGGGACGGAGTCCAGAAGCTTCTTCACCATCGCAGCATCATCGAGCGTCGATCCGAGCCCCGCGAATCGCGCTGCCATGCCACTGACCTTGCCAGCAAATGCGTCCAGCGACTCGCCGCCGTCCATCCGCAGCCGCACGAAGTCGCCCCGCAGCGTGGCCAGCCGCGCCGCCCTGACCCGATCAGCTCCGACGAACCTGGCCTTGAGACTGCTCCAGATCTCCGCCGCCGTCTTCTTCGCAGCCACCTGCAGCAGCAGATCGTCGGTGAGCGCCCGCAGCAGATAAGCCCGTGCCGGCTTATCCTTCTTGGCGATCACGGCCGACGCCGCGTCCTCCGGCGGCACCACCGCCTCCCAGAGCCCGGCGGCGTCCAGATCGGCCTCCACCTTGATGGCCCAGGTGGTGTAGTTCTCCCCTGTGAGCACGGGCACCGGCTGCGACACCGAGCCCCCCGATCCTCCGGCGTACGGGACGAGCGCCATGGCCGGCGACCTCTCTCTCTCACACCTCGCTCTGATACCAAATGTTGGCGCAGAAACGGAACCACAACTCGCCGGCTATCACCGGAGACAAGGTCGGAGGGGTAGAGGATGAACACAGGAATTTTTCTGGCGCACAAACACCACCACCGCACGTACGGCTTTTCTGATTTTCTCCTCGAGCACGAACTCGAACTCAGCTGCAAGTACACAGGCGTCGAGAGGGTCTTATACCCGCGCGCTCTGACACGCTGGGCCGCGCACCGACGCACCCACCTCCCACTCCGCCGCGCCCCGCATGCTCCGGCTCGCGCACGCACATCGCGCACCCACGCGATAGCCGCGGCCACTCCGAGCGCTAGACGCGGTCTCCCTGACTACTCGCTAACTAACCCACGCACGCACGCACACACACACGCACGCACCCCCTCGGACACGCACACACACGCGTGCCCGAGCCCGCCACGGTCGGACCCGACGCGGCCACCGCGCGCACGCACGCGCACCGCACCTGACCTGTCCTGAACCGGGGCTTATTGCCTAACAAGTTTTAGCATGGGTAGAAGCAACGATGTGTTAACCTACTTCCACTGCAGTCAAAGATAGACACGACTCTGCGCCAATTGGGCTCATGACTCACCGGAGTAGTTGATCACTTCTGGCATGAGTAAGAAAGATATGCACAACCAGCGACGAGAAGTATGAAGCCTTGGCGATTCTGATGGGACTTTTTTCAGTTTTTGAGAATCAGGTCATGTCAGTAAATCAAATAACTTAGTAACTTACTAATTACATAAGTTTAAAAAACTGAAACCAACTGTATACTGTCCATGTTTCTGATTGCGAACTTAGGTCAATTTGAAGTAAAGAAAGAACTATAGACTGAACTTCGGAAAGCATTTCTAGAAGGGGCGATACATGCAAGTATGTATCTTTCATACATATATGCTCCTTTTCTAAAAGCATTTTCAAAAGGGAGCATTATGTTAAAAAGGTTAAGAATATGATTTTATTCAAAGAGTCATCAAATATCTGAAAATACTTGGGCAATAAAAAATAAGAGCACATTCAGATCCAAGGAACGTAAACTGGGCGAATTTAGATTCTGTTGCAACGTCCTTTTCTGTATCTATTGCATGAAGCAATATTTTGTATCGGCCGATACACTCAACTTGTAGTCATATGAGCAACTTAGAAACTATCGGCTATTAACATACATGGATATACGGTGTGAATATAAAAGGAGAAAACAAAGAATGAACAAATCTGGTTCTTGTTATATGATCATTGGACGTATATTAATGTACCATAATATCACTGGGCTTTAGGCTGGCTAGTTATGTGATGGTTGGTTCAGTTGGTTCATTGCAGGTTGGCAATTTGATGAGATACGGTTTTTGTACTACTCATTTTTTTCTTTAAGTAGGTATATCTTATCTGTAACCGGGAGGACGTGTGAAATTAAGTAAAGGGCTAGGTTCTTTTGGTATTCCCTTTCCCGTATAGTTGGCATCTCAGGGATCGGAATTTTGATGTACCACTCGGTAGCTGAAGCAGATTTGAACGGTAGTCCACTTTTATAGGCCAGCACCGCTTCCTTTCACGAACGACGCACTTGGACCGCCTACACCATGCCTAGGCCACCGTCGATCCAGGATGCTGAGCAAAGGACCGCCAAGGACCACAGAATCATCACATTAATAACCAATAACGGCCTTATTAAGAATTCAGATAAGTATTCTACATGATTTGAGTATTCGGATAAAAAGTTTAAACTACCCTTTCTTCAAGGTGACCATGAACATCTGCTGCTAGAAGCCTCTTTGGCGCAGCAACAATATAATAATATCAATAAGTTCAGCAATACTTGTAAAAAATTACTTATGAGTGGCACAAAAGTTAATATTAGGTTCAGAAAAATCTGTATGAAAAAATACGCATGAGTGGCACAAAAATATAGCTCTGGCTTGTATGGGTTGTACTACCACAGAATAAAGGCACATTAAGCACGTGAAGTTAAAATGTTATGCTTTTCTGGTAAGTGATCAATCCATTTTAGGACATCATGAGTGGTCTGATCTGTTCTTGCAAGCACAAAGTATCAGCTAAATGAGAAGGAACAATTTGTGGGTACGGTAGATGTAAGGGAAGAAGAGCACTGGAAATACAGTATACAAACATTGCAGCAGCTCATACTTTGTCCTGGCACAGTGAAGTTAATGTTCTTGTACTCAACAGTTTTAACATTGAACCCTGCATTTGGAAGGAAACCTCATGTCATACCATGGTTTAAGTGTAAGTAGAGCATGTTCAATAAGACCTTGTGTTTGAAGCTTTTTGCCCAATTTTTTTTCGAAACAGAGGCAAAAGATTTGCCTCATCCATTAATTAAGAAGAGAATAGAGTTTAAAGTTTACAAAACACCCGGAACAGCGGCATGACAATTACACGCCGAACAACAAATGCCCTAGTTTCTTAGCGCCCGCGGTTACCCAAAGTTTGGCCTCCTCAAAGATGATGGTAAGGAGAGTAGGCGGTGGCATGCATTTGTGGCGGAACACTCTAGCATTTCTTTCATTCCAAATTGTCCAAGAGACAAGCATGGTGAGGGAGGCCATGGCATGCCAATTAGGATTGTTGTTGTTGGTCCTCTTGTCCCACCACCCGTTGACGGTTTCGTCAAGGTGCCACGTGGAGGTATCCATGTGATATAAGCCAAACTTGTCGATGATGGACCTCCAAAGCCTAATCGTGTAGCGGCACTTGAAGAAAAGGTGAGCACCTGTTTCTTGCTCCCTATTGCAGAGAGGGCAAGGACTGCAATTTGGCCACCCGCGCCTCTCCAAACGATCGGCGGTCCATATTCTATCTTGCAATGCCAGCCAAGCGAAGAATTTCACCTTGGGAGGGGGCCAAACCTTCAAAACCATGCGGTCCATGGGAGAGAGTGTCATGGCAAGGAATTGAGCCTTATATGCGGTGGCCGCCGTGTAGATACCATCATTCGCATGTTTCCAAACAATTTCATCTTCGGCTTGTTCATCAAGGTGGAAGTTGTGCACAAGCATCCAAAGAGTGAAAAATTCCTGAATGTGGTTGGTGGAGATGGCGGTGTTGTGGCAGATTTTGAATATCCAAGCATTCTCTCTAAGAGCCTCGGGCACCTTCCAATTCTTCCGTTTTGATGCCTCGTAGATTAGCGGTGCAATATCCTTGGGCTTGCGTCCGAGGAGCCAAGGGGCGTGCCAAAACGGTTATCGAGGTGTCGTGTCGACTACCCCCAAATCCCACGGAATAACCGTTTCATCGCACGTCCGCGCGCGCTCTCCGCGATTTCGAACACGTGAAGACCACTTCATGCCTTATAAGAGGAGAGCTCCGCGCTCCGGGTCGCCTGACGATCCATTTATAAACCGAATGACCAGACAGTCTATAACGAGACACTCGGACGGAATAACTGAGCATTCGGATCGTTTCTCTAGAGAAACACTTCAATTACAGAGATAACATCGAATATGCAAATTAAGTCATTCGGCCAAGGAATGATAATCCTGAATCCGTCAAGATTTGGAGCCGGGTGAGAAATGATCCAGGTCATTTCTTGAAGCACCTCCGAGGTGTCGTCGACATTCCCGAATGTCAATCACCCGACCATTCAAACCTCACGAATTCGGGGGCTACTGTTGAGGTCGTCTACCATGGGTAGGGTCACAAGGCAGACTTCTTGGCCCACCTAGGGACCCTCATCGATATTGAAACTCCAGAGATGGAAGTGCACTCGGTAGACCTGAAGAATCACTCGGACGCTCCTGAAGACACACTCGGACGGCCACGGCCAAACTCGGTCAACAGGAACTCAATGGTTCGGGAGACGTAGCGTCGAGTATTATGAAGAGACGTCCGCTAGGATTAATCAATCATGCGTTACCGGTAATGCTCTAGTTAAAGCAGCAGTTCCTGTAACGTAGCTTTAACTAGCATTTATTGCTGCGCTCGGCTGGTGGTGGCGCACTCTATATAAGCCACCACCGGACGCCGTAGCAAGCTTCCGACACTTGTATTCCCAACTCCCACATAAGCAAAACAAACCAGCCTCCGGGCTCGAGACGTAGGGCTTTTACCACTTCCGAGTGGGGCCTGAACTCGTACACATCCGAGTGATACACCTGAGCCGTAGCTAGACTTCTTCCCTCCATTCGTACCCCCTAGTACTATTGTCAGGGGCATTCCCACGACAGTGACCATAAGGCGATTTATCTAGAAAGCTCCCTTTCAGTGCCATTGTCGGGAATTTAATAGTGTACAGATTTCAAGGATAATTTTGATACAGTGTCCTTCTATCAATTTTCAAAGGGAATTTTAATTGTCAATAAAAATTGTAAGAGCTTCTTGGTCGAATGACGCCTGCTACCCCACCAAGATGCATAGTTACTCCCCCACTATACGATTTGCATCCTACGGTCAAGAGCATGGGGCACCACACCTTGCACACACTAGATCATGTGTCGAGTGGTAAATGAAACTTGGGCTCATGGAAGTCATTGAGAAAGTACCATGAAATACGCAACACGTCTACTTTAATTTAGACGATCTCACTTGGGTACGCAGGGAGGAGGTTGAGCAGGATGGCGGTACACAAGAAGAAGATGAGGGAGCCGACAGGGTGTTTACTCTGAGACTAATGTACATTCATGACGCAGTTCAGTCGTAATATCTGTGCATGGAATTGTCAAGATGATTGTAGTAGTGATGTGTCAACTTGTAATTAACAACCATCGTTAGACAGATTTCCGACTTTTGACATGGTGTAATTAGCATAAATAATCCATCTATAATATTTTTTTGCGAAAATGATCCAGATCTTTATCAATGTTCACTGGAAGTATATTGCTTCTCAAACATAATAAAAACTAGAAGGTTGGGTGCGCTTTGCTGCGTTCTTCGTGTTGTTGTGTTTTCATAATACAAAATTACTCTCTCTACTTCAAAATATAATGTGTATGAGTTTTTCGAAAACTCAAACCTCTTTAAGTTTAACCGAATTTGTAGAGAGAGATATCAATATCCATAATATCAAACCAGCAAAATTAGATTCATCATTAAATGAATTTTCATATTTTATTTATTTAGTATTGTGAATGTTTATACTATCGGCTCTGAACTTGATCAAATTTAAAGAAATTTGACTTTTCAAAAAACTAATACACATTATATTTTGGAACTGGGAGAGTATTTGGTTTGGCGAGTGGGGGGGGGGGGGGGGGGGTGATTCAATTCTTGAAGAAAGATTTCCATGTCTTGAAATTGGTCATATGCCTCTTGTGACAGAGGCAGTTGAAAGAGGTCTGACAAATCCTCAGTTTGGAAAAATTTATCATTGGAAATGTTCTCCTTGATAGCAGAAGAGTGCAGATGTGGCCACCTTTCAGCTTTGGAATCACCATCCCATAAATCAACCCAGAAATATAATGTTTTCCCATTATTTAGAATAATAGACGCATGGTCTTTGGAAACAAGAAGAGTCTTCATACAATCCCTTCACCAGAAAGAGCAATTAAGAGTGGAAGTAAAGCCATTTTGGTAATAAACTTCACATACCAAGTGTACCCAAGGAATGTCAACATGATTCATGAATTTGTGTACCATTTTAAGTAACAAACTGGTGTTCTGTGTTGTTAAATTTGATCTCCCATATATTTTGGCCTATAAACTAAATCCCATGCTGCTAGTGGAGGATTTTTTATCTAAATACTTTCCTCTCCAAAAGATATATCTCCTATACTTATCAATTTGATCAATAACCCCTCTGTATAAGAGCAAACAACTCATAATGATAGTTGGCAAGGAGCAAAAAACAACATTAATCATCAGTAGTCTCCCATCATAACTGAGGTACTGAGAGTAGGAGTTGAGCCTCTTTTGGATTCTATCATTCAAATATAAAAAGAACTCCATGCGTGGCTTGGTAAAGCTGAGAGGAGCGCCCAAAATGTGAAAGGAAAAGTACCAATGGAGCAGCCTAAAATAGAGGACACCTGTTGCAATGTCTCATCTAGCACATTGATGGTTAAAATACTGGACTTTTGATAATTCACTTTGAGGCCACATGCTTGAGAAAATAGGTGTACCAAATTCTGCAACTGAGCTAACTGTAGAGGCCAGGCATGCATGATGATTAAAGTGTCATCAACATATTGCAAATTTGGGAAGTCTGGAGAGGAAGCAAATTGTAATGGGGCTTGAAGGAGACCTTTCTGCATAGCATCATTCAAAATTGATTGTAAAAATCTGCAGCTAGCACAAAAAGCAAGGGGTATAAAGGGTCCCCTTGTCTTACTCCTCTTCTGCACTTAAAAGTGTTGCCAGGAATGCCATTGAGCAAGACAGCTGAAGTAGCACTACTTAAGATTTGCTAAATCCAAGAGCACCATTTAGTGCCAAAACCCTTCTTCTGAAGTATAGCCATTATGATACCATGTTCTATTTTGTCAAAGGCCTTCTCAAAATCCAGTTTTAGAACTACTGTTGCCTTTTTGCTCTTGTGACACTGTAAAAGGTATCCATATGCCCAGGCAATGCAATCACGTATGGATCTAGATTTAAGGAAACCATCTTGGTTAACATGCACCAATTCTAGAATAATTGTCTCCAGTCTATTAGCCGGAGCATAGTAGTGAACTAGAAGGGTTGGGCGCACTTTGCTTTCCCGTTGGTGTTGTTGAGTTTCTTAAAAAACACACTCTGTTTTAAAATATAAGGTATATAACTTTTTTGAAAAGTCAGACTATTTAAGTTTGACCAAATTTGTAGAGAAATATATCAAAATCCATAATATCAAACTAGTATGATAGATTCATCATGCAATGAATTTCCATACTTTTTTTCATATTGTGGATGTCGATATTGTTTGATCGGAACTTGGTCAAAGTTAAAGAAATTTGATTTTCTAAAAAGGTGATACCCTTTATATTTTGGAACTTATGAAATATTTAGTTTGGTGGGTGAGGGTGATGATGGAGTGTGTTTATTTATAGTGCGGTGATTCGATGAGACTTTTATAGTTTGGTATGTGGTATCCGCTAACCAACGTATATTTATATGGGAAATTTCTGCGTCGATGGCTGCACGTACTATATTGGTGCTACAGTATCACATGGTTGCTTTCATTTTCCTAGGTGATGGGAGGGTGCGCGGGGTTAATAAGATTTTTATAGGACGACTATTGTGATTTATTTTAAAAATCATTGGCCCGGTCAAGATCGTAAACCAAATCCAAAATTGAATACCTCAATTGAATAAAACAGCTTTAAAATTAAAGAACATACATACTTGAAAGAATTGAATGAGAGAGCTCCTTGAGAAATGATTGACCCAGTCAAAATCGGGTGACCCAGTTATAATTTAAAGAAATAATTAATTGCGAGGCCTTAAAAAATTAGGAGGAAAAGTGTACAATATAAAAGAATTGAATATAAAGTCTTTGCTAAATTGTTGACTCGGTCAAAATCGGATGACCCAATTCTAATTGGAGACCTTAATTGAATGCGGGCTCTTTAAAACTAGGAAGCTAAGTGTTATAGAGTATTAAAAGAATTGAATGAGAGAAATCCTTGAGAAATTGTTGGCCCGGTCAAAATAGAGTGACTCAATTCCAAATTGAAGACCTCAGTTGAATGTGAGGCCTTAAAAATTAGGGAGCATACTGCACACTAGAAGGGTTGGGCGTGCCTTGCTACGCCGTTGGTCTTGTTGGGTTTCTTAAAAAAACGCTTTGTTTCAAAATATAAGGTGTATTGCTTTTTTGAAAAGTCGAACCTTTTAAATTTGATCAAAATTATAGAGAAAAATATCAAAATCCATAATATCAAATCAGTATTTTTAGTTTCAGCATGAAATGAATTTCCATATTTGTTTGTTTAATATTGTGGATGTTGATATTTTTGTTGTGAACTTGGTCAAAGTTAAAGAAACTTGTCTTTCCAACAAACTAATATTTCTTATATTTTGGAACTGGTAGAATATTTAGTTTGGCGGGTGGGGGAGATGATAGAGTGTGTTTTATTTTTATTTATAATGCAGTGATTTAGTGGGCCTTTCGTGGTGTGATATTATGTTATCCGCTAACAAACTTGTATTTATATGGAAAACAAATTGTGTCGGTGGTTGCATGTACTATATTGGTGCTACAATATCACCTAGTGACGCTTTTTTCTAGGTGGTGGGAGGGTGCGCATGATTGATATATTTTTATAGACCAGTTGATGCTGATTGATTTGAAAAATCGTTGTCCCGGTCAAAATCATAAATCAAAATCCAAAACTGAATGCCTCAATTGAATGAAAGAGTTTCAAAATTAGGAAACATAATGAATTAAAAAATTGAAAAGGAGAGTTTGAGAAATTATTTACCCGGTCAAAATCGGATGACCCATTTCTGAATTGAATACCTCACTTAATTGCGAGGGCTTAAAATTTGAAAGCATAGTGTATAGTATAATAGAATTTCATAAGAGAGCTTTAATAAATTGTTGACCCGGTCAAAATCGGGTGGCCCAATTCTAATTTAAGATCTCAATTGAATGTGGACTCTTAAAAACTAGGAAGCTTAATATTATAGAGGATTATACATTACATTGAGTTTCCAAGACCTCCAAACAACCACTACTACCACCAGAACGAGCCGCCAACGCGACGTTGTCGCCGCTCCCCTACTTGAACTGACTTGACCTTGCAATGAATAATTTTAGGTATTATATATTACATAAGTAAAGGCTAGCTACCTAGCTAGAATTCTTCCTGAGTGTAATAACCCATCAATTGGCAAGTCTTTTTAAAGCCCCTGGATATAAATGAGTACTCTCTATGCCCGGATTAATTGGGCCAGTCAGCCAAATTGGCAGGATCAAGACACATCGTGTGGACAGATTGCACTCCACAGTACAACCAGTAATTATCGGTCATTAGAATGTAAGTAAGAAGCAAGTTGCTTAAGTGCCAAGGATTGTACAACTTTTTACTAGATTTAAAATTTCTATATCACACTTACATTGGTAGCTGCACTAACAACCACAAACTTGTAAAAACTTCATGAAATATGCACATGCTTAAAATCATCACAAAAGTTTTGATAAACATATTGAGTAGAGTGGTAAATCCTGTTATTTCTAATACCCAAACTGCCTTTAGTAAAGGAAGATATATCATAGAAAGTTTAATGGTTCCACATGAAGCCTTGAACTCTATACTACCACAATAAATAGAAGGCTCTTTTGTTTAAGATGGATTTCAAGAAGGCTTATGATAAAATAAAATGGCCCTTTGTCCATCATATGCTAAAGTTGTAGGGGTTCTCTTGTAAGTGGTGTGATTGGATTTTGTATACCATGAGGGGAGGACATGTGGGAATGAAAGTTAATGACACGATAGGAACTTATTTGAAAAATCCTAAAGGGCCGAGACAAGGAGATGCTCTATCTCCCCTTCTGTTTGACCTGGCTGTTGATGCTTTGGCCATTATTATATACAAAGCAAGACATAATGGAATTGTGAAAGGAGTTCTTGGAGGAATTTCAAATTGTGGTGTTAATATGCTCTAGTAAGCCGATGATACATTTTTTCCCGCAATATGATCAATATAGTGTTACAAACATAAAGTTCTTTCTATGTGCATTTGGGCACATGTCTGGCTAACTATGAAATTTCAAAAAAGTGAACTTTTCTTATTTGGAGATGCCATTAATAAATCTAACATGTACCAAGAGATGTTTACTTGTACTTTGGATATTCTGCCTTTGAAATATTTGTGCATCCTTGTTAAGAATTCAGATAACCAATAACGGCCTTATTAAGAATTCAGATAAGTATTCTACATGATTTGAGTATTCGGATAAAAAGTTTAAACTACCCTTTCTTCAAGGTGACCATGAACATCTGCTGCTAGAAGCCTCTTTGGAGCAGCAACAATATAATTAATATCAATAAGTTCAGCAATACTTGTAAAAAATTACTTATGAGTGGCACAAAAGTTAATATTAGGTTCAGAAAAATCTGTATGAAAAAATACGCATGAGTGGCACAAAAATATAGCTCTGGCTTGTATGGGTTGTACTACCACAGAATAAAGGCACATTAAGCACGTGAAGTTAAAATGTTATGCTTTTCTGGTAAGTGATCAATCCATTTTAGGACATCATGAGTGGTCTGATCTGTTCTTGCAAGCACAAAGTATCAGCTAAATGAGAAGGAACAATTTGTGGGTACGGTAGATGTAAGGGAAGAAGAGCACTGGAAATACAGTATACAAAACATTGCAGCAGCTCATACTTTGTCCTGGCACGGTGAAGTTAATGTTCTTGTACTCAACAGTTTTAACATTGAGCCCTGCATTTGGAAGGAAACCTCATGTCATACCATGGTTTAAGTGTAAGTAGAGCATGTTCAATAAGACCTTGTGTTTGAAGCTTTTTGCCCAATTTTTTTTCGAAACGGAGGCAAAAGATTTGCCTCATCCATTAATTAAGAAGAGAATAGAGTTTAAAGTTTACAAAACACCCGGAACAGCGGCATGACAATTACACGCCTAACAACAAATGCCCTAGTTTCTTAGCGCCCGCGGTTACCCAAAGTTTGGCCTCCTCAAAGATGATGGTAAGGAGAGTAGGCGGTGGCATGCATTTGTGGAGGAACACTCTAGCATTTCTTTCATTCCAAATTGTCCAAGAGACAAGCATGGTGAGGGAGGCCATGGCATGCCAATTAGGATTGTTGTTGTTGGTCCTCTTGTCCCACCACCCGTTGACGGTTTCGTCAAGGTGCCACGTGGAGGTATCCATGTGATATAAGCCAAACTTGTCGATGATGGACCTCCAAAGCCTAATCGTGTAGCGGCACTTGAAGAAAAGGTGAGCACCTGTTTCTTCCTCCCTATTGCAGAGAGGGCAAGGACCGCAATTTGGCCACCCGCGCCTCTCCAAACGATCGGCGGTCCATATTCTATCTTGCAATGCCAGCCAAGCGAAGAATTTCACCTTGGGAGGGGGCCAAACCTTGAAAACCATGCGGTCCATGGGAGAGACTGTCATGGCAAGGAATTGAGCCTTATATGCGGTGGCCGCCGTGTAGATACCATCATTCGCATGTTTCCAAACAATTTCATCTTCGGCTTGTTCATCAAGGTGGAAGTTGTGCACAAGCATCCAAAGAGTGAAAAATTTCTGAATGTGGTTGGCGGAGATGGCGGTGTTGTGGCAGATTTTGAATATCCAAGCATTCTCTCTAAGAGCCTCGGGCACCTTCCAATTCTTCCGTTTTGATGCCTCGTAGATTAGCGGTGCAATATCCTTGGGCTTGCGTCCGAGGAGCCAAGGGGCGTGCCAAAACGGTTATCGAGGTGTCGTGTCCACTACCCCCAAATCCCACGGAATAACCGTTTCATCGCACGTCCGCGCGCGCTCTCCGCGATTTCGAACACGTGAAGACCACTTCATGCCTTATAAGAGGAGAGCTCCGCGCTCCGGGTCGCCTGACGATCCATTTATAAACCGAATGACCAGGCAGTCTATAACGAGACACTCGGACGGAATAACTGATAATTCGGATCGTTTCTCTAGAGAAACACTTCAATTACAGAGATAACATCGAATATGCAAACTAAGTCATTCGGCAAAGGAATGATAATCCTGAATCCGTCAAGATTTGGAGCCGGGTGAGAAATGATCCAGGTCATTTCTTGAAGCACCTCCGAGGTGTCGTCGACATTCCCGAATGTCAATCACCCGACCATTCAAACCTCACGAATTCGGGGGCTACTTTTGAGGTCGTCTACCATGGGTAGGGTCACAAGGCAGACTTCTTGGCCCACCTAGGGACCCTCATCGATATTGAAACTCCAGAGATGGAACTGCACTCGGTAGACCTGAAGAATCACTCGGACGCTCCTGAAGACACACTCGGACGGCCACGGCCACACTCGGTCAACAGGAACTCAATGGTTCGGGAGACGTAGCATCGAGTATTATGAAGAGACGTCCGCTAGGATTAATCAATCATGCGTTACCGGTAACGCTCTAGTTAAAGCAGCAGTTCCTGTAACGTAGCTTTAACTAGCATTTATTGCTGCGCTCGGCTGGTGGTGGCGCACTCTATATAAGCCACCACCGGACGCCGTAGCAAGGTTCCGACACTTGTATTCCCAACTCCCACATAAGCAAAACAAACCAGCCTCCGGGCTCGAGACGTAGGGCTTTTACCACTTCCGAGTGGGGCCTGAACTCGTACACATCCGAGTGATACACCTGAGCCGTAGCTAGACTTCTTCCCTCCATTCGTACCCCCTAGTACTATTGTCAGGGACATTCCCACGACAGTGACCATAAGGCGATTTATCTAGAAAGCTCCCTTTCAGTGGCATTGTCGGGAATTTAATAGTGTACAGATTTCAAGGATAATTTTGATACAGTGTCCTTCTATCAATTTTCAAAGGGAATTTTAATTGTCAATAAAAATTGTAAGAGCTTCTTGGTCGAATGACGCCTGCTACCCCACCAAGATGCATAGTTACTCCCCCACTATACGATTTGCATTCTACGGTCAAGAGCATGGGGCACCACACCTTGCACACACTAGATCATGTGTCGAGTGGTAAATGAAACTTGGGCTCATGGAAGTCATTCAGAAAGTACCATGAAATACGCAACAAGTCTACTTTAATTTAGACGATCTCACTTGGGTACGCAGGGAGGAGGTTGAGCAGGATGGCGGTACACAGGAAGAAGATGAGGGAGCCGACAGGGTGTTTACTCTGAGACTAATGTACATTCATGACGCAGTTCAGTCGTAATATCTGTGCATGGAATT
This sequence comes from Elymus sibiricus, assembly GCA_039707655.1. Classification (NCBI taxonomy): domain Eukaryota; kingdom Viridiplantae; phylum Streptophyta; class Magnoliopsida; order Poales; family Poaceae; genus Elymus; species Elymus sibiricus. The sequence goes on along the minus strand of CM077663.1, from coordinate 362,995,310 downwards.
GTCAAGATGATTGTAGTAGTGATGTGTCAACTTGGAATTAACAACCATCGTTAGACAGATTTCCGACTTTTGACAAGGTGTAATTAGCATAAATAATCCATCTATAATATTTTTTTGCGAAAATGATCCAGATCTTTATCAATGTTCACTGGAAGTATATTGCTTCTCAAACATAATAAAAACTAGAAGGTTGGGTGCGCTTTGCTGCGTTCTTCGTGTTGTTGTGTTTTCATAATACAAAATTACTCTCTCTACTTCAAAATATAATGTGTACGAGTTTTTCGAAAACTCAAACCTCTTTAAGTTTAACCGAATTTGTAGAGAGAGATATCAATATCCATAATATCAAACCAGCAAAATTAGATTCATCATTAAATGAATTTTCATATTTTATTTATTTAGTATTGTGAATGTTGATACTATCGGCTCTGAACTTGATCAAATTTAAAGAAATTTGACTTTTCAAAAAACTAATACACATTATATTTTGGAACTGGGAGAGTATTTGGTTTGGCGAGTGGGGGGGGGGGGGGTGATAGAGTGTTTGTTTGTTTTATCTATAATAATGCGATCTTTTGATGGGTCTTTCGTGGTGTGATTCCCTGCTATCTACTAATAAATCCATACATATGTGGGGAAATTTTCTGCATTGGTGGCTGCATCTACTATATTGGTGCTATAATATTATATGTTGACGCTTCTTTTTTAGATGGTGAGAGGTTGCACGGGATTGATATATTTTTGTAGATTGGTTACTGCCGATTGATTTGAAGAAATCATTAACAAATCAAAAATCGTGAACCAAATGCAAAATTGGCTCCCACAATCGAACTGGAGAGCTACAAAATTAGGGAGCATAGTAGTTTATTTTTTGAGGAAAACAGTAGGACTCTGCTGCGGATTTTTATTGATTTTTAAATAAATGATACAAATGTCTGAAAAGGAAAAAAAACTATACAGAGAAAGAATAAATCAAATAAACAAAAAACAACAACTAAAAACTAGAATTACAAAAAAGCTTTGGCCCAATCTTCCAGACCACCATGGCTCTTTTTCTTAGCTCTGTATACAAGTCATTTAAGCTCTTCTTTAAACTTCCTCCTGCATACATATAAGATGGGTGTGATGTGCTTGAAGATAAAATCATTCCTTGTGGTCCATAAAGCCCACATCACCAGGGTGATGATTTCCAAGAAAATGGTAGGTTGATGAGCTGTTGAAGTTGATCAATCTTTGCGTGAAAACCTGAAGCATTTTATGTCCAAGATGGACAAATATAGGTCCAACATAGTGTTCCAAATGGACAATGAAAGAAGAGGTGATCTCTTGTTTCAAGATTCTGCATGCTCCAGAGAACACAAGTGTAATCCTGGATAAAGAATTTTTTACGCCAAAGTAGGGCTCTAGTGTTTAACCGGTTATGTGTCAAAAGCCAAAAGAAAATCTTGCGTTTTAGCTGACAACATGTCTTCCATATCTTCTTGACTACTGGTAGCACTGGGGCTAGTGGTGTTAACAGCCTATAAACCTTGAAACCATGTAAGAAGGAGACCCATGTGGAATTTGCGAAATATCTGCATCTGCATTAAGATTCAACTCTTGAAGAAAGATTTCCATGTCTTGAAATTGGTCATATGCCTCTTCTGACAGAGGCAGTTGAAAGAGGTCTGACAAATCCTCAGTTTGGAAAAATTTATCATTGGAAATGTTCTCCTTGATAGCAGAAGAGTGCAGATGTGGCCACCTTTCAGCTTTGGAATCACCATCCCATAAATCAACCCAGAAATATAATGTTTTCCCATTATTTAGAATAATAGACGCATGGTCTTTGGAAACAGGAAGAGTCTTCATACAATCCCTTCACCAGAAAGAGCAATTAAGAGTGGAAGTAAAGCCATTTTGGTAATAAACTTCACATACCAAGTGTACCCAAGGAATGTCAACATGATTCACGAATTTTTGTACCATTTTAAGTAACAAACTGGTGTTCTGTGTTGTTAAATTCGATCTCCCATATATTTTGGCCTATAAACTAAATCCCATGCTGCTAGTGGAGGATTTTTTATCTAAATACTTTCCTCTCCAAAAGATATATCTCTATACTTATCAATTTGATCAATAACCCCTCTGTATAGGAGCAAACAACTCATAATGAAAGTTGGCAAGGAGCAAAAAACAACATTAATCATCAGTAGTCTCCCATCATAATTGATGTACTGAGAGTAGGAGTTGAGCCTCTTTTGGATTCTATCATTCAAATATAAAAAGAACTCCATGCGTGGCTTGGTAAAGCTGAGAGGAGCGCCCAAAATGTGAAAGGAAAAGTACCAATGGAGCAGCTTAAAATAGAGGACACCTGTTGCAATGTCTCATCTAGCACATTGATGGGTAAAATACTGGACTTTTGATAATTCACTTTGAGGCCAGAGGCTTGAGAAAATAGGTGTACCAAATTCTGCAACTGAGCTAAATGTAGAGGCCAGGCATGCATGATTAAAGTGTCATCAACATATTGCAAATTTTGGAAGTCTGGAGAGGAAGCAAATTGTAATGGGGCTTGAAGGAGACCTTTCTGCATAGCATCATTCAAAATTGATTGTAAAAATCTGCAACTAGCACAAAAAGCAAGGGGGATAAAGGGTCCCCTTGTCTTACTCCTCTTCTGCACTTAAAAGGGTTGCCAGGAATGCCATTGAGCAAGACAGCTGAAGTAGCACTACATAAGATTTGCTAAATCCAAGAGCACCATTTAGTGCCAAAACCCTTCTTCTGAAGTATAGCCATTATGATACCATGTTCTATTTTGTCAAAGGCCTTCTCAAAATCCAGTTTTAGAACTACTGTTGCCTTTTTGCTCTTGTGACACTGTAAAAGGTATCCATATGCCCAGGCAATGCAATCACGTATGGATCTAGATTTAAGGAAACCATCTTGGTTAACTTGCACCAATTCTAGAATAATTGTCTCCAGTCTATTAGCCGGAGCATAGTAGTGAACTAGAAGGGTTGGGCGCACTTTGCTTTGCCGTTGGTGTTGTTGAGTTTCTTAAAAAACACACTCTGTTTTAAAATACAAGGTATATAACTTTTTTGAAAAGTCAGACTATTTAAGTTTGACCAAATTTGTAGAGAAATATATCAAAATCCATAATATCAAACTAGTATGATAGATTCATCATGCAATGAATTTCCATACTTTTTTTAATATTGTGGATGTCGATATTGTTTGCTCCGAACTTGGTCAAAGTTAAAGAAATTTGATTTTCTAAAAAGGTGCTACCCTTTATATTTTGGAACTTATGGAATATTTAGTTTGGTGGGTGAGGGTGATGATGGAGTGTGTTTATTTATAGTGCGGTGATTCGATGAGACTTTTATAGTGTGGTATGTGGTATCCGCTAACCAACGTATATTTATATGGGAAATTTCTGCATCGATGGCTGCACGTACTATATTGGTGCTACAGTATCACATGGTTGCTTTCATTTTCCTAGGTGATGGGAGGGTGCGCGGGGTTAATAAGTTTTTATAGGACGACTATTGTGATTTATTTTAAAAATCATTGGCCCGGTCAAGATCGTAAACCAAATCCAAAATTGAATACCTCAATTGAATAAAAGAGCTTTAAAATTAAAGAACATACATACTTGAAAGAATTGAATGAGAGAGCTCCTTGAGAAATGATTGACCCAGTCAAAATCGGGTGACCCAGTTATAATTTAAAGACATAATTAATTGCGAGGCCTTAAAAATTAGGAGGAAAAGTGTACAATATAAAAGAATTGAATAAAAAGTCTTTGCTAAATTGTTGACTCGGTCAAAATCGGATGACCCAATTCTAATTGGAGACCTTAATTGAATGCGGGCTCTTTGAAACTAGGAAGCTAAGTGTTATAGAGTATTAAAAGAATTGAATGAGAGAAATCCTTGAGAAATTGTTGGCCCGGTCAAAATAGAGTGACTCAATTCCAAATTGAAGACCTCAGTTGAATGTGAGGCCTTAAAAATTAGGGAGCATACTGAACACTAGAAGGGCTGGGCGTGCCTTGCTACGCCGTTGGACTTGTTGGGTTTCTTAAAAAAACGCTTTGTTTCAAAATTTAAGGTGTATTGCTTTTTTGAAAAGTCGAACCTTTTAAATTTGATCAAAATTATAGAGAAAAATATCAAAATCCATAATATCAAATCAGTATTTTTAGTTTCAGCATGAAATGAATTTCCATATTTGTTTGTTTAATATTGTGGATGTTGATATTTTTGTTGTGAACTTGGTCAAAGTTAAAGAAACTTGTCTTTCCAACAAACTAATATTTCTTATATTTTGGAACTGGTAGAATATTTAGTTTGGCGGGTGGGGGAGATGATAGAGTGTGTTTTACTTTTATTTATAATGCAGTGATTTAGTGGGCCTTTCGTGGTGTGATATTATGTTATCCGCTAACAAACTTATATTTATGTGGAAAACAAATTGTGTCGGTGGTTGCATGTACTATATTGGTGCTACAATATCACCTAGTGACTCTTTTTTCTAGGTGGTGGGAGGGTGCGCATGATTGATATATTTTTATAGAACAGTTGATGCTGATTGATTTGAAAAATCGTTGGCCCGGTCAAAATCATAAATCAAAATCCAAAACTGAATGCCTCAATTGAATGAAAGAGTTTCAAAATTAGGAAACATAATGAATTAAAAAATTGAATGGGAGAGTTTGAGAAATTGTTTACCCAGTCAAAATCGGATGACCCATTTCTGAATTGAATACCTCAATTAATTGCGAGGGTTTAAAATTTGAAAGCATAGTGTATAGTATAATAGAATTGCATAAGAGAGCTTTAATAAATTGTTGACCCGGTCAAAATCGGGTGGCCCAATTCTAATTTAAGATCTCAATTGAATGTGGACTCTTAAAAACTAGGAAGCTTAATGTTATAGAGGATTATACATTACATTGAGTTTCCAAGACCTCCAAACAACCACTACTACCACCAGAACGAGCTGCCGACGCGACGTTGTCGCCGCTCCCCTACTTGAGCTGAATTGACCTTGCAATGAATAATTTTAGGTATTATTTATTACATAAGTAAAGGCTAGCTACCTAGCTAGAATTCTTCCTGAGTGTAATAACCCATCAATTGGCAAGTCTTTTTAAAGCCCCTGGATATAAATGAGTACTCTCTATGCCTGGATTTATTGGGCCAGTCAGCCAAATTGGCAGGATCAAGACACATTGTGTGGAGAGATTGCACTCCACAGTACAACCAGTAATTATCGGTCATTAGAATGTAAGTAAGAAGCAAGTTGCTTAAGTGCCAAGGATTGTACAACTTTTTACTAGATTTAAAATTTCTATATCACACTTACATTGGTAACTGCACTAACAACCACAAACTTGTAAAAACTTCATGAAATATGCACATGCTTAAAATCATCACAAAAGTTTTGATAAACATATTGAGTAGAGTGGTAAATCCTGTTATTTCTAATACCCAAACTGCCTTAAGTAAAGGAAGATATATCATAGAAAGTTTAATGGTTCCACATGAAGCCTTGAACTCTATACTACCACAATAAATAGAAGGCTCTTTTGTTTAAGATGGATTTCAAGAAGGCTTATGATAAAATAAAATGGCCCTTTGTCCATCATATGCTAAAGTTGTAGGGGTTCTCTTGTAAGTGGTGTGATTGGATTTTGTATACCATGAGGGGAGGACATGTGGGAATGAAAGTTAATGACATGATAGGAACTTATTTGAAAAATCCTAAAGGGCCGAGACAAGGAGATGCTCTATCTCCCCTTCTGTTTGACCTGGCTGTTGATGCTTTGGCCATTATTATATACAAAGCAAGACATAATGGAATTGTGAAAGGAGTTCTTGGAGGAATTTCAAATTGTGGTGTTAATATGCTCTAGTAAGCCGATGATACATTTTTTCCCGCAATATGATCAATATAGTGTTACAAACATAAAGTTCTTTCTATGTGCATTTGGGCACATGTCTGGCTAACTGTGAAATTTCAAAAAAGTGAACTTTTCTTATTTGGAGATGCCATTAATAAATCTAACATGTACCAAGAGATGTTTACTTGTACTTTAGATATTCTGCCTTTGAAATATTTGTGCATCCTTGTTTCGAATGTCAGAATTATAAGTAGATGCTGGAATGGGGTGGTGATAAAATTGAAAAAATACGTGGATGCTAGCACGGAAACTACACAATATTGTAAGCATAATCACTCTAGTTTGGGTTTGTCGGACTAATATGCCCTTGTATTAGATGTCCTTCTACTCCATTCCTGTTGGGATTAGGAAAATAATTGATTTCTTCGTGGCTAGATTAGTCTGTCTAGTTGATGAAGATAAGAAAATAATATCATTTAGTCAATTGGAAAACTTGTTGTAAGCCTAAAGATCAAGGGGTTTAGGCATTCTACATTTAGAGTGCATGAATAAAG